>OX359278.1:26501296-27213796 GCA_947179155.2 Hedera helix
ACGTAGAAAAACGAACGGAGGGGCAGTATGGTAATTTCCGTCGAAAACTGGTTTCCGCGCAATGCGCGCGCTTACAAATCTACGGCCCAAAACGGTGCCGTTTTGAGGAAATCGTCTGCTGGATTCCGCGCGTACGCGCGACGATAAATTTTTCGTGCGCCGAACGGCGTCGTTTTTGGTCTCCGCGTGCGACAGTGAATAGGATACCGCGCAATGCGCGGCAGTCCTTTATTTTTATTTTCCAGCAGAACGTGCACAGTAACTTTAATACACATCTTAATAAAATTTATACCTTCAAGTAAACTTTAACTCTTCAATAAAAATCCAGAAAAAATACCAATAACTTAACTACAATTTATAACATGAAAATTTAATTTTTCATGATTTAATATTAAAATTTTTTACATCACATAAACTACCACAAATCATAACTTTTTGTGTATAACTCCATTTTGAGTGATTCAAACTTTGTTTTTCTCATGATTTAATGTTCTATAATATTATAACATTAAATCTAAATATTATAAAAATTATTTTTGGACATTATTTTGAGACTTGATTTAACATCACCAAACACATATTTTTAGCATTTAAATTATACTAAAATACAAACCAAGCATATTAAACTCAAGCATGACATAAATATTACTACTACATATTATTAACTACATTAATATATTTATACACACATGTTGATTTATTAAAAAAAATAAACTACATTTAAAATAACCATTACCTCATTCTAATGGCTATCTTCATTTTTCTCCCAAAATAGGTTGTGAATGGCATGAACAAAGCTAACTTCTCCTTCTTCCTCCTTAGTCTCTCAAATATTATGCTCTCCCAAGCTATTTCTCTCAAACTCTCTCTTTTGAAACTTGGAGAATAAATGAAGTGAAATGTTTACCATTTCAAGTATACTTGCAAAATTCTTAGATATAAAAATTATATCTATAATTCATGATGCTCTTTACTTGGATACTTGCTCAAGAAAGCTAACTCATGCCTTAGTTGGTGGAAGAGGCATGGTCCATGTACAAAAAATCACTACAAGCAACCATTATTTAAATAAATAAATAAAAAAAATGAAAAAGAAAAGAAAGCAAAAATCATTTAACTTCTTCTCCTTTCCTTGCCGGCTGATCACTTGTTGGTGTCCCAAAATGAATGTCACTTTTCACTTTTTAAGAATTAATAGTTTTATAAAGTATTTTTCAAGTGGGTCAAGCATTGGAATTTATTTAAAATACCAATTGGGCTCCAATTAAATTATTTGGGCTACTAGTTTGTCAAGTCCATTTAATTTATCATTGGGCTATTTAATTATAACCCAAATGATTAATTATTAATTTTGTTACACATTAATTATCCAATCCCTAATTAAATAATAATTGAATTGATTAATTAATTAAATACACTAACCCATTAATATTAAATTACTAAATGGACTAATAATATTATTAATAATATTTTACATTATTTACATTAATTAATTATCATATTAATTAATTTATAAAATTTAATTCACTCATTATATTCAATTTCATTGAATATTTAATTAATGGCAACTTATCAATTTTTTTGATATTAAACCTTAGGGTTTGTTCACTAATAATAATATATATAATCTATATATATTATTTATACACATTACCTTACCTCGAAAACAATTTCACAATAAATTATGAAATTAAAATAAATACAATATATAATTTAATATATATTATTTAGGCCATAAATTAAATTATTTAATACATTTACATTAAATAATTTATTTCTCATCAATTATGGAAATAATTCCATTTACCCAAAAATACATTGAAATAATAATATATTTACTCAATTTCTTATTTAAATAATTTATTTAATTATTTAATTAATATTACACAAATAATTGTATAATTAAATTTCTCACTCTCATAAATCATTTACAATGATTTATTTAATTATAGAATATATTCATTTAATATATTCAATTACCATTTAAAATTACCTAGTTAATTTAATCCCTTTATATATATGTACATATATATGAAATTAAATGTTGTACATATATACAATTACTAATCTCCCTTAATTAATTCAAATACTTTATAAAATTTATAATTATATAATTTACATAATTATTCCTCACAAATAATTTATCAATAATTTGCATAATTGTTGATTAATGAATAAATTAATTCCACAATAAACCTTTTAATTCAATTCGAATTAATTTAATATTAATCTATCTATTTATCACAATTTAATTAACCATTAAATTATGTTACTAAATATGCACGCTTATATATATTCATATAAATACATATTTAATTTACACGCAACCACGTCGCATAATTACATAACTCCACTAATTAATTCTCTTAATTTAATTAGACTTGTTGTTAGTCAAGTTTATTGAATTATCACTTTACTTGCTAACTTATCAAAAATTTTGATATCACCATATCTAAGTTAGTCCATTAAATTTAATTTGGACCTCTATTTATCTACCACTACTAGGTTACCAAACTCCAACCTTTATTAAATATTAGATATTTTATTTCTAATTCATTTAAATATCCGGGATATTACAGTGACCCTTTAGGTTCTCCATATTAAACAGACTGTAGAATAAATAAATTAAAACAATTATAAGCTTATTCATATAAATGAATTAAACTATTTAATTCACTTAAATAAATAATATTTATTCCACAACAAGGGTAATTTCCTTTAGCGATCAACGACTTTTCAAATAATATGAATTTCAACATCTGATCACAAAGAACCTATTTCGTGAATAGTTGACGTATTGTAATGACCGCGAATTTTTAAACGTTATTATAAATAAAACTAGGAATTTCATTTTTAATTATTGTGTGAATTATTTAAAGTTGCATGCGTGGTAGAAATATGTGACTAAGTGGTGAGTTGGAATGAGTCAACTTGGTGAGTTAAGAGAAAAATAGAGTGAGTTAGTGAGCTACCAAAGTGAGTCACTACCGAGTTAACTGAGTCAAGTCATTTTCTACAAGGAGGGGTGTTCTTGGATGTTCATCTCATGCTTTGGAATGCAAAGAAAGAAAACAATCAAATCTAAGAGGTATAAAACCCTAAAAACCCCAGTTTACACCTTCTATGTGCTTAAAATATGATTTAAATGGTAAAAATGCCATCTTTAAGATCTTTATTCTTGGATCCTTGATAAACATGTTCATTTAATATTTCATGAGGTTTAAATGCATATTCATATGCATCTATGTTGGAAAATTTGATAAAAAGCATGAAAACAAGTTTTACAGAAAAACTCTAAAAGAACATGTGATGTCAAGTTTTACATTTTGAAAGTTATAAACGATTTGTTTGATTTTTCTTCTTCATATGCTAGATACCTAAGTTTGGATCAAAACCCCTTTCGAATCGCCTAAAAATGTTTTAAAATTAATTTTATATGAATTTTTGAATCAAAGAACCTCACTACTGAAAGTGTATGCACAACAGTCCACTTGATGGCCATTTTCAGTGACGAAAACATGTCCAAATTTTCTTTTTGATGATGAAATATTTTAGTTCGGAAAGATACGGACATGGGTGCCGTCAGACTACTACTTACTGGGAGTTATGGTACATCACCTCCTCGAGAGAAATGTAGATCTGGCTGGTGAGCTGGAGCAGTCTGAGATCCAGGTTGAAGAATTCTAAACGTAGAGGGATGATTTGCAGACATAGTTGACTGAGATGACAACTGAGTTTGACTTGTAGATTACGGATAAGATCCGCGTATCTGATGAGTAGATGAGGGCATCCAAGCGAGCCGATGAGCTTAAGGTCGAGGTCAGGATCAGTGCTGCCAGGATCGATACTGCTAGCTTCGTATTATATACTGTCTCTGGTAGGCTGAGGAGCAGGATCCGGAGGTATCCTTGGGAGTGCTTGAGTAGGCAGGTAGTGAGTCGCAGGGTGGTCGACAGGATCACTCGGCAGGAGCACGAGGTTGCCGCCCTCCGGGCTGACCTTTGATGTTTTTATTTTGTTTTATATATAGATGCAGATAGGTCCCACTTTTGTTCATAGTAGGGACAGTTATATGATATAAATCCCAGTCTTTTGTTTTACTTATGGGATAGCGATGTTAGCCCTGACTTTTGTTTTATCTTAGGGGAAGGTTGATGTAAATCTCCACCTTTTGTACACTTGGGAAATAGATGCTAGTGGTAAGTTGATGATTGATTTTTATACCTATTTAATTAATACTTTAGAACTCGATAATTTGTGAGTTCTTTAGCAATTTATTTAGTTTTTATTGTGTTTTAATCTTGTTTAGGTTGTATATATTGCTTATATATATTTTGATGTATTTCACAATAATTGGAATAAGTGCTATGAGTATCAAAGCTTAAGGTTGCCATATTTTGATTTTCTGTGTGTCATTGACATTGCAACCACTTCAGGGCTAATTTAGACATTGATCCAGCCATCATCTCTCATTTTGTCAAACATGAAAGTTGTAGATATACTTCTCATATTTCCGAAACATCTTGAATCATCTAAATCGGAGTTCGGACGAGATAGATATGCCCAAAATACTGAAGGAGGTCAAACCAAAAAATGGTGGCAGAACTCTAGGCGCCTAGGTGCCCAAAAACACAAAGGAAGCGGCGCCTAGGCGCCCAAGCACCTAAGCGCCTAGGCTCCCAAATTATAAAGGAGTAGGGAGCCCAGGCGCCCAAGCTCTTAAGCGCCTAGGCGCCCAAATTAGAACAGGAAGAAGCGCCTAGGCGCCTGGTACCACTTCCAGCCACTGATTTCGGTAGAAAAGGAAGAAAAAGCGTAGAAAAAAAAGCCAGATCTCATTTCTTTTTCTATTAGGCTGAGACAGAGGCGATTCAGGCGACAGAGATGAAGAAGCACGATGGTTTTCCACCATGGGAAACCACCATTTCTTTGATTCTTGATCCCAAATCATCCTATTTTTGGAATCAAACAATGAAGAAGATGAAGAGCAACCATTGAAGCCATTGATGGAAGCCATGGATGCTTGGGTCTAGGAGATTAATGCTTGGATGACAACAAGTTGTATCTTCTTAAGTCTTAGTTGTCTTTGTATTTCATTATATTGGATTTATTGTGCATTATGTAATGAATATTGGCTATGCTTCTTACATTAGAATCTAAGTATTGTTATTGGAACCCAAATAGTTGTTTGAGGTGATTTTCTCTCTCTTGATTGGCACCATATGGATTGGATTAGCATATTTTGTTCTTCATATGTATTGATTGCTTGGTTAATCGATTAGTTTGGTTGCCTACATGAAATTGACAAATGGATTGTAGTGTGTTGACCTAAATGTGATAACATGTGATTGTGTTATTCTACATGGTTGGGATGCATGATTTGCGTATTGGATAGGAATATACCTGTACGCCATGTGTAACCAATTAAGAACTTGTGCTTCAAACCCTTGTTTAATGTTAATTCTCATAGAAATATAATGGACTATTTAGACTTAAGGATGCTTGTATTGCTATCGACAGAGGCGTACAAGTACTGTAGTGTTCTTGGTTGACCATTCGTGGGTTACAGCCATATGAATGGGTTATCATGTTTGTGCTAATTATTAATTGTTTAGCTTTGCAATCCCTTTGGTAACTTGTATGAAATCGGAAGATGGACTATGAGTTTGGGCCTGAATATGATAACATGTGTTTTGTATTTGTTCTTAGGAGCGTTTGCATAATTTGTGTGTAAGATAGACATATACCTTCATGCCGCGTGTAGCCAATGTGAGAATCTGTACTTAAAAATCCTGCTTGTGTTAGTTCTCATAGAAATATAGTGAATTATCTTGCTTGGGTTGTTCTTGTTTGAGTTCTGTCGAATGGGATAGGTTTAGATGAGATATGTTTATATGTCCTTCAAAAGAGGCGTATAGATACTTTTGTATTCTCGGTTAGCCATTCGTCGTGACCGTAAGATTGAAAGGAGAGTTAGGAGATGAAAATAACATATTGGGAGAAATCACAGACTTAAATTCACCTATCTTTAAATGCTTTCTAGTTTAATTGTTAATTTGTGTTATGTCCTTTTACATTCCACTTCTTCCATTCAATTAAACGTTTGAATTAAGATTGACTTAGATGCAATCGGTGTTTGGAACTTGTTAGAACTAATTCCTCGTGGGATCGACTTTTTCTTATCACTTTATTACTTGTTGACCGTGTATGCTTGCACGCTATTCATTCAAATGAATTCGAGATCGGAATCTATCTAGTAAAATAAAAGAGTTTCGATTTCGACCAGCAAGTTTTTGGCGCCGTTGCCGGGGAAGTATTTTCTGATTGTTTTTTGCTATTGATTTCATTCGAGTTGGTCTTTGTTTAAACTTGCATTCCTGTTTTTACTTTTCGCTTGGACTTTTGATTGTGTTCGCGACATTTTCAAAGTTCGGAATAAGAAATAAGAAGTCGGGCTGTTGAATATAAAACAAGCGTTAACTGGGAGGCAACCCAGGTTTCTTTAATGTTTTGCTTAGTTTTATTTTTCATATTCAAGTTATATCTTAGCAAATCGTTGGAGTCAGTTGCGGAAGGCGACAATTGGCACAATTTTTCAGGGAAGTCCCTTGTTTTTAATTCTTGCATTGCTTTTAGAGAGGACTTTGTCAATTCCAAGTTTGGGGTCTTCTGCGTTTTGTTTTGATATAATTTGTGTTGTTTTAGTTTATTTTCTTTTGTTTTCAGATTTTGTAGTTAGTTTTATTATTTTTTTACTTTTAGTTATATTTAAGTTTTGAATTTTGTGGGTATATTCTCTACAAACCCTCACGAGACAAAACTCGTTCTCTTGGGCAACCTTGGGGTTTAATGGCTTATTGCACGTGCTAAGTGCAACCGTGTTCCCTACGAAAACAGATTTATAAGTGTTATTTTTGTTTTCGTCGGTTTATGTTTTTGTGTTTGTTTTATGTTCGTTTGTTTTTGTTTTTGTTTTATTTTCATGTGTTTTTATTTTTTAGTCGTTGTAGTTTAGGTTTGAGTCTCTTGAGCATTGAGTTAATTTGAATTGAACCATAATCAAGGATCAGGCAAATGATTATTTGAGTTATAACTCGTAGAAAATTGATTAGTGTCGCTTCGTCTGTGTGCTTGACTTACTGTTGGTTTTTACATTACTTGTGATCCCTTTTTCTTTGAGCACATATCCATTTCTAATTAATTGATTATTTTCTTAGAGGCAGTGTATTTGACTGCATGCTTATTGAGATAATCTTTTAATTTAAAACTGGTATATGCATCACTCGAAGCGATTTCTCATGTTTGATTTGTCTATAGCATGAGATGGAGCGTAAAACACACTCACATATTAAAAAAAAAGAAAAAAAATGTTAATAAATATAATAAATTACTTGACTTGTTGAGTTTTGTGGCCTGTGTTACTCGAGTTAATAGGCCCTTAGGGGTGCCTTTGCACCTAGTGCCCTAAAGCCAACTGGTTTGGGAGTCATTGGTCAAACGCTCGTTAAATGGGTAACTCTGTAGAGCCTAATGGAATGAGGCATTGCACATGTCAAGATTAGTTTTGTTTTGACTTATCTGTTGGGACTTGTATAGAGTGATGTATTATGCGTGTTGTTTTAAGTTTTAGATTTCTTTGTTAAGGTAATTTGTCTACAAGAGCCGCTCTGAGTGATGATTAGTTTGTTGTAAATGGTTCACACACACACGGGGGTCATTAATATAGTATGTCTAATTTATGAGTTAAAATTCTAGACTTTGCAATGTTTTGAAATTTTCTTGTAAATATAACTTGAAATAATCTATGAGGCCAAATTTGGTTGTCCTATTAACTCTCTGCTCCAGTTTTTTGTTTTTGCTTTATTTAATGGGTCTTTGTTTTGCTTGAGGACAAGCAAAGTTTTAAGTTTGGGGGTATTTGATGATTGATTTTTATACCTATTTATTTAATACTTCCGAACTTGATAATTTGTGAGTTCTTTAGCAATTTATTTAGTCTTTATTGTGTTTTAATCTTGTTTAGGTTGTATATATTGCTTATATATATTTTGATGTATTTCACAATAATTGGAATAAGGGCTATGAGTATCAAAGCTTAGGGTTGCAAGATTTTGATTTTATGTGTGCCATTGACATTGCAGCCACTTCAGGGCAAATTTAGACATTGATCCAGCCATCATCTCTCATTTCGTCCAACATGAAAGTTGTAGATATACTTCTCAGCTTTCCGAACATCTTGAATCATCTAAATCGGAGTTCGGACGAGAGAGATATGCCCAAAATACTGAAGGAGGTCAAACCAGAAAATGGTGGCAGAACTCTAGGCGCCTAGGCGCCCAAAAACACAAAGGAACCGGTGCCTAGGCGCCCAAGCACCTAAGTGCCTAGGCGCCCAAATTATAAAGGAGTAGGGAGCCTAGGCGCCCAAGCTCTTAAGTGCCTAGGCGCCCAAATTAGAACAGGAAGAAGCGCCTAGGCGCCTGATACCACTTCCAGCTACTGATTTCGGTAGAAAATGAAGAAAAAGCGTAGAAAAAAAAAGCCAAATTTCATTTCCTTTTCTATTGGGCTGAGACAGAGGTGATTCAGGCGACAGAGATGAAGAAGCACGATGGTTTTTCACCATGGGAAACCACCATTTCTTTGATTCTTGATCCCAAATCATCTTATTTTTGGATTCAAACAATGAAGAAGATGAAGAGCAACCATTGAAGCCATTGATGGAAGCCATGGATGCTTGGGTCTAGGAGATTAATGCTTGGATGACAACAAGTTGTATCTTCTTAAGTCTTAGTTGTCTTTGTATTTCATTATATTGGATTTATTGTGCATTATGTAATGAATATTGGCTATGCTTCTTACATTGGAATCTAAGTATTGTTATTGGAACCCAAATAGTTGTTTGAGTTGATTTTCTTTCTCTTGATTGGCACCATATGGATTGGATTAGCATATTTTGTTCTTCATATGTATTGATTGCTTGGTTAATCGATTAGTTTGGTTGCCTACATGAAATTGACAAATGGATTGTAGTGTGTTGACCTAAATGTGATAACATGTGCTTGTGTTATTCTACATGGTTGGGATGCATGATTTGCGTATTGGATAGGAATATACCTGTATGCCATGTGTAACCAATTAAGAACTTGTGCTTCAAACCCTTGTTTAATGTTAATTCTCATAGAAATATAGTGGACTATTTAGACTTGGGGATGCTTGTATTGCTATCGACAGAGGCGTATAAGTACTGTAGTGTTCTTGGTTGACCATTTGTGGGTTACAGCCATATGAATGGGTTGTCATGTTTGTGCTAATTATTAATTGTTTAGCTTTGCAATCACTTTGGTAACTTGTATGAAATCGGAAGATGGACTATGAGTTTGGGCCTGAATATGATAACATGTGTTTTGTATTTGTTCTTAGGAGCGTTTGCATAATTTGTGTGTAGGGATAGACATATACATGCATGCAGCTTGTAGCCAATGTGAGAATCTGTACTTAAAAATCATGCTTGTGTTAGTTCTCATAGAAATATAGTGAATTATCTTGCTTGGGTTGTTCTTGTTTGAATTCTGTCGAATGGGATAGGTTTAGATGAGATATGTTTTTATGTCCTTCAAAAGAGGCGTATAGATACTTTTGTATTCTCGGTTAGCCATTCGTCGTGATCGTAAGATTGAGAGGAGAGTTAGGAGATGAAAATAACATATTGGGAGAAATTACAGACTTAGATTCACCTATCTTTAAATGCTTTCTAGTTTAATTGTTAATTTGTGTTATGTCCTTTTACATTCCACTTCTTCCATTCAATTAAACGTTTGAACTAAGATTGACTTAGATGCAATCGGTGTTTGGAACTTGTTAGAACTAATTTCTCTTGGGATCGACTTTTTCTTATCACTTTATTACTTGTTGATCGTGTATGCTTGCACGCTATTCATTCAACTGAATTCGAGATCGGAATCTATCTAGTAAAATAAAAGAGTTCCGATTTCGACCAACATAGGTGATGGGGTAGGCATTAATAGAAGTATGCCACCGGTTGCCATTGATGTATTAAACAGTGGTATATGAATATAAGTGCTGTTAGATTACATGACTTGCTTTGTATGAGTTATGATTAATTCTTTAAATGTTCAACCTTAATAAAATAATGCATAATAAACAAGACCTAAATTATAATGAAATAATGTAATGTTTTGTTTAATAACAGAAAATACCGCCAAGACGTGTACCTCAAAATCAACGTGTAGAAGAATCCGTAAACAACACTGAAGGATAGACATATCCAGTGCGGGCCTTCGCTAACATGCTAGCAGAGGCAATGCAAGGTAAGCCACAGACGGCAGTGGAACAACCAATACGTCATTTGGCAAACTTTAAAGATTTCAAGTTGGTAAGACCCCCAGATTTGCGTGAATCTACAGATCTTATAGAGGCCCAGACTTGGATTGAATAAATGGAAAGGGTGTTCAAGGTCGCATGAGTGGCTGAAAAACAGAAGACATTATTTGCTAGCTTTATGTTGAAAGGTGAAGCAAACTACTGGTGCAAGGCAAACACGGGAAGAGCTGGAGAGGTAGTTGCGAACACTGAATGTATCAATTGTTTCTAATGATGTTGAGAAGTACGTCTATGCCATTTGTATCGGCTAGACCAATGATAAGACTGATTGATAATCAATTATATTTTTTTGAAAAAGCTATCCAAACCAATTGTCTTGGTGCCGACTCTTATGCTGAGAAGAACAATTATTTTACGTCGGGGAACCGACATGCGCGCAACCAGTGTGTCTGAGTGTTATGCATAACATATGGTACTTTAGGCTGATCACCTATTGTACTTGTTTATTATTGTGAATTTTCAGTAAAATACTATTAAATTAAGCATGTGTTCATGGTCCATAGTGACCACCTAGTACAACTTATGTATTTATCTGTAAGTATCATAGTTTCTTGATTTCATATATATCCTTCAGTTCATAGTGACTCTTTAGTAATAGAAATGATCAGAATTTGAACTATTGACACTTACTTGTTCACAATTCATTTACTAAATTCTTGAGCTTTTAATTATTGTTGCATACATTGATATATGAATCCCTACACATGAACACTTACTTTTATTATTTTTATACTTGTTGAGCAAACTCGTTGCTCACCCTTCCTTCCCTTAAACATTACAGTTAAGTCTGAATAAGGCACCGGCTCGGGAAAAGATAAAGGCAAAGGCAAAGGCAAAGTTGTTGAGCAGCCTTATTGAGATGTAGTAGTTAATTCCATTCAGTGTTGTATTAAGAATTATGTAGTACTAGTTACTTTAAGTGATGTTATGTATTAGTAACGGTTGCGAGACTTGGTACGCAAATATTTATGTTAACTCAATGTAAATATTTCTATTATTCTGCATTTAGTTCTTATTAGTATGTTGTATAAGGTGGATTGTGATGCACCATATTCGAGGTACAAGTATCTAAATTTGGGGGCGTCACAGCATACTTGTGACGCCCCCAAATTTCTGGCTACATAGCCTAATTTGATACGCCAAAAATACACAATTTCTAATACAAACAGTACATAAAATAGAAATATAGAACATAATAATACACAACTAAGTCTTCACTATTATTGTCACACTATATACAACATGTGAAGACTACTATAGCTATCTCTCGGACATTTACTCCATTCCCCGGCTAGACCCAGCTATTCTCTCATTTCCTGAAGAACAATGGAACAAAAAAGAAAGGATGAGCTCAAATAACCCAGTAAGAAATATCATGACTAAGATAACAATAAGTAAATTATCAATAGACTTCAACAGTTGAGTTCTTGATAGAATATGATAAACAACAAGTTTTAGATCAATAATAGCAGCAGAATAAGCAATCCATTAGAAGAATCATGTATACTATGATGTCCACTAGCTTCTCTTTTTAAGAAAAATATCATCAACTTTTATCATCTTAAACACCACTGGTCATGATAATATAAATTCACAGTTCCTGATCATATTTATGCAAGTCAACAGTTCATCTTAACACTACAGGCTAAAGATATTCAAATATAATACCAATGATCATGATAATACCAGTCTTCAGTCTTTGGTCATAATCATACCAAACAATAGTTCTTCTTCGCCCCCGGCCAAAGAGAACATTCACCACGTGCCCTAAAAGACACACAACAATTATATCGCCTTTATCCTATCATCTGTGCCCAGGCCACAGATATTCACAACATTATTCTTGATGATTAGAATAACAACAGTGATATAAATGATGAACAGAAGAAACATGATGATCAATAAATATCAAAAGTTTATGATTTTACTTTGTGCAGATTCAAATAATGTCCAAATTGTCAACATGATGTGGACCCAAATTCAAGAATGATATTCAAGATCCAATGTTCAGAATAACGGTTAAAGTTCAATAGAAATATTTAGAAAAATAGGAAGCTTCAATTGAAATGATATTAGATGAAGTGCAAACTATTAAAGAACATATAATCATTTCAGGAAACTTTACCAAATAGTACTTAACATAGTAAGTTAAGAGTATGAAAAGAATAATACCCCTTACCATAGTAAGTTTGAATAATGGTAGATGAGAAATATGGTATCCCTTACCTTAACACGTGACTAGATATTGATTTAAATAAAGTTGATCAACCTATATATTTATAATTTAATTAGAAACTACCACATATAATTTGATGGTGTATACCAATTCATATGAAATCATCAAAAGTGATTTGATAGAATAAAGTAGAATAACTTCAATATAGTTTTTGAAAGAAAATAATATTTCAACATAAATCTTCCAAATGAAGCTTTTCAAAATAAATCTTCTAAAGGAAGAGTCTTCTATAGGAAGATTTATAAACACCGTGTGATGTGTGTGGTTGCTTTTATAAAAAAAAAACTTACTTGAACAATACTCGTACACTTACAGATCTTCACAAATAATCAAGATAGCTTTAGCACACTCAAATAGAATTTACACAAAGTAATATTTAGAAAGTGAAAGAAAGAATAAGCAATGAAGTTTTTTTGAAAAATCCTTAAGTTAAGGCCTCTATTTATAGCCAAAAATCTTATCATAAATCAAGATTTTCTAATTTAATCAAAACTATATATTTCAAGATAATGTTTAATCCATACCACTCATTTCATCTTTTAAGATTTTCTTAATCTAAATCATTCATTTAAAGTTCATCTTTAACTATACCGTTCATTTTAAATTCTATAATTATTACATTATCTTTAATCTATACCATTCATTTCAAATTTCCTTTAATCTATACCATTCATTTCAGATTTTCTTTAATCTATACCATTCAATTAATTTTATATATAAAACAACTAACTTTATAAATCAACTAACTTTATATATAGAAACAACTAACTTTATATAAATCAACTAACTTTATATATAAAAATAATTAACTTTATATAAATCAACAAACTTTATATATAAAAGCAATTAACTTTATATAATATATCATAATAAAACAATTTACTTTACATAAGTTATATAAAGTAAATAATTTTATATAATTTATTAAAATAAAAATAAGTAACTTTATATAATTTATTATAATAAAAATAAATAACTTTATCAATTCAATTATTTAACAATAATTCACAATTATTCATTATTATTATTAATTGCTATAAATGTAGTGTAGTTGGCTTTCTGAGTTAGATAAGCAGAAAAATCAACTAATAATGTAATACAACAGTTTAAGCAACATCATAATAGAGATAACAATAATGCTGAAAATAAGTAAGAAAAAGAGCACGTTACTGTGTAATGACAATTATTGATTCAGTAATGTGAATTACTGTACATATACTACTGTGAAAATTATCAGCTCAATAATATGAATTATTATGCATGTGACAATTATTGGTTCAATAAAGTCAATATAGTACAATAGCCACTTTATCAGTTCAATAATATGAAACACTGTGTAATACCGTGTGCTACTGTGCAATACTGTGTGCTACTATGCAATACCGTATGTTACTATTCCTTTACCACCGAGTATTTTAACAGTTAAAAGTGATAGTACCGTTAACTATTTTTATTTAGAAATGTTACGTATGTCGTTTTCTATATCCGACAATAATTCGTTGTGGGGGTCCACCAATATTTGGTTATTTCGGTGCCGTCGTACGAATCGAATATTTCCCGACAGAACGAATATTCTCCGACAAAATGAATATTCTCTAACAAGATAAAATTTTTACAAACATTTCTTAATTTTCACTTTTGTTAATTTATTCATTTACCGTTTTCAGAAGAAAATATATAAAGAAAATTTAAATTTGTATTTCATAAAAGTCGGGGTCTTACAACTTCCCCTACTTATGAAATTTCATCCCCAAAATTGACATACCTGGTATTTCAAAGAGATAAGGATACTTAGATTTCATTTCAGATTCTAGCTCCTGGGTCATTTCTTGAGTATCTTAGTTTCTCCATAAAACCTTGACTTGAGGTATAACCTTTGAGCGTAGGATTTGCTCTTTCTTATCTAAGATCTTGACAGGTACCTCTTCGTACGTTAAATCCTCTGCTATAACATCTGGCTCTAACTCAATGATGTGATTCGAATCTTTCACATATTTACGTAGCATGGATATGTGAAAAACGTTATGAATGCGAGACATGCTTGGTGGTAAGGCTAGTCTGTAGGCCACGGATTCTACTCGGTCTAGAATTTCAAATGGACCAATAAATCGAGGGTTGAGCTTTTCTCTCCTTTCGAATCTCGTAACTCCTTTCCATGGAGAAACACGTAAGAATACATGGTATCTGACATTGAAACTTTCATCATTTCGATACAGATCAGGATAACTCTTTTATCGTTCTTGTGCGGTTTGTATTCGTTATCGAGTTGTTTGGATCTTTTCTATTGTTAAACGTACCAACTCAGGTCCCAACAGTTTTGCTTCTCCTACCTCATTTTAACATACTAGAGAGTGACACTTTCGTCTATACAAGGCCTCAAATAGAGCCATGCCTATGCTTTCTTGGTAACTATTGTTGTAGGAGAATTCAACCAATGACAAGTACTTGTCCCAACTTCCCTTGAAGTCTAGTACGTGATAATTGGTTTTTATACTTATTTATTTGATACTTTTAGACTTAATAATTTATGAATTTGTTAGCATTTTATGTTAGTTTTTATGTGATTTAATCTTGTTTAGGTTTTATATTACTTTTATCTGTTTTTACTTCGTTTTGTAGGATTTTGGAATAAGGGCTTGGTAGATCAAAGCTTAAAGTTGCCAAATTTGGATTTCTTGCTTGCGGTTTACGCAGCAGCCAGTTGTAGCTCAATTTGGACCTTGATCTAGCCATTATCTCTCAATTCGTCCAACATGAAAGTTGTAGATATACATCTCATATTTCCAAAAACATCTTGAATCATCCTAATCGGAGGTCGGATGAGAGAGTTATGTCCAAAACACTGAAAGAGACTGCAACAGTCCAAAAATAGAGCATTTTTGGGCAGTTTGTATGAGCGCGCTGCGGTGCTTTCCACCACTGTAATGGTAGTACAAAACCAAAAACAAGTAGAATGTTTGACCGTCGCAACGGTGCCTTTGATAGCCGCGGTGGTGCACTGTTTCTACGTGCAGAAATCAGTTTTAAAGAGAAAAAAAGCAGCCCTAACTTCATATTTTCATTTCTTCTTCTTTGGGAGGCGGCTAGAGGAGATTTTGGAGGCCAAAGGATAAAGAGAGTCACCTTCCATGGAGGTTAGGAATGGAATTCAACATCTAAGGAAGCTATGGTTTGAATGCTTGGAGCTTGGAGATTGGTGACAACTATTTTCTTCTTCTTTTCTTTAATCTGTATTTCCATTGTTGTTGATTATTTTTTGAAACAAAAATGGATTACCATCAATCAATTGATCTTGTATCTATGTTTGGTATTGAATCTATAACATATTTTGGCTATGGTGAATTGTGTTTTGATCTCATTTAACTATGTATATGTTGTATGCTTGTTGGATGTGATTTTACTCAATTGTTATGGTTTGAGCATGGAATCTTTGATTGTGTTGGGTGTCTAATGTGTATTTTAATCGAATATCTCTCTCTTAGTTGGTTGTTGTTGCATTTGTGAGTTCTTTGAAAGAAGAATTTCATTGTGCACGCCAAGTGTTCGACAAAATGTCCAAATGAAGTTTGTCTTCTATTTTGCATATTTTTTGTGCTTCGTTGGCTATGGTTTGTTCTCTCTTAGATGGCACCATATGAATTGGATTATCACATTTTGTTCTTTATGTTAATTGCTTGGCCAAGTGATTAGTTTGGTAACCTATATGAAATTGGAAAATGCATTATAGTGTTTTGACTCGAATGAGATAACATGTGTTGTGCTATGCGTTCTTAGGAGTGTATGCATAATTTATGCATAGGATAAGCGTATACCTATGTGCCACGTGTAACTAATGTGAGAATTTTTGCTTTAAATCCTTGTTTTGCTATTTCTTATAGACATATAGTGAAATGCTTAGCTTGGGTGTCCTTATCTGAATTCTGTCGAATGGGATAGGTTTGGATTTGGTATGTTTATATGTCCTTCAAAAGAGGCGTGTAAATACTATTGTATTCTCCATTAACAAGTCATCGTGACCGTAAGACTAAATAGAGAGAGTTAGGAGATTTAAATGAAGTGTTGGGAGAAAATATAATCATAGGTTCATCTATCTTTACTGCTTTCGTAGTTTAAATGTTAATTTGCGTTATGTCCATTTACATTTCCCTTTCTTCCATTCAATCAATTGTTTGAATTAAGATCGACTTTATGCAATCAATATTTAGAACTTGTTATAACTAATTTCTCGTGGGATCGACTTTTACTTTCACTTTATTACTTGTTGACCGTGTATGCTTGCACGTTATTCATTCAAACGAATTTGAGATCGAAATCTAACAAATAAATAAAAATATAAATAAACAGTTCCGATTTCGACCAACAAATTTTTTGCACCGTTGCCGGGGAATTAGTTTCTAATTATGTTCCAATATTGATTTCTATTGCATAGATCTTAGTTTAAACTTATATTTATGTCTTTAATTTTGTTGGGACTCTTGATTGTGTTTGCGACATTCTCAAAGTTCAAAAAAAGAAATAAGAAGTCAGGTTGAAGACTATAAAACAAGCGCTAACTGGGAGGTAACCCATGTTTTGCTAATGTTTCTTTAGTTTTGTTTTTTCTTTTTCAGGTCATTTCTTAGCAAATCGCAAGAGCCGGTTACAGAAGGCGACAGTTGATAAATTGGCCCTAATTTTAGGGAAGTCCCTTGCTTTTAATTCTTTCATTTCTTATAAGGAGGAAGTTGTCAATTCCAAGTTTGGGGGTATTTGACGTTTGTTTTGATATGCTTGATGTTAAGTTTTATTGTTTTTCTTTAAGTTTTATTTTGAGTTTTGAATTTTGTGGGTTTATTCTCTACAAACCCTTACGAGACACAACTCATCCTCTTGGGAAACCTTGGGGTTTAATAGCTTGTTGCACATGCTAAGTGCAACCGTGTTTCCTACGAAAATGGATTTATTAATGTTATTTTTGTTTTGTTTTCATTTGTTTTTATTTTTGTTTTTGTTTTGTTTTTGTTTGTTTTTGTTTTTCTTTTTATTTTGTTTTCATGTGTTTTGTTTTAGAGTCGTTGTAGTATAGGTTTGTATTTCTAGAGCATTGTTGATGTGATTAGAGCTTTAATTGAGGATCGGGTTATTGCTTGTTCTTATTATAACTCGTAAAAAATGGATTAATGTTGTTTAGTCCGTGTGTTTGACTTGTTGTTGGTTTTTACATTGCTTGTGATCCTTTTCACTTTTGAGCACATATCAATTTGTAATGAGCTAGTTGTATGCTTAGAGAATGCTTATATGACCGAATGCTTGTGGAAGATTACACTCAACTCTAGAACGCGTTTAAATATCACTTGAAACGAAACACTAAATATTTGAATAGCAACCATGGGGTGATTGAGATGGAGCGTAAAACACACTTAGTCATAAACACATGCTTAGGTGAGACAGAGCGTAAAACGCACTCACCTTTAAAATATAAATCGAAAAAAAATACAAATAAAATGAATTAAATAGTAATCATGTGGTGGATTGTGATGGAGCGTAAAACGCATTCATCCATAAACATATGATTAGGTGAGAATGAGCATAAAATGCACTCATCTACAATTTTTGGATGAGTGATATGATAAGAAGTTCGAGAGTTTTTGTTTTTCTTTCAATAAGGTAATATGGTCACTTAAGCTCAATCGAGCTATAATTATTTTGTTACAAATGGTGCACACACACACTTGGGGGTCATGAGTAATGTATGATTAACATATAGCTTGAAATTCTAGACTTTGCGACGTTTTGAATTTTTTTTGTAGTTATCATTTGAAGTAAATCTTTGTGGCTATTTTGTTTTTCTTATTGCTTCATTGCTTGGGTTGTTGTTATTAGTTTCTGTTTATATAGTTTGTCTTTGTGTTGCTTGAGAACAAACAAAGATTTAAGTTTGGGGGTATTTGATGATTGATTTTTGTACTTATTTATTGGATACTTTTAGACTTCATAAGTCGTGAATTCTTTAGCATTTTATGTTAGTTTTTATGTGATCTAATCTTGTTTAGGTTTTATATTACTTTTATATGTTTTTACTTCATTTTGTAGGATTTTGGAATAAGGGCTTGGTAGATCAAAGCTTAAAGTTGCCAAATTTGGATTTCTTGTTTGCCGTTTATGCAGCAGCCACTTGCAGCTCAATTTAGACCTTGATCCAGCCATTATCTCTCAATTCGTTCAACATGAAAGTTGTAGATATGCTTCTCATATTTCCAAAACATCTGGAATTATCCCAATCAAAGCTCAGATGAAAGAATTATGCCCAAAACACTGAAGAAGGCTGCAACAGTCCAAAAAGGGAGCATTTCTGGGCAGTTTATATGAGCGCCGCAGCGGTGATTTCCACCACTGTAACGGTAGTACAAAACCAAAAACAAGTAGAATGTTTGACCGCCACATCGGTGCCTTTGATAGCCGCGGTGGTGCATTGTTTCTACGCACAGAAATCAGTTTTAAAGAGAAAAAAAAATAGCCCTAACTTCATATTTTCATTTCTTCTTCTTTGGGAGGCGGCTAGAGGCGATTTTGGAGGCCAAAGGATGAAGAGAGTCACCTTCCATGGAGGTTAGGAATGGAATTCAACATCTAAGGAAGCTATAGATTGAATGTTTGGAGCTTGGAGATTGGTGACAACAATGTTCTTCTTCTTTCCTTTAATTTGTATTTCCATTGTTGTTGATTATTTTTTGAAACAAAAATGGATTAATATCAATCAATTGATCTTGTATCTATGTTTGGTATTGAATCTATAACATATTTTGGCTATGGTGAATTGTGTTTTAATCTCATTTAACTATGTATATGTTGTATGCTTGTTGGATGTGATTTTACTCAATTGTTATGGTTTGAGCATGGAATATTTGATTGTGTTGGGTGTCTAATGTGTAGTTTAATCGAATATCTCTCTCTTAGTTGGTTGTTGTTGCATTTGTGAGTTCTTTGAAAGAAGAATTCCATTGTGCACGCCAAGTGTTCGACAAAATGTCCAAATGAAGTTTGTCTTGTATTTTGCATATTTTTTGTGCTTCGTTGGCTATGGTTTGTTCTCTCTTGGATGGCACCATATGAATTAGATTATCACATTTTGTTCTTTATGTTAATTGCTTGGCCAAGTGATTAGTTTGGTAACCTATATGAAATTGGAAAATGGATTATAGTGTTTTGACTCGAATGTGATAACATGTGTTGTGCTATGCGTTCTTAGGAGTGTATGCATAATTTATGCATAGAATAAGCGTATACCTATGTGCCACGTGTAACTAATGTGAGAATTTGTGCTTTAAATCCTTGTTTTGCTGTTTCTTATAGACATATAGTGAAATGCTTAGCTTGGGTGTCCTTATCTGAATTCTGTCGAATGGGATAGGTTTGGATTTGGTATGTTTATATGTCTTTTAAAAGAGGCGTGTAAATACTATTATATTCTCGGTTAACAAGTCATCGTGACCGTAAGACCAAATAGAGAGAGTTAGGAGATTTAAATGAAGTGTTGGGAGAAAATATAATCAGTGGTTCATCTATCTTTACTGCTTTCGTAGTTTAAATGTTAATTTGCGTTATGTCCATTTACATTTCCATTTCTTCCATTCCATCAACTGTTTGAATTAAAATCGACTTAATGCAATCGGTATTTGGAACTCATTAGAACTAATTCCTTGTGGGATCGACTTTTACTTTCACTTTATTACTTGTTGACCATGTATGCTTGCACGTTATTCATTTAAACGAATTCGAGATCGAAATCTAACTAATAAATAAAAATATAAATAAACAGTTCTGATTTCGACCAACTATACGCAAAGTCTCAAAAGATCTTCGAGTGTCTGAATCGTCCTTTCAGATTGTCCGTCCGTTTGAGGATGGTATACAGAACTAAATTGTAGCTCGGTGCCCATAGCTTTTTGTTGATTGATCCAAAAGCGTGAAGTGAATCTAGGATCTCGATCAAAAACTATGAAAACTAGAATGCCATGTAATCTTACAATATCATTTACGTATATACCGGTCAGACGTTCGAGTGAAAAGTTTTCTCTTATAGGCAAGAAATGAGCGGACTTGGTCAATCTATCTACAATGACCCAAATCGCATCAAAGCCTTGAGAAACTTTGGGAAGACCTGTCATGAAGTCCATAGTGATGTGTTCCCACTTCCATTCTGGAATTTCGAGTGATTAAAATGGACCCTTAGGCACTTGATGCTCTGCCTTGACACATTGACAAGGTAAGCACCTTGAGATAAACTCTGCAATCTCCCTCTTCATATTGTTCCACCAAAATGTATGTTGAAGTTCACGATACATTTTGGTACTTCCCGGGTGGATTACAAACGGTGTGTTGTGTGCCTCTATCATGATTTTATGCTTCAATTCAGGGTCGTTGGGAACACAGAGTCGAGAGTTGACTCGAAGTCTTCCTTTCTCGTTGATTTTTGCTTCTAGAATAGCACATTCTTGAACTTTCTTCATCATGTTCATCATCTCCGAATCAGTAGCTTGATCAACTTTAATTTTATCGAGTAAAGTTGGTTCTACTTGTATGTGTGCAATCTTCATGTGGGTCCCTAGTGGCTTTAACTCTATCTCTATCTTTTGTAAGTCGTACAAAATGCATTTCTGCGTAGTCAGCATTGCACTTGTACTCGCATAAGATCTTATGCTTAATGCATCAGCTACAACGTTTTCTTTTCCTGGCTGATATTGGATGATCTGGTCGTAATCCTTTAACAGCTCAAGCAAACGTCGTTGTCGCATGTTGAGTTCCTTCTAGGTGAAAAAATACTTGAGGCTTTTGTGATCCGTAAAGATTTCCACTTTCTCCCTGTACAAGTAGTGTCTCCACATCTTCAATGCGAAAACGACCGCTGCCAACTCTAAATCATGAGTAGGATAATTTCTCATAATCTTTGAGTTGTTGAGAGGCATAGGCTATAATTTTTCCATGTTGTATAAGTACACAGCCTAGACCTTTGCCTGAAACATCGTTGTGGATAACAAATTCTCCCGATCCTGACGGTATAGTCAGAACAGGAGCTAAAATAAGTCTCTTCTTAAGTTCTTGAAAACTTTTCTCGCATTCCTCATTCCATACGACTTTTGTACTTTTCCGAGTCAGCTGAGTTAATGGAGTGGTGATTCGAGAAAATCCTTTTACGAATCTCCGATAATAACCAGCTAAGTTTAGAAAATTTCGGACTTCAGTTACTGACCGAGGTTGCTCCCAATTTAATATTGCTTCAATCTTTGTAGGGTCAACTGATATTCCCTGACTGGAAATCACATACCCAAGGAACGTGACTTTCTCAAGCCAAAACCCACACTTCTTTAGATTGGCATACAACTTGTTCTCACGTAGCTTTTGGAGTATTAATCTCAAGTGTTGTTCACGATTCTCACAACTTTTAGAGTATATGAGAATGTCATCAATAAAGACAACCACAAAATGATCCAAATATTCTTTGAATATCCGGTTCATCATGTCCATGAAAGTTGTAGGAGCATTTATTAATCCAAAAGGCATGACTAAGAACTTATAATGCCTGTAGCTGGTTCTGAAAGCAGTCTTTGGAATGTCATCAGCTTTAACTTTTAGCTGATGTTATCCAGAGTGAAGATCAATCTTTGAGAAATGTTGAGCACCCGGTTATCACCTCGTTCAGGTTTCCTGCCATTTGGAATGTCACAACAAAAGCTCTCCCTTGAACTACATATTTTTCCTTATCTGTGCTAGCTTTTGGTACCGTCATTGCAGCTGGGCTTGATTTTGTAACTGGACAAAATCGAACAACATGACATTCCTTTCCGCAACTATAGCACAACTTAGACTACTGAATACACTTTGGGCTAATGTGGCTCTCCTGACCACACCTGTAACATCTTACCGATGGTCGATCTCCTCCCCTTGAAATTGGTGCCGGTGCTGGTACTAGTGCCGGTGCCCTTCCATAATGATTATGGGATCTCCTCCTCTTGAAATCGTTCCCACTGGATTCTCCTCTTCTGTTATTCGATGCTGTATTACCACCGAAGTGTTGATTACCTCCTCTAGGGCTCTCGTTCCTGTGGTTGTTGTCATTTCTCTTTCTATGCTGATCATTGACTCTTGGCTGCAATATTTCATCTGTTTGCTCTACCCTTTGAGCCCTATCCACAACATCTGAATACAAACTAAATTTATGAGAGCTAAGTTGTTGACGAATTTTGAATCTCAAACCTCGTAAGAACATCCGACTCATTCATGCTTCGTTATCCATTAGATGGGTCATAAAACCAGATAATTCGGCAAACTTAGCTTCATATTGTGAGACTGTCATATTTCTCTGCTTTAGCTTTATGAACTCCACCTCCTTCATATGGTGGATACTTTTTGGAAAATACTTTTCGTTGAACAGCTCTTGAAATTTCAGCCAAGACATTTTGAAAGCCGAATGAAGGATACGTTTTACCGTCTTCCACCAATGGTTTGCCTCTCCTTGTAACATAAAGGTGGCGAATGACACCTTCTGATCATCTACACATCGTAGGATATCAAGTATTTTTGTCGTTTGCTTCAGTCACGCCTCCGCTTTTAGTGGGTCAAGCTTCCTGAAAAATTCAGGTGGTCCCAACTCTTTAAATTGCTTAACGGTGACAATCCTTGAATTATCAGCGTTTCCACCGGTGGGACCTCCCATCAATTGATTTTGGATAAATTGCAGGAAGTTTCTAAAGAGGCCATCCTGATTTGCATGATCACCAACATTATCTGAAGCTATAGGAGGATTGTTTGTAGCTTCCTGATTCTCAGCTACATTCGCCTCGGGCAGTGGATAGTTCATTTCCTAATTTTCAGAAGTCATTCTTAACTACGGTCATAAGACAAAGGTTAGTTAAACAAACTGACTCGTCACTTCTTGCCACATTCAAGCCAACTTATTAGATAACAAAATTTAATTTATGTATGACACACTAGTGACGTAATCTATTCGTCACTCTCCTCCTACTTCTACCCTAGATCTCCATTAAAGATCATAACCCTAAGCTTAGATACCAAATGTGACGCCCCCAAATTTGGGCCTACATAGCCCAATTTAAGACGCCAAAAATATACAATTTCTAATACAAATAGTACATAGAATAGAAATACAGAACTCAATAATACACAACTAAGTATTAACTATTATTGTCACACTATATACAATATGTGAAGACTACTACAACTATCTCTCAGACCTTTACTCCATTTCTCGGCTAGACCCAGTTATTCTCTCATTTCCTGAAGAACAATGGAGCAAAAAAGAAAGGGTGAGCTCAAATAGCCCACTAAGAAATATCATGACTAAGATAACAATGAGTAAATTATCATTAGTCTTCAACAGTTGAGTTCTTGATAGAATATGATAAACAACAAGTCTTAGATCAATAATAGCAGCAGAATAAGCAATCCATTAGAAGAATCATATAGACTATAATGTCCACTAGCTTCTGTTTTTAAGAAAAATATCATCAAGTTTTATCATCTTAAACACCACTGGTCATGATAATATAAATTCACAGTTCCTTATCATAATCATGCAAGTCAACAGTTCATCTTTGCACTACGGGCCAAAGATATTCAAATATAACACCAATGGTCATGATCATACTAGTCTTCAACCTTTGGTCATAATCATACCAAACAATAATTATTCTTTGCCCCCGGCCAAAGAGAACATTCACCACGTACCCTAAAAGACACACAACAATTATACCGCATTTATCCTATTATTTGTGCCCCAGGCCACATATATTCACAACATGATTCTTCATGATTAGAATAACAACAATGATATAAATGATGAACAGAAAAAACAGGATGCTTAATAAATATTGAAAATTTATGATTTTACTTTGTGCAGATTCATATAATGTCTAAATTATTAACATGATGTGGACTCAAATTCAAGAATGATATTCAAGATCCACAGTTCAGAATAACGGTTAAAGTTCAATAGAAATATTTAAAAAAATAGGAAGGTTCAACTGAAATGATATTAGATGAAGCGAAAACTATTAAGGAACATATAATCATTTCGAGAAACTTTACCAAATAGTACTTACTATAGTAAGTTAAGAGTATGAAAAGAATGATACCCCTTACTGTAGTAAATTTGAATAATGGAAGATGAAAAAGATGGTATTTTTTACCTTAACATGTGACTGTATATTGATTTAAATGAAATTGATCAACCTATATATTTATAAAGTAATTAGAAACTACCACATATAATTTGATGGTGTATACCAATTCGTATGAAATCATCAAAAGTGATTTGATAGAATAAAGTAGAATAACTTCAATATAGTTTTTGAAAGAAAATAATATTTCAAAATAAATCTTCCAAATGAAGCTTTGTAAAATAAATCTTCTAAATGAAGAGTCTTCTAAAGGAAGATTTATAAACACCGTATGATGAGTGTGATTGTTTTTATAAAAAAAAAACTTACTTGAACAATACTCGTACACTTACAGATCTTCACAAATAATCAAGATGGTTTTAGCACATTCAAAGAGAACTTACACAAAGTAATATTTAGAGAGTGACAGAAAGAATAAGTAAGGAAGTTTTTTTGAAAAATTCTTAAGTTAAGGCATCTATTTATAGCCAAAAAATTTATCATAAACCAAGATTTCCTCATTTAATCCAAACCGTATATTTTAAGATAATGATTAATCCATACCACTCATTTCATCTTTTGAGATTTCTTTAATCTAAACCATTTATTTAAAGATCATCTTTAATCTATACCGTTCATTTCAAATTCTATAATTATTACATTATCTTTAATTTATACCATTCATTTCATATTTCCTTTAATCTATATCATTCAATTAACTTTATATATAAAACAACTAACTTTATATATAAAAACAACTAACTTTATATAAATCAACTAACTTTATATATAAAAACAATTAATTTTATATAAATCAACTAACTTTATATATAAAAATAATTAACTTTATATAATATATCATAATAAAATAATTTACTTTACATAATTTATATAAAGTAAATAATTTTATATAATTTATTATAATAAAAACAAGTAACTTTATATAATTTATTATAATAAAAATAAATAACTTTATCAATTCAATTATTTAACAATAATTCACAATTATTCATTATTATGACTAATTGTTATAAATGCAGTGTAGTTGGCTTTCTGAGTTAGATAAGCAGAAAAATCAACTAATAATGTAATACAACAGTTTAAGCAACATCATAATAGAGATAACAATAATGCTAAAAATAAGTAAGAAAAAGAGCACGTTACTGTGTAATGACAATTATTGATTCAGTAATGTGAATTACTGTACATATACTACTGTAAAAATTATCAGCTCAATAATATGAATTATTATGCATGTGACAATTATTGGTTCAATAAAGTCAATATAGTACAATAGCCACTTTATCAGTTCAATAATATGAAACACTGTGTAATACTGTGTGCTACTGTGCAATACTGCATGTTACTATTCCTTTACCACCGTGTATTTTAACAATTAAAAGTGATAGTACCGTTGACTATTTTTATTTAGAAAGGTTACGTATGTCGTTTTCTATATTCGACAATAATTCATTGTGGGGGTCCATCAATATTTGGTTATTTTGACGCCGTCGTACGAATTGAATATTTCCCGACAAAACGAATATTTTTCGACAAGATAAAATTTGTACAAACATTTCTTAATTTTCACTTTTGTTAATTTATTCATTTACCGTTTTCAAAAGGAAATATATAAAGAAAATTTATATTTATATTTTATAAAAGTTGAGGTCTTACATTAATTACACCTATGTACACTTGAATATAAAATTTGATGTAAATATTATGTAATTTGACATATGTGTTACCATGATTGATAAAAAGATTAAATTATTTGAAAAATAGATTACATGTCTAGAAGTTATTATTACTAAACATGACATAAATGTTATTCATTTTGACATATTGATTACATATATGTATACTTGGATAAATTTTTTTATATATAATTATTACGTAATTTGACATATATATTACCATTATTGAGAAAAAGATTACATGATTCGATAAATAGATTTCAAAAGTAATATTATATTTATTGACATAAAATTACTAAAAATGACATAAACATTACTTATTTTGATATACTGATTACACATACGTATAATTTGATAAAATAAATTGAAATAAATATCACGTAATTTGACATATGTGTTACTATAATTAAGAAAAGAAGTACTTGATTTGAAAACTAAATTACATGTTTAAAAAGTAATATTACTCTTATTGATATGAAGTCTACTAAAAATAACGCAAACTTTACTCGTTTTGACATACTGTTAACACATACATATATTTGGATAAAAAAAATTAATATAAATTTTGTGTAATTTAACATGTTTGTTACCATAATTGAGAAAAAGATTGCATGACTTGAAAATAAAATTTATAATTTTTTTAATATGGTGGATATTGTAGTGAAATCATAATTAACAATATTGTTATTTATGGCAAAGTTATTACGCACTTTACATATGTTTAGAATTTGGGTTTGGGATTTAGGGTTTGACGTTGAAAGATATATTCAAATGATTTATTTTTTAAAATGAATATTAAAATTAAATTTTGTCTAAATTTTGGGTGAATGAACTATATTTTAAGGATAAACTTCTTCTGAGTTTCTTAAGTTATAACTATTTCTAGTGGAATACATAACAAAAGAATTCAAACATTGAAGTAATTACGCATAAAAAATGTTTTTCAAATATTAATGTCTTATGGAAAAATTACTCCCTTTATTCTTCAAAAAGAATTCCATTTGGATCTCAAGAATTTAATTAGCAAAATTTAAAATTAATTTCATTCGTTAAATTTGCAAAAATTAAAAATAATATATATATATATATATATATATATATATATATATATATATTGAATTGTTTGATATGTTGTTTCTTCTACTAGGTACTTATATAGATTTTTTCTTTAAAGTATTAAAATATAAACCATCACCTTTCTTTGCTTGCTAAAGAGTATGCAGACTTTCTTAATATTCTTTTTTGTAGCTACTTTGTTTATAATGTGTTCCGCTGCATCACAAGGAGAGATTGTTACGTATCTATGTCTCATCATATATATGGATGATTATGGAATAATTTCTTTTTAGTAAATGATATGTCTTTTATTCTAAATTATAAAATTAATATTAATTTAAAAAAAATTAATTTGAGATATTTTTAAATTTGAAAGTGACATAATTTATTTAACTTTTAAAAATAATAAATCTTACGACCAATAGTATTTTTTAGGTAGTTTATGATATTAATAATTATTTAGTTATAAACAAAATAAATTTATGTCAATTTTAAATTTAAAAATATTTAAAATTAATTTTTAAAATGTCAATACTTATTTTTTTTAAAAATTTGAAAAGCATGGAGTACTATTTTTTAGAACATAGAGAATAATTTGATGCAACAAGGAATGAGAAATACCTAAAACTATTTTGAACATAAAATTAAGAATTTGATCTAATATCAGTAAATTTAAGGGGTGTTTGATAGCACTTTTAGCCACTTAATAGCTATATTTCTTATCCGGTCAGTTACACGAAAAATTATTCGGTGTCCTAAGAGTTAATAAACAGTATGATGTTCCTTCTCACATAACAGTGGGGTCCACAAGTGGTGGGACTCTTGTGAACTCCACTATTATATATAAAAGAAGATCATACTGTTTATTTACTACTGAAATACCAAATAATTTTTCCAGTTACACACAATGCAACGAAAGATTATCAAACTGCAAGAATGGGAGCAAAAAGTGTTTATTCACTAAGTGAGCATGCTTTTTGGGCATGTGGTTCACTTAATGACGTGAATTATAAAAAGTCCTCACTTGCATGTTCTTTCTTGTGGTCCAGGGAATAACTTTTATTAATCATATCGTGCTTCCATTTTTCCTCATACATTTTGGTAGCCTATAAAGTAGGTTATAGTTATAGGCATTTGATAATAAATTTATAATTAAAATTCATATTTCATAATTATTTTAGGTATAATCAATTTTAATACCTATATAATATTGTTATGTTTGTTGTAGGCACCCAAATTTTATATTTTATATTAGAAATAAAAGTAAAATATTAAAAAGGAAGAAATATGGAAAACTAAGTATCCTGAGTTGTAAAATAGCAAAACAGAAAAATCCAAGAAGAGAGGAGAGAAAAAAAATCCTAAACTGGCCCATGTGCACGATCTTAGGATTAGAATCCAAGCCGCATACACATACGCGGCTTAGGGCCAAAGGCGCGTATGTATACGCGGCCCAGCTCCTATATCAATTTTAGCATTATTTATTACATATTCCTTCATTTCATGTACAAAAAGAGAAAAATAAGGAAAGCTTCCTAGTGAGAGAAAGGTACGGGAAAGAACTAAAATTATTATAGAACTAGAAGTTAACACTAAAGTTTGTAGGACTATAAAAAAAAATTTGGTTCTATAACACTAACTATTAATTATTTCTAATAATTAATAATTTCACAATTTAACTTAGTAATTGCATATAATTTAGTTTGATTTTATTGTTTTATAATTTATTATTAAATCTTATGATATTACATCATAATGATGTTTTGTTGGAGCATGTATAAGAAAAAGAATCATATTAGGTTTGTGTTTTATTTATAGTAATTTGGATAAAAAATCAAAAATGAAGATTAAAAAAACTAAGTTTTGTCTTATTATATATGTATATACGTAGTACTTTGACAAGTGTTATATAAGTTAATAAAATACCACCTAGAAACTAACATAATACCATCTAAGAAAACTCAAACTTACTATTTGAAGTATTAACCGTTTCTTTTTATAAAAAAATAAATAAAAAATCATAACCGGTCAATGATCACGTGCAACTAATGACCTATTTAAACCTTTTAATTATTTAACTTAACTAGCTTAGTTGTAATGTCCTAGAATTTCCACGTCTTTATTAATTAAATTATTAATTTAATTTTCAACGAGTTAGTTTTATGAGATTATTTAAATCTTTTTATGTGATTAATTAATTATGTGATTAAATAATTATGTAATTAATTACTAAAATTAATTAAAGGGGGTCACTAATATGTTATTAAATTAGTGAACAAACCCTAAAGTTTTAATATCAAAATAATTGATAAGTTTCCTATTAATTAAATATTCAATTAAATTGAATATAATGAGTGAATTAAATATAATAAATTAATTAATATGATTATTAATTAATGTAAATAATGTGAAATATTAATAATAATATTTATTAGTCCATTTAGTAATTTAATACTTATGGGTTAGAATATTTAATTATTTATTCAATCTAATTATTTATTTAATCATGGATTGAATAATTAATGTGTAAATTATTAAATTAGCCCAACATGGGTCAATTAGTAGCCCAAGTGGAGAATAATAAAATTTGACAATTTAGTAGCCCAAACAATTTAATAGAAGCCCAATTGGTATTTTAAATTAAAGCCCAATGATTGGCCCACTTGGAAAATACTTAAATTAACTATTAATTATTTAAAAGTGGAATGTGACACTCATTTTGGGACAAGAAATTAGTCCATCAGCCGACCAAGTGAGGGAGGAGAGAGAAAATGAGTTTTGTTTTATTTTCTTTTATTTTTCATTTAATTAAATTAAGGTTGCTTGTTTTATTTTTTGGTACATGGACACCATCCCTCTTTTCACCAACTAAGTCATTTAACCCATTTCTTGTGTAAGTTGTCATCAATGAGCATGGGCTAAATTATAGATATAATTGTGTATCTATTAATTTTTCAAGTATACTTGAAAGTGTTAGATGATATTTCATTATTTTCTTCAAGTCCAAAAAAGAGAGCTAGAGAGCATTTGAGAGGGTTAGAAAATTTGAGAGCAAAATACTAAGAGAAGAGAAGGAGTCTTGATTCATGCCATCTTCCTTCACAACTTATTTTGGAATAAAAAGAAAGATAGCCATTAAAACAAGGTAATGATTATTTTAAATGTAGTTTGTTTTTAAATTAAATAAATCATCATGTTAGTATAAACATGTTAATATAGTTATTAATGTGTAGTTGTAATATTTATGCCATGCTTGAGTTTAATAGGTTTGGTTTGTATTTTGGTATATTTTATATGCTAAAATATGTATTTAATAGTGTGTAAACAAGTTTTGGAATTTATGTCCAAAAATATTTTTATAAAATTTAGGTTTGATGTTCTAATATTATAGAACATTAAATCATGAGAAAAACAAAGTTTGAATCACTTAAAATGGAGTTATACACAAAAAGTTATGATTTATGGTAGTTTATGTGATGTAGAAATTTTTATAAAAAAATAATGAAATTAAATCATGAAAAATTATTTTTTCATGTTATAAATTAATATAAGGTGATTGGTAATTTTTTTGAATTTTTATTGAAGAGTTAAAGCTTATTTGATGGTATATTTTCATTTAAAATGTGTATGCCGGAACACTGTTCACATTCTGGTTGGAAGAAAAAAAATTAACACTGGCCGCGCAATGCGCGAGCACTGTTCATCGCCGGACACGGAGCCAAACGACGCCGTTTGGCGTATAAAGAAAATAACCTTCGCACAATGCGCGGAAGCCGTTTACGGCTTCTCAAAACGGCACCGTTTTGGGCCGTTGATTCTGAAGGCACCGTTTTTCGGAGAAATTACGATTATGCCCCTCCGTGTTTTTTTCGGCGAAATGACCATTCTGCCCTCGGTTCAGATTTCGACTTATTTACGGAAATGCCATTCGGGTTAAATTTAATTAATTTAAATATTTAAAAACTAAATTAAAATTATAACAAAAATAATTATAATACCAAAATAATATTGGGGAGGATATTTTTCATTAAGTTTAATATTTAAATATTAATCTAGTTAGCTAAACCATGGTTAAGTTAAATAAATTTATTATTTATTTATTATTTTAAATGTTAATAATAAATAAAGATGATAAATTAGCATTTATTATTTAATGCCTATTAAATAATACTTAAAGAGAGATAAAATTTATAAATTTATTATTTATTATTTAAATATTATTAAATAATAAATAAGGATAATTAGGTAATTAATTATTATTTAATTAGCATTAAATAACGATTAATGGAAATTAAGTTATTAGAGTAATAATTTATTATTTAATTTAAATAATAAATAAGAATGATTTGATTATTATTTAACCTTAAATAATAATTAAAATTAATTAAATAATTAATTATTATTTAATTGACATTAAATAATAATTAAAGAGGATTAAGATTAGTAAACTATTATTTAATTTCCTTAATTAAATAATAAGTAAGGTTAATTACTTGGTTAATTATTGGTTGATTAACATTAAATTAAAGAAGGTTAAAACTAAGTTAATAATTATTTATTATTTAATTATAATTAAATAATAAGTAAGTACAATTAGTTATTATTTATTTTAAATAATAACTAGAGTTAATTAATTAATTTCTATTTAATCAATATTAAATAGTAATTAAAAAGAGATTGAGTTAATAAAATAAATTGAATTTAATTAAACAATTATAATAAGTTGTTTAAAGGTTTAATAAGTGTCCAACACTTAAGAAAAATATTTTCTAACTTATTAACCTAATATGATTAAGGGTTTATAAGGTTAATAATATTGTTTTGACTGATGTAAATTATGTGTTAGTACTTATGTGTGGTAAATAAGTTCATTATCAAGCGTATAGTTATGCAAATACGTCGTGCTAATTATTAGACCGACTTTATTAATGTTAGGTCTTTCAAAGCAAGTAGTTAAAGCTAGACATTTATTGTAGCTGTGCAGACAGGCAAGTTTTCTACCCTTAAACTTGTATTTATTGTTGCAGATATTCTTCAACCGTATTTACATTTCAATTATTGTTGAGCAAGTATTCTACACCCATAGTTACTTGACAGACCTTTGAGTGAATTAATTATCAAAAATTACTTCACATCATTATTGATTATTGTATTCGCACATAGTGCTTTTGCAAACTGTTTAAGAACGTCTAAGCTAATTGTTTCGGCTAGACAAATGCATGTTAAATTCATTTCATTGAATATTATAAAAGCTTATCCAAACCATTTGCTGGTGCGGATTCTTACAGTAAGACTGAGATAGAACAACCCTAGTTAAAGGGGACTTTTATTTGTCGGAGACCTGACAGCGCGCAAGAAAACTAAATGTGATGCATATACATAGGACATGAGAGGACTGATCCCCTCAAGTGTCCCGTTATTTTAACAAGGAGTCAGACATTGTATGTCTGTTCTACCTTAGTAGCAGTTCATGGTCATTAAAGACCACTCAGCAGTAAAGAGTCAATTCCTTCTTTTATTGAACATTGATTCTTGTTATCTTTCACAATTGCTATTGTTGAAACCTTGAAGTTATTTCCCTTCATCATGATATATCGTATGATTGTTGTTTATAAACTTGCTGAGCCATTTAGTTGCTCATTCTTGCTATATCATGACTATATTTCAGCCAATCCCGAAAGCTCTAAATCGAACAAAGGCAAGGGGAAAGCGAATGCTTAGTTGTAGTAATTACATGCTAGTTTAAATTGCGGTTATGTAATTACTGTTGTAAATCTTTTGTATTTCCCTTAAGATATGTAATGTTACAATTTAAGGTTAATAGACCCTGGGAAGTGTAGCCTTTATATAAGGAACCTTTTGTATTATTCCGCGTAGTTTGAATACAATATATGTATTTCATTGTTGTTAAGTATTGTACAGTGAGAACCAAACCCGAGGCTAAAGAACCCGGATTTGGGGTCGTCACAGGTTGGTATCAGAGCTGTAGGTTAGAAACGCTAGGATTTGCGAAACCTAGGTTATAACCTTAGTACCAAACTCTTATCGAGTGCGTTAGGAGATGAATCGGGGAGATTCATCATGTTGTGTATTTTTGGAGGTGGATTGAGAAAATCCATCGAGCCGAGATGTACATGATAAAATATCATTTCATTTCATCAATGAATATATTTTATTGCTGTACTAACATTTGTTATTTATGTTATTGTAGGATGACGGAGATAGGCCAGTCGAGCACTGCTGTAGAGGAGGTGATTTATACGGATATCCCTATGGATACCGCACAGCCACGGGTGGCTGCACTGATTGAGGAGCCAGAGTCAGATCCCGAGGAGGGAGATAGAGAGGACGCTGTCTGGGGCGGAGTTATAGGGCAGTACAGTGAGGAGGAGGCTGATACTGATGATGATGAGGATGAGGAGCCAGCTGAGTATGTTGATGGCATGGGCACTGTCGCCAGTGACATCATCGATACTCTCACTACGGCTAACGAGGAGCTAGAGGAGAGGGTTCAGCACCTGGAGGAGCAGAACCAGATCCACCAGCAGACAGAGCAGCAGTACAGAGATACAGCTTATATGTTCTCTGGCGAGAACATAGAGCTGAAGGCGAGGATGGCCGAGATGGAGGCCAAGTTAGTAGCCGCTGAGCTGAAGATTCAGCAGACACAGGCAGAGAGGGAGGCCATGAGGGGCCAGATGCAGCAGGCCGTTGAGGCAATGTTAGATATGGAGTTTCAGCGTGATGCAGCTCACGGGCAGATGATGGAGCTGGAGGAGGAGGTTAGGGAGAAGAAGGTGAGGATAGATAGACTCAGTTACGTCTATCGCTCATCAGTTGGTAGGATTCAGAGTAGGGTGCACTATTACCCTGCTGAGGAGGGTCAGACCTTGCACACCATTAGTAGGGGCGTGGTCAGGGCCATTGGAGATGAGGAGTACGACGATGCGGTTCGTCGAGGGATGCGCCGTTAGTTGTACTATTTCCTTTATTTATGTTGTATGTATATAGATGCAGTAGAAACCCAACTTTTGTTTTGATAGAGGGTTAGTATGTTGTAAATCCCAACTCTATGAAGTTGTGGGATATGTTAGATCCCGTCTTTTGTTTTAACTATCGGGGTTAGCAGCGTTTATAGCAGTATGCTTATGATGTAAAAGTGCTACGCACTGTGTTTTGGCATATGAATATAAATGCATTTCCGTTTATGTTTATATGTGTCGAGATGATTATTTGTGCTTTAGTTTAAATTACTTAAGCTACAAAACGAAAGTAAAAAAGATTGAAACAACTTTAATTAATTAAATTTTCTTTATACAGAAAATGCCGCCACAGAGAAGAAATCAACGACTACCCCCACCACCACCCGAAGAGTCAGTGAACGCCGGAGGGGTACCGCCAAACCCTATCCAAGAGTTCGTAGAAATGCTAATGGGAGCATTTCGCGGACGCAACACAGAGGCTACTGGAGCAACAAACCCTGCCGCTCCACTAGCAACCTTTAAAGACTTCAAACTGATAGGACCACCCGAGTTCAAAGGGACCACATATCCTATAGAAGCACAAACCTGGATAGAGGAGATGGAAAAAGTCTTCGAGGTTGCACGAGTTAGGGAGGAGCAAATGACCTCATTTGCTACCTTCATGATGAAAGGAGAGGCCAGCCACTGGTGGAAGGCCAATAAGAGTAGAGCAGGGGAGGGAACGATCGCGTGGGCGCGATTCAAAGAGGTATTCTTGGAAAACTACTTTCCAGAGAGTACAAAGGCTAGGATGGAAATTAAATTCCTAGAGCTTAAGCAGGGGAACTTGTCCGTATCAGAATACGCCGCCAAGTTCAATGAATTGGCAAGATTTGCTTCACACCAGGTGGACACCGAGGCAAGACGCGCCAGACGATTCGAACAGGGGCTGAAACCATGGGTTTACAGTCGGGTAGCTGTTCTCCAGATCACAAATTTTGCAACACTGCTGGAGAAAGCTATCATAGCTGAGGGTGGAAATGAAGCTTTGAATAAGCACAATCAAGAACGGAACAAGAAGAGAAGCGATGGGGGAAACAGAGAAGGTAGCAGCGGGGGCAGCAACTCGAACAAACGCAAGTGGAATAACAACAGCAGTTCGGGGACACCCCAGGGCAGTGAGTCAAAGAAAGCAAGCAAATGCAGTCAATGCGGGAAGAATCACTCAGGGGAGTGCATGAAGGGAAGGAATGTCTGTTACAACTGTGGGCAAGAGGGGCACATCGCTCCTAATTGTCCCACACCAAAAAGAAAGGGAGGTTGTTTCGCCTGCGGGGCCATGGACCATCAGTTTAAAGATTGTCCGAAGAAGAAGAACACCGGAGGGAGTTCGGGCTTTAGGGGAAGCAACAACAACAACAACAACGCCAAACTGACCATTGGAGGGCCGGTGCCACAGAACAAACCAACGGCACGGACTTTCAACATGACGGTGCAGGACGCCGTCGAATCAAAAGACGTGGTGTCAGGTATTATTCCGATCAATGATATAAATGCTTATGTATTATTTGATTCGGGTGCTACCTGTTCATTTGTGTCTGATGAATTCGCTAGACGGTTAGAATTGCCTAGAGAAAAACTAGAGAACCCAATGAACATAGAAGTGGCAAATAAAGAAGTGATTCCGGTAGAGTATGTACATAGGAACTGTTGTGCTGAAATCAGGGGTCAGAAGTTGAGTGTAAATTTAATTCCGATACGATTGGGGGAGTTTGACGTTATACTTGGAATGGATTGGTTGTTTAACCATGAAGCTATAATTGATTGTCAAAAGAAGTGTATACACCTTAAGACACCGAATAGGTCTAAGGTCGTATTTTATGGCAGCAAGTCGTCTAGACAATCTGCATGTCTGACGATGATGCAGGCCAAGAAACTGTTGAAGAAAGGTTGTGTAGGGTATTTAGCTCACATAGTGGACACACAGATGGTGACTCCCGAGATGGAGCAAATACCAGTAGTGAGGGAGTTCATGGACGTGTTTCCAGATGTACTGCCAGGTTTACCGCCAGATAGGGAGATAGAGTTTGTAATTGATTTGGTACCTGGGACAGCACCAATATCAAAGGCACCATATAGGATGGCACCGGTAGAAATGAAGGAGTTAATGATCCAACTACAAGAGTTGTTGGATAATAAGTACATTCAGCCCAGTGTTTCCCCATGGGGAGCACCGGTGTTGTTTGTAAAGAAGAAGGATGGATCGATGAGATTATGTATGGATTACAGAGAGCTGAATAAGGTGACAATTAAGAACAAGTACCCGTTGCCACGAATTGACGATCTTTTCGATCAATTGAAAGGGGCGAAGTACTTTTCAAAGATTGACTTGAGGACTGGTTATCATCAGTTGAAAGTCAGGAAGGAGGATGTACCCAAGACGGCATTCAGAACTCGATATGGGCATTATGAGTTTCTGGTGATGTCGTTTGGACTGACGAATGCGCCAGCCGCATTTATGGACATGATGAACAGAATATTCAAGCAGTACTTGGATAAATTTGTTGTTATGTTCATTGACGATATTCTGGTGTATTCTAAAACGGAGGAGGAGCATGCTGAACACCTAAGATTGGTGTTGGAGATTTTACGGAAGGAGCAGTTGTATGCTAAATTTTCGAAGTGTGAATTCTGGTTGGAGAGAGTTCAATTTTTAGGTCATGTCATTGACAAGGAAGGAGTTTCAGTAGATCCAGCAAAGGTGGAAGCAGTGATGAATTGGGAGCAACCAAGGACGCCGACGGAGGTAAGAAGTTTCTTGGGGTTAGCGGGTTACTATCGGAGATTTATTCAAGATTTTTCAAAGATAGCAACACCGCTGACCAATCTAACGAGGAAGATGGTGAAATACGTATGGACGGAGAAGTGTGAGGAGAGTTTTCAGGAGCTAAAGAAGAGACTTAGTGAAGCACCTGTATTGACTTTACCAGACGATACGGGAGGTTTTACGGTCTACAGTGATGCATCGCACAAGGGACTTGGCTGTGTGCTTATGCAAACCGGCAAGGTTGTTGCGTATGCGTCCAGACAGTTGAAGGATTACGAGAAGGGATACCCTACCCACGACTTGGAGCTGGCTGCGGTAGTGTTTGCCCTTAAAATCTGGAGACATTATTTATATGGAGAGAAATGTGAGATATTCACGGACCACAAGAGTCTGAAGTATATCTTCACACAGAAGGAGTTAAATATGAGGCAACGGAGATGGTTAGAATTGATCAAAGACTATGATTGTGAAATTCTATATCATCCCGGCAAGGCCAACGTAGTAGCAGATGCTCTAAGCAGAAATAGCAGGGAGAAATTGTTCATCTTGACAGATCAGGAACAATTGGTTCAAGAGATGGCTCGAATGGAGTTGGAGGTAAGAAATCCAAATGAGTCAATGGAAGTGGAAGCAAGCCCAACCCTGTTAGATCGGGTAAAAGAGGCTCAAGACAAAGATGAAGAATGTGTCAGAATAAGGATGAGAATGACCGAAGGGGAAGAGGTCAAGTTCAAGGAAGATAGCATGGGATTGCTAAGATTTGAAAATCGTGTTTGGGTGCCGCTAGTGCCCGAACTACGAGAAGAGATCTTGCAAGAGGCCCACAGTACGAGATACTCGATACATCCGGGAAGTACGAAGATGTATCAAGATCTGCGTCAGCATTTTTGGTGGCCGAATTTAAAAAGGGAGGTCGCAGAATGTGTCAGCCGATGTCTAACTTGTCAAAGGGTAAAGGCTGAACATCAGAGACCAAGTGGATTACTACAGCCGTTAGAGATTCCTGAGTGGAAATGGGAGCATATCACAATGGATTTTGTGGTAGGACTTCCAGCAACACAGAAGGGATTTGACGCAATATGGGTGATTGTGGATCGACTAACAAAGTCAGCGCACTTTTTGCCGATCAAGATTAGGTTCAGTTTGGATCAGTTGGCCAAATTGTACATCAAAGAGATAGTTTCAAGACATGGGGTGCCGGTATCGATTGTGTCAGACAGAGATCCGCGCTTCACGTTAAAATTTTAGAGGAGTCTTCAAGAGAGATTGGGGACACAGTTGAGAATGAGTACAGCGTATCATCCGCAGACCGATGGGCAAAGTGAGAGAACAATTCAGACGTTGGAAGATATGCTCAGGGCCTGTGTGATGGATTTCAAGGGCAGTTGGGAAATCCATCTACCACTAGTTGAGTTTGGATACAACAACAGTTATCATGCGAGCATAGGTATGCCGCCTTACGAAGCTTTATATGGCAGAAAATGTAGAACACCTCTATGTTGGGATGAGGTAGGAGAACGCCGACTGTTGGGGCCAGAATTGGTTCAACAGACGGTAGAAATTATCAAGGTAATAAGAGCTCGGCTAGTAGCAGCTCAAGACCGTCAAAAGAAATACGCCGATTTACATCGACAGAAACGAGACTTCGAAGTGGGGAGTTTTGTGTTCATTAAGGTATCTCCCTGGAAAGGGAAGATCAGATTTGGAAAGAAGGGGAAACTGAGTCCAAGGTTCATAGGACCGTTCGAAATATTGAGGAGAGTGGGTGAAGTAGCATACGAGGTAGCTTTACCTCCTGAATTGGAACATATTCACAATGTGTTTCACGTGTCAGTATTGCGACCATACAAACCAGACTACAAGCACGTTATCTCCTATGAACCAATTCAAGTTGGTAAGGACTTATCATATGAAGAAGTTCCTGTTCAGATACTCGATAGGAAGGAACAGAAACTGAGAAATAAGATAATTCATTCTGTCAAAGTACTTTGGAGGAATCACGCCATTGAAGAAGCTACGTGGGAATTAGAGGAGGAAATGAGGGCAAATTACCCGTTTTTATTTGAGTAACCTTATTTTTACAATTCCGAGGACGGAATTTTTATAAGGAGGGGAGAATGTAATGTCCTAGAATTTCCACGTCTTTATTAATTAAATTATTAATTTAATTTCCAACGAGTTAGTTTTATGAGATTATTTAAATCTTTTTATGTGATTAATTAATTATGTGATTAAATAATTATGTAATTAATTACTAAAATTAATTAAAGGGGGTCACTAATATGTTATTAAATTAGTGAACAAACCCTAAAGTTTTAATATCAAAATAATTGATAAGTTTCCTATTAATTAAATATTCAATTAAATTGAATATAATGAGTGAATTAAATATAATAAATTAATTAATATGATTATTAATTAATGTAAATAATGTGAAATATTAATAATAATATTTATTAGTCCATTTAGTAATTTAATACTTATGGGTTAGAATATTTAATTATTTATTCAATCTAATTATTTATTTAATCATGGATTGAATAATTAATGTGTAAATTATTAAATTAGCCCAACATGGGTCAATTAGTAGCCCAAGTGGAGAATAATAAAATTTGACAATTTAGTAGCCCAAACAATTTAATAGAAGCCCAATTGGTATTTTAAATTAAAGCCCAATGATTGACCCACTTGGAAAATACTTAAATTAACTATTAATTATTTAAAAGTGGAATGTGACACTCATTTTGGGACAAGAAATTAGTCCATCAGCCGACCAAGTGAGGGAGGAGAGAGAAAATGAGTTTTGTTTTATTTTCTTTTATTTTTCATTTAATTAAATTAAGGTTGCTTGTTTTATTTTTTGGTACATGGACACCATCCCTCTTTTCACCAACTAAGTCATTTAACCCATTTCTTGTGTAAGTTGTCATCAATGAGCATGGGCTAAATTATAGATATAATTGTGTATCTATTAATTTTTCAAGTATACTTGAAAGTGTTAGATGATATTTCATTATTTTCTTCAAGTCCAAAAAAGAGAGCTAGAGAGCATTTGAGAGGGTTAGAAAATTTGAGAGCAAAATACTAAGAGAAGAGAAGGAGTCTTGATTCATGCCATCTTCCTTCACAACTTATTTTGGAAGAAAAAGAAAGATAGCCATTAAAACAAGGTAATGATTATTTTAAATGTAGTTTGTTTTTAAATTAAATAAATCATCATGTTAGTATAAACATGTTAATATAGTTATTAATGTGTAGTTGTAATATTTATGCCATGCTTGAGTTTAATAGGTTTGGTTTGTATTTTGGTATATTTTATATGCTAAAATATGTATTTAATAGTGTGTAAACAAGTTTTGGAATTTATGTCCAAAAATATTTTTATAAAATTTAGGTTTGATGTTCTAATATTATAGAACATTAAATCATGAGAAAAACAAAGTTTGAATCACTTAAAATGGAGTTATACACAAAAAGTTATGATTTATGGTAGTTTATGTGATGTAGAAATTTTTATAAAAAAATAATGAAATTAAATCATGAAAAATTATTTTTTCATGTTATAAATTAATATAAGGTGATTGGTAATTTTTTTGGATTTTTATTGAAGAGTTAAAGCTTATTTGATGGTATATTTTTATTTAAAATGTGTATGCCGGAACACTGTTCACATTCTGGTTGGAAGAAAAAAAAAATTAACACTGGTCGCGCAATGCGCGAGCACTGTTCATCGCCGGACACGGAGCCAAACGACGCCGTTTGGCGTATAAAGAAAATAACCTTCGCGCAATGCGCGGAAGCCGTTTACGGCTTCTCAAAACGGCACCGTTTTGGGCCGTTGATTCTGAAGGTGCGCGCAATGCGCGAGCACCGTTTTTCGGAGAAATTACGATTATGCCCCTCCGTGTTTTTTTCGGCGAAATGACCATTCTGCCCTCGGTTCAGATTTCGACTTATTTACGGAAATGCCATTCGGGTTAAATTTAATTAATTTAAATATTTAAAAACTAAATTAAAATTATAACAAAAATAATTATAATACAAAAATAATATTGGGGAGGATATTTTTCATTAAGTTTAATATTTAAATATTAATCTAGTTAGCTAAACCATGGTTAAGTTAAATAAATTTATTATTTATTTATTATTTTAAATGTTAATAATAAATAAAGATGATAAATTAGCATTTATTATTTAATGCCTATTAAATAATACTTAAAGAGAGATAAAATTTATAAATTTATTATTTATTATTTAAATATTATTAAATAATAAATAAGGATAATTAGGTAATTAATTATTATTTAATTAGCATTAAATAACGATTAATGGAAATTAAGTTATTAGAGTAATAATTTATTATTTAATTTAAATAATAAATAAGAATGATTTGATTATTATTTAACCTTAAATAATAATTAAAATTAATTAAATAATTAATTATTATTTAATTGACATTAAATAATAATTAAAGAGGATTAAGATTAGTAAACTATTATTTAATTTCCTTAATTAAATAATAAGTAAGGTTAATTACTTGGTTAATTATTGGTTGATTAACATTAAATTAAAGAAGGTTAAAACTAAGTTAATAATTATTTATTATTTAATTATAATTAAATAATAAGTAAGTACAATTAGTTATTATTTATTTTAAATAATAACTAGAGTTAATTAATTAATTTCTATTTAATCAATATTAAATAGTAATTAAAAAGAGATTGAGTTAATAAAATAAATTGAATTTAATTAAACAATTATAATAAGTTGTTTAAAGGTTTAATAAGTGTCCAACACTTAAGAAAAATATTTTCTAACTTATTAACCTAATATGATTAAGGGTTTATAAGGTTAATAATATTGTTTTGACTGATGTAAATTATGTGTTAGTACTTATGTGTGGTAAATAAGTTCATTATCAAGCGTATAGTTATGCAAATACGCCGTGCTAATTATTAGACCGACTTTATTAATGTTAGGTCTTTCAAAGCAAGTAGTTAAAGCTAGACATTTATTGTAGCTGTGCAGACAGGCAAGTTTTCTACCCTTAAACTTGTATTTATTGTTGCAGATATTCTTCAACCGTATTTACATTTCAATTATTGTTGAGCAAGTATTCTACACCCATAGTTACTTGACAGACCTTTGAGTGAATTAATTATCAAAAATTACTTCACATCATTATTGATTATTGTATTCGCACATAGTGCTTTTGCAAACTGTTTAAGAACGTCTAAGCTAATTGTTTCGGCTAGACAAATGCATGTTAAATTCATTTCATTGAATATTATAAAAGCTTATCCAAACCATTTGTTGGTGCGGATTCTTACAGTAAGACTGAGATAGAACAACCCTAGTTAAAGGGGACTTTTATTTGTCGGAGACCTGACAGCGCGCAAGAAAACTAAATGTGATGCATATACATAGGACATGAGAGGACTGATCCCCTCAAGTGTCCCGTTATTTTAACAAGGAGTCAGACATTGTATGTCTGTTCTACCTTAGTAGCAGTTCATGGTCATTAAAGACCACTCAGCAGTAAAGAGTCAATTCCTTCTTTTATTGAACATTGATTCTTGTTATCTTTCACAATTGCTATTGTTGAAACCTTGGAGTTATTTCCCTTCATCATGATATATCGTATGATTGTTGTTTATAAACTTGCTGAGCCATTTAGTTGCTCATTCTTGCTATATCATGACTATATTTCAGCCAATCCCGAAAGCTCTAAATCGAACAAAGGCAAGGGGAAAGCGAATGCTTAGTTGTAGTAATTACATGCTAGTTTAAATTGCGGTTATGTAATTACTGTTGTAAATCTTTTGTATTTCCCTTAAGATATGTAATGTTACAATTTAAGGTTAATAGACCTTGGGAAGTGTAGCCTTTATATAAGGAACCTTTTGTATTATTCCGCGTAGTTTGAATACAATATATGTATTTCATTGTTGTTAAGTATTGTACAGTGAGAACCAAACCCGAGGCTAAAGAACCCGGATTTGGGGTCGTCACATTAGTGTCATGTGCCAAACAGAGAATTTATAATTGTATATTTTTATAATTGTATGTTATTTGTCAATTATAATTTATAGTACCACATGTACTCTAAATATTAGCTACATAATGGTAGTGATATCGTAAATGATAATGAAAAATAATAAAAATATATATTTAATTTTGGTACCGAATTAAAAAGTTAATTGTATCGGTAGTTTTAGAACAAAGCAAAACCAAAGTGCGTTGGCCCAATGGTTATCCCCACCCCTTGTGTACCAAGACGGTGGGAGTTCAAACTTTGCGGTGATAAAGTAGTGCGTGTCTTTCTTGAATTAGCAAAAATAAAATAAATATTAATTATTTTTTTATATATATAAAGTGACTTTAAAATGTTGTTAAACCAGTTAGACATATAATCTTACTTAATAATGATATTCATATTCGTTTTTATTTTTAGTGTTTAATAAAATATATTGGTTCATCAAAACAAAAAAAGTTAAAAGGAAGAAGAATAATTAAAAGAGGATTATAAATAAATGTATAATAATTTCAAGTGTCTTAATTGAAATTGGGAGTTACGTAAATAAAAAAAAATTAAGAAAAAGAGAAGAAGAATAATAATTAAGAAAATGACTCTAAATATGAAAACTAATTTTTTTGATATATATCTCTTGAATTAGATAATACATATCTAAAATAAAAACAAACAAACAAATAAAAATTAAAATATCAACCAATCAAATTTATGAGTCAACTTAGTTCATGTAATCAGGGACGAAGTCACACCTAAGGTTGTGGGGTCAATTGATCTCACTGATTTTTTATTTTATAATATATGAAAAAATTTAAAAAATTTAAATTTTATATACAAATTAATCTCACTGAAATTTTATAAATTTTGTAATATAAGGGGATCAAACGGAAAATTTATAACTTTCTTATTTAAGTCTCAATCTCATATCATTCCTACTTCCTCTACATATGTATATTCATATAATCTTCTTAAACTAATTAATAATCTATTTTGTAACCCCCCAAGAATCCATGTACTTGCTACAACTGACCTTGTGCGTTAAAGTATAACCTTATTCCTAATAACCATATCATACCTTAACAATATAGTTAATAAAAACACGATTATTTAAAACTTTACAACGCTTCTAATCCAGAATTGCAATCTTTATTACATTTTAATAAATCTCAGATCATATATAGTATGACATAGTCTATTACAATAATTGTGAGTACATGCAACTCATAAATACACATTTAAGTCTATCTTTTTATACAAATCTTTTCTTGTTCATCTGAGTAGTCAAAACCACACTCTTCTAGCTTAGTCAAAGGTTATACTAACAGTACAAGTTTTCTAACTTATACCACCACCAAATATAACTTACCTTAACAGGTTTACAACAAAGTATTAATCAATTATATAAGCAGAGTTTTGTTACAAAACTTAACATAACTCGTTTACGTTCATTAATCGTTCTTCACCATTATTAATCTAATAATATCGGGACAAAGTTATTATAACTTACTGCTTCAATTATAGATAAGGGAGATAATAATAATTTGCTTCCTAATCCCATTGCAACAAGTCAATATGATATACATTCTAACATATAACAACATGTTCTCTTTAACCTATCTTCATTCCATTTCCTTCACAGCCTGATTCGATAGATAAGCTTCATTCACTGTAAATTAAGATTATTTGCAAGAATGAGTGTGATGGCTCAGCAAGTCTAACAGTTATCATATAACATGTTTAACATTTCTCTTGCTTATCAGTTTATACATAAGTTATATTTGCATACATGATTTATAGTTCATACATGCATTGTATTATTACATATACATCACATTTGTTCATACTTTGCAGTTTATACATGCTTCACATTCCTTTACAGACAGTTAATACAACAACCACTTCATTTAACGACTACATATTAACAGTTTAATAATATAGTACCACATAATGGCACATTAACATATTCACACTTAGCAACAAAGACTGAAAAACTTGCCTTATTCGCTTAATCGGCTTACGCCAACACATTGCATTCTTCGTACGGCCAAGATTTATAATTTGGTCTACCAATTAGTCATTAATGGACCAAATACATTGGTTTAATGCACTTAAGTATTCATTTTATACATTATTTATTTATTTATTTTCCCCAAGAAAACCGACCCAACTCGACCCGGACCCGACTCGACCCGGATTTGACCCGACCTGACCCAACCCGGTCAATATAAAATCTGCTGAGGTGGGGTGCGTCAAACATGCAGAACTTTTTCACCGTTTAAGTTGCACGACCTAGCCTTCTTTACTTAAATGTTCATGACTTATTTGTTTTAAAATATGTTTAGGTAATTCTTGAGTTCATTCTCATCAGAATTTCCCCCTCTACAACTTCTATTTAGATCACAAATCGAAATTCCAAGCGAAAGTGAGCTTAAAATTTCTCACAAGGATAAAATGAAAACTAGTTTCATAAATACTTGATTCGATTGGTTTAAACATGATACTACAAGCATTATTTTGCTAGACCATCATGTTATATGACTCTATAACAATGTAATGCATAACATAGCTTCTTAGGTTCATAATTTTCAAAACAATAAGCTTTAATTACGTTTCAAAAATATTTCATAACCAATATAGTGGTTTAAATCAAACTAGGTTTTCAAAAATACATAGTTTACTATAAAAATCACCATAAATTTATTTTTTATTATTTTTCAATCGTTCCAATTGGGTTGTCATCGAAACTCATCGATCTATGACATACCCTTATGGACCTTTAAAAATCATTAACCATACAACGTTATTTCCTTTGAAAACACAAGATTCAAACTAAGGTTTTCCTTTAAAAAATTTAAATCTTAGTTTACTTAGCTTTTCTTACATAACATGTGATCAACTCACATTTTACTAAGATACAACATTATCATATATCTAGATCTATGCTTAAACCTCATAGATCTTAAAACATTTAGCCATTTAAAAGGCTTTCATTTCAAAAACCATAAACAAAACAACTAGGATTTTAAAACTTTAAATACATCTATTAATTTCTTAACCATGTAATAACTGAGAAAATTTCGAACCTAAGTTTTTATTTATTTATTTATACTCATGAGAAAATATAATGATTGAAGTTATGTTATGTATGTGTATGTGTATATGTTATGTGATAAGAATTAGTTAGTTATTTGATTTAATTTATTCGAATTAACTAAAGAAGAAAAAGAAATGCAACTGGAGCTTATGTGATGAGATCATAAAACTTGAATGTTGGACTTGAATGACAAATAAGAAAATTAATAATCACTAAGTGAATTACTTGTATGATTAATTAGAAAGAAGAAAATAAATAAATTAAGGAAAAATTACATATATTAGTACCTTTTTAAAAATAATTACAAAAATCATATGTCTATAAAATATTTACAAAAATATTACATTTTTTAATTTTATTTATAATACTAATGTAATTATAAGTCCTTAATTGAAGGGATTAACATTAATAACTGATATGATAAATTAGTGTCTAATTTAAAATAGATTTTTTTTTGAAAGACGTGATAACCGCCATTAGGACTCTTCCTTTCTTCCATCTGTGTTCGTGTGTTTCGCTTTCATCTATCTCTATTCGTATTCCTTGCTTTCATCTATCTCTGTTCGTTGTCTTTGCTTTCATCTCACTCGGTTGATCGTGTATCAGTGTGTTATTTGTTGTCATTGTTTGTTATCATTGTCATCTGATCGTTGGACTTGCTATTTAGAATGATTGATAAAATGAAGAAGTACGGAAAGAGGAAGAGAATCACGGAGGGGGATGGTGCTAAGGGCTTGAAGAAGGTTGTTGTGGATAGTAAGGGGAAGGGGCATAATGCAGGTAAGAAATCCAGTAAGAGTGAGGATAGGTTGGTTATTCATAGTGATATCAAGCATTCTGAAGTTGTTTTAGATGATGTTTTTGATGTCGATGTAGTTAAGTCAGAAGGACAAGTGCTTGGCCAGAATATAATTTTAACAGAAAGAATTTTAAAGGTTTGCCAATTTAAATTTTGTTATTTTATGATCATATAACTGTTGGGATATCCCAGTTAGTATGTTTTTGGTTACCAGTAAAAGGTGTTTTGATTACTATCTTATAATTATTCGGTTACTATCATATAGTTGTAGGGTTACCATTAAAAAATATATTGGTTACTGTGCTATAACTAGTTGGTTACTGCTTTAGTATGTTTGTTGATAAGGTTTGCTTATGATTTGGAATCTATTATTGTTCACTCAATGTGGTGTTTTTGTTACTATCATATAACTGTTTGGTTACTATCATATAACTGGTTGGTTACTATCATATAACTGTTTGATTACTATTTAAACTGATATGTACTACATCTTGTTAATATTTTTTTTAGCACTAGATTATATACACAACTGTTTGATTACTACTTTAGTATGTTTGTTGGTAATGTTTGCTTATTATTTGGAATCTATTATTGCTCACTCAATGTGGTGTTTTGGTTACTTTTGTATGTTGTTTGGGTTACAATGTATTTGTGTAGTAACTGTTCGGTTACTATGTTATAACTTGTTGGTTACTATCATAGTAACTGCTCAGTTGCATCATATAACGGGTTGGTTACTATCATATAACTGTTTTGGTTACTATTTAAAGTTATATGTACTACATCTTGTTAATATTTTTTTTAGCAATAGACTATCTAATATAACTGTTTGGTTACTGCTTTAGTGTGTTATGGTTACTGTTATATTATAAGTCAATGTGGTAACTATTTTTGAAAAGTTAATGTGAGATGTTGAAGACTTTTTATAGTCTGTTTTGGCTACTGTGTAATTGATATATTATGCTTCTGCAAGTATGATATTTATTTGGTATTAATACTGTTTTATTTTGTTTACTAATAATTGTGCAAATCTGATTTTGTTTATTTGCAGTTATGGGATTTATATTACGAGGTATGCAACAGGAAATTTATAGGAAAAGTTATATATTGGTGCGACGTGGAAGTCCCCAGCATTATTGCAAAGAGACTGAACCAAAGTCAGCTGGAGAAGTTTAAGGCAACATGTTTTGGGAATTTTATGGAGTTTGGTGATCAACACCAAATGTATTCCCAAATTATTCAGCATGCTCTTGTAAGGGAGGCTCACCATAGCGATGATGCTGAAATGTGGTTTTTATTTGGTGAAAAAAGGGTGAGATTTGGTTTGCCTGAGTTTTGTCTAATTTCTGGGTTGAGATGGCAAGGTGAGGATGATATAACTGCATATAAATGTATGAAAAATGTGATTGTTGAAAAGTTTTTTGGGGACGAAGCTCTGACGCGTAGAAGTATAGGTAGGGTTTATGGGGAGGCAGTTTTTGATGATGATGATGAGGCTGTTAAGATGTCATTTATTTTTTTGGTGTTTAATTTCATTTTATCAACAGTTTCTGAAAATTTTGTGGATGGGACAATGGTAAATTTTTTATGTTATGGTGATGTAAGTAGTTTCCCTTGGGGGAAAGTCGCATTTGAGATGACAAAGCACTCTTTGTCCAATGCGTTGAAGGGGCGTTTGAAAAAGGGAAGGAATGGTGGTTCAATTTATAATTTCTACAAGGATCATTATACAAAATTGTACAAGTTGAATGGACTACCTTATGTATTCTAAGTTTTTATGTTTGAAACCATTCCGACATTCAAGATAAGGGGCATATGCAATGATGAGCAGCCGTCAGATTTTCGTTTATTTAGATGGAAGGAGCTAGTGAAGCCCCCTACGAATGAGAAGTTGAATGATTTAGTATTTTGTTCCGGACAGGTATGCAGTTTACTGCTAAGTGTATAATTGGTGATCTATTTAGTTATATATTTAGTTACTGATTATATTTTGTGGATTTTACTATTAACAAAGTAGTTATTTACCTTGATATACTCATTTGGTTACTGATTATGTATGTGTATGTTCATAATAACAAAGTATTTTGTTACCTGAATATACGCATTTGGTTACTAATTAAATTACCCTCATTATTATATATTTATTGTTTTATTTACTGTAATTGTACAATGTTTGTCAGATGTTTTGGTTACTATTATATAACTGTTTGGTTACTATGCTTTTATATGTTTGGTTACTGTTTTGGTTACTGTGCTTTTATAGTGTTGGTTACTGTGCTGTTATATGATTGGTTACTGTACTTTTATATGTTTGGTTACTGTTTTGGTTAATGTTTTGGTTACTATGCTTTTATACTAAATGTACTTAATGTTTTTCAGTTGAGGATAAAAAGGTTGATTCCCACGTTCGAGGAGAAGGAGAGGCTTGATTTGGGCGGGTTTAAATTTTTCAATGGGAAGCATGCTGAAAAGAAGGTTGGAAAAAAATTGAATGGTGACGACATTGGATTTGATCTTTCTGCAGTTAAAGATTTAATTGATGAACGTGTTAGGCCATTGGAGAAAAAAGTGTCTGAAATCAAGAAGGATATTTTAAATTTGCGGGGTGATATTAAGGATGACATGTATTATTTACATGTTCAGTTATGTAAGGACTTTAGGTCCATTATTATAGATGAGTTACGTGGGATCAAAGATGGTGGGGAGAAACAAGGTGATGGGGATTCTGATTACGATGGTGGTGGTGATGATGATGATGGTGGTGATGATGATGATGATGATGATGAAGCTGATGATGTTGCTGATGAAGCTGATGATGTTGTTGATGGTGATGATGATGATGATGATGATGATACTATTAAAGGTACTAATAATGTTGATGATGAAGTTGGTGATATTAGGTTGAAAGTCAATGAGAAGGATAACGAGTTTGATGAGGTTGTTGACGATGTTTTGAATTTTGTTTAGAATAAAGATGGGAATGAAATTCAGATTGGTAATGAAGTTAAACGGGATGTTGTGGCTGAAGAACATCATGAAATAAAAATTAATGATGATGCAGAAAATGTCAAGGTTATATAATATTTGTTTATTTTGTTGTGTGTTGTGCCTTTTTTTTTTTTATGATTAATCGGTTGTTTTTCATTTTGCACAGATTGGCAAGAATAATGACATGCCATCGTTTGACTTATTAAGCCAATGCACTGGGAAAGAGATTGTTGCGTATGTTACTGATGAGGTTAGTGTTACTGTTATATTGTGACATGGTTACTAGTATATGTATTAAGTTTACTATTATAATATTGGTTGGTTACTATAACATTGTGTGTTGGTTACTATTATATTATAAACAGGGGAATAAATGTGAGGAAGAAAGCAAGTATGGCCTTGATCAGATGGTGTTGACTACACAGGACATAGTGCAGTGTGATGAGTTGGAGAAAAGTGTCTATAAAACCGGTGACAGACCTGTCCGTGAACACGCAAAGAGTGTCGTTTTGCGGTCTCCATATACATCAATGTTTGGATCTGCTGGTTCATCGTCTGCTGCTTTGGGTGCTAGCCAAACACATGCATGTCCTTCTGCATTTCCGGAAGCATGCATGGAGATGCCATCAAAGTTTGAAGAGGCATTATTTGATCAATGGTTTAAAATTGGCCTAAACCACAGGAAAATGTTTGTTTTTTTTATTGTTAAGTAAATTTGTTTTCTTTGTAGAAACATATGGTTAATATGGTATGGTTAATGTTATATTATAAGTTGGATGCCATATTTGCGTACTCAAAATGATGTTTTGATTACTATTATATAACTGTTTTGGTTACTATTATATAACTATTTGGTTACTATGCTTTTATATGTTTGGTTACTGATATTAAATAAATGCCATGTTTACTATTATTTTATGTTTTGGTTACTGCTTTATTTTTGTGTTCTCAAAATGGTGTTTTGGTTACTATTATATAACTGTTTGGTTACTGTGCTTTTATATGTTTGGTTACTGATATTAAATAAGTGTCATGTTTACTATTAGTTTATGTTTTGGTTATTGCTTTATAATGGTATGGTTAATGTTATATTATAAGTTGGATACCATATTTGTGTTCTCAAAATGGTGTTTTAGTTACTATTATATAACTATTTTGGTTACTATTATATAACTGTTTGGTTACTGTGTTTTTATATGTTTGGTTACTGATATTAAATAAGTGTCATGTTTACTATTAGTTTATGTTTTGGTTACTGCTTTATAATGGTATGGTTAATGTTATATTATAAGTTGGATACCATATTTGTGTTCTCAAAATGGTGTTTTGGTTACTATTATATAACTGTTTTGGTTACTATTTATATAAATGTTTGGTTACTGTGCTTGCGTGTATACTAATATGCTTTTATAATGAAGGACCGACAAATTCCCAGGAAATAACAATAATATTGAACCTGCTTTTCTATTTGGATCTATCCCAATATCATCAAAAATGTGGTTCTACACATTAAAGACTCCTGGACAATGGTTAGACGATGATATGAGTTATTTTTTAAACATTTTTTATTTCAGATAGTAACTAGTGTTAACAGAGTTGGTTACATTCTTTAAATCATTACATTTTTCAGCAATTGTGTAATATTTTTTTTGTTTCCTGGTTCAGCACATCAATGTTGCGTTATACTATTTCCGTAAATTGGCCAGACATTTCAACAATGTTCATATAAGGGCAACTACTACGGATTGTTGGTTTCATAACAAGATAACTGCTCTTTTCGATGAGTATACAAGAAAAAATGCAGATACAAGTGTTTTGTCTCGGGAGGGTGATGTTGCTGAATACATCCATGGGCTGTTTATGGATGTCAACACATCATGGAAAAATGTTGACTACGTGGTATTCCCCATCCATATGACATCACCGGAGCATTGGTTTTTATTAACATTTGATGTGCATCGTGGACGTCTTACTGTTTATAATTCTTTGCATCCAAAAAAGAAATCCATGCAAACAAAAATTATGGATGTTTGTGAGCCATACATATTCATTCTTCCCACTTTATTGCGCAAGAGTGGTTTTTGGAGGGATAGGTCTGACATTGACTTTAGCAGTGAACCGTATCGCGACAAGGAAGAAGATGATATAATTGAGTTGGAATTTGCAGAGGCGGTTCCTGAACAAGTCGAGGGGTAAGCTTTATATTGTTTACATTTTTAGGTTGATTTTAGTTTTGATTTTTATTATCTTTTTTCTGTTTGTGTAGTGATTGCGGGATGTTCACAATATGTTTCGCTGAGCATATCATTCATCAGAAAATTGTTGAAATTCCTATTCCATTTCCCATTGCGCAGTATCGGAAGAAACTATGCACAAACCTATATAAGCATGCAAGGAAGAAACAGTTGGAGGGATATGAGACTGATAGAGAATTTCCAAGAAGATTTTTTCCAGATTTTGATTAGTTCGGATATAGTGTTTTGTATTTATGAACTGTGTATTGTATTTTATTTTTTGGGATATACACAACATTTTTGGGATATACACAATATTTTTTGAGACAAGGACATATTTTGGGATATTCACAACAATTTTTTATTTTTGGAGGGATATACACAACATTTTTGTATGGTTTATGAGTTTGTGATGTTTATTGGATCTTACGTAAATGGGTTACATATTTGATAATGAAAGTAACAATTTTTTTTGGTTGGTTTTTGTTTCTTTTAAGTTATGCTTGTTACATTGTTTGAGATGTACATTTGGTAACCAAATAGGTATACAATGGTAACCAATTATTGTTCTGATAGTAACCAGACCATTAAAACATGTTATGGTTACCATTAAAACAAGTGTTGTTTACCATTAAAACATGTTATGGTTACTGTTATGTAAATGTTTGGTTACTTATTTATTATATTTGTTTTACTGGAGGCAGCTTTACTCAGTTTTGTAAATCAAATTTGCATGTTTACTCAGTTGCCTTAAATCATATGTAAATGGGGTTACATATTTTAGAATTCTAGCAGTAATGAAAGTAACATTGTTTGTTGGTTGGTTTTTGTTTCTTTTAAGTTGTGCTTGCTACATCGTTTGAAATGTACAGTTGGTAACCAAATAGGTATACAATGGTAACCAATTATTGTTTTGATAGTAACTAGATAGTTACAACTTGTTTAAAGATGTATCGATTGTGAAATTTACATGTCATAGTATAATTGGGTTGCCTAAACAAACAATATCAATTTCATTACAGGTTGTTTTATGTTTTGGTTACCATTAAAACATGTTGCGGTTACCATTAAAACAAGTGTTGTTTACCATTAAAACATGTTATGGTTACTGTTGTGTAACTGTTTGGTTACTTATTTATTATATTTGTTTTACTGGAGGCAGCTTTACTCAGTTTTGCAGATCAAATTTGCATGTGTACTCAGTTGCCTTAAATGATATGTAAATGGGATTACATATTTTATAATTCTAGCAGTAATGAAAGTAACATTGTTTTGGTTGGTTTTTGTTTCTTTTAAGTTGTGCTTGCTACATCGTTTGAGATGTACAGTTGGTAACCGAATAGGTATACCATGGTAACCAATTATTGTTTTGATAGTAACCAGAGAGTTACAAGCTTGTTTAAAGATGTATCGATTGTGAAATGTACATGTCATAGTATAATTGGGTTGCCTAAACAAACAATATCAATTTTGTTTATTGTAAACAATAAAAAATGTTACCAACGATATGGATAATGGTTACTCATAGTAAACGATTATATATACATGTATTTTCACTCTTAATGTAATTGCACTATATCAGACCTTTTTTTGTCTTAAAACAGGTGGATTATTGCATGTTTTCCTGTTGTGTCCTTTTTCTTGGCACCTGCTGCATTTGTTTTGAATTTTAAGCTCAGACCCATGTTTGTACCTCCCTATTTTTGGTCTTCCCGCTGGTCTTCTTGTGTTCGGTGGTTTTACACATATGTTTCTTACTTCGTCCGGTATATCCCAGTTTTCTTTGTCATCTAACGGCATAATGGAAGCTGAATATGTGTCGACCAAAGTTGTTTTAGAGTACTTTTTAGAGCAAAAATCATAACAGCTCAAATTTCGCTTGTTCATAACAGCAGCAGCGTGCAGACAAGGCATCTCGTGGTACTGAAATTTACGACATGTGTATGTCTTTTGGTCGATGTCCACAATATATTGTTTGGCGACATCGTAAACAGTGAAAATCACTAAGTTTGATGTCTCAACCTACAACACAAATTAAGTGTTGTTAGAATAAAGTACATCTAGAATCATTTTCATTGATTGAAAACAGAATAAATATAGTGAAGTAAAGAACTCAATGTTACAATTACAAAACACAATAACATTATAATTATAAATAGTAACCAAACAAGCATCAGTCAGTAACAAGTACAATGATACACTGTAACAACTCATCAGTAGTCAGTAACCATTATAATGTTGTGCAATAAGCAATTGAGTATTAGTTAGTAACCAAAATAATATTACATAGTACGCAAGTTTCCATTAGTCAGGAAACAAGTCAGTATTAGTCAGTAACCATTATAATGTTACACAGTAACCAAGTTAGATTTAATCAGTAACTAAGACATCATTAGGCATTATAATGAAACACAGTAACCAATAGTTAACAAATAGGTTTCTATAAAATGCAAATGCAACTTTTGATGCAATAATTTAAAATTTGTATTAGTTACCTTAAGTTTCTTTGATTTAATGATATTAGATTGCAACCTTCCTTCAGCTGTTGTGGAAAGTGTTGTGAATGTTGATATGGTTGCTTGTTTGTTTGTGAAATACCATCTTTGAACCAGACAACGTAGGCATTCAATCATTGATGCAACGGAAAGATCTCTGATCATCTTGATTGCGTTGTTAATAGATTCGGCTGTGTTTGAAGTCATTGTTGAGTATCTGCTTACAGTCCCATGGAGCCTGGTGCATTTCTCCAACTTGACATCTTCCTCCAAATATGTCCTTATTCGAGGATCAATGGCATCAAGTTCAGCCATGTGTTTGTTGAATTGTTCAATAGTGTAAGCTCTACAAGCCCCGTTGTAAGCCTGTTTAAGTTCCTCTCCTCTCTTTTTGAATCTATTTTTTATATTTTTCAATACATGGTATGTGCAGGAACCATGCATGACGCCCGGAAACACAAAATTCAGTCCTTGTATAATGGCTTCATGTCTATCTGAGACAATGCATTAGCCTTCCCTAACTCCACAAGCAATTCTCAAATTTACGAAAAACCATCTCCAAGATAATTCATTTTCGCTGTCAACCACTACAAAAGCAATCGGTACAATTTTTCTGTTTGCATCTTGTGTGCTTGCTATCAGTAGTGTCCCCCCGTAAGTTGATTGTATGAACGTTCCATCGATTACAATTATTGGAAAGCAATGGTTCCATGCTTGAATGGAAGCTCCAATGGCAAAGAATAAATACTTGAAATGACCATTTGTTTCCAACTCAAGGGATGTGACAGAACCTGATGATGGATTAACATGAACGTTACCATTAGAATTCCAAGTAGAATACAGTATACAAATACTAGTAGTTTGTAACAATTCAGTTGATTAATGGTATCCAAATAAGTTGAGTTGGGTAACCAAATCAGTTTTGTTATGCAACCAAGTAATTATGAAAACCCTATAAAATGTTTTTAATTGTTACCTGAATTTGTTTTCTTCAGCATGTGTAACCATGATGGGATCATTGAGTAGTCGTGTGGATTTCCTCTTACCTTTTCCAACGCTTTCTCCTTCGATCTCCATGCTTTTTGGTAAGAGATAGACACATTATATTCTGTCATCATGTCCTCCACAATATCGGTTGGTGTGTATTTTTTTTTTCCATATTTGTTAATTTGTGCATTATGCATTCACTGACCAACTCACTATTTGCCTGTCTGTGATCTCCCAGCAATACGTTGACTGAACATGTGTGGATGTCGTTGAATTCTCTCACCTTGAACATACTGGTTTTTCGAAAAGTTGATGCTCTCATCTTCCATTTGCAATTTTCGTCATGTACGCACACTAGGACAAAGTCTCTACGGCCTGTTCGTTGAACTTTGTGTTGTCTGTTTTTCCTGATTGAATGCAGCCTCATAGCTTGTGATAGGATTTTTTTGTCTTTGTAAGTTTGATGTAATTGTACTTCACATTCATTCGGATCTGTTATTACATCATCATGTCGTTCTTCTGTGTATGATCTGTCATGTTGTCTATCTCGTTGTTGTTCAATAATTTCCATTGCAAGGTGATCGACATACTGCGTTCCAATTTGGCAATCGTGAGTTGGTAGTGGAACTAGTGCTGAATTCCCTTGTGTTGATCTGATTGGCGTTACATTGTGAATCACATGTTCTTCTACATTTGTCAAAATTGTTGTGCGTTCCCTTCGGTGTTCAGTTTCTATAATCACTGGGAATTTACCTTGCTCATCAGATTTTCTACTGACTTCAATAAAGAATCTGAAGGTTGCTTCATATGATATACTGATTGGTGGAATATCGCTTCTAATCTGAAATTTTATTGACATTGTTGTTGCATTTGTGTCTAGCCGTAATGCACTGCATATCATGTTCTGCATTTCTCTGAACGTACAAGTTGATTGAACTAGTATGCCGGTAACTTCAAATTTGGTGTATTGGTTACTATCAGTCCATGTACCGTTGAAATAAAGTACAACTGGAATCATATCCATTGCCTTGCAACAGAATAAGTATTGGTAAAGTAACCAAATAAATGTTAGGCAATAACCAAACTACATGATGTTAGTAACCATAACATAAAACCCATAAGTAATTAAGTTTGCATTAGTCAGTAACCAAGCTAGAATTCGTCAGTAACCAATTAAGCATTAGTCAGAGACCAAGATAATGTTACACAGTAACCAATTCAGAATTAATCATTAACCAAGTCAGCTAACAAGTAACCATTAATATAAAACCCATAAGTAATTAAGTTTGCATTAGTTAGTAACCAAGCTATAATTCGTCGGTAACCAATTAAGCATTAGTCAGAGACCAAGATAATGTTACATAGTAACCAATTCAGAATTAATCAGTAACCATTAATATAAAACCCACAAGTAATTAAGTTTGCATTAGTCAGTAACCAAGTTAGAATTTGTCGGTAACCAATTAAGCATTAGTCAGAGACCAATTCAGCATTAGTAAGTAACCAATTCAGCTATTAATAAGTAACCAATTAAGCATTAGTCAGAGACCAATTCAGCATTAGTAAGTAACCAATTCAGCTATTAATAAGTAACCAATTAAGCATTAGTCAGAGACCAATTCAGCATTAGTAAGTAACCAATTCAGCTATTAATAAGTAACCAATTAAGCATTAGTCAGAGACCAATTCAGCATTAGTAAGTAACCAATTCAGCTATTAATAAGTAACCAATTCAGCATTAGTCAGTAACCAATTCAACATTAGTAAGTAACCAATTCAGCTATAGTGATTAAAAAGACAGCATTAGACAGTAAATAATACAAAATAGTCAGTAACCAAGACAACATTAGACAGTAAACAATTTATATAACCTTAGTAATCATAATATGAATTATGTTTTCAATACATTTTGCAATAACAACATTCAGTATTCAAATTTGGTTACAATTATAAGATAGAAAAACTTAATAAAGGTAATCAATATAGTAATTAATAGTAACCATAGGTAACTATATGCTTATAAATTTTGAACTGACATACCTCAGTATTTTGTATGATATTTTCGATCTTATAGATGCGTCGCGACAACAGGGTTCTTCTTCTCCGATTAGGTGTTGCGTTGCGACAGTATGCTTCGTTTTATCCGATATCAGAGTTGAGCCTCGACAGAATATTTTTACTTCTCCGATTGATTTGGCGTTGAACTGTTATTCTGATATCAAAGTTGCATGTTTACTCGGTTTGAATGTATATCAAGTTGTTGCAGTTATGGAGGGATTTGTTTAGTAACTGCCGGATATGGCAGTAATTCCTTGATTTCAGGATTTTGAATATAAATTGTGGAATTAATTTCTCTAATTTGTACTCTTTTTGTAATTATTTTATTTGTGCACTAATTTTGTAATTTGTTATTAATTGTTGTATATAACTGTAATGGACCCATAAATTAATAAAGTTAAACCAATGTGGTAATATTTGTATGTTATGAGATTAGTTATGTTATGAGCCCAATGTAAGGAGATGTGGTAGTTACTGAACTAGATTTAATCAAGTTGATGTACTTGTATGTATGTACGTTAGAGTTTTACTAGAATAAACACAAGAAATGGTAAGTGTTAGTGTTTTATAATCTAACTCAATTAAGTAGTCCAAATGACTTTTAAACGGCAAGTCTAATTGAATTATGTAATTAACCCAATATGATTATATGGGTAGCCCAAGTATTAATACTATTAGATCTTGTTAGAAATAATAAAGAAGTCCAATGTGGTAAGTATTATATGAATGAATTAGTAGCTCAAATATTAATTACATGATGAGTCCAAATGAAATTAATATTAGGCCAACACTTGTTATAATTTCAAGTCTTGAAAGCTAGAATAGTTAGCCTAATTGATTTAATTGTTGGGAGCCCTAAATGAATTAAACTAGTAGCTCAATTGGAATAAATTATGAGCTCAAACAAGTTAGTATATAAATCCAAATGGAATTAATCATAGGGTCTAAAATGGAGTCGAAATGATGGTTTCTATTAGTATATATATATATATATATATATATATATATATATATATAATAAAATCAAAAACCAAAGGGGAGGGCGAGCCGACCACTTGTGGGGCCCAGGTGGAGTATTATTTGTAGCTTGGTTTCTTGGATTTTCAGAAGGACAAAGTTGCTCAACAACTATCCAACAACTCTAGTCAATCAACTTGTCAATCTAAACTGTCAATCCATCAAATAGTAAGCAAGATTAAGTTTTTAATTTTATTAATGTTAGTTGATTAGGAGCTTAATTGGGAGAGTCCTGGAGTTCTATAAATAAGAGTCATTACTTCATTGTAGAGAGTTTGCTCGTTTGCTTTGTTTTACCAAGTTATAAAGAGAGAAAGAGATTTATAGAGAGAAGGGATAGCTCATTTGAGAGTTTCATTTATATTTCTCTAAAAGTGTTAGCGTGTATTTTTGTGAGTTGAAAGCTAAGTCATCAAGGAGGCTAGCTAATTTCGGATATCAAGTCAAGGAGGAGGTTTAATTTATTTCATCTTCAAAAGAAAGAGATCGAGAAGAACTCCAAGGTTTAAAAGTGTTTTACCTCTTAGATCTTGAGTTTTCTTTATCATTTAAAGTTCTAATATAGTTTTTCTATGGTTGTTGTGGGAGGAACTTTGTGTTGAGAAAACCATGAAGTGTTTCGAAGATATAAGGGTGGATCTTCAAGGAGTATATGTTATCTATGTGTTATATGTGAAATTTTGATGGTCAAAACCTATTTTGATGTATAAAGTGTAGTTTATATTTTCTAAAAGTTTTTTTTAAGATTTATCATGGTAGATCTAGATTATTTATGAAGAACTATAGTCAAAGATGCATGATATGTGTGTTAATATGTTTAACATGTAAAAAGATGGAAGAAAGATGCATATAAGTATGTTTTGAAGAAAACCCTAGATAAATGTTGAAGTTGATGACATGTAATTTGAGTTGTGTAAGTTTTTTTTATGATCTATGAGTTTTAAATGATAGATCTATGTGTTATGAAGATAACTTAACTTGAACGATTGAAAAATATGGTAAAACGAGTGAGTTATGATTTTTATACCAAAAGAGGTCGTTTTTCAAAACTCTAGTCAATTTAGTGGATTTTTTTATGTCCAAAATATTTTTGAAAAGTGAATCAATTAATAAAATATTGAAGAACATTAAGTTACGAAGATAACAAATCAAATTTAAAGTTATTTGGATGTATTTTGAATGTTTTATGCAAGATTGAACCAAAATTTAAAAATCTGAAAAAGAGGAAAAAATGATTCTGCCCAGCGCCGTCAGGGCACTGTTCTTGGATTTTTAAAAATTAATTTTTTCGGACCGATTAGGGTCGAGCCAGGTTTTGCCTGTTCGGGCCAAGTCTGTTTGGTCCAAAAAGTTGTAAAATTATTATGGGACCCAATTTTGATATTTAAATTATATTAAATATTAAATAAAGTGTTTAAAGTAAGAAATTATTTTTTTTTGAAAAAAAATATAATTGTTATGTAAAATAAATATTACATAAAGTAATTAATTTAAAGAAATAATATTAAAATATTATTAAAATAAAGAATAAGGTCAAAACAATTAAATTAAATTGTTTGAAGATTTTTAAATTATTATTAAATGATTAATAATGTTAGAAAATGAATAAAATATTATTAAATAATTAATAATATAGGTAACAGAATAAAATATTATTAAATAATTAATAATATTAGAAAATAAATAAAATATTATTAAATGATTAATAATAGGAAAGGAATAAAATATTAATAAATGATTAAAATATTATTAAATAATTAATAATATTATAAAAGGGTTAAAATATTATTAAATAATTAATAATATTTGTAAAGGATTAAAATATTTGCAAAGGAATAGAATATTATTAAATGAATAATAATATTGGTAAAGGAATAAAATATTATTAAATGATTAATAATATTAGTAAATGAATAAGATATTGATAAGTAATTAAGATATTATTCAAGGAATAATAATATTATTAAAAGAGAAAAATATTATTAAATGATTAATAATATTCGCAAATGATTTAAATATTATTAAATGGTTAATAATATTTTTTTAAGGTTATAATATTATTAAAGGTTGATAATATTATGATGTGATTGATATGTTATTAAATGTTATTTATATGATTAAAATATTATCAAAGGTTGATAAAATTATTAGGTGATTAAATATTGTGATTGAGTGTTAAATGATTGATGTAGTGTAAATGAAGGTTACTAGTGTGAAATAAACCCGTATGTGATGTACGAATTGGTAAATCAACGTTATTAATGTTAGGTCATCCAAATAAAGTTAAATTAAGTTGATTAGCACTCAGCGAAAGAGGCAAGTTTCATATACCCATATTTGTATTTACTTTTCAATATTTCTAAGTGGTTTAATTATTAAAAATTAATCCATATCAATATTGTTATTGTGTAAGTTTTCTAAAGTAACTTGTATTTATTTTGAAAGTATTCTAAGTATGATAATTATTAAAAATTATTCTATATCGTTATTGTTATTGATATTCACACTGATATGCATTCACATGATTCGTTCTAAATATGAACTGTTTAAAGAAGTAGGTCTATGCCAATTATTTTGGCTAGACATTGTAAGTGTTAATATAACCTGTTCTAAATAGGAACTATTTTACGAAGTAGGTCTATGCCAATTGGTTCGGCTAAACATTGCATGTGTTAATATGATTTGTTCTAAATATGAAATGTTTAAGAAATAGTCTATGCTAGTTGTTCAGTTAGACATTGCATGTATAAATTTATTCATTTGAATATTGTTGAAGCTTATCCAAACCAATAGTTGGTATAGACTCTTAAAATAAGACTGAGAAAGATAACCCTTATAAAGGGGTAATTATATTTGTTGAACATTGTATGTTTAATTTGATGATAAGAATTAAGATTGTTAAATTCATCTAATAGCAGAATTGTAAAGACCTTTGATTGTGTATAATGTACAAGGACTTAGCTAGATAAGATCAAAACTATTATGTTGATCTTTTGATATAAATTTATTAAATTGTAAAGTCCTTTGTGATGTACAAAGACTTAGATTTAAATAGATCAAAACTGTTAGGTTGATCTTTTGTTATAATCTAATCGTAGAATGGACTCTACGATTATGCTAAAGGAAGACTCTATGTGGTGTGATGTCGCAAGCACCCAAAAATAAAATCTTACTTTGAAAAAATAAATATGTAGTAGTGTAAGCAAGAGTCGATCCCACAGAGAATGATTATTTAATTTTATGTTTTGTAAATAAGAATTGGGGGGTTTTGTAATTAAAGAAATAATTTAAAATAAACTAATTAAAATAATTATGTAAGAAATAAATATAAATAAAAAGCCTTGGTTTAAGTTAATATCCACCATCAAGAATTTACAACTGATCACTGATGCAAGAATAACTCAATTAATATTTTGAAGATTCACCGTAGAAAGAACTACTCGCAGGTGGAATAATTTTTCTCCTCTCTCCTTAATTTTAGATAAGTAGAGCCACTTGGTCTAAATACCCTTACTAATAAACAACCTCCGGCACTTGCTAAAGATTTAATTTAATAGCAGCATAAAGAATTAGAGAGATCGTTGAACTAAACAACACAAACCACTTGTTTGCATTTAATTTAGATGAATATTCTTCCTAAGATAAAATAATTTTTTGATCTGCAAAATAATTATTAAACTTAGTTGCTTCACAAATAGCAGTAGATTAATATGAATAATAAACTAGTAGGCCTCCTAGCAATTAAACAAATCAATCATAAAATTAAGCATAGAAGAATATTCAATAATCAAAATATAAATTGAACAATTAAAATAAATTAGATCTCACAGTGTATAAATCTTGATGGCTTCAATCACTTAAACCAAGAAAAAGAATTTAGCTACTCATGATTGTAGAGAACACTAAAGAATAGAAGAGAGAATTTTATTCTAAGAAAAGTTGTATCTTACATTGTGTATCAAGCCCTCTATTTATAGGCTCCAAAATCCTCCTAAACCTAGTAGGATTTACAATTAAAAATAAAAGAAAAAGAAAATAATTATTTTCCTAACCCTAATTGGAAGTCTAAATAAAATATTAAAAATAAAATAAAGAATTATTGCTTCTTTTTCCAAATTAAAATTGGACTTTTACTCTACTGATTTGTTGCATTGCAGTGTAGGAAATCCAAAATAAGGAAGGAAACTGCCAGCCACGCGGAGAGAGAAGGGGAATCTGTCCAGCCGCCAGCCACGCGTCAGCCGCCAGCCGTTTTTTGTTTTTTTTACCGTTGGCGCGTGGAATACACGCGCCCGTTCCAACTACAACCGGTCGCGCATTGCGCGAACATCTGTTCCTTCCCGAGCCAAAAACGACGCCGTTTCTGCAGTTTCGACTTATGTACGCGCATTGCGCGGTCGGCCCATTTTCCGGAATTTACAGAATTGCCCCCGCTCTTTGCTAAATTACATTTTTGCCATCCGGTTTTTTTGCAGATTTTACATAAATGCCCTCAGCTTTTAATTTTCCTACAAAAATAAATATAAATTAATTAAAAATAAATAAAAATAATAAAAACACGTAATAATTAATAAAACACCTAAAATACTAAAAATAAATTAAAACACATAAATAAAAATAAATATAAAAATACTATAAAATTACCTAAATTAACATAAATTAACTAAAATCCTATAAAACCTATTAAAACCAAAATAAACTAAATAATTAAATATTTAAGCACACAATAAATATAAAAACTAAGTATTAGGGCATAAAAATATCATATAATTTAACTCTATCAAATACCCCCACACTTAGCTTTTTGCTCGTCCTCGGGCAAAACAAAAATTAAAATTATAAAATAAAACTAATAACCAAACAACTTACTTGAGCAACAGAGCAATATAAATTTCAACATCAGCCTCAAAGATTTTTTAAATGACAACTCAAAGAAAATTTCAAAATCATGCAAAATCTAGAATTTCAACATATTTATTAATCTTACTCTACTCAAGACCTTTTGTGTGTGTGTGAACCCAAATGTATCAAACTAATTAAAACTCAGATAAGTTTCGGTTATTAATTACCTTATAAAAGACATACAATAAAATTCAAAATACTTATTTTTCTCATCACTTACAGGTAATACAGACAAATATAAATCAGAAGATCAAAAGGTTTTTAATTAATGAAGCACACTAGGATTATCAATATCAATTTTTTCACATATATTTTTTCTCTTTTTTAATGGGTGCATTTTATGCTCCATCCCATTTTTTTTCACGGTGAGTGCATTTTATGCTCCATCTCACCAGCGAGTGCGTTTTACGCTCCATCTCGCTTTTTCATGTGTTTATGAGTGAGTGCGTTTTACGCTCCATCTCAACCCACCACAAGATTTTCAATAATAATCCTAGAAAAATTACCTAAATCATCTCTTCCAAATTATACTTTGCCTTATATTTCACTTCAAATAATGATCAAATAAGATATAGAGTTCAAAAATATCTTTCATAAGCATTTAACCATTTAAACTTTCTCTTCATTAAAATTAGCTCAAACAAATGGATATAAGTGCATAAAAATTTTAAAAATCTCAAACAAAGTAATTATCAATAAAAAGTCAAAATTCAGACTAAGCAAAAATTTATCATTTTTCCAAGAGTTATTAAATAAAAATCAAAATTTTTATCATTGGCTAAAAATTAAAATTTAATTAACTCATTGCTCAAGTGACACATCCTAAAAAAAAATAAAAAAATACCTCATTTTCGTAGGAAACACGGTTACACTTAGCATGTGCAACAAGCCTTTAAACCCCAAGGTTACCCAAGTGGACGAGTTTTGTCTCGTGAGGGTTTGCAGTGAATTTACCCACAAAATTCAAATTTTCAAATTTTTTAAAATTCCTAAAATTTTTTTTTATTTTTTTTTTTTTTTAAATGAAACAAAATTTTAAAATTCCCTAAAAATAAAATAAATATCATAAATCCCTTCCCCCACACTTAAAATTTACATTGTCCCCAATGTAAAGTAAAATGCAAAGAAAAAGGCACAAATAACTATAAAAAGAAAAAGGAAAAGAAATGCAAATCTGATTTCTTGGGTTGCCTCCCAAGCAGCGCCTTTGTTTATCGTCATTGGCTTGACAGCGGGCTTCCCTTTTCAAGTGGTAGAAATTGGCTCCTCAAGGTCCAAATTAGGCTCGTCTTCTTTTTGAAAATTCTCATGAAAATGCTTGAGTCTATGGCCATTCACTTTGAGTACTTTTGCATTTTCTAAACTTTGAATTTCAACTGCCCCATAAGGAAAAACATTAGTAACAACAAAAGGCCCAATCCAACGAGAACGTAACTTACCTGGAAACAGCCGAAGTTGAGATTGGTATAAAAGGACTTGTTCGCCAATCTTGAATTCTTTCCTAGAAATCATGTTGTCATGAAAAGTCTTTGTTTTCTCCTTGTAAATTCTTGCACTTTCATAAGCATCATTGCGAATTTCCTCCAACTCTTGTATTTGCAACTTCCTATGCTCTCCACTTTCACTCATCTTCATATTAAAAGTCTTAATAGCCCAATAAGCTTTGTGTTCTAGCTCCACAGGTAAGTGACATGGTTTCCCAAATACTAATCTGTATGGTGACATACCAATAGGCGTTTTATAAGCCGTCCTATACGCCCATAAAGCATCATCCAATCGTAAACTCCAATCTTTTCTGCTTGGATTTACTGTCTTTTCGAGAATGGACTTGATTTCTCTATTCGACACTTCTGCTTGCCCATTAGTTTGCGGATGGTATGCAGTCGACACCTTATGAGTGACATGGTATTTTTTCAACAAAGCTTCCACAGTTCGATTGCAAAAATGAGTGCCTCGGTCACTTATTAGAGCTCTAGGAACTCCAAATCTGCAAAATATGTTAGTACGGAGAAAATCTGCAACCACTTTAGAATCGTTAGTCCTTGTGGCCTTGGCTTCCACCCATTTTGAAACATAATCGACAGCAAGTAAAATATAAACATTACCAAACGACACAGGAAACGGTCCCATAAAATCAATACCCCAAACATCAAAGATTTCACAAAATAGTATGGGGGTTTGCAACATTGCATTTCGTTGGGATATATTACCTGTCTTTTGACAATTGCAACACGACTTGCAGAACAAATATGAATCTTGGAATAGAGATGGCCAATAAAAACCACAGTCAAGCACTTTTCTTGCTGTCCTCTTAGATCCAAAGTGACCTCCACACGCATATGAATGACAAAAAGTGAGAATAGGATTAATTTCAGTTTCAGGGACGCACCTTCTAATTACTTGGTCCGCACAATGTTTCCATAAGTAGGGATCATCCCACACGTAGTACTTTGCGTCACTTTTTATTTTATCCCTTTGAGCTTTAGACAAATTAGAAGGCAAGATGTTAGTAACCAAATAATTGACAATATTTGCATACCAAGGTGATTTCTTATATGCAGAGAACAATTGTTCATCAGGAAACGTCTCTTGTAGAGGAAGCTCATCTTGCACATTCGCTAAACGACTCAAGTGATCTGCAACACTATTTTCTGTCCCTTTTTTGTCCTTGATCTCCAAATCGAATTCACTCAAGAGAAGTATCCATCTTATCAACCTTGGTTTTGCCTCTTTCTTTGTCATCAAATAACGAAGAGCTGCATGATCAGAATAAACAATAACTTTAGTACCAAGCAAATAAGATCGAAATTTTTCTAAAGCAAAAACAACAGTTAAGAGTTCTTTTTCAGTGGTCGAATAATTTCTCTGCGCATCGTTCAAGGTCCTCGAAGCATAATAAATTGCATGAGATGCTTTCCCAACTTTTTGACCCAAAACAGCTCCTACTGCATAATCACTTGCGTCGCACATAATCTCGAAAGGTATGTCCCAATTCGGAGGTTGAATAACTGGAGTAGTGGTCAATAATTCCTTCAACTTATCAAACGCTGTCTTACACTCCTTGTCAAAATTGAACTCCACATCCTTTTGTAGTAATTTGCATAGGGGTGATGCTATCTTGGAAAAATCTTGTATGAATCTCCGGTAAAAACCTGCATGTCCAAGAAAAGAACGCACTTCCCGCACACTAGTGGGATAAGGTAGAGACTGAATAATATCAATTTTTGCTTTATCTACTTCAATTCCCTTAGATGAAACAACATGACCCAAAACTATACCTTGTTCAACCATGAAATGACATTTTTCAGAATTTAGTACAAGGTTAGTGTCTATGCATCTTTGAAGGACAAGTGTAAGGTTGTGTAAACAATTATCAAAAGAGTCCCCATGAACTGTAAAATCGTCCATAAAAACTTCCATGATATGCTCAATATAATCGGAAAATATACTAACCATACACCTTTGGAAAGTAGTAGGGGCGTTGCAAAGTCCAAACGGCATACGACGATAGGCAAAAGTTCCAAATGGGCATGTGAACGTCGTCTTTTCTTGATCCTCCGGAGCAATTGCAATTTGAAAATAACCTGAATAACCATCAAGAAAACAATAATAAGAATGACCAGCTAGTCGTTCAAGCATTTGATCAATAAAAGGTAAAGGAAAGTGGTCCTTTCGGGTTACAGCATTTAATTTTCTATAATCTATACAAACCCGCCACCCATTTTGAATACGGGTGGAAATTAACTCATCATTCTGATTTTTGACCACAGTTATGCCCGTCTTTTTAGGAACTACTTGAACTGGGCTAACCCAACTGCTATCCGAAATAGGGTAAATCATGCCAACTTCAAGAAGCTTTTGAATTTCTTTTTTCACTACATCCATCATAGGTGGATTTAGTCTTCTTTGCGGTTGACGGGTGGGTTTCGCTCCTTCGTCAAGTAAGATACGATGCATGCATGTCGACGGACTTATTCCCTTGATATCAGCAATCGTCCAACCAATGGCCTTCTTATGCTCCTTAAGAACTTTCATGAGTTGTTCTTCTTATGATGGACTAAGTTTATTGGAGATGATCACTGGCGATGTCTTTTCTTCTCCAAGAAAAACATACTTGAGATGATCCGGCAGAGGCTTCAATTCTGGAGTAGGTGACTGCAAAACAGATGGTAAAGATTTTTCGTTAGGAGCTGACAGATCAATATAAGGAACGTTACCTGCGTTTGGAGAATCATTTAGTGTTGCAATAACATCCTTTAATTCATCGGTCAAGGCGAACTCTTCTTCCTCCTCCAGATTCTGATTGATTGTCGTTTCTACTGCATCCTTTCCATCAAGTTCAAAAATTTCCTGTGCTAATGAGTCAATCACATCAATAGAATAAACAGGATTATCATCATTGGGATATTTCATGGCATCATAAATATTAAACTGCACAACATCGCCATCAAATTCCATTGTAAGTGTACCACTATGAACATCTATCTTGGTTTTGGATGTCTTTAAAAATGGTCTTCCTAACAAAATAGGAGCATTTTGATCACCATTTTCCATATCAAGCACATAAAAATCAGTAGGAAAAATTAAATTATTTACCTGCACAAGAACATCCTCTATTATACCCTTAGGATAGGCATTAGATCTGTCAGCCAACTGAATCACTGTACCGGTTTTATTTAAAGGTTCAAGTTTCAAAGAAGCATATATAGAATATGGCATGACATTAATAGATGCTCCTAGGTCTAACATGGCTTGTTCAAATCTAGTGTCACTTATCTGGCAAGGGATAGTAAACATTCCTGGATCTTGACACTTTGGAGGAAGTTTTCTTTGAATCACGGCAGACACATTTTTTCCTACTTTTATCTTTTCATACCTTTTGAGTGCTTGTTTTCTCTTGTGTGTACACAATTCTTTTAGAAATCTAGCAAAGCGAGGTACTTGTTTAATTGCATCTAACAATGGAATTTTTACCTCACATTGATGAAAAGTTTCATATAAATCTGAATCTTTCTCATATTTTCGTTTTTCTGTTAAAGCTAGAGGAAAAGGGGGTACCGGTGTATAATCAGAGAGAGATGGAAATTTATGATTAGGGGTACCATTGTCGCCTTGAACATTGTGCTCAGCTTTACTGTCGCCTTTGTCCGTGTGGTCTGCTTCTGTTTTGCCTTGCTCTGGTGGTGCAGACTCTGGCATTTCCGGAGTTTGTATCTCTTTACCACTTCTCAAAGTGATTGCGCTTGCGTTCTCTTTTGGATTCACCACCGTTTGAGATGGTAATTTACCAGAACCTTGAGCCTCCAATCGATTGATTGCAGTCGCCATTTATCCCATTTGCATTTCCAAATTCTGCATATTGGCCTTCGTGTCTTGCTGAAATTGCAAAGTGTTAGTGGTAAGTTGTTTAACCAAATCCTCTAAAGACATATTAGAATTAGATGATTGGCCCTGTTGTTTGTTGAGATATGGCTGCTTGTATGGTTGGTAACTTGCAAAGTTTGGATTTGTGGATGGATTCCCTTGTGGATTGCCATAGTTGAAATTAGGATGATCTCTCCAACCTGAGTTGTACGTGTTCGAGTAAGGATCATATCTCCTTTGTGGTTGACCAGGAAAACCACCTGCTGCATTTGCTTGTTCATAGGACTCCTCTTGAAGAGTGGGGCACATATCCGTCGGATGTCCTACTACCGCACAAATTCCACAAGCTTTCACTTGTTGTGTATTACCTACAGCCATTTGATGAACAACGGAGGTTAGACTATCAATTCGTTGCTCAAGTGAAGAAATATTTACCTCATTAACATTTTTGGATGAAAAATCAATCCTAGTGCCGAATTGTTGGGAATTAGCCGCCATATTTGCAATTAAGTTCCTTGCAGCTTCGGGGGTTTTGTCCACCAAAGCGCCACCACTAGCAGCGTCAATCATGCTTCTATCAGTAGACATGAGTCCCTCATAGAAGTATTGGATTAGGAGTTGTTCGCTGATTTGATGGTGAGGGCAGCTTGCACATAATTTCTTGAAACGTTCCCAATACTCGTACAGGGATTCTCCATGGTTCTGCCTCACACCGCAAATTTCTTTTCGTATGCTGGTCGCCCTTGAAGCTGGGAAATATTTCTCCAAGAATAATCACTTCACCTCTTCCCATGTGGTTATACTTCCGGATGGTAGATAGTAGAGCCAATCTTTAGCCAGATCTTTTAGAGAGAATGGAAAAGCTCTTAATTTGATTTGTTCTTCGGTCACTCCGGGAGGTTTCATGCTCGTGCATACCACATGAAATTCTTTTAAGTGTTTATGCGGATCTTCACCTGCAAGTCCATGAAAAGTGGGAAAAAGATGTATTAGACCAGATTTTAACTCAAAAGAAGTGTTAGCATCTAGATTGGGAAAAGTGATGCATAAAGGTTGTTGGTGCAAATCAGGGGCCGCGAGTTCCTTCAAAGTTCGATTTCCAGCCATGTTGTCTTTTGCTTCAAGATTTGTTTGTCCTTCTTTCCTTAATCCGCGCAAAGTTCTTTCGATTTCTGGATCAAACCTTAAATCACTTTGATTAGTAGAACGAGTTATGGTCATAAACAAGCAAGAAAATAAAAATAAAAATAACTACGAAAAATTACTAAAATAAAATAAAAGAAACACAAAAATAAATAAATCAAGTCCCCGGCAACGGCGCCAAAATTTGGTGTGATGTCGCAAGCACCCAAAAATAAAATCTTACTTTGAAAAAATAAATATGTAGTAGTGTAAGCAAGAGTCGATCCCACAGAGAATGATTATTTAATTTTATGTTTTGTAAATAAGAATTGGGGGGTTTTGTAATTAAAGAAATAATTTAAAATAAACTAATTAAAATAATTATGTAAGAAATAAATATAAATAAAAAGCCTTGGTTTAAGTTAATATCCACCATCAAGAATTTACAACTGATCACTGATGCAAGAATAACTCAATTAATATTTTGAAGATTCACCGTAGAAAGAACTACTCGCAGGTGGAATAATTTTTCTCCTCTCTCCTTAATTTTAGATAAGTAGAGCCACTTGGTCTAAATACCCTTACTAATAAACAACCTCCGGCACTTGCTAAAGATTTAATTTAATAGCAGCATAAAGAATTAGAGAGATCGTTGAACTAAACAACACAAGCCACTTGTTTGCATTTAATTTAGATGAATATTCTTCCTAAGATAAAATAATTTTTTGATCTGCAAAATAATTATTAAACTTAGTTGCTTCACAAATAGCAGTAGATTAATATGAATAATAAACTAGTAGGCCTCCTAGCAATTAAACAAATCAATCATAAAATTAAGCATAGAAGAATATTCAATAATCAAAATATAAATTGAACAATTAAAATAAATTAGATCTCACAGTGTATAAATCTTGATGGCTTCAATCACTTAAACCAAGAAAAAGAATTTAGCTACTCATGATTGTAGAGAACACTAAAGAATAGAAGAGAGAATTTTATTCTAAGAAAAGTTGTATCTTACATTGTGTATCAAACCCTCTATTTATAGGCTCCAAAATCCTCCTAAACCTAGTAGGATTTACAATTAAAAATAAAAGAAAAAGAAAATAATTATTTTCCTAACCCTAATTGGAAGTCTAAATAAAATATTAAAAATAAAATAAAGAATTATTGCTTCTTTTTACAAATTAAAATTGGACTTTTACTCTACTGATTTGTTGCATTGCAGTGTAGGAAATCCAAAATAAGGAAGGAAACTGCCAGCCACGCGAAGAGAGAAGGGGAATCTGTCCAGCCGCCAGCCACGCGTCAGCCGCCAGCCGTTTTTTGTTTTTTTTACCGTTGGCGCGTGGAATACACGCGCCCGTTCCAACTGCAACCGGTCGCGCATTGCGCGAACATCTGTTCCTTCCCGAGCCAAAAACGACGCCGTTTCTGCAGTTTCGACTTATGTACGCGCATTGCGCGGTCGGCCCATTTTCCGGAATTTACAGAATTGCCCCCGCTCTTTGCTAAATTACATTTTTGCCATCCGGTTTTTTTGCAGATTTTACAGAAATGCCCTCAGCTTTTAATTTTCCTACAAAAATAAATATAAATTAATTAAAAATAAATAAAAATAATAAAAACACGTAATAATTAATAAAACACCTAAAATACTAAAAATAAATTAAAACACATAAATAAAAATAAATATAAAAATACTATAAAATTACCTAAATTAACATAAATTAACTAAAATCCTATAAAACCTATTAAAACCAAAATAAACTAAATAATTAAATATTTAAGCACACAATAAATATAAAAACTAAGTATTAGGGCATAAAAATATCATATAATTTAACTCTATCACTATGACCAAAGCGAGAAACCGCAAAACAGACTCTACGACCTCACGCCAAGAAGACTCAATGACTTAATCTAATCGTAGAATGGACTCTACGATTATGCTCAAGAAAGATTCTACGACCAACAGACTCTACGACCAAAGAGAGCAACCGAAGAATGGACTCTACGTCCAACAGAGTGACAGTAGAGTAAACTCTACGATGTTAATGAGAGATGGTCTATTGCAGAACAATCACAACAACAAGAATATTCGTAGAGTTGATCATGGAGGGTCGTTGAGCAAAAAGGCAAGAGACATTACGACTCTCAGATCAGAACCTTGAACTAAAAGATCAGAAGTTATTTCGTTGAGAAGAACAATCTGCATTGATGTGACAGAAGAGCTTCTGCCAAGGGTTCAAAGTTAGAAAAGTCAAAGAACTGACCAAGGCGTGCTAAACGACAAAATGAGACTTTCAAGGTAGCGATAAAGTCACAGCTCTGTGTCCTATCTATCATATATTGTGGAAAATCGAATGCCTCTATGGAAGTTGGTAGAATCCTACGACTGACACATCTAGTCCCAAGAAAAAAGGAAACCCCTTCCATGGAGTAAAATAGGAGATCAATTAATAGCTCATCAGAAAATTAATGAGCTATATTAATATAATATTCAGAAGCTCCCCTCTGTGAGGTAACGGGAAGAAGACATAAGCTCTCATACAAAGCTCCCAGATCTGAAGAAGACAAAAGAGGCTGAAAAACACAAGAAAGAGAGCAATACGCAAAAATTCGAAAAGATCAAAACTAAAAAAGAATCTTGCCTCACTGCTGAGTTCTTCAGAAACATATGCTAAACGCAACTCAGTAGTACACCCAAATCATAACTACTTACGTTAAGAGTTCTTAGTGAACTAGAGTATCCAAGTCTACTGGACTTGAAGAGTTCTTAGTGAACTAGAGTTCCAAGACTGTTGGTCTTGAAGGAATCTAAGTGATTCAGAAATTGTAAAAGTATCCTTAGTGGATTTGCTACTTGAAGAGCAGAACAGTGGAGTAGGAGTCTTGTGAACTCTGAACCACTTAAAACCTCGTGTTGTTTATCTTGTGTGTTTTAACTGCTATATCTGTTATATAATTGCTTGCTAAATTATTACTTTTACAAAACAAGAAGGGGTAACTAAATCACATTCCACTGTGCTAAACTTATTGATTAAGTATTCATTACATCTTAAAAGGAAGAAGTAAAAGTCAAAAAGATTTAAAGAATCTATTCCACCCTCACCCCTTCTAGATATCTTTGGTGTCATTGGGAACTAACAATATTTACACCGGGTAATCGATAAACTAAAAAATGTCTGAATGTTATGCATATACATTGGATATTAGAGGATTGATCCCCTCAAGTATCCTGTTTGAGTGTTTGCAGTTCTAATAACTGTTAAATATTCCTGAGGTGGTCAGTGAAGGCTGATAAGTCCTAATGAGGTGGTCAGTAAAGACTGATAAGTCCTCACATATGTTCTAGGTCCGTAGTGGCCGAACTCAACAATAAATATTCTATAAATCTTTCATCGAATATAGTCAGCATGTTGCACTTCTTCTCAATATTTATAAATTGTTGAAGTAGTAAATATTCTCAAAATCTCTTCTTGAATATAGTCGGCATATTTTGTTTCTTCTCAATACTTATATATTGTTGAAGTTCCAAGAAGAGTAATATATCATTTATTGATTACTTAAACTTGTTGGCAAAATAGTTGCTCACTCTTGCTATATTATGAACATTTTTCAGCTAAGCCCGAGTGTTTTGAGAGGAATAAAGGCAAAGAAAAAGTGAACGAGTAGACCTATTCGTAATAGTGATTATACTTGTTATATATTTTGCGATATTGATAAATCTTTTATGTTATAAGATAGTCAAGATGTAATTAAGATTAATATAACTTGGGATTGATGATATATTTTGTAATGAATCTACATATATTTTTCTCTAGTTATTAAAAATTAAGTTTATGAATGTTGTTAAGTGTTGGATCGTGAGCATCGAATATGAGGTTCAATGAACCCTAATTTGGGGGTGTCATAAATCATAAATGGATAAAAATGTGATCTAACCACAAATCACCACCAACATCTCCTTATATCATTAGAACCACCATGTTCCACCATACAATCATCAAACTCCCACAACAAACATACCTTAGTCAATAAGATACAAAAGCTAAGCTAGAGATCTAAAGGTATAGGAAACTTTTTTGTAATGATCGAGAAAATTACAAATCAAAATTTTTATTTATTTATATTCATGAGAAAATATGATGTGTGAAGTTATCTGCGTATGTGTTTACGTTGTGTGATGAGAGGTAGTAAGTTAGTTAATTTAATTTATTGAAATTAACTAAAAAATAGAAAGAAATGTAAGAAGAGTTTATGTGATGATATCACAAAGCTTGAATGTTGGTCTTGAATGACAAATAAGAAGATTAATCACCATTAAGTGAATTACTTGTATAATTTATAAAGAAGAATAATTAAATGAATTATTTATGTTAACCCAATATGGGATTATGTGTATGAGATGTGGGTAATTGTATTAGAAGCCAAATGCTATGTGTCAGTCATGAGAGACTTGATTATAGTTTAGTAAGATAATAGATTAATCAAGTATTAGTCTAATGGATGATGTGATTTAGGGTTTTAAATAAACCAACCCAATTAGGTAGCCCTCATGATTTTAATAAGACAAGTCTAATTGGATTATATAATTAACTCAATATTATTATATGGGCAGCCCAAGTGTTAATTAAATAATGAGTCCAAATTGATTAAACTAATCCATGTATTTTAATAAGATAAGCCCAGGTGGTTATATTATAAGTTAGTCAAATTAATTTAATTGTTGGAAAAGTTAAATGAGATAAACTAGTGGCCAAAAGAATTATTTAACGGAGCCCAAATAAAAGTAAACTAGAAGTCCACATTGATTTTAATACAAGGTCTAATATGGTAGCCCAAATGAAGATTTATGTTGGTTATGTATATATGTATTGGTGTATATATATATATATATGGATGTATATGTCTATATATATAATAAAAGAAAAGAAAAAAATGGAGCATATTCAATGCCATTTGGCCGTCACATTGAGGGCCCCACTTTGGGGTGCTTTGTTTTTTTTGGTTGCTTAGTTTTCACTCCATGCATTGCTTCACTCCATTTCTATAAATCAATGCAAGCAAGGTTCAAATCAAATGTGTCATTTAAGTGGTCAATCCATAAAATAATAAGTTAGATTAACCATAATTTGATTAATGTTGGATAATTAAGAGCACTAATGGTGTGCTCCTAGATTTCTATAAATAGAAATCACCAACACTTGTGCAGATGTTGGTTCACTTGTTTCATTTACTAAATTTTAGAGAGAGAAAGAGTTTTAAATAGAAGTTAGAGCATTTGTGAGAGTTCTAGAGAAGTAAACACTTTGGGTGTTAGTAAGTGTGAGTTATTTTTGGTCCATACAAGAAGGAGAAGTTGGAGTTCTAGCATTTTCCTAGCAAGAAGATAGCATTCAAGAAGCCTAGAAGGTTTAAAAGTTCTCTACACCTTAGTTGTAATATCTCGGATATTTAAATGAATTAGAAATAAAATATCTAATATTTAATAAAGGTTGGAGTTTGATAACCTAGTAGTGGTAGATAAATAGAGGTCCAAATTAAATTTAATGGACTAACTTAGATATGGTGATATCAAATTTTTGATAAGTTAGCAAGTAAAGTGATAATTCAATAAACTTGACTAACATCAAGTCTAATTAAATTAAGAGAATTAATTAGTGGAGTTATGTAATTATGCGACGTGGTTGCGTGTAAATTAAATATGTATTTATATATATATATATATATATATATATATATATATATATATATATATATGCGTGCATAGTTAGTAACATAATTCAATGGTTAATTAAATTGTGATAAATAGATAGATTAATATTAAATTAATCCGAATTGAATTAAAAGGTTTATTGTGGAATTAATTATATTTATTAATCAATAGTTATGCAGATTATTGATAAATTATTTGTGAGGAATAATTATATAATTTATATAATTATAAATTATATAAAGTAGTTAAATTAATTAAAGGAGAATTGTAATTATATATATTGTACAATATTTAATTATATATATATATATATATATATATATATATATATATATATATATATATATATATATATATATATATGTATACATATATAAAGAGATTAAATTAATTGAGTAATTTTAAATAGTAATTGACTATATTAAATGAATATATTCTATAATTAAATAAATCATTGTAAATGATTAATGGGAGTGAGAAATTTAATTATACAATTATTTGTGCAATATTAATTAAATAATTTAATAAATTATTTAAATAAGAAATTGAGTAAATATATTATTACTTTAATGTATTTTCGGGTAAATGGATTTATTTCCATAATTGATGAGAAATAAATTATTTAATGTAAATGTATTAAATAATTTAATTTATGGCCTAAATAATATATATTAAATTATATATTGTATTTATTTTAATTTCATAATTTATTGTGAAATTGTTTTTGATGTAAAGTAATGTGTATATATATATATATATATTATTAGCGAACAAACTCTAAAGTTTTAATATCAAAATAATTGATAAGTTTCCATTAATTAAATATTCAATTAAATTGAATATAATGAGTGAATTAAATTTTATAAATTAATTAATATGATAATTAATTAATGTAAAATATTAATAATAATATTTATTACTCCATTTAGTAGTTAATACTAATGGGTTAAAGTATTTAATTATTTATTCAATATAATTATTTATTTAATCATGGATTGAATAATTAATGTGTAAATTATTAAATTAGCCCAACATGGATCAATTAGTAGCCCAAGTGAAGAATAATAAAATTTGGCAAACTAGTAGCCAAACAATTTAATAGGAGCCCAATTGGTATTTTAAAATAAAGCTCAAAGCTTGAGTCCATTTGGAAATTAATTATGTAAATGATTATTTATTTAAAAAGTGGGTTATGACAATCATTGTGGGACAAATGGAATCCATCAGCCGCGTGGGAGAGGAGGAAAAGTGAAATAATTTTTGTTTTCTTTTATTTTTCATTTTTTTTATTAAATGGTTGCTTGTATTAGTTTTTGTACATGAGCACCATTCTTCTTTTCACCAACCAAGTTATGAGCTAACTTTCTTGTGCAAGTATCCAAGTAGGAGCATCATGAATTATAGATATAATTTTGTATCTAAGAATTTTACAAGTATACTTGTTTTATTAAGGCATTTACACTTCATTTTTCTCCAAGTCCAAAAGAGAGAGTTGAGAGAAATAGCTTGTGAGAGTAAATTTTTGAGAGAGATTTTGGGTGGAGCTTCAAGGAAGAAGAAGAAATTCTAAGTAGTTCATGTCATCTTCCTTCACAACATATTTTGGAAAGAAGAGGAGAATAGCTATCAAAATAAGGTAGTTATTTTTATAAACCCTAATCTTGTTTTCTTTCAAGTTTATGGTAAAAATATTAACATAGTAATTTTTATGGTTAAAATCATGCTATGTATGCTTTTATAATTGATCATGAGTTTAACTTATGTTTTATAAAGTTTTAATGATGGAAAACATGTGTTTGGTGATGTATAATCAAATCTCAAAATAATGTCCAAAAATAATTTTTATAAAATTTAGATTTAATGTTATAATATTATAGAACATTAAATCATGAGAAAAACAAAGTTTGAATCACTCAAAATGGAGTTATACACAAAAGTTATGATTTGTGGTAGTTTTTGTGATGTAAAAATTTTTATAATTTTTTTTTAATATTAAATCATGAAGAATTAAATTTTCATGTTATAAATTGTTGTTAAGTTATTGGTATTTTTTCTGGATTTTTATCGAGAGATTAAGAGTTTACTTGAAGGTATAAATTTTATTAAGTTGTGTATTAAAAAGTACTGTTCGCGTTCTGTGAGAGGAAAAGAAAAAGGACTGGTCGCGCAATGCGCGCCAGCCAATTAATCTACCAGACAGCTGTACAAAACGACGCCGTTTGGCACATAAAAAAATAACCTGCGTGCAATGCGCAGAGGTCGATTCCGGTTTCCCAAAACGGTACCGTTTTGGGGCCTAGGTTATGTATGTGCGCGCAATGCGCGGGAATAAATTTTTCGGCGAAATTACCAAATTGTCCCTCCGTTCGATTTTCTGATTAATTACGAAATTGTCATCGGTCCGGTTTTTCAGCTTATTTACAAGTTTGTCATTCTGCATATTTTTAATTAATTTAAATGTTTAAAAATTAATTTAAAATTATAACAAAAATAATAATAATACAAAAATGATATTTAGGTATTTAATATTATATTTTCCAAATATAATAAGTATTTAGGATTAATATTTAAATGTTTTAAATATTAATCTAGTTAGTTTAATATTATATTTTTCAAATATAATAAATATTTAGGATTAATATTTAAATGTTTTAAATATTAATCTAGTTAGTTTAATATTATATCTTCTGAATTTATGATTAAATTAATTATTTATTATTTAATTAATATTAAATAATAAACAAGGATGATAAATTAATTAATTATTATTTAATTACTATTAAATAATAATTAAAGACAACTAAGATTGATTATTTAATTATTTATTATTTGATTAACTTTAAATAATAAATAAATTCAGTTAGTTATTATTTATTATTAAATAATAACTAATGATATTTGAGTATTTACTATATAATTTTATTATTTATTATTTAATTAACTTTAAATAATAAATGAATCTAGTTAGTTAGTTATTATTTATTATTAAATAATAACTAAATATATTTGATTATTTATTATATAATATAATTATTTGTTATTTGATTAACTTTAAATAATAAATAAATCTAGTAAGTTATTATTTATTATTAAATAATAACTAAAGGTAGTTAATTACTTACTATTTAATTAATGATAAATAGTAATTAAATGAAATTAGATTTAATGAAATAAAGAAAATGTCTTTTAACTCTTTTGTTTAAACAATTATAATAAATTGTTTAATAGTTTAATAAGTGTTTAACACTAGAGAAAATTATTTTCTAACTGATTAAATTATTAACCTAATATGATTGATGGTCTATAAGGTTAATAATATTGTTTTGACTAATGTATATCATGTGTTAGTACTTATGTGGTAGATAAGTTCCTTAGTAAGCGTATAGTTGTGCAAATACGCCGTACTAATTATTAGACCAACTTTATTAATGTTAAGTCTTTCAAAGCCAGTTAGTTAAAGCTAAAAATTTATTGTAGCTGAGCAGACAGGCAAGTTTCCTAAACCCTACTCAATTTATATTCGAGCAGGATATATTATTTTATTGTTCAAGTTCCTAACTCAAACTCAAGTTATTATGTTTCAAGCATGCTATGGTTTAATTTTGTATAACTATTCCACCTCTTTAAATTGTTGATTCGCACACAGTGCTTGTTGCGTGTGTTCATTAGGTATGAAAGGCCGATCACCTTCATTACCAGAAGGTTCAGTTAAATTTGTTCATGGTCATTATTGACACTCAAATTGATTCAGTCATTCAATTATTGAAATTATGATTCATACTCCTTCACAATTATTATATTGTTGAAAATCCAAAAGCTTATTCTTTCTTTCAATCATGATATATCGTTATTGTATTTAAACTTGCTGAGCAAAGTCGTTGCTCACTCTTGCTATATCATGATAACAAATTTCAGAATAATACGAATGTCCGAGGAGAGACGGAGACAGAAGCAAAAGACAAGATTATAGTGTTATGCATGATAACTAAATTGTTAGATGATGTAAGTAATTTTGTAAATCTTTTTATGAATCTAAAGGTATATATGTAAGTTAAGGTTAGAAACCTTGAGAAATGTTGTAGAATAAACAATTTATGTTTATATATTCCGCATTAGTTATAGAACATATATGAAGATGATGTATCGTGACGTACCAAGTCTAGGGTTTAAGGAACCCGGATTTGGGGATGTTACATTAGTCTTTTACTTTTATGGTTAATATCCTTAGTATATGTTTGTTGCCATAGTTGGTTGTGGGAGAAATACTTGTGTGATGGGGCTATGGTGAGTTCGAAGGTATAAGGATGGAAATTTAATGGTGAATATGTGTATTTATGTGTCTATGTATGCTCAATGTATTTTTCATGGTCAAAATATATTTTCTATGGTCAATATATAGTTTACATGGCCAGAATATATTTATGATGGTTCAAAACCTATTTTTAAACTCTTTGATGGTAGATGAAAATCTACGGTTAAATATGCTAGATATGTGTTCTAACATATTTCGAGTAAAAAATAATGGAAGAAAAGGTTGCATAAGTATGTTTTGTTTTAAAACCCTAGTTGGATGTCTAAGTTGGTTGTGTGGCTTATGACATATAAGTTGTTTATGGGATTTTTGTGTATTGTATGCTAGATGGGTGATGTTGTGATATAATTTATTGGACCTTATATTTTAATATGGGCCAAGGATTATTTAGTTTTGGAGTTGGGCTGAATTAATTTACATAATATGATGGGTCTGGATCGTGGTCAGTCCACTCAAGTTTTATTGTTTTTGACGATTTGGGTTATTGGGAGAAGATATTATTTTTCCACTTAATGAGATTGATGGGACTCCTGGCGGTGCATGGATGAATATATACATAAAGCCTCACGAGAGAACCAGGTAATGCTTTCTACATGCAAAAAGAGAGCTATCAAATATCTTACAATTATTTCAGCATATATTTAGGTTCTCCATCTTTGCTAGTCAATCTTCTGATCCATCAATAAATACCTTCCTTGACTTTTAGAACCAGCTATTCTGATGCATTTAGAGATGTCTCTTTAGTCTGACTTTATTCACCTTTTTCCTGAGCAGTGGGTCCTGACTTATAGTTGTTTAGGCACAAAGTCTTCTATGACTCTGACATGCATCTGTATCTCAAAAGCACTTAATCTCCTTCGAATCTGGAAGAGAAATATACTCTCTCCTCTCGTACCATATTGCAGTTATGTTCCTTTGCTGCTTCTTCTATTGAATTCGTAGAGTGATTGTCTGCCCATTCGGACTCTAAGAATTTAGCTCCACTCGTTACTTGAAGTATGTCGGGTAAAAGGTTGAGTTGGAGCGATCTTCTCTTTTACTCTGCGATCTTGCTGATTTGTTCAGATCGTAGAGTTTGTCTGTAGTGTTTTGCATTATGATTCCGTTCTACTTAGTTTGTCCTTCTACGTAAATCGTGAAGTTGCTGACTGCAGTACTTTTCAGTGGAATCGTTAAGTTGTTGTCTTAGTTGTCACATCCTTTATTTCTACTCAACGATTGTTCCATGTGTGGAACAGTCTTCTGTATTGTCTTTGACATCCGGTTTCACTCTATGATTTCTTCTAACTGTGCAAATCGTATAGTTCTCGTATGTGCTTATTCTTCAAGCTTACTCTACGATCTTGCTAGATTGAGTGTATCGTAGAGTACATTTATTCTCTGATTCAGCGTTAACTGCTGGCTTGCTTAGCTGTCTGTTCGACGATTGTAGAGTTTTGCTCTACGATTTGTACTTGATCAATTAATTTAGCTTGTATATTTTGTAGACCTCTTGCACAGCTATCTCTCTTTGATGATCGTAGAGTTATCCTAGTAAGGAGTGGTATATTTCACTCTACGAATTATACTGAATCATTGAGTCTTCTTTGCTCAGAATCGTAGAGTCCGTTCTACGATCATATAGACTGATCAGATCTAACATAAGATCATCCTAACAGATTTGATCTTTTCTAACTAAGTCATTTCATACATTATTACATCATTATATATTGAAAGGACTTTACAGACTCTGTCATACATAAATACAACAATGATTCATTCTTATGCTACTCTGCTTACATCATGCATCTTTTATGCAGAGTGATTCCTACAGAAAGATCAACCTAACAGTTCTGATCTTTAAAATCTATGTCCTTTGAACACATATATCTTTTAAAAGGACTTGACAACATTTGAACCAGATAACTTTCATTCTCTTTTATAAGCACCAGATAGTTTTCAACAAGATGAAATTTGTTTTATACAAGTATGTCACAGTATTTGAAATAGGTAATATATATCATACACACATGATCAAGTAGGCACATAATTTGATTAACATATAATCACTTTGTCAATAAATCACATAAGCACTTTTAGAACATCTACGCATATAATCAAGTAGGCACATATGCACATTAACACGTAAGCACATTGTCATATACACATTGACAATTAACCATGTAAGCACATTTACCACAATCATTTTTTGCACAACAGTCATCATCATCAAATCAAACAACCTTCAACACTATGCAATTTGATAAATGAAAACTTAGAAATCTTTGGCCAAGTTGAAATAAAAATTAGAAATGAGTTTCTAATTTACATTAACTAGAATCGTGCATTTAAGAATTGAAATGCATATGATCAAATAAAATAAAACTTGACAGAAATTCCATATTTTATATTTGATTGAGATATTGTATCGTAAAATGATTGAATTGTACAATAATTATTTACTGAATAGTTTCTTTGTGATTAAACTTTGATTTCATATTAACCAAATAGGCATGATATGCTGAGAGGTTTCACTCATGATGTAAAATAAATATATTTATTTATTTTAAATTAAAGTAGTTTAATTCATAATAAATAATGTTAGATTGGTTTTAATTTATTTATTCTACTACTGGCATAATATTAAACCTAAAGGGTCACACTATAAAATAGAAATATTTATTTTAAAAGTAATTGGCTTGATAATAATAAATTAAGTATATTTAATTTATACCATGGTGGAATAAATTAAATAGCTTAATATTTATAGCTAAGTATTTTATAAATACTAATTATAAATTAATAAGATGAGTCTTATTAATTTATAATAAAATTAATAATAATAAAATTCCTAAATGGCTTAGGAATTATTATTATTATTATTATTATTATTATTATTATTATTATTATTATTATTATTATTATTATTATTATTATTATTAAAGTTCTTAAATGGTTTATGAATTATTATTATTATTATTGTAATAATTAATTTAGTTCCTAATTAAATTGAGAATTAAATTAAAACCCTAATCCTAAAGAGTTAGGAAAGAGGATCAAGTCTATAAATAAGAGGGGCCTTATTATAGATTAGGGTTACACACTATTCATAAGTATTCAAGAATACTTGCAATTCTCTACAATCTAAGGAGTTAGAGGGAGAGAGAGAATTAAGGCTAACACCCAAGGTTTAGAGAAACCTAAATTTACATTTTTAATTGATAATCTCTTAGTGGATCACCTTTAGAGTGCTACCTACACTGAGTAGCTAACGTTTGATCCGTTAAATTGAATAAGCACGAAAGAACAAAGGATTGGCGCTTGTAGATCAGTTCGTGGTTTTGATTTATCTACATAAAGGTGTAATCTTTCATCTTTACTCAGTTAATAATTCTGGCATAAGGTAGATCCTGGAATTTGAATTGCAGAAAAATCTTAAATATGATTTATTCCTTGTTTTCACTGTTTATTACAACATGATTGTATGTATGTGAGAGTTTTGTAAACCAATAGTGGCATTAAGAGTCATCCTTATGCGAATTATTAATTATTTTAATTCTGTATATATATGTGTATGTATTTAGAATAATTTATTGGGCATAATTTGTTGTATCGTAGTTTAAGGAGTTAGGACCATGTGATTTTTTCATAAAGCCAGACCCACTCAAGGCCTGCGTGGATCAAGAAAATGACGAAAATATTTGATATACTATGTTGCACTAATGATCAAAAAGTTCCCTTCATCACCTTTATGTTGCGAGGAGAGGTAGATCATTGGTAGGAATCAGTGAAACGTACTCATCACTCGACACTCAAAATGTCTTGGGTGGAGTTTCAAGAACTGTTCAATGAGAATTATTTTCTAAAGTGTATTCGCCACATGAAGAAGGTGGACATTATTAAGTTGGAGCATAACTGTAACGACCCCAAAATTCGACCAATTTTATTACCTTAAATTTTAAATTTATTAAACATTATCTTCCTTACGTCTAAATTTCGGTCCGTTAATAAATCTTTAATCTCCTTAATTGATCCATTAGCTGATTTCAAAAATCATCAAGTACAAATTTTTTGATATAAATTTTTCTTTTTCTCAATTCAATCATTGTATTAAAATATTTGGATATTTAAAATCTTTATATCCAGATCCTAGTCCCTGGATCGCAACCTTCACTTTTTCTTTTCTTTCCTTGTACCAATATCTTAAATCTCATCATGCAAAATTTAATATCCTTTCATATCCGTATAACTATTCATTGATTTAAAATTTACAGTCATTTATTTTCATAAAATATTTCTTGTTGCATCGTTCATAATCAAACGTATAATAATTTCTACCGTAACAATTATCTTGATCAATCACAATTCATAATTGAACTTCTATCATATCTAGATTCAACTTATATATACATACAATTCATCACAGTAAATAAACAAATTTCTCACATTGAATTATAATATTAACAATATAACAATCACGTTTTCTACCTTCTAGGCAATTCATCTCATATTTAATCAGATATTCCTGAAACGTATTTCTTTACCCTGCAAAAGTTTATTTTAAACAAGTAATGAGCACAACGGCTCAGCAAGTTCAACAGTTTATATTTCACGTAGCACATACCTTAACATACTCAGTGTGTGTCATACATCATGTGCTTGTGCTTCTATTATAGCAGTATATCTCACATCATTGCACAAAGTACATATAGTTGTCATGTTAACCACAGATCACATAACACATAATTTATATGCATTTAAACAAGTATTTACATATCATAACAGACAATAATTAACATTAAAGGACTGAAGAACTTGCCTAGCGTCCAGTTATTTAAATTGTTAGCTCAAACCCTTAACTCGATCAACCTATGATCATAAAATAATCAAATAATAATTATTTATCTTTTTATGATATTAATTTACTTAATTAATATCATCTCTGGGCCAATTATTAATTTATATGTCTAACTATAATAACCTCGTTCCTTAAAATATTAGTATAACTTAATATTTAATACATTCACTACGGACAACCCGACTTATTGGATAAAATTTAACATATTTGGTTGTCCGAAAAATTTATTTAACCATTTTCTAAATTATAACTTTATTAGATTAATATTTAAACCTTTAAATATCAATCCCCAATATTTAATATTTTTACAAAAATATTAAATTTAATATACAAACATCATTTCTATATTTTTAGTATTTTTCTATAATTTTCTATAATTTTTAAACATTTATTTCAATTAAAAATCACTTTTGGGGGTATTTTGGTAATTTTCGCGCCTTTAGGGATATAACCGGAATTTCCCGGAAAGTCCAGGGGTATTTCTGTAAATTCAGCAACGTTAGGGACACAATCGGCATTAACAGAAAAGCTCAGGGGCATTTTCGTAAATTCATGAGGCCAAGGGACACGCTGGTCCTTTCCGGAAAAGGTCGGGGGAAAAATCGTAAATTCGCACCGAAAACCACGGCCGCGCATTGCGCGGACCTTCCCTTGTCGTTCCAAAACGTCGTCGTTCGTTGGCCTGCTTCGAAAATTTCTACCGCGCGACGCGCGGCCCTGCCTTACTGCCCAAAAAGACGCCGTTTTATGACCCAGCGTCCGAAAAAAGGCCCGCGCATCTCCTTCTTCCTCAGTTTTTTTTTCCCGAAACAGTGCTTCAACTTTAAAATTTTTATCCATTTTAGCACATAAATTTCCCAACATAAATACTCCAAAAATCATAAAATTCATACATATACATCCTAAAATTATTTAGAATAATTATTCTAATTAATTACTAATTTTCTTCCAAATTATTTTACTACCCATAATACACAAAATAATTCAAATAATTAATTTTGTACCCTCCAAAAAGCTTTGAAATCCTTCCATAAAAGCACCAATAATCCCTCTCTTCTTGGTTGGTGGCTATGGAGTTTCCGGCGAGGCAAAGTGGTGGTGTCTCTCGGATGAACAAAGAGTGTGGTTGTGTTTTGTTTTTATTTTCTTTTATTTCTTATTCTTTTTCTTGCCTTTTTAGAACCAACAAAGTAAACCATTTGCAATAAATAATTTCCACTGCCTTAGCCACGTAGCAAACTTAGAAGTTTTCGAAAATTTCATGCAAATTTAAAATTTTAAAGCATTACGTAATTATTTCGTGTAATAAATATTTTATATAATAAATACAAAATATTTATTTTAATTTACCAAAATTCATAATATGATTTATGAATAATATTTAGACCCTTTTTGGGTACTTTACTTGACAAATTTTGTACATGCATAATGACATGCGTGTAATTATATGAAGTAATTTATACCTCCAAAAATCATAAATTAATTCATAAGACATATAAAAATTATTTTTCATAATTTTTCACTTCATTACTTGAACATCATATTACACCAACATGTTCACGTTTCTGAAATATTATCTTTCATAAAAGTCATAATAATTACATTATATATAAATATAATTTTTAATAACTTAAAACATTCATTTTCCTTATTTATTATTCAATTTCTTTAATATTCACATTAACTTTCCTTATATAAACTATATAATTTAATATTATATAATTTATATAATTACATTATTCCTTTTTAAATAATTTTCTTTTTACACAAAATACAACTTATAAAATCTTTCTTCCCTCCTTATTCAATTAAATCTTCTTATATATATTATATAATTATTCCTATATAATTTATATAATTACTATTTTCCTCATATTTCATTTTAATTTACTTATATAAATTATATTATAAAATAATTTATATAATTACTTTCCTTCTTAATTAATTTCTAAACCTCCTTCATAATTCTTAATTAAATCAACAATTATAATTTCACTAACTTCCTCATTACCTTTAAACTTGGATTAATTTAATTATCAATCCTTTAATTTCTCATAATTAATGAAATTTTATAATTACAACCATTAAACATAATCACATATATATACATTTGTATATATATACATACGTATTTAAATTTTACTTCTCACATTAACATACAACCTCCTTTAAATCTAAATTTTTGTACCTCTATAATCAATTAATTGTACCATTTATTGTACACTTACCTAAAATTTCTCTTATTCTTAATAAATTATTTTTAAACAATTTATTTACTTTTCAATCATTTTAAATCAACATCAATTATCACCATTTCTATACAGATTTAATTTATCAATTAAATTCCTTCACTTACCTTAAATCACAAAAACAATAATTAATTTAACAACCTTGATAATTTTATCAATTAAATTCTTATTTAATTTTTATTAAAAAAAATTCGGATCCTCAAAATAACAACATAACTGTCTCACAGTACGAGGCCAAGTTTGCTGAACTATCCCGATTTGCGCCCCACTTGGTAGACAGTGAAGAGCGCATAACTCAAATGTTTTTGCGAGGTTTGAAACCTAAAATTATTTAACACCTTATTTTTCTTAAGCTTCGTTTGTATTCAAATATGGTGGATATGCTCAATTATCGGAGAAAGACAAAGAGAAACATTTTAACTAGGAAACAATGACCAACAAAGGGAGAGAAATTACGATAATAATCGTAACAATGGAAACAATCACCAGAACAACAAGAACCATCGAGTAGGAAATCATCATGTCAGAAATGAAAACCACTTCAGTGGTAATCCTGGCCCAGATAATAATAGAAGTGAGTTGAGTGGAAACAACTTCAAGAAGAATAGATTAAATAATGATCATGGAAAGACACCGGTATCAACACCAGTACCGATTTTAAAGGGAGGGGAACGAGCACCAGTCAAATGTTACAAGTGTTGAACGGAGGGATATATTAGCCCAAACTGTACTCAATCATCCAAGGTTTGCTATAGTTATGGAAAAGAAGGCCACATAGCTCAATTTTTTCCTTTAGCAAAATCAAATCCAACTATAATGGTGACACCAAAGGCTAATATGGATAAGTCAAAACTTATGGTTCAGGGAAGAGCTTTTGTCATGACATCCAAAAAGGCGTGGAACCTAAACAAAGTTATCACCGGTAAACTACTCATAAACTCTTGTGAAGTCTGTGCCCTTTCAGATATTGGCTATGACTACTCTTTTATTTCACCTACATGTGCTCAACGTTTGAACTTGACTCCTGAGAAATTAGACTTTGACTTATCTGTTGAAACTCCATTAGGAGAAATAGCCATTATTTCTACTATCTATAAATCTTTTTTTGTCCAAATCAACAGCCTCACATTACCCGTTGATTTTATCTCTTTGGAAATGCATGAATTTAATGTGATTTTAGGAATTAATTGGTTGACTACCCATCATGCTAAAATTGATTGCTTTCATAAGATCATTAGTTTTCATATTACTATTTAACCTGTTATGGAAATTCAAGCAACTAAACCATTAAAATCGATAATTGTCATTTATAGCCATAAAGTCATTCGTTTATTGAAAAACGGATGTCAAGTATTCTTATTAGCCCATATCACTGACTTAAACAAAAATACATCAGACATGAATAATATTTCTATTGTTAATTAATTTCCTAACGTATTTCTCGAAGAACTTCCTAGCTTAACCTCAAACCGTGGAACTGAATTTTGTATTAACCTTGAACCCGGTAATAAACCTATTTCCAAGGCCCCCTACTGAATAGCTCCCATTGAACTTCAAGAATTAAAATTCCAACTTCAAGAATTGTTAGATAGCAGTTTCATATGTCTGAGTACATCGCCTTGGGGTGCTTGTGAAGAAAAAGGACGAGAGTATGAGACTGTGCATTGACTATCGAGAATTGAACCATGTCACCATAAAAAAATAAGTATGTGTTACCTCGAATTGGTGACATGTTTGATCAATTACACTGTGTTCAATATTTCTCAAAGATTGATCTCTGTTATGGATATCATCAGTTAAAGATTAAAGTTTATGATGTTTCAAAGATTTCCTTGAGAACTCACTACGGGCATTCCGAGTTCCTAGTCATGTCTTTTGGATTAACTAATGATCCTGCAACCTTTATGGACATGATGAACTAGATATTCAAGAAATATTTGGATCATTTTGTGGTTGTATTTGTTAATGACATTCTCATATACTCCAAGAGTCGTACGGATCATGAACGACACTTGAGATTGATACTCCAAAAGCTACGTGAGAACAAGTTGTATGCCAAGTTGAAGAAATGTGAGTTCTGGCTTGAGGAAGTAACGTTCCTTGGGCATGTGATTTCTAATCAGGGAATATCGGTTGACCATGTAAAGATTGAAGCAATATTAAATTGGGAGCAACCTCAGACAGTAACTGAGGTACTAAACTTTCTAGGCCTAACTATTTATTATCGGAGATTTGTAGAAGGAATTTGTTGAATCACCACTCCATTAACTTAGCTGATTCAAAAAAACACAAAATTCGAATGGAGTGAAGAATGCGAGAAGAGATTTCAAGAATTCAAGAGGAGATCCGTTTTAGCCTCTATTCTGACCATACCATTTGGATCAAAAGGATTTATCATTTGCAGTGATGCTTCGGGCAGAGGTATAGGTTACGTTCTTATACAACATGAAAAATTTATAGCTTATGCCTTTCGACAACTCAAGGATTATGAGAAAAATTACCTTACTTATGATCTAGAGTTAGCAGCGGTCATTTTCGCATTAAAGATTTGGAGACACTACTTGTATAGGGAGAAAGTAGAGATCTTTACGGATCATAAAAGCCTTAAGTATTTTTTCACTCAGAAGGAAATCAACATGCGACAACGACATTGGCCTAAGCTGTTGAAGGGTTATGACCACACCATCCAATACCACCCTAAAAAGGCGAACGTGATAGCGAACGCATTAAGTAGAAGATCATATGTGAGTACAAAAGCAATAGTAACACAAGGGTGCATTTTATACGACTTATAAAAAATTAAGATACAGTTAAAAATACTAGGGACACACGTGAAGATTTTACATGTACGAGTAGAATCGGCTTTAATCGATAAAATTAAATATGATCAAGCTACTAACTCAGAACTGATAAATATGATGAAGAAAGTACAAGAATGTGTTATTCTAAAAGTGAGAATCAATGAGGAAGGGATACTTCAAGTCAACTCTCGACGCTGTATCCCTAACGACCCTAAATTAGAACATAAAATCATGATGAAAGCACACAACACATCGTTTGTAATCCACCCTAGAAGTACCAAAATGCATCGTTACCTTCGACATACGTTTTGGTGGAACAATATGAAAAGGGAGATCATAGAGATATCTCAATGTGTTTACTATACCAACATGTCAAGGCAGAGCATCAAGTACCTAAGGGTCTATTGCAACCACTTGAGGCTCTATGACATCCCGAATTTTAACAAGATTTCTAAATAAAGATCTTGGTTAATTAAGTATAAGTTAATAGTTAAAACCTAATTTTGAATAACAGAATGTAGTAAGAGTGATTAAATAAAATTTATTATTTAATCAATGTGCTAGAAATAACCTATATGGTTGAATTTGTAAAGATGGACTCTTGGTATAAATAAGGGTCTATAGAGCTTATAAAGATCAGCTGTCAATTTAAAGTGCATTAGTGACGTGACAGATAATGAAATTATAATAAAAATAAATTTCAAGGGTTGAATGGTAATATACCGGATTAAAGGTGAAAGATAGATTTTAATACCTACGATTTGATAATTAAAAAGAAATTATTGTAAGACATTGTGTTGTGCCAGCATGTGGTAGATTGAATATATGAATATGTATATATTTGATCTAATAATGAAAGAAAAGTTAAAATTTAGAGAATAAAGAAAATGAGAAAAGAATATGTACATTAAGCTTTAGTTATAAATATTAATAACTAGCTTAATGAATAGACTTGGAGAGGTTAGGCTACGAGAATTACAAGGTAAGGTATGGCAGCATGTGCAGAAAGGAAGGATCCGTTTAACCTAATCCATATATTAAGGATTAACGAAATAATAAGGATTGTGATTTTTGAATATTTGGAATTTATTAATGAATTAATATTAATTGATTGAAATGAATTATGAATGTATACAACGTGTAAATACAGAAGGTAATACTCTCAAATATAAGTTGAAGGAATGTAGAATGCATGTTTAACGCAAATTCTCATATGTGTATTAAGTAAACGAACAAAAGGACGTAAAAGTCGTCAAAGGATAATATGACCGTAAAAAGAATAAAAGATGATGACTTTTGGTAATTCGGACATGGTTCGCTTTTCGAGAAAGCAGTTTATGGAAAAAGTGTGCAAGTCGATTAATTAAGATGTCGGGAATGTAAATTGATTAAAGGTGGAACCAAGAAGCTTTGTAGAAAATTAAGAATGTAATTGTAGTTACGAAAAAGTTATTTAGTCGGTTTGCGATTAAATGACTAATTAAGCTATAAAATAAGACTACGTGAACGTAACACAATGGAAAATGAATGACCTAGTTGGTCGATTGAAAGAAAAACTAATTTAAATGAGCATGAAATGGGTTAATAGAAAGAAATTTAGAAAGTTGCTAAATTTGGAAAATGTTTAAAAAGAAAAGTTTTCCTAAATGGAAACTTTTCATAAAAGGAAAGTTTAGCAAAATGGACAAAGGACCAAAATGCCCTTAGCAAATTGATTAATGACCATTGTGTCCTAAGGGGGTGAAATGACCAAATTACCCATGACAAATTAAGTAATGACCATTATGTCCCAAATGGTGAAAAGTCAAAAATGCCCTTCATTAATTATGTGAAATGACCAAAATGCCCTTGGTTAGGAATAACTATAGTTGAGTCAACTTATCCCAATTTGGGTTAAGTCTCATAAAAGTGGCAAAGCAAGCACTCTTCTCTTTTATTTTTCATTTTGCTGGAAATATATGCCCTAGGAAAGAGGAGAGAGAAGAGAGAAGCCCAGGCCATAAGCAAGAGCTTGAAGATTTGTGAGCTAGAAAGCTTGAATGATCATGGAAAAAGAATAAAATATGATGTTCTCATCATGGTGGAGCTTTCTATGTGAAGAATTTGATCAACCATGAAGGTTTAAAAGTTTTCTAAATTTAAAACTTAGATTTATGTATGTTTTAGCATGTATGTATGGTTAATAACATGATTTATGAAAGAATATGTGTATAGAGTTAGAAGATTTTGGTGAAACCTTAAGCTATAAGGTTGAGTATGGTGGTATGAGGTGTAATTGTATGAAAGATAGCATGAAAAATGCTTAAACTTAGAAAGTATGAATTTGAAAGTTAAAATTGGCTAAGATGGGTGTATGTTCATATAAACATGTGTTGAAAGTAAAGAAATTAAGAATAATTCATATATGTGTAGTATAATACTACGAATGTTAGAAATGAAATATTTAATGAGTATATGATAAAGGAAGTTTAAGTGTTGAAAATGAATTTTATGTAAAGTTGATGAAAAAAATTCAATATAAGGGTGATTTTTGGTAATTTTTAAAGTTTAAGGGTAAAATGAAGTTAAATGACTTAGTTTTATGATATTACACATGTCTATGTTGATTTGATAGTCAACGGATGAAAGTTGGAATGAAAATACGATTCGAGCGATCGAAATCGATCGTTTCGACCTAAAACGAATTTTACAGACAAATCTCACCTCTTAAAGACCTAAGTTATTTTAAATGTATAGATATGTATTATATGATATGTATATAGACTATATCAAGTGATGGAATGAACATTGGAAGTGAGTGGCCAAAAATCACAAAGTTGACGAAAATGTTGAAAATTTGTCTAAGTGTAAAAATGTGTTGAAACGCCCTTTTACGGGCTATTGCTTCAATGATCTTAAGAAGTCAAATGAGCCACGTAGTATTTTTTAAAATACTAGGTAGTAAGACCTAGCTATGATCCAAATTTGAGCTTAATTGGATATAAGATGAAGGAGTTAAAAATTAGTAAAGTATGTGCAAAAAATTAATTTTTCAAAGTGCAAGCTGACCACACCTGCGCTCGAGCAAGCGCAGCTGTGCCCAATGTTTCTATCGGGGAAAATGAACTGGAGCGCACCTGCGGACGCAGGGGAGCGCACCTGCGCTGGTGACCGCAGCTGCGGTGGATCCAAGTGCAGCTGCACTCAACTTTTTTTTTCAGTTTTCAAATTTCGAGTCGGGTTGGATTCGGGCCATGTTTTTCTAAAAATTAAGAGTCAATGATGTATAACTAAATATTTAAGCATGTTAAACCAATGGTCATCGATTGGTAGCTCGTGATATTAAAAGAAAGGCTATGTTTTGATGTGAGATGATAAAAATAGGTTATGTAAACCCTACATTGATAGAAATGTTCAATGTAAAGGGTGTTAAGGTATAATGAAACAAGAACGGTATAATTTAATATACCCAAAAGCTAAGTAAAAGCATGGTAATGCTTGTGTAAAAGGTCGGGAACGAGATATGATGTGTTATTAACCTATGTAAGGTATAATACATCAAATGTAAAGTGATTAGAGACTAGCGGTCTAGTAATTATGGATTAAGTTTAAAGAACATATGAGCTATATTATGATCCTATAATGATATATAGGTTGTGTATTGACAGATAGAGTTCAGATTAACAAACCGAGGCAATGAAGAATATAAAAGATGATTGAGGAACGTAAAGGTTAAGTGTGTAAAGCGTTACAGACAAGTTTTTTAGGCTTAAATGTGATAATTGTTCTATGTGGACTATGTGATATTAAAATATTTAAAATGTGCACTTTGTGCAACTATGTGTTTTAGCTGTTAAATGCAATATGTGACATTTATGCACAACATAGTAAAGTAAGAAATACATGACGTATGATTATGAACTATAAGCATGACATGTGTTATCTGTTAGACTTGTTGAGCCTTTGTGCTCACTCCTGCTATGAACTAACAATTTCAGGTAAAATACGAGAAGGCCGGAGGTTCCAATGAAGCTAAAGGGTAAGGAATGAGAAATATTTAGAATGACATAAAGAATTGGTTATATGTATTTGTGTAATATGCATGCTTGCCAGATAAATGTAAATCTACAATGGTATAAGTATTGACGTCATAGTTTCGAATATTAAACTTGGTCGTTAATAAAGTAATGAATGTTTGTAAATTCGCAGGGATTGATTTGTATGTATGTAATATTCAGAGAAAAGTTGTAATGATGTAAGATTAATGTATTATTGGTACAGATGTATGGAACAAGATTATGTATGAAATAGGCATAAACAAGTAGGGTTATGTCTGGATAGACTAAGGGTGAAATTATTCACAGATTATGTTATGTAAATCATAATATATATGATTTTAAAATGTAATAGACTAGATCATAACATATTTGTATATGATATGAGTTCTAGCGCAAGGAAATTAAAGGTTATGATTCTAAGGCAAGTAATGAATGCAAGTTTAATAAACAAGATTGTGAACTGTATTATGTTTTAATGAATAATTTTAAAGGTAAATGTATGTATTAACGTATGAGATCGCCATTAGTAAATGATGGGATTCCGGGGTCGCTACAGGCTCCAGAATGGAAGTGAAAACACATCAATATAAATTTTGTGACAGGTCATCCCAAGATTTCCCAAGGCTTAGATGCAATTTGGGTTGTTATAGATAGATTGACCAAGTCCATTAATTTCTTGCCCATACGAGAAAACTAATCACTTGAGCATGTTGCCAGTATGTACATAAGTGAGATTATAAGATTGTATGGCATACCAATATCCATAGTTTCTGGTAAAGACTATAGATTCATTTCAACATTTTAGATCAGCTTACAAAACGAAATGGGCACCGACCTATGATTTAGTTTTGTATACCCTCAAACGAACGGGCAATCGGAAAAGGACAATCCAAACTCTCAACAATTTATTAAGACTTCACGTACTAGACTTCAAAGAAAGTTAGGACAAGTACTTACCACTGGTTGAATTCTCAGACAACAACAGTTATCAAGTAAGTATAAGCATGACTCCATTCAAGGCTTTGTATAGACGAAAGTGTCGCTCTCCAGTATGTTGGAACGAGGTGGAAAAAGAAAAATTGTTAGGACCAGATTTGGTACGCATGACTATAGAAAAGATCCAAATAATCTGATAACGAATACAGGAAGAAGAGAAATGACAAAAGAGTTATGCTGATCTTCATCAAAGGGACGAAAGATTCAATGTCGGAGATCATGTATTTTTACATGTTTCTCCATGAAAAGGAGTTACAAGATTCAAAAAGAGAGAAAAGATCAACCCTTAATTTATTGGCCCGTTTGAAATCCTCAATATAGTGGGAATTGTGGCCTACAAACTAGCTCTACTACCAAACATGTCTCGCATTTATAACATTTTTCACATATCCATGTTACGTAAATATGTGAAGGACTCAAATCACATCATTGAGTTGGAGCCAGACGTGATAGTAGAGAATTTAACATATGAGGAGGTACCTATCAAAATCCTAGTTAAGAAAGAGCAGATCTTACGCTCAAAGCTTATACATCAAGTCAAAGTTTTATGAAAAAACCAAAATAAGTAGGAAATGACCTGGGAGTTAGAATCTGAAATGAAAGCTAAGTATCATTACCTCTTCGAAATGTCAGGTACATCAATTTCGGGGATAAAATTTCATAAGGAGGAAAGGTTTTAAGACCTCAACTTTTACTGAATAATATTTAATTTTTCTTTATAAATATTATTCTAAAATAGTAAAGTGTTAAATTGATAAAAGTTAAGGTAAAAGATGTTATGTGCAAATTATAAGAAACAAAAAGAATGTCGAGGAATATTCAATTTATACAACGGCGCCGAAACAACCAATCATTTATTGGCCCCACATTGAAATAATTGTCGGATATAGAAAATGACAGCTATAACCTTTGTAATAAAATAATTGTCAACAGAACTGTTACTTTTAACTGTTACAATAATCGATGATAAATGAACAGTGGCACATGGTATTCAACAATAACACATGGTATTCAACAGTAACACACGGTATTCTACAATAACACACGGTATTGCAAAATATTTGACTTTATTGAATCAATAATTGTCATAGTAGCAAATGTACAGTATTTTATATTATTGAACTAATAATTGTCACATTAGTATGTTCTTTCTTTTCTTTATTTATTTTTTTTCATTATTGTTATCAATGTTGTAGTGTTACTTTAATTATTGTGTTCCATTGTTAGCTGGTATTTTGGTATATCTTTGTTAGTGATTAGCATTACTGACAATGTCTAGAAAGTTCCAATAAAGAGGTTATTTCATTGCATGTCGTATTAATAAAAGATCCCATTTTTCTTAGTAACGCCTTGGTTGCTAGTATTGTGAGTCTTTAACTTAGAAAGTCAACTACTTGCTTCTGCAGTGTTCACAACAATTAGATATAATAATAAATCTTAAATGTGTGGTATAGATTAAAGATAATGTGATAAGTGTGAAAATCTGGAATGTGTGGTATAGATTAAAGGAAATCTAAAATGTGTGGTATAGATTAAAGATAATATAATAAGTGTGAAGATTTGAAATGTGTAGTATATATTAAAGAAAATCTAAAATATGTGGTATAAATTAAAGATAATATGATAAGTGTGAAAATCTGAAATGTGTAGTATAGATTAAAGATAATCTTGAAATATGTGATATAGATTAAAGAAAATCTTAAAAGGTGAAATGTGTGGTATAGATTAAAGATAATCTTGAAATGTGTGGTATAGATTAAATTAAAGATAATCTTGTAATCTTGAATTGTGATAAAATATTGGTTAAGTTTTTAGCTATAAATAGATGCCTTCACATAAGCAGTTTTCATAATTTCCTTATTTATTCTTTCTTTCACTCTCTAAAAATTACTTTGTGTAAGTGTTTCTCTGAGTGTGATAAGGTTATCTTAAGTATTGGTAAAGATCAGTAAGAGTACAAGTATTGTTCGAGCAAGTTTTTCTATAAAAATTGGTCAAACATCCACACACATCACACGGTATTTATAGCTCTTCCTTTAGAAGATTCATTTGGAAATATTTTTTCTTAAATATTTCTTTTGAAATATTATTTTCAAAAACTATTTTGGAATTTATTCTACTTTATTTTATACACTACACAGATTCTAATTAAATTATATATATATAAGTTGATCAACTACATAGAAAGAAATATCTATTCACGTGCTAAGGTAAGAGATATCATTTTCTTTATACTCCTAAATTTAAAATTACTATGGTAAGTAAGTATTGCTCATTTCTACAATTCTTAACATTAAACGAAAAAAATCCTGAAATGATTAAAAAAAATTTAATAGTTTGCACTTCATCTAATATCATTTTACCTAAATCTTTCTATTGACCTGAACCTTCTTATTGAATTTTAATCATTATTTTTAAACTATGAATCTTGAATATTATTCTTGAACTCGAATCGATATCCTGGACATCGTGTTGTCAATTTGGACATTATTGGACTCTGGACATATTAAATTACAAATCTCACATGTTTATTCTATTACCTTATTATTCTTATTATTTCCGTTCATCCTTTATATCACTATTATTTATACTAATCATCAAGAATCAAGTTATTATGAATATCTTTGGCCTAGGTGCAAAGATAATATGATTGTTGAGTGTCTTTAGCCTATGTGGCAAGGACGCGTGATGAAAGTTTTCTTTGGTCAGGGTGCAAAGAGGAACTATTGATTGACATGATCATAACTATCAGTGTTACAGTTGATGAAAATTTGATGGTGAATTTTAAATAGGAGAAGATAGTAGACATTATGGCCAACACGACTCTCCTAATGGATTGCTTATTCCACTGCAGTTGTTGGTTGAAAATTTGTTGTCTATTATTTTCTAAATCTTTGATTTATCACTATTGAAGGCTAAAGATAATTTACTAATCGTTATCTTAATCATGATATTCTTTACTAGACTATTTAAGCTCATCCTTTTGTTTCATAATTCCTTTTAGGAAATGAGAGTGTAGCTGGGACTAGCAGGGGAATGGAGTGATAGTCCGAGTTAGTAGTTGTAGTAGTCTTTACCATATTGTATTTAGTGTGACAATATTAGTGAAAACTTAATTGTGTATTATCGAACATTATTTTATAATAGTTTGTTATTTATATTTTGATAACTCAAATTGAGTTGTGTAGGCTCGAATTTGGGGGCATCATATTTTATAGGTTTGAGTACTTTGAATTCATTTTGAACTCTTAATTTTTGGCTTACTAGATCAGTCCAGTCTAAACGTTTTTAGGTAACTTGTCAATTGCTATCATCATCCAATTAACTGATAATTGTACTTAGTCGAAAAGTCATTTAACTCAAAATTAAAATTTTGAGATTTGGATGTAGACTGGACCAAAGTCACCTGATTTAGGGTGACAAGATCCAAAATGAAAGGGCAAAAGAGATTAAAAAGAACTGTTGAAATAATCTTGTACACTGTGTTTCACTACTTGATTGCTTCTTTATGTGACCTCACCTCTCTACTTCTTTTCTTGTGAACATCTCTTAAAGAGCAATTGAATGATTGCGTCTTATTATTGAGATGATAAACATCTATTTATTAATATTGTCATTAATACTAACTGTTGGGATGTGACTTATTGGACCTTATATTTTAACTTTGGGCTAAGGGTTATTTTATATGAGAATTGGGTTGGGTCATTTTTATCTACCTTGATGGGCTTAGTCAGAAAATGGCCCATTCTAGTATCCCTAACTATTAGACCGTGTGGGGTGAGTAGATGAAGACGTCATGTTTCCACTCATAAGGGAATGATGGGACTTTTGGCGGTAAATGGATGAATATATACAAACAATCTCCCAAATAAATAAGGTAATGCTTTCCTACATGTAAAACGAGAGCTATCAAATATCTTGCATTCATTTCCAGCATATCTTTTTGGTTCCCCATTATGACGTTAATCACCTGTACTTAATCTCACACCGGAGCATCCGCGGATGGCCCAAGCCGTGATTATTCTGTGTGGTGTTTAACAGTTTGTTAAGTGTGCAGGTATCTTGCTGACGGGTGATTTTGGTAAGAAAAAGAATTTGACGTCAACATTGGCGCTAGAAGAAGGGCCGCGAGATATTTAGTACATAAATCACCAGTGAAGGCTACTCCTATGGCAGAAAGAGGTAACTCAAGCAGGGATCATCAAGGATCTTCTATTAAACCGCACATGTAGTGTAACAGAGACCCGAGGAATGTGACGTCCCCAAATTCGGGTCTCAAATACCCGGATTCGGTCATCACGATCCAATACAAACATCCACCTCTAAACAACATACAATAACTAAATGCGGAATAATAAACATATGTAGTTCATTCAAAAGGTGTTACTAGTCCCAAGATACGGTAACCTTACACAAAAGTACACAAATACTCTTAATAAAGTTCTTAGGGTTTATATCACATAACAAGTAATTTAGTTAACTAAAAGGCTGCATCCTGAAGTCTATCACTTCATCTTTCCCTTACCCTTGTTCTTCCCAGAAGTCTTGGATTACACTGCAATAAGGTTTCATGATATAGCAAGGGTGAGCAACTAATTTGCTCAACAAGTTTAAGTAATAACAAGAAACAATATATCATTAATGAAAGGGAATAGTTGAACAATTCAATAATATGAATAATATAAGCAGGAATAATAATTTGCTTTTAGAATCAAGATAGTCAAATAGACTATGAACTATAAATATCCACTGGAGTCAATAGCAGGTTGACCCAATGGTTACTACCAGAAATATGTACCCGAGGGAATCAGCCTCAGTACAATATGTGTATGCATAACATTTAATTTTCGTGTTTTGTACCTGATATTAGATACAGGGTACTCTCCTATAATAAAGGGGTGTTCATAATAGTCTAAGAATCCGCATCTTCAATGATTTGGATAGCTTTTAAAATCTTTAACGTAAATGTCTAGTCGAACAATGGCTTAGACCTACTTTGAATAGTTCTTTAAACAGTAGAACATTAAATAAAGTACAAGTCAAAGACTGTACAAGATCAAGTATACTAAGTGCGAATAACAATAATATCGCTTTGGAATAATTGGAAAGTAATTTAAACCACTGAAAGCATGCTTGGAATTATAATTCAAGCTTAAATAAATAACTTACTCAATAAAATGAGTTTAGAGATAAGGAACTTGCGCAAAATAAAGTTCGAAGTTAGGAAACTTGTCTGTCTACTCAGCTACAATAACCTAGCTTTAATTAAATGGCTTTGAAGGACCTAACATTAATAAAGTCGGTCTAACAATTAGTACCGCGTATACTGGCATGTTTGTACGCTTACTATGAACTTATCAAATAAGTTTAACACATAATTCACATCATTCGACATACTAACATAATCCCTACGTAAACACACTTAGGTTAATGATTTAATAACTTATGAGTATTCATCCTAAGTATTAAACATTTAAGGAACCTTTAAACAATTTAATCCAATTGCAGAATTAGTGAGTTATTAAGTATGTTATATTTAATTAACTCTTATTTATTTAATTACCATTTGTTCTTAGTTAAATAGTAATTAATTAACTACCTTTAGTTATTATTTATTTATAAATAAGAACTAATTAGTCTAACATAAGTAATTAGTTCATTTATTTTAATGCTTCTTAAGATTATTTAGATAATAATTAATTATTTAATTTTATTATAATCTTCTTTAATTATTACTTAATTTTATTTAAATAATAATTAATTAATTAACCTTACATCTCTTTCATTAATATTAATTAAATAGTAATTAATTACTTAATTATCCTTATTTAATATAAATAAATAATAAATAATTAAGTTATTAACTTTATTTATCTTTAGTTAGTATTTACCAAATACATAATAATTAATGACTTCTAAAATCTTATTTTTCTTTAATTATTATTTACCATTAATTAAATAATAATTAATTAATTAATTATCTTTACTTATTATTTAATGGTTAATTAAATGACAATTAATTAAAAGATAAATCTTATTTATTTTGAATTGTCATTGATAACCAAAATCAAAAGTTTTATGTTCTTCTATTGTCGGGTGAATAGTCACTCAACGATTTGTACAGTCTGTCTTAGCAGACTTACTCTATGAATCAAATGGTTTGCCCCAGCAACTTAGTCGACGATCAAAAGCAGTTCTACGACCGGAGTGATCTCACCCTACGACCACTCTATAATGGCCGAGACCTGGCCGAGGCTACACTACGATCGCCGAAGGCTCTAGCCGAGGCCACTCTACGATAGCCGAAGGATCTGGCCGAGGCCACTCTACGATAGCCGAAGCCTCTGACCGAGGCCACTCTACGATAGCCGAAGGCTCGGCCGAGGCCACTCTACGATAACCGAAGGCTCTTAGATTTCAGTTTTAAACACAATAGTGAACATATTAACCCTTCTGATTCTTTTAGACAGTTTATCATTACTTGGTGATTCTACTGGTTTCTTTAATAGGTTGACATGAACACAGGCTACTTCACATCCATTATACAGCTTATATATATTGGACTCGTCATGGTTCATCATAACAAATTCCTCCCAATAGCAAGTAACCACAACAACCCATTTTAACATAATATGGAACAATAACTAACTTCCCTAAGATATTAAGCAGAATTATTTATGCCTTAAAGCTGGTTTGAAACAAAATGGATTCCTAGTTGTTGTTCTTCTTTTTCTCCCGAAGTAGGTGATGTAATCCGAGGACATCTACTTCACCATTACCACCACTGGATACTTTACTCACAACTTCCCGATGGTTTCCTTGCTATCTCTCTCACTCACTACACTCCCTCTATAATTCGTAGCTTACAATGACTCTCTTTTATCAGTATTGAATAACTCGATAAGCTTTTCCAAGAGAAAACATGGTCTCTATTTATAAGAAATCATTACCCGTTGGTTACTGAGGTTTAGGTGGAAACTTTACCAACCCATCTTTCAGCCATACCCAAAAATCACCACTTTAGGTTGTACTCGGCAGAGTATGGTCGCTGACTGAGCTCGACAGATTATACACACACGCAAAGATAATATATTAGATTAGCCGTTAACAATAAAGGACCCCATGCCAGGTCATCTCTGATTTGGGACAATATACTGACTTAACTGCCCAGCAACCCATACACTCAATTAGCTATTCTCTCTCCTCCTATTCCACGGCAGGTTTGGGGATTTATGTCCCAAAAGATTTTCACGTTTTAACTCTTTTAATAAATAATAAATTACACAATTAATTTCAAGTGGGCTCATGCTTTGGACTTCATTTAATACCCAATGGACTCTTATTAAATGACTTGGACTATTGTTTAATCAAGTCCATTTAATTTAACACTAGCCATTAAATATAACCCAATGATTGGTTACTTAATTTAATTGAATATTTAATTAATGACAACTTATCAATTCTATTGATATTAAAACTTTAGGGTTTGTTCACTAATTTAATTAAACTATTAGTGACTCCTTTTAATTAACGCTAGCAATTAATCACATACTCATTTAATCACGAAATTAATTAATCACATAAAAAGATTTAAATAACCTCGTAAAACTAACTCATTAGAAATTAAATTAATAATGACATGAAAATTCTAGGTCATTACAAGGAAGGCCAGGTGGGGTGTCGGCCAATTGGGGCGAAGACAGGGGCATTCGCATTCGGATCCTGTCAGAAGACGTTTGTTTACACCTTCCCTGACACTAGGATGTGGTTCTCGGTAGGGGATCCGAAAGAGGAGGTAGCACCATCGTGAAGAGTGTCATAGCGGGAACATGCAGAGAGAGACAAACAGTACAAAATTAAAGAAACGGAGATCGAATTAGAGTCCTTACAGCGTGAGCGCCAAGATTGGTAAGCCCACCTTTTGGATTTACATGAAGAGGGTCCATCCACTACTATTGAAACCAAGGAGCGAGCGGATACTCCCCAAAGTCGACCTAGGTCGAAGCAAAGATGGGTAAAACGATCTGAATTAGATGATCAACACCAGTCTCAAGGTTATATGAGGCAACATGACCAGGTCGGTTAAGGCGATACAAGGGGTCCACACCAGTCTCAGGGTCATATGAGGCAACATGACTGGATCGATCAAGGGGATACAAGGGGTCCACACTAGTGTAAGGGTCATATGAGGCAACATGACCGGGTCGGTCAAGGCGATACAAGGGAGTCCACACTAGTCTCAAGGTCATATGAGGCAACATGACCGGGTCGGTCAAGGCAATACGAAGGGTCCACACCAGTCTCAAGGTCATATGAGGCAACATGACAGGGTCGGTCAAGGCGATACAAGGGGTCCCCACCAGTCTCAGGGTCATATAAGGCAACCTGACCACGTCGGTCAAAGTAGATCGGAAGAAAGGAGACAGCCTGATTCACCAGGATGGTATTCCCGGGAAAAGGCTCGGGTCTCAATAATATAGAATGGGCTATGGAGATACAAGGATAGAACTAGGTCAAGAAGAGCAACAGATAGTTCCTTATGTGCCTATTTCTGACCCGATTATACAAAGGATTTCTGAGTTAGAGAGAAGATTAATTGCGACAGAGGCAAGACTAACAACCGAGTCTGAGCCGGAGGCATCAAGACCCATGCCCTTGTACCCAAAATATCCATTCTCGGTAGCTATTGACTAGGAAAATGCTGACCTAAAAAGGAAGTTGCCACCTCTGGAGATGTACGATAGTTCAGGTGACCAGTATGACCACACAGCTCGTATGAGAGAGTAATGAGATACTATAACCACTCTGAGGCTGGGATGTGCCAAATCTTCATAACGACGCTAAAGAAGGGGGCTAAATAGTGGATGATGTCGTTACCCCCCAATTGTATCCGTTTGTGGACCAAGTTGTGTGTTCGATTCCATGAACAGTTTGGAAGCAATAAGAGAAGGGGCAAAGTGGCGGCCTCTTTGATGTAGGTCAAGCAGAAGCCCGAAAAGTCTTTAAGCCAGTATGTGCAAAGGTTTTGAGATGTGGTGGGAACCATAACCGACCTCAATATGATACAAGCACTGGGGTTCTTCCGGTGGGGATGGATGTCACCCGAAACAATAAAATGATGAAAGATGTGATGTTCAATTCCCCAAAAGACCTCTTAGACGCATATGACCCAGCCAAAAAGTTCATAGCAATCGAGGAGGCCATAGAGAGTTTGATACCGAGGAGCAAAGGTATGAAAAGTAAAACTTATGGCGGGAATAAAAGTGGAGATAATCGACCTAATGTCTTCGACAGAATGGGGCCGAGAGGAGGACAGCCAAATGTGAATAAACCCCCTATCAACCTCGGGCAGAGAATAGATCTTATACTCCTCTAAGCGCTGATCGGGTCAACGTCTTGGAGGCCATAAGAAATGAAGATATGTCTAGGCCCAGATCTTCTGGATATAGACCAGGTAGGTCGGGTCCCTATTGTCAGTAACACCGACGGGCATAACACGCTACAGAGACATGTGCTGGTTTAATGGACATGATCGAGAACAAATTTCAGAAAGGTGAGTTAACACAGTTCGTAGTCAGATGGGAGACACGAGCTGATAATCTCGAGCCTGTGACTGAGAAGAGGGAAAAACAAGGAACCATCCTCGGAAGGTTGTGAATATTATAATAGGAGGTTCAACGTCGAGGGCACATTGGTAAAAGGCGTCGATCTTCCTCCTGATCAGTCTCGACATTAACGGACCAGCCTCCTAAGGTAGAGTGGCCTTTTCCCAAAACGGTGATCTCATTTTCAAAAGAAGACTACCCAACCAAAGCCGTTGAGCCACACGAAAGAGCTCTAGTTATCACTGCACAGGTTGGTCCGGTAGACATGAAAAGGATAATGATTGATAATGGGTCATCAGTAGATGTATTATACAGCCATGCTTATTAGATAATAGATCTTCATGGCGTGAGGTTAGAAGTAGGCATGAAGTCGCCTTTGTACTGATTTAGAAAAGAAGTGGTACCCGTAATCGGGACCTTGGAACTTCCGGTTGTGTTTGGCACGGCTCCTAGGCAGGTGACGGTGCAGGTGAAGTTCTTTGTCGTTCAAGTTGATTCGGTCTACAATGTTATCTTAGGGCAAACCACTTTGTCTGCTTTAAATGCTGTCACCTCCATTCCACACTTCAAGATCAAATTTCCTACATCGGAGGGCGTTGCTGAGGTGAAATAAGATATTGATATTGCTCGAAGATGCTACCTTCATGTTGTGACGTCGTCGGCTGTTGGGGTCAACAGGCAGAAACATACTATGACTGTCGACATGGAACCTTATACGGAAGGGGATACCGAGCCATTGGCATCACCTGTCGAGAATACCGAGGAGGTGGAATTAATACCCTGTAATAAATCAAAGACGATGAAAGTAGGTGTTGAATTACCCAGTGTCGTTAAGACCGAGTTGGTCCAACTTTTGTATGATTATGCCGATATTTTTGTTTGGACGTCTCGGGATATGCCTGGGGTTGTCGAGGAGGTGGTTGTTCGTAGGTTGGCAGTTGATCTAGGCAAGAAGCCAGTACGCCAAAAATGAAGGATATTTGCGCCAGAACGTTAGAGAATTATAAATGAGGAGCTTAGCAAGCTTTTAGATGATGGAGTAATCGAGGAGATTGAATATCTAGAATGGTTGGCCAATGTGGTTTTGGTTAGGAAGCAAAATGGAAAATGAAGGGTTTGTATAGATTACAAAAATCTGAACATGGCATGCCCAAAAGACTTTTATCCGCTTCCACACATTGATCAGCTCATTAATGCTACATCAAAAAACACGGTTCTAAGTTTTCTAGTTGCCTTCTAGGGGTATCACCAGATCTTTATGGCAAAGGAAGATATTCCTAATAAGACCTTTATCACCCATCGGGCTATCTATACATATAAGAGAATAACATTTAGATTGATAAATGTCGGGGCTACATATCAGAGGATGATGAACACTATCTTCTGAAAGCAGATCGGAATGAACATGGAAGTATATGTAGACGACATAATCGTCAAAAGTCCCCGAGCACGAGACCACCTTCGCGATCTAGAGGAATGCTTCAAAACAGTCCGACGATATAATATGTGCCTCAACCCTACTAAATGCACCTTCGACCTCGGTTTGGGGAAATTCTTAGGGTACCTAGTGAGTAAAAGGGGAATTGAGGTCAATCAGAAGAAGATCAAAACAATACTAGACACGCGATCACCACAAAGTTTTAAGGATGTTCAGAGACTTACTGGTCGTATTGCGGCATTGAGAAGGTCCATGTCAAGATCGGCTGAAAGGTGCCTACCTTTCTTTGATACCTTAAAGGGGCCGAAGAATGAGAAGACTTTCCAGTGGACTTCAGAGTGTAAAGATGCCTTCTAGGGAATTAAGAAGTATTTAATGACGGCCCCCTTGCTGCAAAAACTTGTGTCACGGGAGCCACTATACTTGTATCTTTCAGTCAGTCCATTAGTTGTCGGTATAGTCCTGGTCAGGGAAGAAGGGGGGATTCAGCGCCCAATTTATTATGTTAGTCATGTGTTGAGAAATGCGGAGATCAGATATCCAAATTTGGAAAAGTGTGCGTATGCTTTTGTGGTAGCCAGTTGAAAACTTCGGCACTATTTTCAAGGGCGGTGATGAGTGGGTTTTATACCTGCGAATTAGTACTTCTAATTTAATGATTTGTGAATTTTTGAGAGTTATTTATGCGCATATTTATGTTTTTAGGGTTCATATTGTCTCGTTTGTGTTTTGTAGGGTTTTTGAGCAAAAAGGGCAAAATCGTAATTTTCACAAAAGACCACCGCCGCAGCGGTGGATTCGACCGCCGCGGCGGTCGACCATGCTATTTTCTAACGAGATATTTGCTACTTAAGAGGGAAGGTGGCTTGACCTAGCTAATCAGTTTTTCACGTTTGAGAGCTCTTTTTCTTCATTTCTTCTAGCCTTCAAAGCTACTTGGATTGGTATTAAGCTCAAGAACAAGAAGATTCATCAAGCTTGGATTGCTACGTTTTGAAGGGAGTTTTAGTGTTTGAGACTTGTGTAAAAGGAGTTTCATTCATTTGATATATCTTCATTTTGTGTAGTTTAAGTCTAATGAACAACTTGTTAATGATTGTTAGCCATTTAGCTATGAACTAACTTCATTTCTAGGATCACAATGGATCTCACTACTAGATTTTAATGGAATATCTCTCTTTTTGATGTGAATGGACTGCTAATGAATGATTATAATGTTTTGTTCTTCATGTATGGATTATGTACTTTGTATGTAATGTGTGGTTGTTTATGATATTGAAAAATGGATTAAATAACTCGACCTAAAGCATGATAGCACTTGTAGGATGATTTATCTTCGGATGAGTGCCTAATTTGTTTCTCGGATAGGAATATACCGGTGTACCTTGTGTAACCTTGTTGAGAAGAGCTTTTATCGCCATCTTGCTAAGTTAGGTCACATAGGAATATAGTGAACTATTTGGTTGGGTGTGAATCATTTAACTATCGAAAGAGGTTTATGGTTGCTTATTTTCTCTGGTTATCATTCGAGCGATCTTAGCATTGAAAAGAGGGGTGTGAGGGTTAAACGAGGTAGTGAGTGAAGTTGTGATCTTAGCTTGTTTTAATCGAATCTTTGTTGCTACATTTTTATTATTTTAGGTTATTGTGTTAACAAAAATTCACCATCTTAATCATAGTTTAAATCGGATTAGATTGCATTAAGTTTGCTATGCAGATAACGTTAGTATAACTCCTCGTGGGATCGACAACTTACTTACATTATATTACTTGTTGACCGCGTATACTTGCGCGTACATTCATTCAAACGAATCCGGAATCGCGTGCTTTTTATAGGTGCCGATTCCGCTCAACAAGTTTTAGGCGCCGTTACCGGGGAGTTATTTATCTAATTTCTCTGCATCATTAAGCTTTATCAATTTAATCTTAGTTTAAACTATTACATTTGTCTAACTTATTTTATTTGTATTTTTATTTTTGTTTTCTTCCAGGTACTCTTGATTATGCATGCTTCCTTTTCAAGATCCTAATCTCGTACTTTTCGATCCTGAGATTGAAAGAACTCTGCGTATATTGAGAAAAGAAAAGAGAAGTCAAGTTATTCACCATCAAGATACAATGGCGGAAGAAGATTATAAAACTTTGTGGGAATATGCTATGCCGCAAGTTACCGATCTTCATACAAGCATCAATAGGCCAGCCATTGTTGCTGCTAACTTTGAGATCAGGCCGGGCACTTTCCAAATGATTCAAAATCATGTGCAGTTCGGTGGGTTGCCTAATGAGGACCCGAATGATCATCTGGTAAAATTTCTGGAAATCTGTGACACATTCAGATATCAAGGGGTTTCTGAAGACGCTCTCAGACTCCGTCTGTTCCCTTTCACGTTGCATGATAAGGCAAAGAGTTGGTTGCATTCTCTACCAGCAGGCTCTATTAGCACCTGGGCTGATCTAGCTCAGAAATTCTTGGCTAAATTCTTTCCGCCTGCCAGAACAGCAAGAATGCGAAATGACATCACAGCCTTTAGCCAACAGGATGCGGAGCCTCTCTATGAAACGTGGGAGAGTTTTAAGGATCTTCTCAGAAGATGCCCCCACCATGGTATTCCTAAATGGTTACAAGTCCAGACATTCTATAACGGTTTATCTAATTCTACCAGACAAAGTGTGGATGCTGCAGCTGGCGGAGCCTTAATAGGAAAAAGTTATGATGAAACGCTTGAACTGTTGGAAATTATGGCAGCAAATAACTATCAGTGGCCTGCTGAAAGGTTCACTCCAAGGAAGGTAGCGGGAATGCATGAAGTGGATGCAGTTACTTCTTTATCTGCACAAGTGGCAGCGCTTGCTCGAAAAATTGACAATATGGGAACAAAACCTGTGCAGAGTGTAGCAGTGATATGTGACATATGTGCTGGAGAACATCCTAGTGAGCAATGTGTCATCAAGGCAGAATCAGTGCAGTATGTCAGTAATTATAATCGGCAGCAAAACACTAATGTGCCGTCACATTATTATCCTGGAGTGAGGAATCATCCTAATTTCTCGTGGAGCAATAACAATAATCAAGGACAATCTTCATCCTCGAGGCAGCCATATCCTCCAGGATATCAAAATTACAATCCACAGTAGCAACAACCACAGCAGCTATAATCAACTCAACAACAACAACAACCACCTCCACAACATCAACAAGCTCCTTCTCCTCCTCCTCCTACGGAAAAGAAAGCTAACTTGGAGGAACTTCTGACTAGATACATTTCACAGAGTGAGACAAGGAGCAACAACCAAGACATTGCTATAAGGAACCTTGCAACCCAAGTGGGACAACTTGCTAATGCTATGAACAATCGTCCGCAAGGGACTTTGCCTAGTGACACTGAGGTCAATCCAAAAAGGGATGGGAAGGAGCAATGCAAAGCAGTCACACTGCGCAGTGGTTGTTGAGACAGAAAACACAACAGCTGGAACTCCTGAAATTGTGAAAGAAGTCCAAGAGCCAAGTTCCATAGTCAACAAAACCCTTCCAAGAGTTCAACCCATGCCATTTCCTCAAAGGCAGCAAAAGCAGAAACTGGATAAACAGTTTTCGAAATTCTTGGAGGTATTGAAAAAGCTTCACATCAACATTCCATTTGCTGAAGCTTTAGAGAAAATGCCGAGCTATATGAAATTCATGAAGGATATACTGTCCAAGAAGAGGAAGCTTGGTGATTATGAGACAGTTGCTCTGACGGAGGAATGTAGTGCAATTCTACATAATAAGCTTCCTCCCAAGCTAAAGGATCCCGGGAGTTTCAATATTCCGTGCTCTATTGGAAGTGAATTCACTGGAAAAGCTTTATGTGATCTTGGAGCAAGCATCAATCTGATGCCCTTGTCTATCTATAGGAAGTTGGGGTTGAACGAAGCAAAGCCTACCAGTGTTACTCTACAACTTGCTGATAGATCTCTGACTTACCCGAAGGGAATCGTGGAAGACGTGCTGGTAAAGGTTGACAAGTTTATCTTTCCAGCTGACTTTATAATTCTGGACTTTGAGGAGGACAGGGAAGTCCCTATTATATTAGGGCGTCCATTTCTAGCCACGGGGAGAACTATTATCGATGTTCAGAAGGGAGAGCTCACTATGAGGGTACAAGATCAAGAAATAAAGTTCAATGTCTTCAAATCTATGAAGTTTCCAAGTGATTCCGAAGAATGCTTTAGAGTCGATGTGGTTGACAAGTTTGTCCAGGAAGTTTTCATGAAAACTTGTGTTCCTGATCCGTTGGAAGCTTCGATCATTGGAACCACGACTGCAGAAGATCCTACTCATACAGAATGCATGAAATATTTGGATTCGGCTCCTCGATTTGCCAAATTCAAACCGCACTATGAAGCTTTGGAACAGCCAGGAACTTCTGTTTCAAATTTATCTAAAGAGGAAGCACCAATATTGGAGCTCAAACCATTGCCAAATCATTTGAGGTATGCATTTCTGGAAAAAGAATCTACTTATCCTGTTGTAATATCTGCAGCTTTAAATGAGGAACAGGAGAGTAAACTTTTAAGTGTGCTGAGGAAGTATAAAACGGCTTTAGGGTGGACTATATCAGACATCAAAGGCATTAGTCCATCCTTCTGTATGCACAAAATTCTGATGGAGGAGGACAGCAAGCCGACTGTGGAACATCAGAGAAGGCTCAACCCTATCATGAAAGAGGTTGTTAAGAAGGAGATTTTGAAATTGCTATATGCTGGGATAATATATCCTATCTCCGACAGTGCATGGGTGAGTCCTGTCCAGTGTGTGCCCAAGAAAGGAGGGATGACAGTCGTCAAGAATGAGCAGAATGAGTTGATACCAACAAGGACAGTGACTGGTTGGAGGGTGTGCATGGACTACAAAAAGCTAAACAAAGCTACAAGAAAAGATCACTTTCCATTGCCATTCATTGACCAAATGTTGAACAGGCTGGCGGGTCACGAGTACTACTGTCTCCTGGATGGCTACTCGGGTTATAATCAGATAGTTATTGCACCTGAGGACCAGGAAAAGACAACCTTCACCTGCCCCTACGGGACGTTTGCATTCAGACGAATGTCGTTTGGGCTTTGCAATGCACCGGCAACATTTCAAAGGTGCATGATGGCCATCTTTTCTGGCATGGTGGAGCATAACGTGGAAGTCTTCATGGACGATTTCTCTGTATTCGGGGACTCTTTTGAGCTATGCCTAGAGAATTTGATTCTTGTGCTGAAACACTGTGTAGAGACGAATCTAATTCTAAACTGGGAAAAATGTCATTTCATGGTACAGGAAGGAATTATCCTTGGGCACAAAGTTTCAGAAAAAGGGTTGGAGGTTGACAAGGCAAAGCTGGAGACAATTGAGAAATTGCCACCGCCTACAACTGTTAAGGGGGTGCGTAGTTTTTTAGGTCATGCGGGCTTTTATAGACGCTTTATCAAGGACTTCTCCAAGATCTCCAAGCCTTTGTGTAGCCTATTAGAAAAGGAGGTCCAATTCAAATTCGATGAAGACTACTTACAGGCCTTTGAGCTATTGAAAACAAAGCTAACATCTGCTCCCGTAATAGTAGCACCGGATTGGTCTGTACCCTTCGAATTGATGTGTGATGCGAGTGATTTTGCAGTTGGGGCAGTGTTGGGTCAGCGCAAGGAAAAGATCTTTCATGCCATCTATTATGCCAGCAAGACCTTAACAGATGCTCAACTTAATTACACCACCACCGAGAAAGAGCTATTAGCGGTTGTATACGCTTTTGACAAATTTAGGTCATATCTCGTAGGAACAAAAGTTGTGGTATATACGGATCACGCTGCTATAAGATATCTGATTTCCAAGAAAGATGCAAAGCCCCGACTTATAAGGTGGATTCTTCTTCTCCAAGAGTTTGATTTGGAAATCCGCGACAAGAAGGGTTCAGAGAACCAAGTGGCGGATCATCTTTCTAGATTGGAGAATCCGGAGCAGGCTAGGAAGGATGACAGGGTGATTAATGAGCATTTTCTGGATGAGCAGCTGTTTGCTGTGCACAGCGAATTACCTTGGTATGCGGATTTCGCAAACTTCATTGTGAGTAATGTGACTCCTCCAGATTTAAGCTATCAGCAACGGAAAAAGTTCTTAAGTGACGTCCGATTCTTTGTATGGGATGATCCGTTCCTGTTCAAGCAATGCGCAGATCAATTACTAAGGAGGTGTGTGCCTCAAGAAGAAATGAGTGATATTCTTCATCACTATCATTCATCTGAGTATGGAGGACATTTCGGTGCGGTGAGAACAACGGCAAAGGTCCTACAATCGGGGTTCTATTGGCCATCTTTGTTTAAGGACGCTTATTCCTTTGTATCAAGATGCGACAAGTGCCAAAGAACGGGTAATATTTCTAAGAGACATGAAATGCCCCTGCATAGTATTCAAGAAATTGAAATTTTTGACGTCTGGGGCATAGATTTCATGGGACCATTCCCGTCATCTTATAACAACCAATACATACTAGTCGCTGTTGACTATGTATCAAAATGGGTTGAAGCTGTTGCTCTGCCGACCAATGATTCCAAAGTCGTTCTGAACTTCTTGCGTAAAAACATCTTTTCGCGCTTTGGCACTCCACGGGCTATTATCAGTGATGGAGGTTCACATTTTTGCAACAAGTATTTCGCTGCCCTCCTTGCTAAATATGGGGTCTCCCATAAAATTGCTACGACCTATCATCCGCAAACCAGTGAGCAAGCAGAAGTCTCCAACAGAGAAATAAAGCGGATTTTAGAAAAGACGGTGAATCCCAACAGGAAGGATTGGTCTAGGAAATTGGACGAAGCGTTATGGGCATACCGAACAGCTTTTAAATCGCCAATTGGAATGTCACCATATCGCTTGGTTTTCGGAAAAGCTTGCCACTTGCCGGTTGAACTTGAGCATAATGCGTATTGGGCCATTAAAAAGCTCAATTTTGAATTACATGCGGCCGGTGAGAAAAGGATGCTTCAATTGAACGAAATGGATGAATTTCGTCTCCAAGCATATGAGAACGCAAAAATTTATAAGGAAAAGACCAAACGATGTCATGATCAGAAAATTGTGGAGAGGAAGTTCGACATTGGCCAGAAAGTGCTTCTATATAATTCCCAGTTGAGACTCTTCCCGGGAAAGCTGAAATCTAGATGGTCGGGTCCCTTCACTGTCAAAAATGTATTCCCGCACGGTGCGGTTGAGTTGAAAGATGCCACAATGTCGAACACATTCAAGGTTAACGGTCAGCGTCTTAAGCCATACATGGGGGGTGAGGTGGATCGGCAAAAGGTCTCTATCGTTCTCGCCGACCCGCAATAATTCAGGAAGTAGTCAAGCCCAAGACTTTAAATGAAGCGCTAAATGGGAGGCAACCCATTTTTATTGTCAATATGGTTTTATTTGCAATGCATTCTATATTTAGTCATTTTTGCGGTATTTTGATTGGCTAAATTCTTTTGATATAGTATATTAGTCTACTATTTATTATAAGTAAAAATTTGCTTTATAACTAATTGCAATTTCTATGTTTTTGAGTTAAAATTGTGATTAGTTATTAAGTTTTTGATGCATCTATGTTAAAACTTTCAGGTACTATCAAGGCAATGCTTCAATGTGAAATCAGTGAACAAGAAAAAAAAAATCTGGCAGCGGTGCCCTGCTACCGCCGCAGCGGTGGTCTTATTTTTTTAAACAGAACGTTTCACCGCCGCAGCGGTGCCCTGCTACCGCCGCAGCGGTAGTCTTCCGAAATTGTTAACAGAATGTTTCACCACCGCAGCGGTGAATCTGGCCGCCGCAGCGGTAGGTCGGGTTTCCAGAAAAAAATATAACCCCCCGTCGAGGGTTATTTCCAACTGCCGGCTTGCTCGACATTCCCTCTTCAAAACCTTGATTCTTAATCTCTCCCAGCCATCCCTTCCATCCGATTCTTACATCAAATTTCAAGTCATACCAATTACAAGCCACAGAGGATCCACATTACACTTTGCTTCACTCTCTCTCTCCTTGCCAACCGTGAAGCTTGGGGGGGTTTCTCTCGGTCGAAATTGGTACCAATTCCTTACCTTTTTGTTGTAAATTTCTGTTGCATTCTTTGAATTAAGGATTGGTAGTATGATGTGTTGGTGATATACCCTAAATTGGGTGGCTAAATTTGATTGAGGGAAGCCTTGTTCATTGTTCCAAGCAAGGGTGCACGCCAACTGCTCGATAAATTGCCTCAACCAAGTTTCTCTTCAAAATCAGTGGTTTGGGTTGTCGTTTGCCATCGTTTCCGATTCTTAGCACTGCATTGATCATCTATGGCTCCTAAACGACAACGTGGGCAAACATCTCGCGCCACATATGACGCGCATCGTTTTATTAGTGAAGAGGCTGAGAAGAGATTTCAGGAGGTGATCGAAGGGAAAACTATTATCCCAGAGCGAGGCCTCCTTCCGAATTACAATGATGGACGCTTGTGCCATATGATAACTGAAAAGCATTGGAATAATTTCACCGAACAACCTGAGCCGGCATGCACTGCAATTGTCAAAGAATTTTACGCCAATGCAAAGGAGACTGTCAATGTGGTGCGCATTCGTGGTGTGGATATGCATTTTAGGGCTGAGCAGATTAACGACTTCTATCACATTCCCCACATAGAGGAGATGGACCAATATACCTCCTACAAGACCGAGCACCTCAATCTAACCAACGTGCTTCGGGGCTTGTGTCAGCCGGATGCCGAATGGACTCTAAAGGATGGGGCGCCCCGGTTATTTTCGCATCGATTCTTGAGCAGAATTGGCAAGGCCTGGTATTATTTCATTTGTGCCAAATTGCTCCCTACCACGCACGTCAGCGATGTGATCATATCCAGGGCAGTGCTATTATATTGCTTGGTCAACCGGATGAGCATCAACGTGGGACGTGTTATTCTCGGATCAATCAAACACACTCTCCACGGGGGTACTCCGGGTGGTTTGCCGCATCCTTCTCTGATTTGTGGCTTGTGCCAATTTGCTGGAGTTGAATGGTCTGCGGATGAACCTCTGCAGCGGCCCAAAATCCCGATCAACTCTCGGTTGATTCGTAGCTACAATCAGTGGGATTGGGCCCCAGCTAATCCGACTGGAGCCGATTTTATATTTGAGGCTCAGTCTCCCGATACGGAGGAACTCTTTGCAGATGATCAGCAGGAGGAGGATGACGCCGCCAATCAGTCATCTCTAGCATCCATTGCGACGGAGGTACAACGCTTGCGAAGGGACTCGCGCCGCCAATCTCGCCAAATTACTTATGTCGCTCAGCAGGTTAACACTATGATGTAGTTCAATGCCAATTTCACTGTAACCCTTGCTGAGATGTTCGAGAGGACGGGGTTGAATTCTGGTCCAAACCCTCCGCAGTTCCCGAGCCCGCCAGTGATTCCTGACTACCCTCAGGATTCTCCTGACAAAGATGCAAATGCCTAATCCAATTCAGGGGAGTCCTCAATTTTAAATTCTCTATCTTTCCAATGAGGGCATTGTTATGTTTAAGTTTGGGGGTGGTTTCTCTGTTTCTATTTGTTCTTATCCTTGTTTAGTGCATGATTAGTTGCGTTGCTTTTATGCTTGTTTTAGTCGTAGTAGTAATTTTGGGTTTTAGCCGATGATATGATGTGTTGCCATGATGCTCGTATATAAGTTAAATCAAATTGCAATCTTAGTCTTTATTTTAGCGATTGATTCGAGTTAACGAAGCCATTGTTCTTGCCTTTTTCTTCATGCACAGTTGTGATCCCATTGTTGATTAGTTCGTGTTTAGAGAACTGGTTTGATAAATTGTTTGTGAGTTAAGCTGTGAAATTCTTAAAACCCTTTCTGAGCGCTAAATGTAGGCTCGTATATAAGTTTGGGGGGACCTCGGATGTTTGTATATTTGAAAAAAAAATAAAATAAAATAAAAAAATAATAATAAATTGCTTGACTAGTCGAGTTTTGTGGCCTTTGCTACTCGAGTGATTAAATCCGTGGGGTGTTTTTCCACCTAGTGCCCTAAAGCCGACTGGTTTTGGAGTCACTGATTAAAAGCTCGATACATGGGTAGCTCTGAAAAGCCTAATAGAATTAGACATTGCACAGTCAAGCTTGTCAGTCAAGGTGAGACGGAGCGTAAAACGCACTCGCCTGTGCTTCTAAAAATATGTTGATCTTTTCTTGTTTAAATCCGAGAGACCCTGTTCTTATATTATTGCCTTGTTTGGTTGTGATTGTTTGGGTTATGTGGATTGAAGTTAAATAGCTCATGGCATTGTTTTAGTTAAGTTCATCTAAGCTCTGACTAATTTTAACATTGGGTTTTACACGCACACACGTAAAGCGATTCAGGGGCATTCGTGAGCTTAGAAATTTTGTTGAAATGTTAGACTTTGTTCTGCATTATGATTTGTCTTAGCTGTTGCAGTTATTTCTTGAGGCTATGATTCCAAGTCATTTCTGGTGTAGTAATTTTTATTGGTTATTTTGTTTATGCTCTACTGTTTTGCTTGAGGACAAGCAAATACTTAAGTTTGGGGGTATTTGATGAGTGGGTTTTATACCTGCGAATTAGTACTTCTAATTTAATGATTTGTGAGTTTTTGAGAGTTATTTATGCGTATATTTATGTTTTTAGGGTTCATATTGTCTCGTCTGTGTTTTGTAGGGTTTTTGAGCAAAAAGGGCAAAATCGTAATTTTCACAAAAGACCACCGCCGCAGCGGTGGATTCGACCGCCGCGGCAGTCGACCATGCTGTTTTCTGACGAGATATTTGCTACTTAAGAGGGAAGGTGGCTTGACCTAGCTAATCAGTTTTTCACGTTTGAGAGCTCTTTTTCTTCATTTCTTCTAGCCTTCAAAGCTACTTGGATTGGTGTTAAGCTCAAGAACAAGAAGATTCATCAAGCTTGGATTGCTACGTTTTGAAGGGAGTTTTAGTGTTTGAGACTTGTGTAAAAGGAGTTTCATTCATTTGATATATCTTCATTTTGTGTAGTTTAAGTCTAATGAACAACTTGTTAATGATTGTTAGCCATTTAGCTATGAACTAACTTCATTTCTAGGATCACAATGGATCTCACTACTATATTTTAATGGAATATCTCTCTTTTTGATGTGAATGGACTGCTAATGAATGATTATAATGCTTTGTTCTTCATGTATGGATTATGTACTTTGTATGTAATGTGTGGTTGTTTATGATATTGAAAAATGGATTAAATAACTCGACCTAAAGCATGATAGCACTTGTAGGATGATTTATCTTCGGATGAGTGCCTAATTTGTATCTCGGATAGGAATATACCGGTGTACCTTGTGTAACCTTGTTGAGAAGAGCTTTTATCGCCATCTTGCTAAGTTAGGTCACATAGGAATATAGTGAACTATTTGGTTGGGTGTGAATCATTTAACTATCGAAAGAGGTTTATGGTTGCTTATTTTCTCTGGTTATCATTCGAGCGATCTTAGCATTGAAAAGAGGGGTGTGAGGGTTAAACGAGGTAGTGAGTGAAGTTGTGATCTTAGCTTGTTTTAATCGAATCTTTGTTGCTACATTTTTATTATTTTAGGTTATTGTGTTAACAAAAATTCACCATCTTAATCATAGTTTAAATCGGATTAGATTGCATTAAGTTTGCTATGCAGATAACGTTAGTATAACTCCTCGTGGGATCGACAACTTACTTACATTATATTACTTGTTGACCGCGTATACTTGCGCGTACATTCATTCAAACGAATCCGGAATCGCTATGCTTTTTATAGGTGCCGATTCCGCTCAACAGGCGGCTTATCATCATTTACACGACCCAACCTTTAAAGAAAATGTTGGGTAAACCAAACACTTCAGGAAGAATGATGACATGGGTCGTGGAGCTGAGTCAATACAACTTGGAGTATCATCCTCGCACAACCATCAAGGGTCAAGCATTGGTAGATTTCATGATTGAGGGTACTTTCCCTTATGGGGAGGATGTTCCTTCTTTGGAGGTTGCCGTTATAGCTAGGGATAACCGGGCACTGGGTTCTCGTGGACGATATATGTTGATAGGTCGACCAATGTTGAGGCCAGCGAGGCAGGGGTATCCTGACTAGTCTGGAAGGTTAAGGTACAGCAGGCCATACGATTTAAATTTTGGGCCACTAATAATGAGGCAGAATATGAAGCAGTATTGGCAGGACTACGACTGGCCAAAAGTTTTGAAGTTCGGCATTTGATCATTTTCAGTGATTCACAACTGGTCGTGAAGCAAATTCAGGGAGAGTATGAAGCCCGAGGACTGAGGATGACCAAGTATTTGGCCGAAGTGAAGATGATGTTACATAGGTTTAAATCCTATGCTCTTAACGGGACCGAAAGATAAGGTAATTCTATGGTTGATGCTTTGTCAAAATTGGCTGCTACACAGGTGGAGGATTTTGGGGGGTCGGTATACCTGGAAGTTTTACCCAACATCAATAGAAAGGAGTTGTTGTGCATCGAAAGGTCGAATTGTTGGATGATGCCCTATCTTGATTACTTGGCTAATGGGAAGCTCCCGATAGATAAGGAATCAAGTACCGGAGCTCTTATTTTTGTTTAATTGATGGGGATTTATACAAGAGGTCGTACTCATCTCCATTATTGAAATGCTTGATTCCATCAGAAGCGTCATACGCACTCAGAGAGGTTCATGAAAGGATCTGTGGGGATCACATGAGGGAAAAATCATTGGCGTACAAGTTGGTTCGGTAAGAATATTATTGGCCAACTATGTTCTAAGAAGCCAAGGGATATGTTCAAAAATGTCTGAAATGTCAGATTAATAGCTCGATTCCACACCAACCTACAGAAGAATTGTCATTGGTATTATCCCCCATCCCGTTTGCTGTTTGGGGAATAGACTTGTTGGGGCCACTGCCCAAAGTGAAAGGGTAGCTTCAGTATGTGATAGTGGCTATCAACTATATGACCAAGCGGGTTGAGGCTAAACCACTTCGCCATATCACCGAAGATGATTGTGTGAAATTCATGAAGGGGTCAGTAGTATACCGGTTCGGCATCCCTATGGTACTCGTTTCAGATAATGGTACGTAGTTTATGGGGAAAAATTTTGAAGAATTTTTATCCGATTAAGTGATTCAACATTGAAAAACCTCAGTGGCACACCCCCAATCCAATGACCAAGTTGAGGTCATTAACCAAACTCTACTCGATGGAGTTAAAAGGCGACTGGATGATGCTAAAGGAAGATGGACTGAGGAGTTGCAAAGTGTTTTATGGGCTTATAGGACCACTCCACGAACGACTACGAGAGATTCACCATTTAGGTTGGCGTACGAGATAGATGCATTGATCCCAGTCGAGATCGGATCTTTCGCATTCGAAGTGTCTAATTTTAGGGAGTTTTACAATGAAGATGGACTCTGACTTAACCTTGATATGTTATATGAGGTTCGAGATGCCGCGGTATTAAGGTTAGCCACTTACCAATAGAGAACAGCTAAATACTACAACCAAAGGGTTCAGGTCAGAAGATTTGGGGTAGGGGATCTGGTACTTAGATAGGTCGAGGCATCAACACCTCATAATACCGGAAAGTTAATGCCTAATTGGGAAGGCCCTTACGAAATCATCGAAGTAGTGAAAGAGGGAACTTATCAGCTTAGAGATATGGAGGGGATCGAGTTGAAAAACACTTGACATGTTGGTCGGTTGAGAAGGTATTATCAGTAGTAGGGTACTTTTTGTTAATAATCGTACGATATAGTTGGAAAGACTACTCTGTTGTAACTATGTAACTAAGTTTCAATGAAGTAAAGGTATGTATTTTATTTGTTGACTTATTTGATCGGTTTACACATGAAATTTCTGGTGTAAATGCTATCACTGCTTTATTGACTTCATTAAATTAATTACATGAGTAGTTCCTACCTACAAGCTACACAAAGAGAAAAGGAAATTTACAGGTCAATCAGAGGTTTAGGAGATTGGTTGGAGGGTTATTATCTGTTTTGGGCTCTGGTTCGTTGGTCATGTCGTCTTCGAGCCAGAGTAGGTCATTGTCGGAGAAACCTACTATCTTTGGGTCTATGCGTGTTGCTCGGATCTTCAAGAGGGCAGCTCGGTAACCTTTGCCAAATTCCATGGTTATTTCTTCCGTTAACTCCAATAAGGCTCTATACTCGGTGATGATTTACTTCTAAGTTGTGGCCATTTCTTTTGTGCCTTCCTTCAGGTTGTGGTAGGATTTCTAGAAGGTTTTGGCATACTTTTGAAGCTGGGCGTGTTCGGCGAAACCTTTCCGGTTGACCTCTTTAAGTTGGATGTGTAAATTATTCAGCTTCTGTAGTTGTTCGAGGAGTTATTCATTTTGTTGGACGAGACGGGCGAGCTCTGTTTGATGTTACTCTTCTGTTGAGGCGTGCATGGCCTGCTCTGAGCGAATCGTTATTTCCAGGGTTTCTATTTGACATTGAGCATCCAAAACTTGCTGGTTAAGGTCTTCATTCTATTTAGGAAGCTCAGATTGTTGGAGGATCTATTAGATTGGGTAATGGCTTGGGCTTCACACAAATGTTGAAGGTTTATGGCGTGTTAATTGTTCTTCTCTTCGAGGGCTTGGCATTGAAGCCGAAGTTAGTGGGATTCTTTTGAGCACTTTGCATGGGCATTCGTAGCTTCTGTCAGTTTCTTATTGGCTTGGGAAAGTCCCTTATTCTCTAACCGAAGCCTCATTATCTCCATGTCTAGCTCGTGGTTTTTCCGAGCGACGTCTCTATGTTTTTGTGCTAGCTCGCTTACTTGGTCTCACCCAGGTTGGAAATTTTTCGCTTGGCCCTAGAGTACTTGATTTCTAGCTCCTTGACCTTTTGATCTGAGCTTGGTCCAAATCCCTCTCGGCCCAAAAGTCTGCTGAATAAGGCTAGAAACTGTATGAAGAATAGAAGTTGACATGCGAGGAGGCAGGAGCAAACCAAAGAATGAATAAAATAGAGTAGGAAATCATACCCGACCCTGCTGAACCATGGAACCAACGAGAAAATCATGTGTATAGAGTTTGTTGAGATTTGCATCATCTTGGGGGAAATTGAAGACTTCAAAATATTACATGGGGAGTTCGGCACTGTCATCAGCCAGCCAGAAGGACGCCTCGGTAAAAAGCTGGTGAAGTTTCAAGTTGGAGAATGGATTATATCTTGAACTGGAGGGTTGAGGATTGGCAGTGGCAATCACTTCAGGTAGAGGGGTTATTAGAGGAGGATTGGTAGTTGGGGTTTTGGGAGGTGCAGTCGGTTGAAGGTCAATTGTTCTCATTGTGGTTTTCATGGCATGTGATATGGAGGAGGAGTCGGGGTTGATCGTCGTTTGCTCTGATTGCCGAGACTGAGCAAGAATCATGGAGGTCGGAGCAGGAGATTGGTCGTGAACCTTTACAAGTTGTCGGGGTTTTTGCATTGCAATGTTCAATTTGTCGGCCTCGTTTAGCTGGGACACATCCCTCTTCAAGGCCGGAGTGCCCTTGGGTGGTGGTTTTTATCGTGCTTCAGTTGAGCCGGAGGTAGACTCAAAAGTATTTTCTTTCTGTTGGACTAGGACAACCAAAGTTGTTTGAGTTTGTTTTTTGGTTTGTTTCTTCATATGGGCAACCTTTAGAGGAAGATTGGATGCCCGAGTAGGGGCGTCAAAAGCGGTTTTGGAAGAGTCGTCTTGAAAGGCCCAAAGGGATTGGATTGGTTGGACTGAGATTAGGGGTTCGATATTACAGTGGGGAGGCACTTCCACATTGAATTCGTCGATAAAAAGGGGAGGGCTTGAAGGTGGAGGAGAAGGGATTCAGCCCTCTGGTCTGGTCAGCACTACTGAGTGGAAAACAAGAAATATTAAATCAGAAGGATCGGTATTAGAAACATAGATATGATAAAATTTGCACGTAGGTCAGGGACTTACATCCATGTCAGAATAACCAGCCCTCATCGGATAGGACGCTTATTGTGAGGATCCGAATTTCCAGGATTTCCTTAATAATATTAAATAAGAATTTAATTGATAAAATTATCAAGGTTGTTAAATTAATTATTATTTTATGTAGTTTATGGTATGTGATGAGATTTAATTAGTAAATTAAATCTGTGCAGAGATTATGATAAATTGTATTGAATTTAAGTAATTGAAAAGTAAATAAATTATTTAAAAACAATTTATTAAGAATAAGAGAAATTTCATATAAATGTACATTAATTTGTACAATTAAATTGTTATGAAAATGTGGAAATTTAGATTTAAAGGAAATTATATGGTAATGTGAGAAGTAAGATTTAAATATGTATATTTATAAATGTGCATGTTTAATTAATATTTATAAATTCCATTAATTATGGAAATTAAGGGATTAATAATTAAATTAATCCGAAAATTTATGAAAGGTTAATGAGGGAGTTAGTAAAATTGTAATTATTGATTTTAGATTTAATTAAGAATTATGGTGGAAATTTAGAAATTATTGAGAAGAAATGTAATTATATAAATTATATAATAATAAATTATATAATTTATATAAGAAAATTAAAGTGATGTTTAAAGGAAATTATAATTATATAATTTATATAAGAAAATCAAAATATTGAGAGAGTTAATAAATGTGAAATTATTGATTAATTGATAATTATGGAAGAATTTAAGAAATTATTTAAGAAAGGAAAATGTAAATATATAAATTATATAATATTAAATTATATAATTTATATATAAAGAAGTTATTGTAAATATTAAAGAAATTGAATAACAAATAAGAAAAATGAATGTTTTAAGTTATTAAAAATTATATTTATGTATAATGGAATTATTATGACTTTTATGAAGTATAATATTTCGGAAACGGGAACATGTTAATGTAACATGTTGTCCAAGTAACAAAGTGAAAAATTATGAAAAATAATTTTTATATATTATATGAATTATTTTATGATTTTTAGAGGTATCAATTACCTCATATAATTACATGCATGGCGTTATGCGTGTACAAAATTTGTCAAGTAAAGTACCCAAAAAGGGTGTTAATATTATTTATAAATCATGATATGATTTTTGGTGAATTAAAATAAATATTTTATATACATTATATAAAATATTTATTACACGAGATAATTACATAATGTATTAAATTAATTATTTATGCATGAAGTGTGGCGCTTGGAATTTTCGGGAAGGAAACAAGTCGGTGGAATTGTTTTCCTTTCAAAAGTTGTTAAATGTTTTAGCTATATAAGAATAAAATGAGGAACAAAGAAAAGAAAATAAAAAAAAACGCACACACACAACCAAACTTTCTTTCTTTTTTCATCCAAGAGCAACCACCGCCACCTTGCCACCACCGGAAAAAATTCATAGCCACCAAGAGGATCACCACCAAATAAGAAATAAGCTTCAAATGAAGGATTTTGAGCTTCAAGGAAGGTATAAAAATTAGTTATTTAAATTATTTCAGTATTTAAAATGTTAAATAAATTTTATGAAAAAAATTGTGAATAATTAGAATAATTGTTCTACATAATTTATGGATGTGTATATATAAATTATGTGATTTTTGGAGTAGTTTTATTGGAAAATTTTGGAGCAAAAATGGAGAAAAATAGCAAGTTGGTGCACTGTTGGAACAAGAAGAAGAATAGGGAAAAATAGGTCGATCGCGCATTGCGCGCGGTCATTTTGTCGTTACAGATAAAACGACGACGTATGGGGGGGCAGAAGGGGAGCCGCGCCATGCGCGGCTAAGATTTCGGTGTTGACCCAGCCAAACGACGTCGTTTGGCTGGCAAGGGGGACGCCGCGCACAATGCGCGGCGATCGGCCACGCGGTGAAATGACGATTTTGCCGCTGGCCTTTTCAACTATTACCGAGCGTGTCCCTAAGGGCGCGAAAAGTACGAAAATGCCCCTGAACTTTCCAGAAAATTCCGGTTATGTCCCCAGAGTTGCTGAAATTACGATAATGCCCCCAGAAATTGATTTTTAATGAAATAAATGTTTAAAAATCATAGAAAATTATAGAAAACTACTAAAAATATAGAAATGATGTTTGGGCATTAAATTTAATATTTTTGTAAAAATATTAAATATTGGGGATTAATATTTAAATATTAATCTAATAAGGTTATAATTTAGAAAATGATTAAACAAAATTTTCGGACAACCAAATATGTTAAATTTTATCCAATGAGCAGGGTTGTCCGTAGTGAAGGCTTTAAAGATTAAGTTATATTAATATTTTACGAGACGAGGTTAATATAATTAACCATATTAATTAACAAGTGACCCAGTACCCTAAAAAAAATTGTCGGGTAGGGTTAATTACATTATAGATGATATTAATTAATTAAATTAATATCATAAGAGGATAAATAATTATTATTTGATTATTTTATGATCATAGGTTGATCGAGTTAAGGGTTTGACCTAACAATTTAAATAACTGGACGCCAGACAAGTTCTTCAGTCTCTTTTATGTTAAATGTTGGACTATTATAATATGTAATTTTTGTTTTAACTGCATACAAATTATGTGTTACATGATACGTGATTTAATATGATCACAATGTATATTTTGTGCAACAATATGAATATATAGGAGATATATTGCTATAGTAGAAACACAAACACATGATGTATGACACACACCAAGAATGATAAGGTATGTGCTATGTGAAGTATAACTGTTGAACTTGTTGAGCCGTTGTGCTCATTACTTGCTTAAATTAAACTTTTGCAGGTTAAGAAATGAATTTCAGAAATATCGGATTTTATTAGAGATGGATCAACCAAGAAGGTTGTAAATGAAATAGTTATATTCAATATACTGAATTGCAAAGTTATTTTGACATTTTGTATATTCATATACGTTGGATCCGTATAGGATGATTAGAGTTCAATTATGAACTGTGATTGATCAGGATAATTGTTACGGTAGAAATTATTATACGTTTGATTATGAATGATGCAACAAGGAATCTTTGTATGAAAATAAATAACAGTAAATTTTAAATGATGAGTTTTATGATACGTGTAAAAGAAAGAAAAAAGTAAAGGTTGCGATCCAGAGACTAGGATCCAGATGTAAAGATTTTGAATATCCAAATATTTTAATACAATGATTCAAAGAGACAAAAAAAAAATTATACTGTAAAATTGGGTAATTGATGATTTTGAAATCAATTAATGAATGAATTAAGGTGATTAAAGATTTATTAACGAACCGAAATTTGGACGTAAGGCAAATGATGTTTAATAAACATGAGATTTAAAGTAATAAAGTGGGTCGAATTTTCGGGACGTTACACTTATATCCCAGGGCGTCCATGGTAGCCTTCTAATAAAGTTGTGAAATTCCTTCTGTCATTCAGACGACATCCGTTCATATCCCACGTTGAGTTTTTGGGGCTCATTCCAACTTTAAAGTTGGTCAACCTCCGTGCTGTAGATATAAAACCACTTTGATTGCCACCCTTTGTTGGTGGTGGGAGGTTACGCTAAGCTTCGGCGTCCCGAGATTTTACTCAAATAGTGGAACCCTGGGATCTGGGCCTTGCTTATGGTGAACATGGAAAAGAAGAAATCAATTGAGGGTTCAACGTCGACCTCCTGGCAGAAAGCGATGAAACATATGAGGTGGATGCAAGAGTTGGGAAGAAGCTAAGATAGTGCTTTTTTTGGTGAGGGCAAAAAAGGAAATGATAAAATCGTGTAAGGGGAAACGAAACCCATATCATAGACCTTGAGTGTGAATGGCAGTATACTTCATATCAACCCAGTGATACATCCTGTCACAGACTTCAGGAGCTTTGAGTTCATACTGCAGTGGGATTTAAAACTCGTTCCGGATAGATTCCAGGTTTGTCTCCTTGATGATGGACACATTGTTGGCATGATCGAAGGCTTTGACATAGCTATATCAGGTTCGAATAGATTCTTCCTCTTTCTCGGCCTCGGTAAGGATGGGAGTTTTCGAATCCCCTGTGATGGGGTTGTCAATGGGGATATTAAAGAAAGGTGGAGAATCGAGTTTCTGGGCCATACTTATGGGTAAAAAGGAAGTGATTGGCAAAGACAGGGAGGGTTTTGGGCGGAGATTCTTGGTGTGAAAGAAATAGTTCGAGAAGAAAGTCGGAAGAGCTTGGGTACCAGAGGACAAAGCAACAACTGGACAGCGTTTTCCTTGCTAAGGGTAATGAATGGCGCAAAAAACGGGATGAGTGGATGGAGACGTCATATTTCCACTCATAAGGGAATGATGAGACTTCTGGCGGTGCATGGATGAATATATATAAACAATCTCCCACAATAGCATTTTTGGTTCAATCTTTTCTTTCTTATCCAAATTAGTATAAATACTATAAATTTTTATAACAATTACAAATTTTTAGTTTAATTTTTTTTCTTTCTTATCCAAATTAATATAAATGCTATCCAAATTTGTAAAGGATTCAAAAAGAAAACAGTAAAATTAAGAGTTTTATTTTTCATCTCTATTAAGAAAATGAATAAAATAATTTTTATTTTTAGTTCTGTCAATTTTATTACAAGTTTTTTAATCACAATTATATTAAGATAATATATCATAATGAATTAAATAATTTTGGTATTATTATTTTTATTAAGATATTGAAAAAAAATTCATTATTAAATTGATTTCGTAACTAAATTAAATTCAATAAAATTTAAAATACTACCATATCATTCAATTAATTGTATTAATAATGTGTGTTTGTTTTTTAAACATAATAATGTAAAATTAATTAAAAAATTATAATGAATTCATTACTAATTAATTGTTCTTACTAAAATAAAATTTATTAAAACTTAAATTCCATAATTTTATTTCGATTAAAATTTTAAGTAAATTTTGTCCATATAGACACTAATATAGAATTTCATTATAAATTTAAATAAAATTTAAAATAATTCTGAATCAAAAGTAAATAAAGCCCATGAGCATTGGCTTTTGATTCGGTGCAATCTACATTCCATTCACATGTTTAACTTGATAATTGATTAAAAGAATCTATAAAATATATTAACAGTTTATTATCTAAAAAATATTTAATAATTTAATAACTATAACTATATTCTTAAAATCATAATTAAAAATTTATCTTATATTTAATTAATTATTTTAATAATTAACATAATAAATCATTATTCATGACACCCGTGCTAATTATTCATGACATCCGTACTCCATGCACAATTGTTGAGCTTATAATATCAATTACAAGACTTGTCATCTTACAAAATTAAATAAATCACGTTAACTTTTAATTTAAAAACATATCTCAAATTAAATTTGAAAAGTCAAATTTAATCTTGTATTTTAAACAGAATTATTTGTTTTCTACATTACTCGCTGATTATAGAAATAGACTTTATAGTTTTAGTTTATAGACTTTATAGCTTATAGTTTTAGAATGAAGTACTTCAAACAAATATGATTCAAAAAAATTGGTGATTATTACTGTATAGTCTATCCCTCCAGAAATGCTATCGTGGTACATTTTCACCAGAAGAACATTAAACAAGAAAATTGAACATTCCATATTTTCTAACGTAAATTACTAGTTAGGCTTCAACGCTGCATCAAACTGCCTCCAAACTTACAAGTTCTGTTCCAATTTCGTATCCCACTTCCCAGAACATTTTTCAAATCCAAAAAATGCTTTTACATATCCAATGGTCCAAATGCTCCCCAATCTTCAGACTGTGAATCTCCAAAAATAGCTTCGATCTTAGGCCGTGATGGTTGATCCTTCCCGAGTGGAAAGTTCCGAAATGAATCAGAGTTCTCAAAGAATATGTAAAATGCAACAGCTGATGCCAAAAACAGTCCCAAAAGGACTAAATATATCTGCCACTCTGTCGACGAAAAGAAAAAAAAAAGAATGGCCCTCAGATACTTAACTTTAGAGAGAAACAAGCAGTTATACAAAGAAAAAATGATTTATATGTTGACTAATTTTATGTTGAGTGTGTATTGCAACTAAAATGGAAGTGTAAGCAAAAATAGAACATTAATATGCGGGTCCTTTTTATATATATTCATATCCCATGTATCCACATATGTATGTATTTAATATCAACATAAATTTGTTGTAATATATTGCAAACTCACACATGAATAGAGAGGGGGAGTGAGGGAGATACCTTTCCAATCCGTGGGTACAGATAGCTTAGTCACCATAGCTCCCCATTCTGAAGAAGCGGTCAGAACAACTCTGCAAACGTGCACCCAACCAATAGATGTTTAAGTCAATAGCTTCAACATGGCAAATAAATATTTATAAATCACAAAATAAATAGGTATAATACCACTAGCTATCACAAGTGAAGCTAGAGTCAAAAGGCTAATAAAAGGGCTATGAAGATTTGCAAAAGAAGGTTTAATCTTCAAGTAATTTGGAATTATTAATCTCTGGTATGACGTAGTAGATCAAACTTCCTCTAAGATTGAAGAGATGAAAAAGAACATATAAGATAAACATTAATGAGAAGTTACGAAGAACTAGCCTTAACAATTCAACAAATGAATAAGCTTGATGTATTTCCCACCGCGGATTAGAGCAAGATACTCATCTTAGATCATATTTAAGACTATTAAGTCTGGAACTAAATGCAGGGCAGCCAAAAGTGGAAAGAATGAAACCATATGAACCAAATTATAATCATCTAGCATTGACAGTTCAAGATTTAAAAGTCTAACTAGTCATTGACTATCTAGTACTGTTAACAAGGAAACAAAATAACCTATATACATGTATGAGAATTTATCATCCAAAAGACATTAAAGTTCTTGAAGAAGTTGTTTCGCAATGTAAAGTGCCTAAAGGAATGCTTCACTCTTTCCCATGTTTTTTTCCTCATCATTCACATATTCCTACAAGCTACGGTCACACTTAACAACTTTGTCTTTCATTTTCACTAAATTCCTAGCCTAATGATTGGTACCCCTACTTTTCTAAAGGTTTCCCTCTCCCTGCCTCTTATACCATTAAACTAGTAGGCTAGCACTAGCACCAGATACCAAAAAAAAATGTTTGTCCTCGCTCCATCATAAAACCCTGTCAGCCTCTGCTCTAACTTCATGAAATTTACACTTCATCCAACCATGGTCTACTAACAGCATGTTTTTCGTAACTGGTAATTTTTCACATGGTACAAGCAGAACCATAGTAGGCTCTCCAATAATCAATAGTATCTAGCTTTTGGCATATTTTCTATCTGATATGAAAGAATCTACCTATCTCAAAAATTGATGAGCACGCCTGCAATATGAAACAGAAAGCCATACCGCAAATCATTTAAATAAAAGTATTGCATATCCGTAATTTACCTTTCACTGGGACAGAACTCCAATGACGCAACGGAAGCACCCAAGTGAAGCCTCTTACTCCAATGGCAGACATCCATTTTTTTTATGTCAACTACACACACATCCCCATCTTTGCTTCCCCTGGAGTTAGAAAAATATATATTTGCTTATCAATCGAGAAGAAAAAAATTTATTCGATGAAAAGAGAGAATACAAGCTTATAGTTATCAACCATTAAACCCATCATTCATTTATAAGCTCAACTAATATATGTAACTTTGAAACATGAATATCGAATATGAAAACGAGAACATCTACTTACACCAGACAAAATTTCTACCCCTAAACAGAATAACAATACATCTCTACAAGTGCAGGCTTAAACTAACTTATCACAGTAAGAGGTCTTTGCAAAGATTTCTACATTAGATAATATTACACCCAGGTAAAATAAATCTGATACTATAATCTGCAAGAAAATTATATATAATACTGTTAAAATATGGAACCTAAAATCCAGTTTCTTGACCAAAAACTTAAAAGAATTCACAGCTTACCCGCAAAAGAAAATTATACATGCTCAAACATGCATGAGACAAAAACATAAAGATAATAGGGTTTGGAATATTCATTACTGAAAATTTAGCAGGGCTCAAGTCTCTTGAGCTCTAAGAAGCTCTAACCCTGCTCACGGAAAGTTGCATAATAAAAAAAAAATCAGAATTATCATCTTTCTCTATCTGAAGAATTAAGTCCTTCCTATTCTACATAACAGAGGCATGTAAATTAACAGGTTCTACCCATATTGAAAGTGATCCAAGACCATTCAAAATTTTATGCGTCAGATATGATCTGATAATCAAGAGGGGCCCTTTGATGGATAATGTAGACCAGATCTTTTAACAATAATATATCCAATCTGATCTATTAACACATTAATTTCAATATGCCAGCATAGGGGCCAACTATCAACAAAAATTGCAGGCCATGGTATCTGATAAGTAAAAACAATAAACTACATGAATTACATGCCATGTGAGAATTTCAACAAGTAACCCCAGTGTTACGTCCACTCCATCTAATTTTTTTGATAAGTACATTCAATCTTAATATTAACTTAAGCCTTATTCATTAACAATTCAAAAGATATTTCCAAATAATGCTAAGCACTTACAAAGCAAGATATTTCCCATCCGAACTGATAGACATAATGGAGGCAGGCTTTCTAAGCATTCTCTTGTGACCAATTCTATTCCATGTACTTATGTCCCAGACAGCAGTCACTGCTTTATTAACTGTTTAATAAAAATACGTACTCTTCAAACTTAAAAGTAGAGGTTCTAATGAAAAGTACAGAATATTGGGTCTAGTTTATTTATAACCAGATGTGAGCATACCTTTTTGAATGGTACAAAACAAAAATGGTTTTGTACCATCCTTAGAAAACCGACAGAGTTCAATCTTTTCATCCTGCAAAAGAGAGAAAACATATGGCTTCACCATACCGCAAACAGGGAAATAAATATTAAAACCGAAAGTTGTAAACTAATAAAACATACAGAGTTGCGGGTCAAGGAAGCCAATGGAACACCGTCAATTGTATTCCATATTCTTGCTGAACCATCAGTAGATGTTGAAGCTAAGAACTCTGAGTCTAGGCTGGGAGTAGTACAAAAGTTGAAGCCATACATTTTTAGTATTTATGTCTAATATTCTTATCTGGGATACAAAGCTCTTTTATTTCTAAGAGACCAAGGGACAGAGAAATTTGAAGGACAAAACATAGGATTAGGGCATACTTCTGAAAGTCAAAAGTTAAAGTGCTTGTTTGTGTATGATATAGAGAGGAGGAGGGGGGAGAGGACCTTTGTCCAAGAGTACATGACAAGTGTGATGATATATCATCGAAACAGGTAAGAAAACAACCATTTGTTTTGGCAATCAAATCAATATGCATATATTTTCACTGATCATGTAATTATTAGCACTATGAAAGTGCAGAAAACTATACAAGTCAAGAAATCATTCATGCCTTGGGTGGGTAGAATGGAAAAATAGGCAGAAGCGACATTTTTGAATGTTCTATGGATGCACTTTGAAGGATAAAGAGCAGGGTTAAGTCATAGTTCTAGAAGTCAAAGTTGAAGTGCATGTGCCTGCATGCACATGTGGCAAATCTATAACCTAAATTGTTAGCATAAGGGTAAGTTATCTCAAAGCAGCAACAAAAGTAATTAATCTTCAAACTGAGACCAAGCCAAAACTTGAGGCCCAACAAAACAAGTGTAAGCATAATTCCTATTGGAAATAGACACATATAAACATCGACAATTTTTTTTTATTCATGATTTTACAAATGATAAAGGACTAATACGCTTCCTTCCTACCTAAAATCCATATCACTGAATGATTTGTGAGCTCTTGGTTCATCTAAAATGATGCGCATGCTTGGCCACTCAAAGATTCTCAGATGCCCATCCTTTGATTATCAATGAAAGTTAGGACATAAAAGTGGTAAGCAAACAAAAGGTACTGTACAAGAAGACGGACAATAATAAGCCACCAGAGTATTTACCATGCCACCAGTAGCGAATCTAGATCCATCAGTGCTAAAAGCTAGACATTTTTGTGGACCTACACCTTGAAGAGGAAGTAATTCTTTGGGTAACAGTTGTTGACCATTCAACTCAAACAACCTGCATACAACATGCAACATTTAATACTACCTTGAAAAGGAATTGAAGGGCAGAAGGCATAATTAGAGTGGAAAAGAATGACTGTAGCCAGATCAAGGCCTTTGTAGTTTAGTAAAGGTGAAAGATCGATCAGCACGGCTAATGCCATGTTAGAGAGATGGATGTTGACGCACAATTAAAATAGTCACCATAACGCATGCATTCTTTTCCTATTTCTCAAGCATGTCTATTTTTTATTGTTGAAAGCATGTCAAGCAGATGTCATTTTCACGTAATAAAAGCCTTCACAAAATTTGAAGTGTTTGTGGCCTTATAGACAGAGAGGAAAGCTAGAATGTTATTAGAACAATATCTTCTTGTTGACCTCTGGTTGCAATAGCTGTGCTCTTGTTTCAGTGTTTTTTCTTTTTTCTTTTGTGTTATTCTCCACCAACTTTTGTGTAATTTCCACCTTGTTTGAGTGTTTTCTATCTATAGTTTTCAGTTTTTTTTTCCTTGTTTTACTTCCACCTGAATTCTATCTATAGCTCGACTTCTTGTCCTTCTCATCATCTACTTTGCTATACTATTAGCAATATCTTCTCTCTCTCTATTAGTTATCACTTTCTCAACCGTCCTTACTCTACCTACGTTTCCTGTCCTTAATCACAACTTTTCTCAAATTTCAAGCATAGAGAGCAAACATAAAAATGAAAAAGAAAAAAAATCAGAAAAAACTTCCTTCGCCCTTCCTCTCCTTCCTTTCCTTCTTACCAAAAAGAATGTAAATTTTCAAATGAAAGTTACAAATCACCAAGTTAAAGTTTACTTTCAAAACACTATGTAATATCCCGGATATTTCACAGGACTTTTAAATAAGATATTGAGGATGAAATGAAGGTTGAAGTTAGAATCTAGATTTTGAGAAGTAAAGGTGTAGAAATTGAGTAAACATTTTACCCTAATCTTTGTATTAGGATTTAAATGTGAGAAAATGTAGATTTTTAAAATTAAAACCTAGAATTTGATTATTATGTATATTTGGAGGTATATTAATAATTAGGTAATATAATATCTTTAAGGTTCGATAAATGTATCTGGCTAAAAGAGATATTGTAAGAAATTTTAATATGATGTATGTGAAAATTTATTAAGGAAATAAATTTCAATTATTGAGATATTATAAGTTAAGGTGTATATGTATAGATACATATATACTTGGAGGTGCGCTAATTATATTTCAGTCGAGCGTGATAAATGATTAATGGAATTAATCATCAAAAATAATGTGAAGTTTAATATATTAATTAAACAAGCTTAATATATTAATTAAGCAAGCTTATGAGAGTTAAACATTTAATAGTAAATTAAGATAGCCCCAATAAATAAATTGGGAAGAGATAAGTTGGGTATTGTGGTGGTAATAAGTTTAAACCCAACCTAGTGGCCAAGTGATTTGAAATTTATTAGTAGATCAAAATGGATTAAGGTTAAGGCGAGTCAGATTAATATATAAGGCAAACCATATGGATATATTGAACAAGCCTAAGCATTTGATAATTATAAGACTTGTATGTGTGGCCAAATTGTTAAGGTGACAGTCTAAGATTAAAAAGGAACCATGTGTGGTTGTAATTTCGTGGAATAGCGGTGTGAAGATAATGAGGTAATGTATACCTGATAAAACTAGTATAATTACATATGTGAAGGCAATGTAGCAAATCGGAATATCAAAAAATGACCAAAGCGGTCAAATAGTCAAAGTATGACTAAAGGAATTGAAAGAAAGTCAAATTAAAACTCCAATTTGGAGTTCGGAAGAGAATTTGGAGACTCATACTGCACCGTTGAGTTCAGAACGTTGAATTTGACAAGGAGAGTGAGTAAACACAATTTGGTGTTGGGTCGACTTTTGGTCAAAGTCAGTCGTTTGACTTTTAAAGGTGAAAAGTCAACATTTGAGTTTGAAGAAGAATTTTGAAAAACGGACTTCACCGTAACGACGGGAACGTCGAATTTAGTAAGTATGGACTGTAAACACATATGTGTAATGGTTGACTTTTTGGTCAAAGTTGACTGTTTGACTTTTTAGGGAAAAAGGTCAAACTTGAAGTTCAGAAGAGAATTTGAAGAAACGAATGTTACCATGACGTCGGGAACATCCAAATTAGTAAGAATTGACTGTAATATTGAAAAATGTGATTTTCAGATTAAACAGGTAAAGAATGGGTCAGATAATTAAAGACGGGACCCAAAAGAGAATTAACTCCAGATTTTTTTTAGTGGAAGCCAGCTGAATTATCAACAATTAGAGATAAGAGTAAAGATTTAATTGAGAGTCAATCATATCCTAGTGAAATCTAAGTTAACCAATCATGGCCCAACACCTTTCCTTATCTCTTATCCTTGTTATATCAATTATTTGGCTAACCCATGTGAGAGCAACAAAGAAAAATCAGCAACATATGGAGATAAGAGAGAAGAGTGCTCACGGAAAAATAAAAATAAAAAAGAGAAGGAAAAGGAAAATACAAGTTGGAGTCAAGAGAAATGAAAGCTAGAAGGTATAATCTCTAAACCCTTGATTAATCTTTTGATTTTCTTGGGTATATTTTGGGTGTTAGTAAAATTAATGGTAATAGATCATGGATAATCTTGTATGTAATGGTCTACACCATAGTTTTCATGAATCAATCAAAGGATTCACGGATTTAAATTATTATGAAAGAAAAGTTGAAGAACAATTCGCGGAAAACAGTGTGTTTTGTGGCTGTTTTTGTGAAATTCGTATAAAATCAAATATTTGGAGTTAAAGAGTGAATAATATGTCAAATTAAAGGTGTGCAAGTAAGCTACACGTTGAAATTTTTAAATCACTGAAATTCTTTGTGATTTGTGTGTAGTGACTGTTTTAAGCAGACTGGGTCGGACGAAAATAGCCTGCCCAGCGACTGCAGCGATTTTGTACATTGAAAAAATTGTATAAAATCATATGTTTCGAATTAGATGTTGGTGTAAACTACAAAGTTGTAGCTATAAAAGTTATCTAGAAGTACCCAAAAGATTTTACCATTTTATGGAGTTTAACATTTTTGAAAGGAATTGTTTTGTTAGACTGTCCTGAGAATAAAACTATCTGGACAGGTCGGGTAAATGGTTAGATATGTGTTGTTTGGTGCATGGGATGAAGTCAAGGTCTAAATAAGAATTAAAGTAGACTTCGTAAGTTTTAATTTGACGTAAAGATGAATAAAAACGGACATGTAACGAAGAATTTATGATTAAATTAAAAATAGTATTTTGTGATAGAAAAATTTGTTAAGGTGTCCGCTTAATACATATTCTTGTCGGTAAGAATCTGTGATGAGTTAAGCATTATGTCCAACACTATTACAACACTCAGTGTCATAGTTGTATGGTGTTAGTTGTTTGGTTGTTCTCAGATTTAAAACCAGAAGGGTTAATATGTTCACTGTTGTGTTTAAAACTCAAATCTGAAAGCATTATTAAGTTTCCGGTAAGTGGTAGTATGAACTCTACAATCGTAGAGTGAGCGCACTCTGATTGTAGAGCTCACATATAAACAATTAACATCATTGTTGGGAAACGTAGAGTAGTCTCGACGATCGTAGAGTGGATTCTGTCGATTATAGAATTTCACTCGAAGATCGTAGAATCGTCTCGGCATGTGTCGGACAGATCGTAGAGTGGTCTCGGCCAAGCCCTCGTCTATCGTAGAGTAACCTCGGCTAGGTCTCGGCCATTGCATAGTGATCGTAAGGTGAGATCACTCCGGTCGTAGAACTACTTTTGATCGTCGAATGAGTTGTTGAGGCAGGACCATATGATTCGTAGGATAAGTCTGTTAAGGCAAATAGTAAAATCGTTGAGTGATGATTCACCCGACGATAAGAGAGCAGAAAACTTTTGAATTGGTTATCAATGACAATCCAAAATAGATAAGATTTATTATTTAATTAATTATTATTCAATTAACCATTAAATAATAAGTAAACATAATAGTTGTTTATTTTTATTTTTATAATAACTAAAGATAATTAGTTAATTAATATTTAATTAAAATTAATTGGTAATTAAAAGAGGTTGAGGTTATAAAACATAAGGTATTTAACAAGGTATTAATTAAGCAATTATAAGAAATTGTTTCAAAGTTTAATAAGTGTTTAACACTTAAGAAAATCTTAGCTAAATTTTTAAATCATCAACCTAGGTTTGATTAATTATCTAAAGGGTTAATAATAATATGTTAACTATGTTTGTTATGTGTTTGACTTCTGTGCTAGTTGAATAGTCTTAATAAGTGTATACATACCATTATACACAGTGTTAATTGTTAGACCAACTTTATTAATGTTAGGTCTTTCCAATCAAGTTAATTAAAGTTAGACGTTAATGGTAGCTGAGCAGACAGACAAGTTCTTTAACCTTACTCAAATTTATATTGAGCAAGTTCCTCTTAACTCAAACTTGAGTTGTTATGTCTCAAGCATGCTAGTGGTTTAATTCTCTATAATTATTTCACCTCTTTAAATTATTGATTCGCACATAGTACATGTTGCATATGTTTATCAGGTATAAAAGGCTGATCACCTACATTACTATAAGGTTTAGTTAAATTTGTTCATGGTCATTATTGACACTCACCATTACTTGATTTAGTCATTCAATTATTGAAATTATGATTCGTACTCATTCACAATTACTATATTGTTAGAAACTCAAAAGTTTATTCTTTTTTTCAATCATGATATATCTTTATTGTATTTAAACTTGCTGAGCAAAGTCGTTGTTCACCCTTACTAAAGGGTTAATAATAATATGTTGACTATGTGTGTTATGTGTTTGATTTCTGTGCTAGTTGAATAGTCTTAATAAGTGTATACATACCATTATACACAGTGTTAATTGTTAGATCAACTTTATTAATGTTAGGTCTTTCCAATCAAGTTAATTAAAGCTAGACGTTAATGGTAGCTGAGCAGACATACAAGTTCTTTAACCTTACTCAAATTTATATTGAGCAAGTTCCTCTTAACTCAAACTTGAGTTGTTATGTTTCAAGCATGCTAGTGGTTTAATTCTCTATAATTATTCCACCTCTTTAAATTATTGATTCGCACATGGTGCATGTTGCATATGTTTATCAGGTATAAAAGGCTGATCACCTACATTACCATAAGGTTCAGTTAAATTTGTTCATGGTCATTATTGACACTCAACATTACTTGATTCAGTCATTCAATTATTGAAATTATGATTCGTACTCGTTCACGATTACTATATTGTTAGAAACTCAAAAGTTTATTCTTTTTTTCAATCATGATATATCTTTATTGTATTTAAACTTGCTGAGCAAAGTCGTTGTTCACCCTTACTATATCATGATAACAAATTTCAGATTAATAAGAATGTTTGAGGAAAGACGGAGAGAGAAGCAAATGACAAGATTATAGTATTACGTATGATAACGAATTTTGTCATTGGATGTAAGTTAATTGTGTAAACCTTTTTATGAACTTAAAGGTATATATGTAAGTTAAGGTTAGAAACATTGACACATATTGTAGAATACTCTGAAATAAACAATTTATGTTTATTTATCCCGCATTAGTTATAGAACATATATCAAGATGATGTATCGTGACGTACCAAGTCTAAGGTTTAAGGTATCCGGATTTGAGGGCGTCACACACTCCAACAACAATGAGTTTCAAAGAGTAAATATCATCATTTCATTATAAAACCCAATAACCCAAAACAATAATTCAGTAAAAAAAAGAGTAACTACGGAAACCCACAAATTTTTATTTTTTGATAAGTTCACCAAACCCGCAAATTTAACCATTAGAAACAACAAAAATTAAATTTTATCCAAAAAACTACTTACTCCATACAATATTTTCAGAAGTAATGTTGAAAGCAGAGAAATAAACTAACTTGCAGTACCCTGAGGTGGTGGAGCAAACAATATCATCCCCGCTTGGATGCACAGCAATGTTCACAGGATCACTTCCTTTTTCAAATACATACGTTGCCTATAAAAAAAATACCAAATACGCAAATTCTTATACTGTATTTAATAAATACTCCCAGAAGATAAAATCATTAATGACTTTGACACAAAATCAACTTAACATTTTCAAACTCAAAACTCACATGAATTGACTATTATCAACTATCTAAAAAGTATTAATCATCGCAAAATCGATTGTTTCAGAAATTTTAATAAATCGTCTCCAATTTGAGCCTGAAAATTTCTCAGATTTACTTTCAAAATTCAGTATATATAATATATGTATGTATATGATGTTTAGAGAGGGATACCGAAGGAGATGAAGAGAGAGAAGAGATTTGGGGGTCAAATGAGAAGAATTGGAGCGAAGACGGTTGATCTCCATGTTTCAATTTCCCCAAGACAACGAGATGGGCGTTTTCTGGCCTTCGTATCCATGCCGCACACGTCACCTTCCCCTCTCCCGAAGCGGCACGAATTACCTCCATCTCTATCTTGTTTCGAAAACGAATTGAAGGAAAACAGATAGAGGAAAGGAAAATTTAGGGGGGAAAGGGAAGGTAAAGGAAAATTTAGGGATTTTTATTGTTCTGGTGTTTAGTAAATTGGGAGAGTTGGAGATTATGAGAAATAAATAAATTTATAGAAAAAATGTTGGCGAATAAAGAAAGGGGAAGGCGGTTTGGCCAACGCTTCTTGGGTACATACTGGATGGATATTCTGTTGATTATTCGGCGGGAAGAATTAGGCATCCCAAAAGTCCTACGTAGGACATATTCGATTATAATTATAAATTAAAATTTACGTAATTTTAATATTTGAATAAATATTTAAATTATAAAATAATCGATTAATTAAAAATTGAATAACCGATTTTTTATTCGATTATTTTGATTAATAACGAAAATTAAATTCTATTTTTGTCAAATAAAATTTTTTATTACAATTTTTTTTACTACTAGAGATTCTAATCAATAATTAATAATAATCAATAACCATAGTAATTCATTAACTTAACAAAATTTAATGGTTTAAAATTAATAATACATAATTCATAATTTTATAAAGTCTAATTATTGTCATAACAATTAATAATTTAAAATATAAAATATTTTTTCTAAATGTTAATTTGATTAATCGGTTAACCGAACGTATAATTTTCATATTCAAAATCAAATTCGAAAATTGAATTATAAAAGAGTTATAACTGAAAATATTCAAATAAATAAAATATTTTAATTAAAAAATTCAATTCAATTATTCTATTTTATCTGTTTTTTACTGAGTCCTTGTCTCACGGCATGTTTTCCTTCTTTGGAACTTGGTTTAGGCTTTAATGCAAATATTTGGTTTAGGCTTTTGCTGATTGAATAACTGATATCTCCAACCTTGAGGTTTTGTTTTAATGACTGAATCACTGATAGGACTCGAGGTCAACTGGTTAATGATAGAGAAGCATCACAAAGACTTTGGTGAATTTTGAAAAAAAAGAAAATGATAAAAAAAATCGAAACTTTGACGTATTATTATACTATAATGACTTAACTATCTTAAAAATGACTTAAAAAACTCTTAATTAAACTTGAGTTGCGCCTCGAATAAGGCTTGTTGTCAACTATAAAGTAGGGCACTAAAGTAGGGCCTTGTTGTCAACAATAATGTTGGACATTAAAGTAGGGCATTCCTAAAAAGTAAACAAATTTAGTTCCAAAAAATAGCTGCTCCAATATACTTAAATTTAAAGGGTAGTTTGAAAAATATAAAGTTTTACCATAATGTTAACATTAAAACAACCTTTAATTTTTTCTTCTGCTCTAAAACTAAATTAATGATTATTTAAAAAAAAACACATGTATTTTGTATTTAAAATATTAATGTTAGTGTTGACATCAAATTATTTCTCTTACCGAAATCACCCGTCAGCAAGATACCGGCATACTTAATAAACCGTTAAACATCTCACAGAACAGTCACGGTTTGAGCCGTCCGTGGATGCTCCGGTGTGAGAATAAGTGCAAGTGATTAACGTCACAATGAAAAACCAAAAATATATGCTGAAAATAAATGCAAGATATTTGATAGCTCTCGTTTTTCATGTAGGAAAGTATTTTTGTATTTTGTATTTAATAATAATAATAATAATAATTATTATTATTATTATTATTAAATAAAAATAAAAAATGGATACGGTTCGAGATATACAGAACCGTCAAATTTTCGAAACGATATCGAATCGATCACTTTTTGTATATAATTGTTCGATTCGGATCGATTCAATATATCATATATACCGAGTGTACTAAAAAAATTACACACCCCTACTAACCCAACTCAATTCATTTGTTAGGTGATTGAATAACGACAAAAAAATAACATAAACAAAAATACAAGTTATGTAAATAATAGTACGGAGTATACATTTGAAGATGAAAACTATTACAAATTTTATTTTATTTTTATAATTTTTTTTAAGAACAACTCTTATGAAGTTAAAATAAGATTTTCTTGACATTTGCATTTAACAATTGTCATTGTATGTCTTTATAAGTAAGTTTCTTATATATATATATATATATATATATATATATATATATATATATATATGGAGAATTATTAACTCATAATTGTAATGATATTAGTCTATATATATCTTTAAAATTTAAAAATTTATAAATACAACTCTTTTTGTACATAGTGGTAAATTATTATCTTTAAATTCTTTTATTTTTCAAAAAATTTCTTATTTATATTAGTAGTTGATGATGAGCAACGTGATGATGACAAAAGATAAATATAAAGAATGAATATAAATAATGTGTCGAATTATAATTAATTATTATTTCAATATACATATGTGAATTCAATAGTCATAACTAACTATTATCGTACATATTATTTTATATTATATTTTTGTATTCAATTTTGAATTAGAAAAACACTATTGATTCTTAGCTTCTCATAAAAGGGATATTAATGAAATTTTATACTCCATCCATTTTATATTATAAGATTATTATTAATTTTTTGAAATTAATTTAAAATATTTTTAAATTTAAGATTAACATAAATTCTTTTAGTTTTAATCAATACAATGATAAATATTATAAAAATATTATTTAGTATAAACTTTATTATTTTATAATTTTAAATAAATTATCTTAATTTTAAATTTAAAATATTTTAAAATATTTTTTAAAAATTAATAATTATCTTATAATTTAAAATGAAAAAAGTAAAAACTTTAATTATTTAATATTAGTTTGACAATTTTCTTAATTTATATGTATCAAATTAAAATACAGAATACTCTTTTTATGGAATGAAAAGAGTATTCTGTATTTGGAAATAAAAGTATTCATGCGCAGTTGGCTCGTATATTAAATACACCGTATCTGTCTTAGTTCAAGAAAATTATTCGGTAGTTCTGGATTACAGCCACGTGGTGTTTATATCAATCACATCTCTTTATTTTAATAGGTCATTCTTCATTTTAGTAAGTTCAGAATTATATGCGATGGAACATAATTAAAATAAAAAGATGTGATTGATGTTAATAATCCGAAATAGTGAATAATTTTCCGTGACTTCATCACTCTCACACTACCCAACACCGGCAAACCCGAGAAAACCAAACACTGAAAATCTAGAACAAATAAGAACAAACAAACACTTTACACAGAGAAGAAAGAGGAGAGAGAAACTGAGAGAAAGAAAGACTCATTCGCAATTTCAATTCGCCCAATCCGATTCTCTTTCCCATTCCAATTCAAGTTTATCTCTCATCGAATTCGCAAAATGGGACGCAATTCAGTGAACCCCGACATCGTTTCCTCCGGCGACGATAATTCGGGCAACTCCGGTGGGGGAGGGTTTCACTCGATCCGAGACCGTTTCCGTTACAAGCGAAACCCTGCCGACATCGCCATCAGAGACACCTCCGCTTCCAAGGGAGCACCGACCTTGGCGGATCGGCAGTGGAGACCGACGAGCCGATCGTACTTCTACGGCCGATCCGCGACGAAGAAGTGGATGTTGTTTCCGTTCAGAGGCAGGTCGTTCTTCTATTTTTGTACATTGTTCGCGGTTTTCGCATTCGCTCTGGCGTCGATGGTGTTGCAGACCTCGATCATGTCGGTGTTTCGGCAGGGGAATGAGAGTGGGAGGTTGGTACTGGAGGGTTTGAAGTTTGGGAGTTCATTGGAGTTTGTGCCGTGGAGAATTCTTCGGAGGTTTGAGCTTGGAGGCGGACTTGATCGGTTGCGGAGCCAGCCTAGGATCGGTATTCGACCGCCTAAGCTTGCGCTTGTGAGTGACATTTAATTATTTCACATTTTCTGGATTTATTGGAGTTCAGGAAAGTATTCACTTCATGAACTAGTATACTTGTTGCTTCATTTGACTTTACTTTCCATAATTTGAGAACAGAAATAGTAAGTACAATGATGCTGATTATATGTGTCAACCTTTGGAGTTATGGTTACTAATTATATATTATTATATTTATTGTTGCATTTGGATAATTTGAAGGGAGAAAAAGATGAAGAGGGGGTGAATTGATTTAATGGAATTGGGAATCAGACAGTTCTAATACTTTATAGAAGTAAAATTGGTGGCTAAAAAAAAGACGTGGAGAAAGTGATGATGATTACAAAGCTAGCACTTTGGATTCTTTTTGGGCTTTATTGCTGATGAGTGTAGCAATACGTTGGTTTATAATATTCATGAATATGTAATCAAATTACATATAAGCAGTGAAAGCATGATAAAATTAGAATTTAATTTTTTTACTAAAAACTATAATTCAGGATCGACCTTCATGCATAACTATTAATTAACAAGAATGAGATAAAGAATTATACCATTGTAGATTCTAGTTTTTCATATGTACGTCTTCAACTCTAATTCTTTCGTATTCTTCTTGAATTCCATCGATTAGATTTTTTTGATCAACGTTAGTCACCCAAGTGTTTGGCCTCTAGAGGTGATCCATTAAGGAATAATAAGGATTTAAGAAGTGAATGATTACAAACCCTAGTTTTCTCTCTCTTCTAATTTCTTAGATCTAGAGAACTTGTGAGTACTCTCTCAAGACTTATGGTAGTGTGTGTAACCTTAATACATAATAAGAATTCTCTTATTTATAGATATAATCATCCCTCCTAACACCTTTAGGAATAAGGTTTTTAATTAAGCTCCTAATTTAATTAGGAGCTTAATTAATTTAATATAATAATTATAATTCATAAACCATTTAGGAACTTAATTATCAATTATGATAATACTCTTATTAATTAATTTCTAAGCCATTTAGAAATAATAATAATAATAATAATAATAATAATAATAATAATAATAATAATAAATAATCTTATTCATTTATAATTAGTATTTCTAAAATACTAAATAATAAATATTAAGCTATTTAATTTATTCTATTATCATAGTATAAATTAAATATACTTAATTCATTATTACAATTATGTCATTTATTTCTTAAATAATTAATTTTCTTTTGTAGTGTGACTCTTTAGATTCTCCATATTAAATCGGTTGTAGAATAAATCAATTAGAACAATTCTAATTTTATTTAAATAAATAAATTAAAATATTAATTCATTTAAATAAATAATATTTATTCTACAATAAGGGCAAGTCCCCTTAGCAATCAACGACTTTTCAGATAATATAGATTTCAACATTTAATCATAAAAGAACCTTTCAGTGAATAGTTACCGTATAATTGAATCATTTTACCGTACAATGTCCCAATCAAAACTAAGATATGATATTACTATTAAGACTTATTTTATTTGATTATATGCATTTCGATTCTCAAATGAATAACTCTAATTAATGTAAATTAGAAACTAATTTCTAATTTTCATTATGCCTTGGCCAATAACTACTGAATTGTCATTTATTGAATCGCATAAGATATTTTCCTCTTTTACTAGAAGTGGTAGATTCTTTATTAATTATTTACCTATTTCCGTGTATAACTTATTATACCCGAACATACCATTTGATACACCCTAAAGGTTTTAAGGAATATGTCAAAATATAATTCATCATACACAAGATACTATGATGATCTCAAGTCCAAGGATCACTTGTACTATTATCACAAAAGAAACTTCTATTGACAAGCAAGTAAGACTCCATTAGGTGTTCCTTGAGCGAGTCACGTTCACTGAACTTATTCTTCAATAAGTACCTACATACTTGTTTTAGTGTCTCTACACAAATGATTTTGAGATCAATCATTTTCTTCATAAGAGCAAGCATAATATGTATTAATCTATCCGGATTCACTAATCGTCATTTTAGTAATCCCATAATTATGAACAATTTTAGCTTTGAGCTATCTTAAATTTAGATCTCATTAGCATGATCATTATTATGATTTTAAAAGTATTGCTCAACAACTATGAATTTATCACAGTTAATGTCATCTATTAAATATGAATAAAGAAAATGCCTTTGTATAAATAAATTTTTATTAATAAACGAATAAGATTACAAAGTATATGCTACATTATATCAAGTATGATTGGTTTGTGTGCATACTACTTTCAATCTCCCACTTGCATTAAAGTCAATCGTCATGATATCTAATACCCATCTTCTCTAAGTGACGATCAAACTGCTTTTGAGTTAAAACTTTAGTAAATGGATCTGCTATGTTGTCAAGAGAATTTACACGCTCCAATGTGACATCTCATCTTTCAATGATTTCTCTAATCAAACGAAACCGTCGCAACACGTGTTTGGATTTCTGATGAGACCTAGGTTTCTTGGCTTGTGCAACAGCTCTTGTGTTGTCACAAAATAAAGACATTAGTCCTTGAATGCTTGGAATCACTCCAAGTTCTGTAATGAATTTCTTCATCCAAACAGCTTCCTTTATAGCTTCACTTGCAGCTGTGTACTCTACATCTGTTACTGAATCAACAACTGTTTGCTGTTTGAAACTTTTTCAACTCACTGCGCCACTGTTTAAGGTAAACACATAATCCAAAACGGATTTACTGTCATCTCGGTCAGTTTGAAAACTTTATTCTGAATAGCCCTCTAGTTTCAAATCAGATCCACCGTAGATAAGAAATATATCTTTAGTTCTTCTTAAGTACTTTAAGATATTTTTCACTACCTTACAGTGTTCTTCTCCAAGATTAGACTGATATTTTCTTGTTACACTAAGTGCATGAGCAACATCAGGTCTTGTACATATCATCCCGTACATGATAGATCCTATTGCTGAGGTATAAGGAATCTTACTCATATGGTTTCTCTCTTCAGGTATTTTTGGGGCCTACTTCTTGGAGATATATATTCCTGGACCCATCGGCATGAATCATTTTTTGGAATCTTCCTTGCTAAATTACTTTAGCATTGAATCAATGTATGTTCCTTGGGACAAGCCAAGCATCCTTTTAGATATATCTCTATAGATTTTTATCCCCAAAATATATGATGCTTCTCCTAAGTCCTTCATGGAGAAGTGTTTAGACAACCAAATCTTGATCGACTATAGCATTGGAACATCATTCTCTATCAGTAATATATCATCAACATATAATACTAGGAATGTAACAACGCTCCCACTAACCTTCATGTACACACATGGTTCATACTCGTTTTTGATAAAATCAAACTCTTTGATTGTCTCATCGAAACGAATGTTCCATCTTTGAGGAACTTGCTTCAATCCATAGATAAATCGTTGTAGTTTACAAACTTGATTTGTTCAATCCTTTGAAACAAAACACTCTGGCTGTATCATATATACATCATCTTCTAGTTTTCCATTGAGGTAGGTCGTTTTCACGCCCATTTGCTATATCTCATACTCATGATAAGCTATAATTGCAAGCAAAATCTGAATGGACTAGAGCATCGCTACTGGTGAGAATGTTTTGTCATAGTCAACACCTTGTTTTTGTTTGAAACCTTTTTGCAATCAGTCAGGTCTTATAGGTCTCTACCTTGCCGTCTGCTCCAGTCTTTTTCTTAAAAATCTATTTGCACCTAATAGGTTTAATGCCTTTAGGTGGAGTAACCAAAGTCCATACTTGGTTCTCATACATGGAGTCCATGTCGAATTTCATGGTCGTTAGTCATTTCTCTGAATATTACCACTCATTTCATCTTCGTAAGTCCGTGGATCATCATCATCTATGATGCGTACCTCATCTATGATGAATACATACCTTTTTGGTATCTTAGGTACTATTCCAAATTTACGAATAGGTTGTGGTACAGTAGGTTGTGGTACTTTATTATGTACTAATCTATCCGGATTCACTAATCCTCATTTTAGTAATCCCACGATTAGGAATAATTTTAGTTTTGAGCTATCTTGAATTTAGATCTCATTAGTATGATCATCCTTATAATTCTAAAAGCATTGCTCAATAACTATAGGTTTATCATAATTAATGTCATCTATTAAATATGGATAAAGAAAATGCCTTTGTATAAATAAATTTTTATTAATAAACGAATAAGATTACAAAGTACACGCTACATCATATCAAATATGATTGACTTGTGTGCATACTACTTTCACCATCAACTTTTAGTCTTTTAGAAACATCAAATAGAATGACTTCTGATTAGTTATACCCCAAACTTTTTCTTGTTGAAACTTGAGCATAAATTTAAAGATGAACGTTTATAAAAAGAGAAATGTATGATGTTCAGAAAAGTCTTGAGCATGTGAAATATGTCTTGCCAACTTTGATTTGATTATGTGTATGTGTTAATGTTGGTTTGGATAATTTGAAGAAAAAGAAAGAAAAGTTGAATTGGTTAAAGGCGGCACCTTAGAGTAAATCTGTGCTTTATTTTGGGGTAGTGTAGAATAATGTCCGCCCTCTATGGATTTTATGTGATATATATATATATATATATATATATATATATATATATATATTTTTTTTTTTTTATTATTTATTTTTTTTTGTGTGGAAGGATTTTAAGCTATGTTACACAAACTCAGATGGAGTGTCTGGTTAGACACGATACGTTGATGAATCCAACACGGGTACTTTTCAATTTTGTCAATTTCTAACAAACTTACACTAAAATGAAGCGTCTAGTACCCATACTTTTATTTGAGTGTCGAGTGTTGAACACGTGTATTTTAGGGTAAAATAAAGAGTCATTGTAGTATAGATTTTAAGAATCGGTGAAAATATAAATATATATTATTCTTTTTAATATTTCAATAAATTTTTATTAGACAAAATAATTGTATACTATATTTTCAACTATATTAAAATGTAATGAAAATATTATATATAACTAAGTATTTGCCACTTAATCTTTTTTTCCACAGAATCCAAAAACAAAGGGATCTATCTTTGTACAATGCGGTATTAATAACCAGTGGCGGAACCAGGACCATATTATAGGGGGGTCAAAATTTCTCAGTAAAAAAAATTATTTATTGACGCTTGAACTGCTTCTTTCGGCTATACGATTGAGAGGAGACAACTGTATTCTGCGACTCTGCATAGCTTGAAAACATCTCAAAAAACTTACTAAATGAAACGACGTCGTTTTATTTAGTAAGTTTTAAAAAAAAAGGTCAAATCTATTTCACCTGAGAATGAGAAGTTTCGAATTGCCGGCAATGGAGGATCAGGAGATGGAGGTTGGGGGGTTAATAAATAAAATTTCGCCTGAAGTTTAGCTCGAGGGTCGAAGTTAATGGGGTCAAATGAACCCCCCCCCCCCGGCGTGATGATAATAACTTGAGGATTAGAGCCATCGACGTATTAAATCTTTGTATGGAAGGATCCATGATTTTTCTTAGAACACGTTGATCTCAAAGACTACTAAACTTTTAGTTGCTTTTGAATGAAACAAAATATAGTGGACCTAATTTGACCAAAAATTGCTCTAAAGCACTGTACTAGAGTTACTTCATTCTTAATAAGTTCACTTGAAAATTATAAATATGATTTTTGAAGGGTAAATTAAAATTTCAAGGTGAAAGCAAAAAAAATGTGGTAAAGAAGCATTTCCTAAAAATCTTTGGTTTGAAAATATTTGAATGAAAATGCGTGCATGGTTACTTATAGAAAAGTTTAGTGCATGGAAGTAGTAGGGGTTCAAGTCTTATTGGAGACGTGATGGAGGACAAGGTGGAAAAAGAAATAAGAACTTATCCATCTATGCAATCATTAAAGAACCACACAAAAAAAGCATAAACTTTTAATTCTCAAATCAATATATTCAATGCTCTTTCGCTTCCCAAATTGCTCAGCATCATTATCAAAGTTAAAATTGGTATCTTTTATTTAACCAAATTTCTTTTTATCCATTTTTCTGTCTATCAGCATTTGTCGAAGTTTGATAAATAATCAACATCAATATTCTAGATAGAAGCTTCGATCTACAACACAAATCATCGCTGTTGTAGTCCATTTATCCTTGTTCCATTATTTTTCAGATTTGTTTTGTTAATTTCCTTATAGTTTGGTTCTTGTTGAGAAAAAAAGGTCAACCAATACTAAAAACCGTTATTAAAAGGAAAATAAATAAGAGTCGGGGAAAAAAAGAAAAGAAAACGCGAAAAAGGGAATAAAAAAAGAATAATTTTGACAATCCACACAAGTTTGACGATTTAAATTTTCTTTAGGATCAAGTAAAGAGACTTGAGCATCGAATTTTCGGCTTGTGCAAGTAAATTTAAGCTCTTATCTTTCATTTGGTTCTGATTATTGGAGATTTTGTGTTGATCTAGAATTTTCTGAAATAACATTACATATTTAAGGCACATTTTGAGTATGTAACAACATGCTAAGTTCACCCTTATTGTTCAAGAGCAAAAAGTGTTCATCCTAATTGGATCCGTTCAACTAAAGGGCCAAGTTCACAAGAGGAGACCCACCACTTTCATGTTGATGCCCAAGGGGTTATTGATAAAGCGAATGTTGAACAACTTGAAAACCTAGAGATAGCTTATCATGAAGAAATTGAGGTTCAAGCAATAGTCCAAGTTGATCATGAGGTTGAAGAAAAAATAGATTACAAAGTTGAGGTGTAGCATGCTTGCAGACTCTCATAAAGTTGGAACATGGGATATGCATGTTGGGCTGAAAGATGTCTAACTCTCATAAAGTTGGAACATGGGATATGCATGTTAGGCCGAAAGAAGTCTTTTAGATTGTTGACTCTAATGGAATTGAAACATGAGATATGCATATTTGGTTGGAAGACGTCTCTTAGATTGTGGGTTCTCATTCCTATTAATTACAAAAGTTGAGGTTGAATTTTTCTTTCTAGTGATAGGGAGAATGATGCAAAGCAATATATAGGGATTAAACGATTTGAATATATTGATTTGAGTGTTAAAAGCTTTGTGTTTTTTGTGTCTTTCTCTACTTATTCTTGCGTGAGAATAGGTTATTATTCACGGGGAGGGAATGGAAATCAAGCATTCCATTAACGCATTGGGTAGGTTACTTGAATATTGTGTATAAATGGAATATTATTCCAACAAATTGTGTGGTAGGTAGGAAAATAGTTTGAAGTGGAATGGTATTTATGGTAAATAACCAAAATACCCTTGAAAATAGAGAGATAAAGAGAGAAGAAACAAATACAAAAATTTATAGGGAAAGTTTTTTTATAGTAACAAAAATATTTAGAGAACAATTTAGGGAGAAATTGTAGTGAAAAAAATTAGAGAGAAAATCTTAGATGGAATTGTTGGAGAGAAATTCCTTTATAGAGTATCAAAATCTTTTTGGACCCATTTCGTGCAATGACAGAATCCCTTTTTCGTAGCTCCCTTAAGGAACTTTATTTCAAATGCACAAGTGAAATGGGTATTCCGACAGAATACCCACCCCTAAGATTTTTAGAATATCAAACTTTGGAATGGAATGTTTGGTTGGAATTAACATTTTATTTTGCCCCATTTCCGTCCAACCAAACATCCCATTATACCGTTTCCCCCCATTGTCCTACATCAAGATGCCATTTTATAGTCTTTTATGGTCTTTAGATCTAGTATAAATGGAGACCATCCTATGGCCTGTATAATCTTATTTTCATGTAGGGGTTGGGGTTAGATGTATGACCTCTCTAAGATCTTCTATAATAATAAATAAATTATAAATAATAGTAAAATTAAAAACTGCATGGTTGAGACAGTCTAAGCGGGCTACTGGTTTATCGGGATGGATACTTCGGGATACTGCCGAGGGTACATATGGGTACAACAGGGAAGTTTTAGTTTTAAACACACTAAAGATCCTATGGTGGCTTTAGAAATTTAAAGGTTTTATATAAATAATATGACTTATCACTAAACTAAAGTAAAATGTACTCCCTTCGTCCCACAAAAAATAATTGAGGTAAAAACTTTTTTTATCCCACAAAAAATATCTAAAGTACACAATTCAAAATATTATATTATATAATATAATGTTTATTTTACCCTCAAAAGTATTTAAGTAGAGACCACTAATTTTTTTTAAAAAAAGAGAATATTTAGTGTACTTACATGGGGTCCATTATGGCTAAAATGGAAAATAACTTATACTTTCTCCTCTACTTTTGTTTTTCTTAAATTATTTGAAATATGTACTTAAGACATCTTTTATGATTGAGGGAGTAGATAGTACTAGAATTATAATCAGAGCTCGCGAATCAAGCATTTCTCTACATAAACTCATCTCTCAATTAACTCACAACCACACGCTCCTCAGACTCTTTCTGTCGAGCTGCCTCACTCAGCCACCTTCCAGCAACCGAGATATTTCTTTCAACATCCGAGACTCTATCCCTAGCGATATGTCCAACTGTGACTGTTTTGAAAACCCCCATACACAATACCACAATGAAGCGAGAAAGATATTCTGGCTATTCATTTGCTATTTATGTAATTAGTTATATTCATATTTGTGCATGGAAGTGATCAAACTTTTCTATGTTTATTAGTGCCTTGTGGTGATAATTGTAAGATCTTAGGACAAATTAAGAATGATCCCCGGACATTGAGTAACCGTAACAAGTGTGCACTTCTTGGTTTAGGTAGCAGAGTGCTTCTGCTTTATCTCAGTGATCAATCTCTATGACATTTCCTTAGTTTTAGAAGGAAAAAAAAGGTAAAATAGAAAAGGTTCTTACTGTTTTTTCCTTTTTCCCTTGGTTTAGGTAGCAGAGTGCTTATGCTTTATCTCAGTGATCAATCTCTATGACATTTCCTTAGTTTTAGAAGGAAAAAAAAGGTAAAATAGAAAAGGTTCTTACTGTTTTTTCCTTTTTCCCCCAAGGCTCAAGATTAGTAAAGCCTACACTTTATACCTTTGTATTTATTCAATGGTGCATTAATATCTTTGCTGCTGTCGTAATGCACTCAGAGATTTAAGTTCAGGTGATTTGTGTGAAGTTGCAATACTTTTTATTTAAATCAAAAAGCTAGTGTAGAGGAGGATCAGGAGTCTTAGAATACTAGTGGAAAAAATTAAAGAACATCAACGAAAAGAACTCTACAATCCATAGCGATACCTAACCGTGACTCTTCTGAAAACCCCCATACCCAATACCACAACTAATCGAGAAAGAAATTCTGGGTATTCAGTAGCTATGCGTTATATGCTACATAGCATCCATATCTACTTACCGAACGTCTGACTGAAGCCTGGTGTGTTGGTTTAACTGCATTAGCATAAGTCAATTACATATTCTGCATCCTGAAGTAATTTATTTTACTTTTCCCCTTAAATGTTCTTTGACCTCTTTGCCACCTATGTATTTAATTATTTACATGTTTGTGTATTGAAGTGATCAAACTTTGTAGATTTAATAACGTCTTGTTGTCATAATTGTAAGATCTTAGGATAAATGAAGAATGGTCCCCCGACATTGATGTTGTCTACTGTGGCAAAGAACTTGCAGGGGCTGGGGTACATGTTTAAGGTAATTTTCTTTGAAGGTTCTGTCACATAACTTGCTCTTTCTTTTTCTGTATAATTTGCCATATAACATCGTTCATTGTTGGTGGTAATGGGTGTATAAACTATTTATGTACGAATCAGGTGCCTTTTTATTAATCATAAATTCATAAAATATAACCCTCCATCTCACATTATTTGCAGCTTTTTTTTCCCGAGTGTGCCGCACAGATTATAAAATGTTTTGAAACTATATCTAGATATTATATTCTTATATTTTAATATATTCAAATATTATATTTTTAATTATATTATAAATTCTTTAAAAAATATAATATTTAATATATACTTTTGACATGTCTTAAAATCTATGGAGTACACTCAAAATAAATATTTTCAAATAATGTGGAGAGAGGAGTATTAAGATAAATCTACGCATAAGGTGGGTGCCGTTTAGTTTCTCCGAAAAAGGAGCCTCCTATATATTGATTTAATTTTTCTATGTTAGTTGTTTTTGCAAATCGTTTTGCAATAATGCTTTTGGTAAAAGAATAGGGTGTGATTTTCAATTCAATTCAACTCAAAGGATGTAATGGTTTACATAATAGGTACATAAATTAGGTGCATGTATAATTACTTTAGTTTCGGCGGAATCATCTAGAGCACCCTTGTAAATGGATTCATGGGATTTTCTTGCAGAAACTTATTCCTTTTCAACGACTCTCAGATGCAGGCTGTACTTGTAATAATCCTTACCTTTACTTCAATTGTAAATGTAATTATAAATGAAAATTTTCAGTAAAGAGTATTTATATTGTATGAATAATGTATGTAAATATATGCGTATTTGTGCAAGTATATATATGTATAATGTATACTAGTATATGGCTCAAATAGACAAATACTTCTGGAAGCTTATAAAAAAAAGGATTTGGTGGGGGAAAATCCGGCCACTTTGGCCCAGGGTGGGGGTGGGCTAACCACCCTTCCTACTATGGTACTTTGTGTTGAAAAAGAAAAAGAAGTATGACCAATATAGAGCCATTGGTTCCTAAGTAAACTTGGTAAGCATGTAATTAATGCTAAGATGAAGATTACTTGCAAGTAATTGATGGGGATAAAAAGTAAATAAATTTTATTTTAGTTAAACTCACGTATAAATGAAAAGTCTTGAAAGTTTAAAAAGAAAATAAGGAAAGGTTACTGCTATATATATGTGAAGGGAGCTTGCATATTTCACTTTTACCAACAAGTTTCCAAACTAAGTGAGAGTAAGAGAGAAAGGATTTCGGCAGCTAGAGAAGAAGGAAAGAAGAAGAAAACTAGAAGCAAGAAAAGAAAAATAAGAGAAAGAAAAGTCAGAACAAGAGAAGGTAATCAAAACCTAAACAAACCTTGATCCTTATATCATTTAGAAGTTATTTCTTTTGTAAGATTTATAAAACTTAAAGTATGTTTAGCCTTAGTTTTGATATGATAATGATATACTACTATGGATCACGAAAGGAAAATTTAGAGCTTTAAGGAAATAAGAGATGAAACATGAATTTATGTTTTGAAAAACCTTAAATCTGTTTTTTTTTTTGTTGTAAAATACATGACTAATAATGTACAAAGACTCTAAGCTTGAAATTTTTAGAGCATGTACAATTGTAAGTTAGCTAGCTACTGTTAGAGTACATAACCCCTCCATGGTGATTTTTTAGAGTTAGAGACCCCAGAAAATTCTGAAAATTTTATGTTAGATGTATCATGATATAGAGAGTCTCACGTTCAAAAAAGAGCTCAAACAGGTTTGTAGATATTAACTAAGAAATAAAACAGTTTTGGAATTGGAAACCCTAAAATGGGAATAACTTGAGTTCTGTGAATCATTTGGATATGAAATTTTTAAGAATTGGTGATAAAGGGGACATACTATCCAAATTTCATAATTTTTGGAGTTAAACTCGAATTATGAAAAATATTACAATTTTGAAAAAAAATGACCCTTAATTAAATAATAAACTTAATTGAAAAAATTACAGAAAATTTAAAATATATATATACACCTTCTGTTAAAAGGAATTAATAAAATAATTTTTTTAAATATGTCTGATGAAGAAAATAAGAATTGAAAAATTGTGAAAAAGTAATTAAAGTAAGCCAGAAAATGCGTAATAGAATTTTACCGGTTAATATATGTTAAAACAAAGTGTACAAGTTATGTGGATACTTAAAATTATGTTTTAAAGGTTGAGTTATATAAAGTAAGTTAAAAAAATACTCAAAAATGAGTTTACGATAACCGAAAATACCAGGTTTACAGGAAGTTACCAACAGTAACAATTAATATTAACAAAGAAATTAATATATATATTCTTATGAATAATGTAGGTTATACTTTGGAGGAATTAATTGAATTGAGCGAGGAAGATACGAGTAAATCAGGCAAGTTTCTACACTACGTCCTCTTGTATTGTTATAATTGTTTAAATAATATTTTATTTTTAATTAAATTCTGAAAATTAAATTATAATCTTGTGTGATTTAAAATAATGAGTTAATGCCATTTATTTTCAGCTAAACTCTATTGATGAGCTAATTCTATTATTGAATTATTATTCTCTAAAATATCGAATTGTTATAAATTCTTAGGAAATGGTTATTATTTCAAACTAAATTATTTTGGGGCGAATTTTTGATGTTTAGAACTGAGGTGAACAACCCTATTGTATATAGGAGAATATTATGATATGGTCGGATTACCGACATTACGCTATAAACACGTCGTGAAGATGACGTTATGCGTAACATGAGATATTATTAAGTTGATCCCCTATAATACTCTGAGGAAAGTTTGCAGTCTTTGCGACTGTTGAATATTTTGGAGAGTTCTTGGTCCCTACGACAACTCAGTTATCTCATTTGGAATTGAAGTTTGTTTGAAAGTGATGTGACACAGTTTAAAATAATTGTTATACTCTAATTCCTTAAATCAAATACCTTGAGATTTCCAATGACACTTATTCATTGCATATAAAAGTTTATATTGCTGAAATTTTTAAATCTTTAAAACTTGTTGAGAACACTTGTCGCTCACTCTAACGTTTCATATATAGGTTACAACTAAAGCAGAAGGACCACAGACAATAAAGATAAAGGAAAAGAGGTGTATAATTCTGAATAATAGATAAAAAGTGATGTATTCGGTATATTTTATTTATGATATGTAACTTTTGAAGTACGGATTGTAATAGGTATTGTATAAGTAATTAAGAACTGAGATTGTAAGATTCATCAAGTAAAGTATTGTAATGAGTGAAGTAATTAGTTTATTTTACTAGTTAATGATGTGAATGTGTGTAGATAGTGAACACCAAATCTATTATAGTGAGTACTCGAATTTGGGGGGCGTAACTGGGACCTTACTGGTTCTGCTTTAGGAGGCTAAATATACATACCAGTAGTAGCTTGTGGTTATTATGTTCTCAGTTGTTTGTGAGAGTTAGTTAAATGATTGTTATTAAAATTTTATGGATTTAGATTTACTAAATAATGTTCTCTTTTGCATCGTCAAATGCTTCTTTTCAGATATATGCAATCGAGGATGGTGAAACACGATCAATGTGGAACAAGATAGGAGGTCGAGTCTCAATATTAAGTCCTGAGAGTTATCCCCATATTGATTGGTCAATGTATGTATTATCATTTGGTGTGCTAGTTGACTTGAATTAGATTGACTGGTGTTTTAGTTACTTGCCTAATTTGATTTGGAAGAATCATATTTGCTTTGTTTGTGCATTTTTGAAGGTATTATAGTAGACTCTCTTGAAGCAAAAGATGTCATTTCAAGGTATGAGCGTGTTTGCCATTAGTGCCAAAGCATTTCTTCCTCTAGTTTGTGATTTTTGTAGAGTATAGGCAATGCTTTGAATGCATATTACTTACTGAAATATATTTGGCTTGGGTACGTGCCCTTTGGTATGTATAGTCAAGTCTGTAATCATGTTCAACTACATTCCACTTGAATAAGTTAAGTATTTAGTATTTTTATCGAGGGGTCCCATTTAAGTGCACATTTACTCGAACAGATTGGTGACTTGTACCTTATGTACTGAAGAACATGCTCAGGTCGTGTCCATGCATAAGAACATGAAAACCTTAGATAATCTAAATTTTGTCTTTGATTTTCTGTATATACCGAATTGGGCCTGGCATTAAATTCCATTAATAATCATATCCAACTAACATGAAATGATATATAATCCTCAATCAGGGAAGAGTTGATTCTAACTGCTTTTATATTTATAGATAGACTTGGCAAAATAGGTGCAAACTCAATAGGTGACCCATATCCACCCACATTAAATGGGTTTGGGTTGATAGGCAGAGAATGAAATTTATAAATGGTCCCTACCCACGTTCACCCACATAACAAGTGGGTGGATGTGAGCTGCCCATTGAGCCACAATTATATTCTTATCTTTAAAAGTTAGCTCATTTCAAAATTTATTTATGGTACTTTAAAATGATTTCAATCTTTCTCTCTTTAAAATTTTATATTTTCTCTTTTTAAAATATTTACTTTCTTTTTCTACAGTATTTATTCTCTCTCTCTAAAATATGTTAATGTTATCATTTTTTAATAATTTTTGACAAATTTTAGACTAGTAATATCATCAATATAAAGAAAAAGGAGGGGGAAAAAACCAGTCCACATAAAAACACAATTAAAATCCAGCTACTAAACATACACCAAAAAGATGTTGGTAAATTTTCAAAACGTGCGCCCATTCAAGCTCTCACATGATGCAATTGTACGCGTATCGATGTATAAAACCTTTTTTTTTCAGGCTTGTAGCTGATTACGTGTTTTCGGTTGATGCATGGTATGACAAAGTTTGAGCTAAAACATACATGAAATAGTTATCTTATCCCCATGATCACACGCTACCATGTGAGAAAATCTTCATATTTAGAAGATATTTGCTCAAACTTTAAAGTTTAGGATTTGTGATTTGACGTATTTCATAATTTTTATTTATGGTTTGGGGGGGGGGGGGGGGGGGGGGAGAGAGATAGAAATTAGAGTTAGAAAGTGATATAAAATTTTAGAGAGAGGATTTTGTAAATTTTTCAGAATAATATTTTAGCAAGAGAAACTAAAAAATGAAATTTTGTTATAGAAATTGTGAGAAATTCATAAATAGATTAGTTTATACCTATGCTCAAATCTGACATATGATTTATTTATATCCGCTCATAGTTCATATCCGCTCATACTATTTATAACCGTTCACTTATGATTTACTTAATTTTCAACACATTTAAACCCAACCCATATAAATTCAAACCCACATGTCCGTCCGGTAAACCTTAGGAAACTTCTGTATACTTTAGTATCCTTGCACTGTATTAAACGTACGAAACTTTCATTGCTTACATTTTTAGCTCATCATACGAAAGTAGGTTTGACTTTAACATCTTGATAGAGACCGAGTTTGAGAGCTGCTCCTCTCTAGACTTACTCCTCCATACTTCTTCATAATTGCAATCTCAGCTGTACACGTGTCTAAATATGTTATAAGTATGACTTGCAATCTCAATGTGTACAACTGAGATTGCAAGCATGGTGGAGTATGGAGGAATAAGTCTGTGGAGCGGAGCAACTCTCGACCAAGTTCTTCCTCTATCACTTTTTTATAGCTCAATATATCTTTTGCCCATGAAGTTGTGTAATGTTCAAACACCACTTTAAACATGCTTCGGTTAATTTCCCACTTCCTAGCCTTCCCCTCTCCAAGAATAGAGAAAGAGAAAAAGGAGTAAATAAAACAAATTATGATCCCTATTATTTTTGTGTTAGTTTGAGAATCGAATGCTATGGTTTGTGAGTTTTATATTTATGCAGCCTTATGCAGGAGCCCTTTTTCTCTGTGCCACTTATTTGGATAATTCAAGGAGAAACCCTTGCAAATCACCTTCCTGTGTATGTGGATATGGGCTGGGAACATATCATTTCTTACTGGAAGAATGCTTTTAGTAGGGCAGATGTTGTTGTGTTTCCAGATTTTTCATTGCCGGTAAAGCTGCCATCTCTCTCTGTCTCTCCTATGCTTCTTGAGTCTCTTGACACTCTCACAAACAATTTTTTGATAGTGGTATACTAGGCATTCTTAATTTGTTTCTCAATTATGATTCGTTCCTGTATCAAATGTTATATAGTGTGCTTGACACCGGAAACTTCTTTGTGATTCCTGGATCACCAATTGATGTGTGGGCTGCAGAAAGCTATAGTAGAACCCCCTTCAAACCACTGTTAAGGCAGGACAAGGGATTGATTAATGAAGATATGGTGGTTCTGGTTGTTGGAAGTTCTTTCTTTTACAAAGAGCTATCATGGGATTATGCTGTGTCAATGCATAATATTGGGCGCCAGTTACTGAAATATGCAAGGGTAGAGATGACGGAGTGTCATTTAAGTTTGTCTTCTTATGTGGAAATTCCACTTATGGATATAATGATGCTTTACAGGTATACAACTGTTTTCTAGCATGTCTTTATTGTGCAAATTATATAAAACAACACAATTACTTCTATATGTATAACATAAAAGAAAAAAATTATGATTAGAATGAAAGTACAAATTGAATGGTTCATTACTGTATTTATATCAATCTTCCAAGTTCCAACTCTAATGTTTAGCTTCTGCTATTTGAACTAGATCCTATGGTAATGCTAACTCTAAAAATGCTTTTTAAGTTTTATTTTATTAAATCTTAAATTTATTAATTTGTCTGAAAAAAATGCAATTATTTGCTGCACAGCAAATCTTCGACCTGAGAGTTAACAAAGGATTTTTCTACCTAAACGAATGTTAGACCATCTAGTGGAAATGTATCTTTTCATTTGTAATTTTATTTATTTATTAAGTTTTACAAAAGAAAGGAACAATTAAAGACTAGTTTTCAGTGATGAGCATCAGAGAGGAATTGAAAATGAGGATTACTATGGACAGACACTGGCCGGTAGAAATTCATGATTTTATTTTGTATAAAGAAGATGCTCTATAATCAACTCTTCTGCTTCTCCTATAAAAAATTTATGATGTATGAGATTAGTAGCATGAAAGAATGCCTTTAAGGAAAAATGGAACCCAGATGAATATGTGAAGGTTTGTATTGCTCATTAACATTATAGATCCGATAATAGGATGCAATCATTTTGATTTGGATTTGGATTTGGATTTTGGAAACATTGTTAAAACATTATCTTTATATTAGATATATAGCTATATCTACACACACACACACACACACACACACACACACACACACACACACACACACACACATATATATATATATATATAGGAAAATTTTCAAAAGCGAACTTTAAAAAGCGAACTAAAGACGAACTGTCGTTTTTGGTATCTATGGCGACGGTTCGACCCGTCGTCATAGAGTGCATGGCTATGGCGACGGGTCGAACCGTCGCCATAGATACCAAAGACGACGGTTTGTCTTTAGTTCGCTTTTTAAGGTTCGCTGAAGAAGGGGACTATATATATATATATATAAATACACACGCACACATACTTATGTATGTGGTAAATCATTTCTTAGGAATTGTGAACATCCAACCTTGAATATGCTTTTGTGTTTTTTGGTGAACTTGTAGTCTGGGCTTTAATAGTGATACTTAATCCATTTGTAGGATATTGCTAATCATATGGGACTTCATCGTGGTTCTGTCTGGCACTATGGGTTAGACAATGATGTAAATGGTATGTTATTAATGGCTGATATTGTTCTCTTCATCCCAAGATGAACAAGGTTTTCCTCCATTACTCACACGAGCCATGACATTTGGAATCCCTGTAATTGCACCTGATTATCCTGTCATTAAAAAATATGTGAGTTTATCAGCTATTGTAGACTTTGATTGTGTTTTACTGTTTTTAGATTAAGATCTGAGGTCTTTGGCTTTTATTTCTTGCCCTTAAAAAAGTCTTGACATTCTCAGGTGGTTAATGGAGTTCATGCGATGATTTTTTCCAAGCATAAACCTGATGCTCTGATGGCATCTTTCTCCCTTTTGATATCAAAAGGGAAACTTTCGAAGTATGCCCATTTCAATTGCTTCCTCCGGAAGGTTGGTTGCTAAGCACATGCTAGCTTCAGAATGCATTGTTGGTTATGCAAAGCTTCTGGAGAATGTTCTTGCTTTTCCATCTGATGCTATGCTGCCAGGCCAAACTTCTAAGCTTGAACAGGGTGTATGGTGAATTTGGATCTGAAGACTACGTATTTGAAAAATTCTGGTGTCGTTTCTGATATTGAGGACGAAATGACCAAGTTCAATCATGTACAGAAGATCTCTCAGACTGAAACTGAGATTATGGCAGATGATATTCCAACTGAGCTAGATTGGGATGTTTTGACTGAAATTGAAAGCTCTGAAGAAGTTCAGATGCTAGAAACGGAGGAGGTATGGTAATATTCCAAGTACGGCATTTGCTAGGGTCTCCCCCTCCCCCAGAGCACCACCTGTTATCAACTTCCTATTTCATTTTCTCTTTTATTTGTTGTGCTTGGCTTTGTTACAAGGTCATCTTAAGTGCATTATACTTGCTAGTTGTACAGATTGAGGAAAGAATGGGGAAGGAGTATGGTGTATGGGATGAACTATACCGTAATGCCCGAAAAGTGGAAAACATTAAGTTTGAAACAAATGAAAGGGATGAAGGAGAACTAGAAAGGACAGGACAGCCTTTATGCATATATGAGATTTACGACGGAGCTGGGTCTTGGCCATTTTTGCACCATGGTTCTTTGTATCGTGGACTAAGCTTGTGAGTTCCTTTTATCTAGATTATTTTGTGTTTACTTTTTCAGCAAAATCCATCTTTTTGTTCCTCAGCCAGAGCCAACATTATTGCGTTTGACCCCTCTGCTAGTAGTACCACACTAAAGTTTAATTACTACTGTATAAGCATTTGTAGATAATATTTCCTATAAGAGAATTATTTACTCTTATAGATCTTCTGCATAAATTTCTTCGTCTCCCATATGTCTTGCCTTCACATGTGGAAGCTCTTCCACCAATGCCTGAAGATGGTGGGCACTGGTCTGCCTTGCACAGCTGGGTGATTCCTGCCCCTTCCTTTGTAGAGTTTATAATGTTTTCCAGGTACACAAGGAGAAAAGTCTACTGTCTTTACAAATATAGCATGTAACCTATTATCCAATCATAACTGGTGATGTCAGAGGTAGTCAGGTTGAGATGATTGATCTTTTTTCAAATGAACCACAGGATTTTTGCTGATTCACTCGATAGTTTGAACTCAACTCTAGCAAGACCACTCATTGTTTGTTGGGTGTCTCGTTGCTTGACGTAAGCTCTATATTCTAAACTGCCTACTAGTTACGACTGTAAAAAACAAAAAAAAAGAACATTTTTCTCATTTTTTTCCTCTACTGACAGAAGAAGCATTGCTACTGTCGTGTTTTGGAACTCCTGGTCAATGTTTGGGCGTATAATAGTGCCAGGAAAATGATTTACATAGATCCCCATACCGGCTCTTTGGAAGAACAACACCCTGTTGAAAAGTATGGACGAAGACCTAGCAGAGGCTACTGATGATGGTGACCATCCAAGCATGACGTGGTTATTGCCGCTAACAGGGGAAGTATATTGGCAAGGTGTATAAGAAAGAGAGAGGGAAGAAAGATATAGGTTAAAGATGGACAAGAAAAGAAAAACTAGAGAGAAACTACTCGGAAGGATGAAGTATGGATACAAGCAGAAGACACTTGGAAAATAGGAAGATTTAAATCAAGGTTTTTTGACACCCAAAATTTTGGTTATAGTGGTGAAAAAGGCCAACACAGAAGCCGCTATACAATTTTTTTTGTTCTCCATCCGGCAACAAGGATACACTCGTGCTGGTAAAGGAGATGCCCATTATTTTCTAACGGCAATAATATAGTTATACTGATGGAAGTTGTGGCATTCTTTTGATTTTTCGTGGGTATAAATACTCTAGTTGAGCAGAATGGAGAAAGAATATCAAGTTAGCTGGCAAATGTACCTTGCTAGCAATACTTCATTTTTCTTTGAAGCGGCTATGAAGGAAACAGAGTTAAGAGAGGTGCGCACAATTTTAGCTGTTTTAATTTTATTTACTTATTCCTCCGTTTTAGCTATTTGTTTAGCAATTAGATATGTATTCTTTTGCCCATGTATATACCTTCCACACTAATAGATGCAATCCTGATTAGCTATCATGTTTTGGGGCTCTACTAAAAATTATCTCTGCAGGAAATGATTGGCTTTTGGATAAACCAGGAAGCAAATAACCTAATTTTTTTGTGTGCTAATTTTAAACCCACACATGCACACTCACACACGTCCAAAACAAAAATTGAAACCCCAACCTCTTAGGTACCAAGAGGAGAAAGTGACCACTGGGCCATTATTATGCAGTCCAAATAACCTAATTCAAATAAAAACCGTTTAGTGTTTGGGAGATTGATCACATTAGTGGTTGTGTGAAATGTGCTTGGGATTGCTTACAAGGGCAAAAAAATGTTTGGCAGATTGTTTATTTCATCCGCCTAGAAACAATTTTTATGGAAATAAACAGAAACATATTTGGTGTTTTCGTGCATGAGTAAAATTTCAACTAATAGGTTTGATCAAGTATGTTATTAATTTATTTGTACTTAGTTATTATTCTATCCATACTTTATTACTATATTATTTTCTTTTTGGTCATTTTTCTTGGAAATATGTGAAGCGAATTTTTTCAATACCTAAGTTTTTGTGTTTTTTATAGTTCTGTTTGTTTTTCATTACCAAATACAAATAACTTCTTCAAACTGCATCTAAATACAAAAAATAAGTAAAAGCAATAAATAGAAGCAATAATCAGTTTTTATAAGTAAATTCCCCAAACACTTTTCTATGAATAATTTGCTCTTATAACGGTCGGCATCTTTTTGAAAAACACCAGATAACTATTTGAGTACATACATTTGCCAAGTTTGCATCTTTATAAAACACAGTAGATAACAATTATCTCCCACCATTTGTCAAGTTTGAACATTTTATTTATCAGCCATTTGGTTCTTTTGCCTTGCAGCATCTTTTTCTTTTCAATGCTAAATTATATACACTAGTATCAGGAGGCATACACAATGCGTGTAAAATACATCGAGTAAAATAAGAATTTTATAAAATTTAAAAGCAAAAATAGAAAGATAAAAAAAAAATTAATATAAAAGACAAAATATAAATTATCTTAAAAATTGAAGGGCATTTTGAAGGCATAAGGGTTTAGAAAATTTGTTAACGCCGAAGCTAACCTCTGGCTTTATAATAGTGTCCAAGCACACGCATGGGAAAAAATGTCGCAAAAGAAAAAAAAATTGAAGATAAAATTACATGACAAATAAAATTGCAAAAGGAAAAAATATATATTAGAATCTGAAAGAGGAGAAAAAGAAATCATAAATTGATTGTGAGCTAAAAAAAAAAAGTGATGGAGAAAAAAAATAAGAAAAGAGAGAGAAAAGTGATGAGAGAAAATAGGCCGTGATAATCAAAATATTGAGAAAACAAATAGACAAAAAAGAATATTAAATTTTTTTTTTAGTTATCATGTAATTGTATCTCAATTACACCAAAAAATAGTTATAAAAAATTTCACGCTTTATAATTAATATATATATATATATATATATATAATTTTTAAAGATAAAAGTCCTTGAAGCAATGTTTTTAAATCAGGACATGTCATCGAACCGGAAAGGGTACCGGTGGATGGATCACTGGTTTAACCAGTGATCGAACCGTTATCGAATCAGTGACGTCATAAATACATAAAAAAATATATTATTAATAATTAATAAAATTTTAAAACATCTAATTTTTTATAAGTTAAAATATAGTAAAATTATGTTATAATATTACTAAAAATATCTAATTTTAAAAATAAAAATATTTTTGTACTAAAAAATATTAAAAAATACTCTAAAAACTTGAATCAACTAACCGGTTTTACCGATTGAATCACCGTTTCAACTGGTAGTCACCCGAATTTTGACCAATTTGATGAAAAAAGGGTTCCTAGACTAAATTGGTTCGTTTGTCTGACCAGTTTTCGATTTAACCAATTAAACCTTCGGGTCCGAATCAATTTTCAAAACATTGCCTCGAAGGAGTTTGCATATGCAAAGCACCGCATATATTTTTCTACATAACTGTTAAATTGAAAATAAATAATTTTGGGCCTTGTAAGTTGCAAAGAAAGATTGAAGTTATAATTTGGGCTTCTTTAAACAAGGCCTGTTCCCAATGGTATATGTGTTATGTATGTAATTGTTATATGAATATAATATGAGTTTTATCAAATTTTGTGAATAAAATACAAAATTTAAAAATTTAAAAAGACAAAATTATAATAAAAACAAACTTGTAGAAACAAAAAGGAAAAGTGATATGTGACACAATTTCAAGCAAACGATTATTTTCATTACTCTCCTTAATATAATTAGATATTGGATCATTTTTTTTAGATTAAGATAATAATTAAAATCAAGTGATGTTGGTCTAGGCCGGTTAGTTTATATTTATATTTACTCCTGCGAATCAAAAATTTGATTTGCGGAGTTGAATTGAAAAGGTAAGCCTTCAGATTATATATATATATATATATATATATATATATATATATATATATATATATATTTGATGATGATATTAATGTATATTTTTATTATCAAGTATATTTTGTAAAGTTCTTATGAAAGATTCTATGTAAAAAAACATAGTTAGGGATCAAACTTATTAGGTTAATCCAAATCGTAGAGTATAGTTATATAATCCTTGTGCTAGTTGTCTAAGACAAACTAGTATTTCATTTAGTAAATGTCAAAGTTCCTCTAAGATCGCAGAGTATATAGAAGCTTCTCAGAGATTTTAAAGTGAAACGGTAAAAGGTAGACATTACAAGAAAAAAGGCCATCAACGACCAAAACTTTCTGCCACTGTCTATTCTGTCGCTAATACTCAGTTATAGCGATCGCTTTTAATGACCACACGTGTATTTAGTCGCTAAATGTAATAGCGATCGCTTCCGATCGCTATTGTCGTCGCAATTACCAGTTTTGCCACAAAAAAATCCAGGGAATGTTGGCGCTATACCTAGCGATCGATTTTCTGTTGCTAATTCGACCGCTAATGTATCAACAACTACCAGTGTCATCGCTAAAAGTGCTAACTCATTAAAAATTAGCAGTGATCGCGATCGGTCGTTGTTAAGCGGTTCCTATTATGTTCAGCCCTAATTTAGACGCTGCATTAGAGGAAAACAAAAGAGAAGGAAAAAGAAAGTGGAAGAAAGAAGAGAGAGAAGAAAGAGAAGAGAGAAGAGCCAAACGAGTAGAAACAAAAAGGAAAAGTGATATGTGACACAATTTCAAGAAAACGATTATTTTCATTACTTTCCTTAATATAATTAGATATTTGATCATTTTTTTTAGATTAAGATAATAATTAAAATCAAGTGATGTTGGTGTAGGCCGGTTAGTGTATATTTATATTTACTCCTACGAATCAAAATTTTGATTTGCAGAGTTGAATTGAAAAGGTAAGCCTTCAGATTATATATATATATATATATATATATATATATATATATATGATGATGATGATGATATTAATGTATATTTTTATTGTGAAGCCCCCAAATTCGGGTCTCTTGAATCTCGGGTTCGGTGCTCACGTTACTATTCTACTCTGTCATCACATCCATTTATTCTGAATAATAATATAACTTAATTTACATTCATACATAACTAATCCCAGGTTCTACGTACCTTTATACATACAACACGTCGTAACTGACATATTACATTACAATAATAATAATATTCACAATAATTACATTAATAGTACATCTACAGATGATTGAATTTTCCTTTACCCTTATCTACACTCGACCCTTCGGTTTTTTGTGGTTTAGCTAAAATATCATGAATAAAGGCAAGAGTGAGCATCAATAGCTCAGCAAGTATATAAGCACAAGATAATGTGATATTTCTGAATGATAAATGAAAATCATTTACAAGGAAATTGAGTTATATATATATATATATATATATATATATATATATATATATATATATATATATATATATAATAATAATAATGCTGGCTCATAGCATTTCAATGAATGACTATGGAAATATAACATGAACTATGCATGATTATCTGATAACATGAAATTCTAATTGCTGTATGGTCATAAGACTAAGAACACGTTAAGAATAATATCAATCATCAAGATTGATACTATCCATGTTAGGTATAATAAGTTAAGAACAATACCAATCACAAAGACTGACATTGCCCAATAGGTAATAATATCAATTTAGATGCGTACTCTGGGTGATCAGCCCATTGTACTTTTATATTGTGCACAACATAAACAACTATCGACGCAACCACGTCATAAAAGTTTCATTACTTTATCCTTTATTCCCCTTTTTTATCAGGGTTGTTCTATTACATCATATTATAGAATCCGCACCATAACAATGTGGATTGGAGAACATATCAATCAATAACTGAATTCAACACGAAACATTACATACGTCTAGCCGGAATTAAAATTGGCATCGACCTTTGCAAGATAGTTCAATAATGAATGAACTTTACATGATAGCATAAATGTAAAGGAACTGCAATTAGAAGTTCAATTAGAAAAGTTGCCTTGGTCCTCATCTACCACAACTGGTAAAATATTAACCCGTTTATAACCTACATGACCATAATATGGGTTTATGCATTAGTAATATACATATGCATGCCATAACTTGCTATACAAGCTATCATTTAGCTTTACATAACCCTTATCACATAATACCTTATCATTTAAATCTCAACATCTACCATATTGATTATTTTTATCACATAATGGTTTACATATATGTTTCTATCCTTTAATATCAAAACAATTTATTTTGGAACAAAATAAATTTTATTTTCAAAATTCAGTACATTACGCCCCGGTGCAGTGTTTCTTCTTAAACACTTCGCTGGCCGCACAGTGTCCTCGGTCCAGACTTTGCCCCAGCTTGCCCTGATCTCGCCCCGGCGTGGTCCTTCAGCAGAACTTCGCCCCGGCGCAGTTCACAGTGTAAAAGATGGCGCCCCGGCGCCCTTCTGGTTTTTCTGAAATTTTTTTCTTTTAAAAATCAATGTTATTTTTGGCCCAAATTAACATTTCTGAGTTCCAGCAAATCATTTAACATATAAAACATGTAATTGATATGTATGTGCCTTCAAAATATTTAAAAATTGACATTTGAACCTATCTTTTCAAAAGATTTAGTTTTAGGTGTCGGCGACGTTTTAAAACGTTTAAAATAGACAATTATTGTCATAATCACCAATTGATTTAAAATTCAATTCTAACACGTGTATTTATATAAAACTTACATGTTTAGCCCCATTTGACCTCCAATTACTCAAAATGGCCAAAAATGACACATTATTGGCATTTTGTCAAGTTTAACAACTTCCAACTTAAACTCACTTAACATTTTGAATCTCATGCACCACATAGGTTAACATATATAGATTTAGCAACTTTGTATGCATGTGTAGCTTCTACATGCACCTTTTAAAATACTTTACAGATTATGATTTAGTTAAATCACAAATCCTAGCCTAATACTGCAATCTCCTTAAACAAAACATACTTCTCATCCATACAACAACTTAAAATGCTATCTAACATGGTTTTACACATGTAATCAACTTGATCAACAATTTCAACTATGTTTCCATTAATTCAATTCACATATAACACTTAATCACTCTTTAATCATGTTTTATAGCTTTGAACTCACATATGAATAGTACGCCACCTTTACTACACAACTAAAATACATAAAGTTTCATGTTAAACTACATATATGATACATAAATCACATAATCCAGTCATATACCACCAAGATCCATGTATGGCTTCAACTATCTTTGCATGTAAGCATATAAACTTCAAGTTCCATGGCTTAAACTCATTTATACCTTATTTTAGCTTTCTTTCTCCTTGTAATAAACCTTCTAAAAGTTTGATTCTCCACTTTGCTAGCTACTTTCTTCTCTCTTGATCATTTCTTCTTGCAATCCTTCAAGAATTTCTTCAAACCCTAGCTTCTTTCTCTCTTTTCTTAGCACTCTTGCGTAAGAACTTGGATAACAACTAAGTAAAATGCTGAAATCTTTTTCATATAAGTGTTGTATGCAAATTCCAACACTTAACCACATATTGGTTAACTAACTTATGCATGGTCAAGGGCATGCATGTCATTTTCCACCCATAATTGGTATCATATTAGTCATTAAGCCACTTTAGGACACATATGGTGGCATTTCATAATTTGTTGGGGGTAGTATGGTCAATAGTCCAAAAATCTAGAGAACTTATTCTCCCTTAATTCACATTTGCTTGATTTCCATCCAATTTAATTCCATTTTGATTCAAATTTGTTTCATTACTCTTGAATTTAATTCTACCATCAAATAGTTCATAATTGACTTGTCCCAAATTGCTTGTCACACTTCAAAATATTTAACTTCTATTAACAACTTATTAATTTATAATATTAGGAATTTGTATATCATTACATTTATTATCAAGTATATTTTGTAAAGTTTTTATGAAAGATTCTATGTAAAAAAAACTTAGTTAGGGATCAAACTTATCAGGTTAACCCTAGTTATATAATCCTTGTGCTAGTTGTCCAAAATAAACTAATATTTCATTTAGTAAATGTTAAAGTTCCTCTAAGATCGCAGAGTATATAGAAGTTTCTTAGAGATTTTAAAGTGAAATGGTAAAAGGTAGACACTACAAGAAAAATGGCCATCAGCGACCAAGACTTTCTGCCACTGTCTATTCCGTCGCTAATACTCAGTTGCTAACATTGAATTTGAATTACGAATTCAGATTAAATTCAAATGTAGGATTAATAATTTTTTCAAACTCAAATTTGGATTAAGCGTGATAACATTACGTCTATATAATTATTAATTGCACTTAAATATTTGCTTATACCTATGTTTAGAGTCATGTGCAATATAAAATAAATTAGTGAAAATCATGTTGAATTGTGAGTTAATTACTAATTATAATAAACAAAAAGGAAAATAAAATAAAAATGATGTAGGTTTATTAAATAAAAAACAGATCAAATGTGATATTATTAATATTCATTGAGCTGCCCGTGGACATTAGTGATCTGCCCTTGCACTGTTGGATTGTATTCTTTGTGTTGCTAGATTCTAGTAAAATTAAAATTTCATGAAAACTTAAAAGGCTAAAATTGATCAATCCTATATGAAAATCGATATGCATTAAATCAAATGTATCAATTGAATTATATATGTTCAAAAATATCAAGAATATAGTTTTGTCTCTTGTTGCCCTTGATAATAAGTTGTTAATTTAATAATAGTGACGTGAAAACAAATTTTAATAGCAGACCGGACTTGATGACGTTAAGTCATTTTATATTACTATAGAATAAAATAAAGAGTATTTTTATGATTTTTGGGCAAACAATACTGTTTTTTTTCATTCAAAATAATATCTAATAAAATTATGAAAAAGATAAAAATAATATAATATAAAATAATACAAAAAAATATAATTAAGAAAAATAATATAAAATAATAAAATATAATAAAAATAAGAATAATATAATATAATATAATTCAAAATAATATCAAATAATGTTATGAAATAAATAAATATAATATAAATAATACAAAAAAAATATAATAAAGAAAAGTAATACAAAATAATAAAAATAATATAATATAATATCATTCAAAATAATACAAAATAATATAATATAATTCAAAATAATACAAAATAATGTAATATAATATCATTCAAATTAATATAAAATAATATTATAAAATAAATAAAAAAAATATAATATATATAAAAATAATATAATATAATATAATATCATTCAAAATAATACAAAATAATATAATATAATCCAATATCATTCAAAATAATATTATAAAATAAATAAAAATAAAATAATATAAGATAAAATAAAATAATTTAATATAAAAAATAATATGCGCAACTTAGAAACTCGTTCAAGATTCACTCATTAGGAGTGAATCTTGAATAGTCCCCATTTTGGGACTGTTCTTGTATGTTCTGCTCCCACTTAGGCCGATGTCAATGACTTAAGTGAATTTATCTATTTGTTCTAAAGAAATTTTGGTTTGTTTATCTTCTATTGTTCTCCAGGTGCATACTTAGACTGTGTAAATTATAGCCTATTTCGTGTACTTAGAGACCGATGGTAGATACTGCTGAAATTTCTTTAGAATAAACATATACATTTGTTTAAGTCGTTGACATTAGTGAGACGTCACATATAAGAATAAGATAGAAACCTGACCGGTGTAATAAGGGTGGAGACGTATTTAGATATAAAACATGCATTATACCTATACATTTGTAATAAGTCAATTTAATGAATACAATAAATCTTACCAAAATAGGTACCATACTATTATGAATTTATATTCAGACCGTAGTTAGATGAGGCGGCGAAAGTCAAGCAGGCATATAGGTGCTACAATTGAATTTAGAATTGGTTGTCAAGTGTTTTTGGATTATGCCTATAGTCAGAAAGATAAGATGCCCTTGTTTGAAATGTAAGACTATAAATTATGCGGATAGAGATATAGTCGCCTATCATTTACTTGTTAATGGGTTCATGAAAAATTACGAAGAATGTTAGTGGGCGCATGGACAGTAGTACCCATCGTATGAATGATATGGTTTATGATATTGCTGTATCGGATTTTGATTGAGAACAAGATATAGATCAACTTATGAATTCTGAGGCCAAAGCGTTCTTTAAGTTATTAGAGGAGGGTAACGAACAATTGTGGCCTGGTTGCTCAAAGTAAATTACATCGTCTACAGTGGTGACGTTACTTAACATCAAGGGTGATCACAGTATGAGCCATGAGTGTTTTGAGTCGTTCTTAAAGGCCATTAAGAGTATGTTGCCTAATAGTGAAAAATTGCCGGATAACTATTACTTTTGTAAGAAAATGGTGAAAAAGTTAGGTATTAGATACCAGAAGATCAATGCATGTACGAACGATTACATGCTATTTTATAAGGAAAATGAATAGAAGACAAAGTGCACGTTGTGCAGTCATGATCGGTTTAAACCTAATAAAGAAGGTGTGACTACAAAAAAGACAAATATATCTTTTAAGAATTTAAGGTATTTTCCAATTACACATCGGTTGCAAATATTTTACATGTCTTCAAGACCAGCTAAACACATGACATAGCATGCGAGATCTTCAGCTAAAGGTGGGGAACTTAACCATCATGCAGATGGGAATGCTTGGAAAGATTTCAACTTAAGCACATCTAGGATTTGCATTAGAACCAAGAAATGTGAGGCTTAGACTATCAACTGATGGTTTTAACCCTTTCGGCCACTCAACTGTTCCGTACTTGTGATGACCTAGAATTTTCACGTCATTATTAATTAAATTATTAATTTAATTTCTAATGAGTTAGTTTTACGAGATTATTTAAATCTTTTTATGTGATTAATTAATTAAGTGATTAAATGATTGTCATTAATTAAATATTCAATTAATTTAAATAACCAATCATTGGGTTATATTTAATGGCTAGTGTTAAATTAAATGAACTTGATTAAATAATAGTCAAAGTCATTTAATAGGAGTCTATTGGGTATTAAATGAAGTCCAAAGCATGAGTTCACTTGAAATTAATTGTGTAACTTATTATTTATTAAAATAGTTAACATGTGACAATCTTTTGGGACACAAATTTCCAAACCTGCCATGGAATAGGATGAGAGAGAATAGCTAATTGAGTGTATGAGTTGCTGGGCAATTAAGTCAGTATATTGTCCCAAATCAGAGGTGACCCGGTATAGGGTCCTTTACTGTTAACGGCTAATCTAATAATTTATCTTTGCGTGTGTGTACAATCTGCCGAGCTCAGTTAGCGACCCTACTTTGCCGAGTACAACCTAAAGTGGTGATTTCTGGGTATGGCTGAAAGATGGGTTGGTAAAGTTTTTACCTAAATCTCAATAACCAATGGGTAATGATTTCCTATAAATAGAGACCATGTTTTCTCTTGGAAAAGCTTGCTGAGTTATTCAATACTGATGTAAGAGAGTCATTGCGAGTTCCGAATTATAGAGGGAGTGTAGTGAGTGAGAGATATAGCAAGGAAGTCATCAGGAAGTTGTGAGTAAAGTATCAAGTGGTGGTAACTGTGAAGTGGATATCCTCGGATTACATCACCTACTTCGGGATAAGAAGAAGAACAACAACTAGGAACCCATTTCGTTTCAAACCAGCTTTAAGATATAAATAATTCTATTTAATATCTTAAGGAAGTTAGTTATTGTTCCATATTATGTTAAAATGGGTTGTTGTGGTTACTTGCTGTTGGGAGGAATTTGTTATGAAGAACCATGACGAGTCCAATATATATAAACTGTATAATGGATGTGAAGTAGCCTGTGTTCATGTCAACCTATTAAAGAAACCAGTAGAATCACCAAGTAATGATAAACTGTCTAAAAGAATCAGAAGGGTTAATATGATTACTATTATGTTTAAAATTGAAATCTGAAAGCCTTCGGCTATCGTAGGATGGCCTCGGCCAAAACCTTCGGCTATCGTTGAGTGGCCTTCGGCCAGAGCCTTCTACTAGCGTAGAGTGGCCTCGGCCAGAGCCTTCGACTAGCGTAGAGTGGCCTCGGCTATCACAGTGTGGCCTCGACCAGGTCTCGGCCATTACAGAGTGATCGTAGGGTGAGATCACTCCGGTCGTAGAACTGCTTTTGATCGTCAACTAAGTTGCTGAGGCAGACCATTTAATTCTTAGAATAAGTCTGTTAAGGCAAATTGTACAAATCGTTGAGTGACTATTCACCCGACGATAGGAGAACAAAAAACTTTTGATTTTGGTTATCAATGACAATCCAAAATAAATAAAATTTATCTTTTAATTAATTGTCATTTAATTAACCATTAAATAATAAGTAAAGATAAATAAATAATTAATTATTATTTAATTAATGGTAAATAATAATTAAAGAGAAATAAGATTTTAGAAGTCATTAATTATTATGTATTTAATAAATAATAACTAAAATTAAATAAAGTTAATAATTTAATTATTTATTATTTATTAATATTAAATAATAAATAAGGATAATTAAGTAATTAATTACTATTTAATTAATATTAATGAAAAGATATAAGGTTAATTAATTAATTATTATTTAATTAAAATTAAATAATAATTAAAGAAGATTATAATAAAATTAAATAATTAATTATTATCTAATCAATCTTAAGAAGCATTAATATAAATAAACTAATTACTTATGTTAGACTAATTAGTTATTATTTATAATTAAATAATAACTAAAGGTAGTTAATTAATTATTATTTAAATAAGAACAAATGGTAATTAAATAAATAAAAGTTAATCAAATATAACGTACTTAATAACTCACTAATTCAACAATTGAATTAAATTGTTTAAAGGTTCCTTAAGTGTTTAATACTTAGGATGAATACTCATAAGTTATTAAATCATTAACCTAAGTGTGTTTACGTAGGGATTATGTTAGTATGTCGAATGATGTGAATTATGTGTTAAACTTATTTGTTAGATAAGTTCATAGTAAGCGTACAAACATGCCAGTATACGCAGTACTAATTGTTAGACCAACTTGATTAATGTTAGGTCCTTCAAAGCTATTTAATTAAAGCTAGGTTGTTGTAGCTGAGCAAACAGACAAGTTTCCTAACTTCAAACTTTATTTTGCGCAAGTTCCTTATCTCTAAACTCATTTCGTTGAGCAAGTTATTTATTTAAGCTTGAACTATAATTCCAAACATGCTTTGAGTGGTTTAATTACTTTTCAATTATTCCACATCGATGTTGTTGTTATTCACACTTGGTGTAGCTGAGCTTGTACAGTCTTTGACTTGTAGTTTATTTAACGTTCTATTGTTTAAAAAACTGTTCAAAGTAGGTCTAAGTCATTGTTCAGCTAGACATTTATGTTAAAGATTTTAAAAACTATCCAAATCATTGAAGATGCAGATTCTTGGACTATTATGAACACCTCCCTATTATAAGGGAGTACCCTGTATCTAATATTAGGTACAAAATACAAAAATTAAATGTTATGCATACACATATTGTACTGAGTCTGATTCCCTTGGGTACATATTTATAGTAGTAACCATTGGGCCAACCTGCTATTGACTCCAATGGATGTTTATAGTTCATAGTCTATTTGACTATCTTGATTCTAAAAGTAAATTATTATTCCTGCTTATGTTATTCATATTGTTGAATTGTTTCAGCTATTCCCTTTCATTCATGATATATTGTTTCTTGTTGTTATTTAAACTTGTTGAACAAACTAGTTGCTCACCCTTGCTATATCATGAACCTTATTGCAGAGAAACCCGAGACTTTTGGGAAGAATAAGGGTAAGGGAAAGATGAAGTGATAGACTTCAGGATACAGCCTTTTAGTTAACTAAATTACTTGTTATGTAATATAAACCCTAAGTACTTTATTAAGATTATTTGTGTACTTTTGTGTAAGGTTACCGTATCTTGGGACTAGTAACACCTTTTGAATGAACAACATATGTTTATTGTTCTGTATTTAGTTATTGTATGTTGTTTAGAGGTGGATGTTTGTATTGGATCGTGATGACCGGATCCGGGTATTTGAGACTTGAATTTGGGGGCGTCACAATACTTCTACTGGTCTGTGATTGTGACTCTATACAACTTACCTCCTTGAATGTGTATGAAACAACCATACTTGTTTCTTTCATTCATGATTCCTGGTCTCAAGAGTCCTATAAAGAATTTAGATGCTTACTTGAGACCTCTTATAGACGAGTTGAAGGTATTGTGGGAGGATGGAGTACATACTTGGGATGTTTTGTCGAAAACAAATTTCTACGTTCGGGCAGCAATTATGTGGACTATTAGTTGTAGGCTCTTAATGACGGTACAATTCCTTCAAATGTACAAGTCTTAGCCATAAGCCCAGATAGGGACCAAGTCACTCGTAATGGTTATAAAGTAAATGACTATGATTTTCATATGAAGAGATGCACCATCGGTAAAAGAACAACCAATACTGGAGTGTTGGTTCAAAGAGATTGCTACAATAAAGTTAGTCGTGCCTTTTAAGGGGAGTTGGAGGAGATAACTGAGTTGTTGTACAATGGTACATACGGAGGTCAGATTAATTTGTTTAAATGTCATTGGTTTGATTCAGAAAAGGGGATACATGTCGATCGACATGAAATTGTCGATATTGACCTCAACAAAAAGATATATATAAATGCACCATTTGTGTTGCCAACTCAAATACAACAAGTATATTACACTCGTACTCTTATTCGGAAAAGGGATAGAACACCTACTGATTGGCAAGTTGTCATTCATACTCCTGCGCGCATTCATGTCCAATTAGTAGACAGAGAAGTCTACCAAGAGGAGACATTACCTATACTAAATTTCGATGACAATAATTAGCTCAACAATTTAGAGGGTGGAGGTGATGATGATGATGATGAATTGGATCCCAATTTTGTACAACACTTAGATGACAATGATACTGAGGAGGAAGAGCAATTAAGTGACAGCGACACTGAATCTGAAGTAAGAGATGGTTATTAATCTCCACATATTGTTGAAGATGATTCAGAATCTGACAGCGAGTTTTATTAAAATGTATGTTTAATTTTATTTATATTATGTAGAGTTATATATAAATATTTTATATATACACTTGACATAAACCATTTCACACATGTTTACATAATATTATTGACTTGTCATAAACCATTGCACATATATTATAATCATTTATATTTCACTTATAGTTGTACACATGCGTCCCCATTTTATTTCTGTAATTATTATTATGTAAGTCACGTTAATATGTCATTTTTTTAATAGATGTCATCTTCAGCAGCAGGAAGAAAGCGCGGTTTAGGCCAGGGTCCAAATCAGATCCTGAAAGCCCCAAATAATCCAAACGACCGTATTTTATTGCAGATTTGCCCTGATCCAAATAACATACAAGTTATTAAATATATAGTATTAAATTAAAAATAATATTATTGTATATACTAATGTAAATTATTGTATATTTTAGAGATTTTGAAGATGTTAGGGTTATTAAATGTATTTCACAGTTATGTTTGTAAAACTGGCCTACCCCATCTATTACGTGGGCCAGCACACCGCTAGCCCACAAGGAGGCATGTTGGCAGAAATTCCAGGTATTTTTTTCTCCGTAATTTACAATTATTCTATTGAACTATTATAATATTTAGTATTATCAGGTTAATTATATTACAACTATTTTAATGTTATTATTGTATTTTCATTTCAGAAAAGATACAAGTGGGAAGAGGCACAAACATGGGTTATACAAACACTGTTCTGGTAAAAGTATGCTGTTCGTACAAAAGACAATATAAAGAAGGAGCGGAAAAAGTTACTATATAATGCTGACATAGACCATCTTGGCTAGGCTGCAGAGTATATGCATGAGTACGACTCGTGGTGATGCTCGAGCGATATCTGGGTTGAGATGTGCCAGCAGTGGCAGAGTGACGAATGAGTGAGGAATGGTAGGATTGTCACTAGGAACAGATCCGCAGGTGTAGCTGAAGGGAAAAAGACAAAGGGTACATACAAAGGCGGTAGTATATCACAGACGCAACATTTCATTAATAGTGAGGTACAGAGTTCGTCAAATTTACTTTATTCATGTTTACGATCATTTTATTAGTATTTATTTGCATGATTAATATATTTATACACTTGTCATATTTATAGTCATCTAGCAGGTCCAGAGGTCAGATTATCAATTGGTTGGATGTCTACGTGACCACCTGTGATGGTCTGCTTGATACTATGTAGATACAGGTAATTAAGTTTTTATTTACGTTACATGTTTATACATTAATTTTGATGTTATATTTAACTATTCAATGTATTATTTAATTACAAGACACTTACAACCAATTAATGGACGAATGGTATCCCCCTGACAACCGTCGTTTGTAGATTGATCAAGAGTTGTAGGAAAGGGCATCGGTTGTTAAGAAGAATTGTGTTAAGGGCCAAGGGTAGCGAAAACGGCTGAGTATTAGTGCCTCTTGAAGCTTGGGTAGCTAGTTTACCCAAGAATCATACAATCCGATAACACATAACACTGCGAACTGTGTTAGAGCCATATGCAGAGATCCTATTAGTTGCCTTTTTTCATTCAGAAAATACTCCACACAGGTATACGTGGTCTAATCGTAGTACAAGGCTAGCAAGGTATCGTTCCCACGAGGATTTGCAAATAAAGTGTGGAACTACTAGTTAATAATTGAAATAACATTAACTAAATCTTTTGACTTGAAAAATTTGTTAAGTTCCGACATTAATATCAAAGATTGAATTACTAACAATCTCTATGTTAAAAAACGTTTAGGGTTTACAATTCCACTACATGTCATCAACTAAACCTAATTATTACTGTTAAGTTAAAATACACGCAATGAGTTGCTAATCAAGAACTCTTCATCAGCTGGATTAACATCTTTCGATTATTATACAGCAAATCTTCCCCAATCCTACCTATCCCGGACTAGACTGAAGAGGAACATCCATTTAAACCAACAACCTATATTTCTATGAATGCTGAATTTAAAAAGATCATAAGCTCAGGTTCTCTACCAATTACACGCGACAATTAAGTATATTTCTATCTCAATCACAAATTATGTTAACAACTATAATCACATGCTATCATACATCGGTCTATTTTCATATTCCTCTCTCGATTTCATATGAAAAACTAAATTAATCACTGGCCAGGTAATTAAAACAATTGAAACTATTATGACAGACAACCTTCACATGAATCCAACACTAACAAGTAATAACTTAATTCAGGTCAAACAAATAATTTTATTGCAAACCCTAAACAAAAGTAATTAGTTCATACTTAAATTTAGATTAATACCGATGAAATAGTTCTAGCCATAACAAGTGACAATATGTGAAGTACAAAGATGAGAGATAAACTAATAATGCCTTGTTGCTCTTCTCTGCATCAAGCTTCTAGTTTGTTTTCCTTCTCCAGATCACTCTTCCTCTTCTCTGTGTTTCTTCCACGCTCCTCCTTTTTGCTGTTTCTGGCCCCCCTTTTTTATTACTCGCACTTGAGCAACTCAACTGATCAAAACTGACTCAGAAACGACTTAACAACGCGGGGAGAACCACTCGCTCGTCCTTTAACGCGGCTGCATCACATCTCATGCAGCTGCGTTGAATTTTGTAAATTGTAGCAGCCGATGACGCAACTGCGTCTCTTCTCACGCAGCTGCATTGAGCTCTCTTGACGCAGCTGCTTCACAACTCACGCAGCTGCGTCTGACCTTACTGGAATTGTAACCACTGGTGACGCAACTGCATCACTTCTCACGCAGCTGCGTTGAATCGCCTGACGTAGCTACTTCACAACTCACGCAACTGCGTCTGACCTTACTGGAACTGGTGCTGCTTGTAACGCAGGTGTGTCACTTCGTGATGCAGCTGCGTCACCTTTGTCCTCAAATCACCAAAATGCCCTTGCAAGCTTCTTTCTCTGCAAACATGAAACAAATACACAAAAATGCATAAAATTGAAATAAAAATGCCCAAGAACTCACAATAAACAAGTTAAGAAGCAATTACTTTGCACGTACAACACTGACCCAACAAATACCCCCAAACTTATCTTATTGCTTGTCCTCAAGCAAAATAAAGTAGCAGATATAAACACTAGAAATAACCATGAATTTCAAGCAAAGCATACATCATTATAGCTATATACTAGATTTAGGCCTCAAAGTAACTCCGGTAAACCTTAGCGAAATTTCAAGAACTTCAAAACTCATCATTCTCACAGCATCAATAATCTAGCCCCTATTTCAAATTCCTAAGAGTGTGTGTGTTCGGTAGTTTCAACTAGTCAGAAATTTAGACAAACTCTTCATCAATCACTTGTAGTACTTCTAGTGTGAATTTACAACTTTACTCTCTCAACAGTTAACTAAGTAACGCAATCAAATAAATCAGGGATCATACTACTTTCAAAATAATTTTCTAATATCAACTCATAAGAATAATATGAGTGAATGTGTTTTACGCTCCATTTCACCCCTAAACTTTCTAACCATGACTCGTGCAATGCATAATTCCATAAGGCTATTCAATGCTACCCATGTAACGAGATTTTAACCAATGATTTTCAAACCAGTTGGCTTTAGGACACTAGATTTAAAGACATCCCTAAGGGTTTACTTGCTCGAATAGCAAATGCCACGAAATTTTGACCAAGTCCATTATTCTCATGTAATGTATTATTTTTTTTAAAGTAAATATGATCCCCCGAAACTTATGTAAAAGCCTTAACTTAGCATACACGGGAAGTTCAATTAAGTATTAAAATTCATCACAAGAAACCCCACAAATAATCAATCTGGTAAGTTTTCTAATTCTCAACTAATCAAAACATACACGTTATGCTTATAAAGACATAGGAATAAAAAATAGAGTAAGACGACTCGACTGTAAGACTAAAGTTCATCATGTTCATCCATTTCACCTTAAAGGCTAGAAAATAACAAGCATTCTTATCATCGGCCTTGCACTAGTTTTCATGATTACCTTCACGAAGAATTTGCTAATAAAATCAAAAAACTACAACTAACCGTTTTCGTTGGTATCACGGTTACATTTAGCGTATGTAACTGGCCTTTTAAACCATAGAATTACCTTCTGAGGACGAGTTAAGTCTCGTGAGGGTTTGCAGTGAATATACTCTCAAAATTCATCTACATTCCTAATTTTTTTTTGGTTAGTCAGGTACGTTAAACACCTAACAAATTTCCTTGACAAAACTAAAAAAAAAACTAAAACAAACAAAATAAAAACATATACGTCCCCCAAACTTGTCAACATCATTGCCCTCAATGAAAAATATAAGAAATTTGAAATAATGGGACTTCCCTTGTTGACTACTACGCATTTGCTTCATCGTTTGGTGAATCAGGAGGAAATGGAAGCATTGATGGAGGTGGTGGAAATTGCAATGGCTCGCGACCAGCATTCATTTCCAAGTGATTAAATGCCTCAACTAACTTCGTAGAGAAAGCTGCATGGTACTGCATTATGGAATCCATTGCTTGTGCCAAGTGGGCATCCCGTCTAGCTTGTCGACGAGAGTCTCTCCGTAGCTGCCTGACTTCCTCAACTAAAGTCGAAATTGTGTTAGACGATGAATCTTCATCATGTTCCGGCTCCGCTGCAAATAACTCTTCGGTATCCGGAGAATGCGGAACATCCAAAAGAAATCCCACTCCTCTTGGATTAGGAGGTGCCCCATTCCATTGCTTGAAGTTCTTAATAATTTTAAAATCTATGGGAACTTGAGGGTGCTGAGTTGGTTCACCTTCTTCCCATACCACTCCTACCGCTTCACAAAGCCCACAAATCAATGACGGATGAGGTAGACCCCGGATTGGTTTCCCTTTTATAGCATACTTGATTGAGCTATTAATGACTTGACCCTTATCAATGGTTTTCTTATTGACTATACAAAATAACAGGACCGCTCTTTCTTTGATAACCTCGGTGACATGTGTGGTAGGCATGAGTTTCGCACACAGAAAGTAGTACCATGCCTTTCCATATCGGCTCAAGTACGTATAATTGAAGGTTTTGGGTTCACCATCTTTATACCTCCACATTGCATCCGGTTGGCACAATCCTCGAATAACCTTCTCATAATTCACCGGCTCCTTAACGTATGTTGAATACTCATTTGCTTCTTGGTGCGGTAAAAGACCATAGTACTCATTAATTTTAGCAGGAGAAAAGGAATCCTTCTTACCCCGAACAACTACGTCATTATGTTTAACAGCCTTGGCATTTGCATAAAATTCCTTAACAATTGAAATGACAACAGGTTTAGGTTGGTGCCCTAATGTTGGTTAATCATTCTCCATAACTCACCATCCAAAGGTCCTGGATCAAGACCCCGCTCTGGTATAAGCTTCTTTGCATCGGCATGCTCCTCATGGAACTTAGCCGCTTCATAGCTCACAAATCGGCTTGAATCGTATAGAGGGGTGGACCTTGAGCTCTATCCTCTGTGACGTTTTGGTGCCATTTGAATTCACAAGCTATCCCAAGTGTTTATGACACCCAAAAATTACAAAAAAACTTAGCTTTGTCTTTGAGGAATTTCAACAAACAGTTGGCGGGTATCCCTTGAAAACCCCAAATCTTATGTCTTTGATTCTTCCAAACTACCCCACTAGCACCAAGAAAACCCACAAAGCACAACCAAATCTATATTTGTACAAGAATTCATTCCCAACCACAAGAATAGTGTTGTGGAAATGGACAATACGAAATCTTACTTGATGAACTTGGAGAGAAACCCAACTCAATGTTTCCTTGAGAGATAGACTGATAGTGATTGCAATATAGTCTTGAGTACTCAATTTATAATCACCAAGATACACAATGAATTCTTGAATGTATGTATAACCGATGTATTTGGTGAGAGACACGAAGGGGCATGAAACAAGAAATATAACGCTGCTATAAAAGGGAATAGCAAAGAGCACACGGTTTGATATTCAGCCGTTTACTTTTTAAAAAATCTTCTTCACGCAGCTGTGTAAGGTTTTGACGCAGCTGCATAAAAACCAATTTTTGGAATTCTCTTTCATGTGACGCAGGGGCGTGATTTCAGACGCAGGGGCGTATGTTATTACATAGCTGCGTAAGGATGCAACGCAGGTGCATCTAGGCTTCAACTAATTTCCCAGCAATTGTATTGTAATCTGATGCAGGGGCGTGACTTCAGACGGAGGGGCGTCACCCTTTTTTTTTTCTTTTCAGCCGTTTCCTTGTCTTCTCCTTCAATGTTTAACAAGCTTGAAAGAACAGTACCCGCCATACATTATTTCAATTTAGTCACTAACAATAACTCTAAAATAAAAATACAAGTAATCTCATCACATTATGCAAGCTACATTACACAAGATAACAAAATGAAACTTGGGTTGCCTCCCAAGCAGTACTTGTTTTATTGTCATCAGCTTGATAAAACTCCCTGTTTAAGATGAAAAATTGACTGAGGCCTTCATCCTATCGAACGAGCCTCCCCAGTAATGCTTGAGTCTTTGACCGTTCACCTTAAATGTGTCTTCTGAATTATTACATTTTAATTCCACCGCCCCATACGGATAAACAACATGAATTTCGAAAGGGCCTGACTACCGTGATTTCAGCTTTCCTGGAAAGAGTTTGAGTCGGGAATTGAACAATAACACCGATTAACCTGGTTCAAACTTCCGGTCCACAATGTGTTTGTCATGCCAACGTTTGACTCATTCTTTGTAAATTCTTGCATTTTCATAAGACTGAAGTCGAAACTCATCCATCTCGTTGAGTTGTAGCAAACGTTTCTCACCAGCAAGGTTAAAGTCCCAATTCAGTTTTCTAGTTGCCCAATATGCATGATGTTCCAGTTCCACTGGGAAATGACAAGCTTTCCCATAAACCAACCGATACGGCGACATTCCAAGTGGTGTCTTAAAAGCTGTTCTATACACCTAAAGTGCATCATCGAGCTTAATGGACCAATCTTTACGATTTGGATTTACTGTCTTCTCCAAAATTCGTTTCACTTCTCTATTTGAAATCTCTGCTTGTCCACTTGTTTGTGGGTGATAAGCGGTAGCAACTCTATGCGCGACTCCATATTTCGCAAGCAAGGTGTTGAATTGTCTATTGCAAAAGTGAGATCCTCCGTCACTGATTATTGCCCTTGGTGTCCCAACTCTTGTGAAAATATTACGTTGCAAAATTTTGGTTATCATTAGTGGGGGTTGCAATTGCTTCCACCCACTTAGACACATAATCAAATGCTACAAGGATATAAGAATTTTTAAAAGACAAGGGAAAAGGTCCCATGAAATCAATACCCCATACATCAAACATTTCAACTTCTAAAATAGAATTAAGGGGCATCTCCTGTCTTTTTGAAATATTACCTACCCTTTGACATCGATCACATTGCAGAACAAATGAATAAGCATCCTTAAATAAAGTGGGCCAGAAAAAAACCTGATTGAAGAACCTTAGCAGCTGTTCTTTGTCCACTATAATGGCCTTCATAACTTGATGCATGACATTAATGAAGGATGCTTCCCATTTCTTCTTGAGGAACACAACGTCTCACTAACTGGTCAGCACAAATCTTGAACAGAAATGGTTCGTCCCACAGATATTGACGTACATCATGTAGAAACTTCTTCCTCTGTTGACTCGATAACTCTGGAGGTAGGACATTCCCAATAATATAATTGAACAAATCTGCATACCACGGTACCTCAGACGTAATTGCAAACAATTGTTCATCTGAGAAGCTATTATTGACTACCACATCGTTGTTCCTGGGCTGCTCCATTCTAGACAAATGATCTGCTACCTAATTTTCAGTTCCTTTTCTGTCACGAATCTCAAGACCGAACTCTTGAAGCAACAAAACCCAATGGATCAATCTAGGCTTTGCATCTTTCTTCGCAACAAGGTACCTTATTACTGAATGGTCCGTGTAAACAATTACCTTCGTCCCAATGAGATATGGACTGAACTTATCAAAGGCAAATACTACAGCTAACAACTCCTTCTCTGTAGTGGTATAATTCAGCTGAGCATCAGTCAAAGTCTTACTGGCATAATAAATGGCTTGAAATACCTTGTCCTTACGTTGGCCCAAGACTGCCCCGATTGCGAAGTCACTTCCATCACACATTAACTGAAATGGTCGACCCCAATCTGGGGCTACTACCACCGGAGCTGTAATCAATTTCTGCTTCAAAATCCTAAATGCTGTGAGGCATGCTTCATCAAACTCAAATGGGACTTCTTTCTCTAATAAACTGCACAACGACTTTGTGATCTTAGAGAAATCCTTGATGAACCTTCGGTAAAACCCGACATGTCCCAAGAAACTACGAATACCCTTCACTAAATTCGGTTGAGGCAACTTCTCAATGGCTTCAATCTTTGCTTTATCAACTTCAATGCCCTTAACTGACACCCGATGCCCCAGAATAATCCCTTCTTGAACCATGAAGTGACACTTTTCCCAATTTAATACCAAATTTGTTTACATACATCTTCTCAACACCAAAGTTAGATTCTCCAGACAGGCATCAAAGGTATCACCAAACACCGAAAAATCATCCATAAAGACTTCCAAATTTCGCTCGACCATATCTGAGAATATCGCTATCATGCACCATTGAAAAGTTGGTGCATTACACAATCCAAAAGACATTCTCCTGAAAGCTAATGTTCCATATGGACATGTAAATGTCATTTTCTCTTGATCTTCTGGTGCAATGGCTATCTGATTGTACCCCGAGTACCCGTCTAATAAACAATAATATTCATGACCCGCCAATCGATCCAACATTTGATCAATGAATGGCAATGGAAAATGATCCTTACGTGTGGCTTTATTCAACTTCCTATAGTCCAAACAAACTTGCCACCCCGTAACTTTTCTCATCGGAATCAACTCATTATTCTCGTTAGGAAAAACTGTCATACCACCTTTCTTCGGAACACAATGAACTGGGCTTACCCAAGCACTATCTGAAATTGGGTAGATAATCCCAGCATCTAGCCACTTAATTATTTCTTTCCTCACCACCTCCTTCATAATTGGGTTTAGTCTTCTCTGTTGATCAACTAATGGCTTTGCATTATCCTCCATTAAAATTTTATGTATGCAAAATGAAGGACTAATACCTTTAATATCTGCTAACACCCATGCAATAGCTGATTTGCACTCCCGAAGTACCTGTAATAATTTTTCTTCTTGAACCTCATCCAACGATGCTGAAATAATAACAGGCATGGTGGAAGCCTCACCCAAATAAGCATACCTGAGGTGGTTAGGCAATTGCTTTAATTCCAAAGTTGGTGGCACCTCAAATGAGGACTTTCCATTTTCCTTTGAATTTCTTAAGTAATCAAGTTCCTCAAAATGTTGCCTGAACTTTGTAAACCTCGGTGAAGAGTCCATTATTTGCACGTACTCCATCGCTTGCTCACAATCTGAAATTTCCTCTATACTAATTGACTTCTCCAATGGATCACCGATACTGTTTCCCAAAAACATCTCATTCACAATATCCTCAACAATATCAACTCTTAAACACTCAACAACCTCATTAGGAAATTTCATTGCCTTCAACACATCAAACGTCACCTCCTAGTCCTACACTCTCATAGTCAATTTTCCCTTCTGAACGTCTATCAAAGTTCTTCTAGTGGCAAGAAATGGCCTTCCTAAGATGATTGGAATATTTTGGTCCTCCTCAAAATCCAAAATAATGAAGTTCGCTGGAAATATGAACTTATCAACCTTAACTAACACATCCTCCACTATAACTCGTGGATATGTAAGAGATCTGTCCGCTAACTGGAGCGTTACGTTTGTAGGAGACGCTTCCTTAAGACCCAATTGTTGATAAATCGAAAAGGGCATGAGATTTATACCTGCACCCAAGTCACATAGGCAACGACTGAAATGTTGACTTCCAATAGTACATGGTATGTTAAAACTTCCCAGATCCTTCAATTTTGGAGGCAACTTCTTTTGTAAAATGGGCTACACTCTTCAGTTAATGCAACGATCTCATAATCTCCCAATCTCCTCTTCTTGGACAAGATATCCTTCATAAATTTAACATAGCTCGACATCTGTTCCAATGCGTCTGCAAAAGGAATGTTAATTTGCAGCTTCTTGAACACCTCTAAAAACTTTGAAAATTGCTTATCGAACTTCTGTTTCAGTAATCTCTGTGGAAACGGGATATTAGGTACCTCAGTAGATTTCTTGTCCACTTTCAACTTCTTTGTAATTTGGGATTTTGACTTAGCCCCATCTTCCTTCTCGTCTTTAGCAACTTCACCATGCTTTTCCTCTACACCCTGCAATTCTCTTCCACTTCTGAGTTCAACAACCTTACAATGCTCTTTACCATCTCGCTTTGGATTTACCTCTGTATCACTTGGAAATGAACCTTGAGGTCTACTATTCAATGCACTCGCTATTTGTCCCATTTGGTTCTTCAGATTCTTTATAGCCACCGCCTGAGTCTTCAATGTCGAATCGAACTGATTAACCAACTTAGCTAGTATATCTTCCATCTGAGCCAACTTATCCGGTTGTTGAGGTTGTTGATTGTGCTGATTATTAAACCCAGGCGGATATATATTTCTTGAAGATTGTCCTTGGGGTTGGGATTGATTGTTGCTCCAAGAAAAGTTTGGATGATTTTGCCACCCCGGATTATAACTGTTAGAATTTCCCCCTTGCTGTCAATTGTAATTGGACACAAATTGCACCGACTCTGGATTAATTGCACACTGCTCACTTAAATGACTCCCTGCACATAGTTCAAAAATTACTTCCACTTGTTGTACCTTATGACTTCCCATATCATCTATCTTTTTAGCAAGAGCCGACACTTGTGCTGACAATGCTGTAACAGAATCTAACTCGATAACTCCAGCTGTCCTATGTGGATTCATTCTTGCTGTTGGCCATTGGTAGTTGTTTGCTGCCATAGTTTCCAGTAAAGCATATGCCTCTTCACAATTTGTTGTCATTAGATCACCTCCCGCTGTTGCATCTATACTTGATCTCACTGATTGTCCCAGCCCATTGTAGAATGTCTGAACTTGAAGCCATTTTGGAATCCCATGATGTGGACATTTTCTCGATAACTCCTTGAATCTTTTCCATGCTTCGTATAATGACTCTGAATCATGCTGGGAAAATGTAGTGATCTCATACCTTATCTTCACTGTCTTTGCATAAGGGAAGAATTTTGCCAAAAACTTCTGCATCAAATCATCCCATGTACTAATTGATCCCGGTAGGAGTGAATGAAGCCAACTATTTGCCTTATCTCTTAAAGTGAACGGGAATAGCCTCAAGTGAATGGCATCATCTGAAACCCCTGGATATTTGAAAGTATCACAAATCTCCAAGAAACCTCTCAAATGCATGCTAGGATCATCATTTGGTAACCCACCAAACTGTACATAATTCTAGATCATTTGAATTATTCCCGGCTTTATCTCAAATTGTGCTATAGTGATTGCCGGTCTTGTAATACTCAACCGTATCTCGGTCATCTGCGGAGTAGCATAGTCCCGTAGGGACTTTTGCTCTTCTCCCTCTGTCATTCCTTCCAGAATCGGATCTCGGTATTTCACTGTTTCTAAAATATAATTCCAAATCCGACGTATCTTTTTTTCAATCTCGTCTTCAAAAGGAACTGTATCTTTACCCTGTGAACGTGTTTGCATATACAATCAAGATTACCTGAACAGGAAGGGTAATAAACTAAACTTTATCAAACCTTAAAATAACATAAAATACTTCTATTACAACTAATATTTACACTTCATTTAAAATAATTTCCCGGCAACGGCGCCAAAAACTTGTTCGCCTTTTTCCGTTCAGAAAATACTCCATGCAAGTATACACGGTCTAATCGTAGTACAAGACTAGCAAGGTATCGTTCCCACGAGGATTTGCAAATAAAGTGTGGAACTACTAGTTAATAATTGAAATAACATTAACTAAATCTTTTGACTTGAAAAATTTGTTAAGTTCCGACATTAATATCAAAGATTGAATTACTAACGGTCTCTATGTTAAACAACGTTTAGGGTTTACAATTCCACTACATGTCATCAACTAAACCTAATTATTACTGTTAAGTTAAAATACACGCAATGAGTTGCTAATTAAGAACTCTTCATCAGCTGGATTAAAATCTTTCGATTATTATACAGCAAATCTTCCCCAATCCTACCTATCCTGGACTAGACTGAAGAGGAACATCCATTTAAACCAACAATCTATATTTTTATGAATGCTAAATTTAAAAAGATCATAAGCTCAAGTTCTCTACCAGTTACACGCGGCAATTAAGTATATTTCTACCTCAATCACAAATTATGTTAACAGCTATAATCACATGCTATCATACATCGGTCTATTTTCATATTCCTCTCTCGATTTCATATGAAAAACCAAATTAATCACTGGCCAGGTAATTAAAACAATTGAAACTATTATGATAGACAACCTTCACATGAATCCAACACTAACAAGTAATAACTCAATTCAGGTCAAACAAATAATTTTATTGCAAACCCTAAACAAAAGTAATTAGTTCATACTTAAATTTAGATTAAATACAGATGAAATAGTTCTAGCCATAACAAGTGACAATATGTGAAGTACAAAGATGAGAGATAAACTAATAATGCCTTGTTGCTCTTCTCTGCATCAAGCTTCCAGTTTATTTTCCTTCTCCAGATCACTCTTCCTCTTCTCTGTGTTTCTTCCACGATCCTCCTTTTTGCTATTTCTGGCCCTCCCTTTTTATTACCCGCACTTGAGCAACTCAACTGATCAAAACTGACTCAGAAACTGCTCAACAATGTGGGGAGAACCACTCGCTCGTCCTTTAACGCGGCTGCATCACATCTCACGCAGCTGCGTTGAATTTTCTAAATTATAGCAGCCGGTGACACAGCTGCGTCTCTTCTCACGCAGCTGCATTGAGCTCTCCTGACGCAGCTGCTTCACAACTCACGCAGCTGCGTCTGACCTTACTAGAATTGTAACCACTGGTGACGTAGCTGCGTCACTTCTCACGCAGCTGCGTTGAATCGCCTGACGCAGCTGTTTCACAACTCACGCAGCTGCGCCTGACCTTACTGGAACTGGTGCTGCTTGTGACGCAGGTGCGTCACTTCGTGATGCAGCTGCATCACCTTTATCCTCAAATCACCAAAATGCCCTTGCAAGCTTCTTTCTCTGCAAACATGAAACAAATACACAAAAATGCATAAAATTGAAATAGAAATGCCTAAGAATTCACAATAAACAAGTTAAGAAGCAATTAATTTGCACGTATAATACCGACCCAACATCTATCCTTTTTGCGTGAACTAAAAGATCATTTGAAAGCATTAAGTTCTGATTCATTAGCGGATACGGTAGCGACAACAGCAAGTCAGCTAGACCAGGAAGAGACTGAGCATGATGAGGTAATATTATTGATTAATGCAACAAAATTAATCAGTCAAAAATACTATATATGTTGAACATGCTTCTTTTTTTGTTACAGGAACGTAGCAGTTAACTAGATCAATGAAGCTTGACGAGCTACATATCGTTCTTATCTTATTTTTTTTCTTCAATTTATTTTGTGACCCATGCTCGGTCAAATTTTTATCTTAGTGTATATATTTGTGTACCCAAATTGGATTGGATGCTAGTTTTATATTTATATGTAATATATGTTATTTGATTTAGTTTGAATTTGATATTTGGTTAGAGATCTAAGTGAAAAGGTTTATATATCTGTTGTGTTGTGTTGGGATTTATTTGATAGGTAAAGAAATTTATGAGACTTGGAAAAAAGCAAAAATATAATTTTTTTAAAACTTATCAGTGACCGAATTTGGTTGCTAATGCTCGGTAATCGGTCGCTGTTAATCTCACTCTCCAGATGCTGATAATCTTTGTTGCGATCGCTGGTAAAAATGCAGTTGCTATTAGCGGCCGCTGACACGTAGCGTACGTCTTCCACGGTAGCATACGTGATGACTCAGCTTAGTGACCGATGCGGTCGACATATTCTGTCACTGAAAAAGCGATCGCTATTGGCGGTTGTTGATAATCATGTTAGCGACCAAACTATACTTAACGTATATTAGGGACCGTACGCGATCGCTGATACATAATAGCAACCATTTTCGTTCGCTAGTATACGGTAGCTAATAGGCTTTTTTCTTATAGTACCTGTTTGAAAAATTCTCTGAAAATAGATTTTTAAAAAGAATAATAAAAACAGGATCATCTTTATGATTTTATGCGAAACAACAAATATATATATATATATACTACGAATTTGTTATCTAGTGTTTGGTTGAATTAACAAGTTTAAATATTTGAATAGTCTCTAGTATCCTCAATATCTTTCCTCCTATAACCTTATGCTAAATTTGGAGTTTGGCTTCTAAAGCACCCTTTTGGAAAAAAAAAAAAACCCTAGTTGTGTTTTTCTTAGACTGTAAGAGAGAATACGTAGTTAGGTATTTTCTTCTGATGAAAAAAGTACCAAATACGTTTCTGATCAATGATATTTATAATAACATTGATCTTTACCCTCTCTTATAACTATGATAAATATTAGGGTAAGAAGGGGATCCTAAAGGATTCCTCTCTCACATCTAATAGTTATTTAGATATTATTATCTAATACTAATATTTAAAATAAATATTAATTAAATAAATCATTTACTAATAAACTATAAATATTTTCTCTATAGATGTACATAAATATTTTAGAATTAATACAATACCAAAATATTTAAAATAATTTTATAAGTCTATAATTTATCTTTATTTGATCATAAATGGATTTAACAATTAAATCAATTTTTTTAATAATAAATATTAAAAGACTCGACCAAGATTCTATGATCAATGATAAATTACCTTATGAAAAATCTAATAGATGTTTTGACAATAGCAATGTCCCTAATATTAATTAAATATATTAATCGACATTCTGAATTATTAATTAACACAATGTAATTTCACTTATTAGAACATCAAATTAATATATATATATATATATATAGCAATATTAAGTCTATTATTATTTCAAATTTAAGAAATTTCATAAATTAGTATTTATGTGAAAATATTTCATAAATAAAATATTATCGCATGATCTCATTAATGCATACCGTTAATGCACTAGTATTTTAACTAGAAGTCAAACTTTCATTATCAAGATAAATTATCTCTGTTAAAGTACTATAACCTACATCATAATATCTCTAAATTATCATAGGTTATAAGCTATTTTTTCTTTATTTATATATTACATATGATTTATTTCTTCTATGTATAATATTTATTTATACACTTAAACCATAATATATAAAATATGGAGATTTATATAAACAAACTATACGATAATTTAATGAATGATAAATGATGTACTTTTATTACTAAATAATTTCCAACATAAATAAATAGGATTTTTATAACAAAAGTTCAACAAGAGCTAGATCATAAAGCCACTACAAATCGTAAGGTAGATATCGTTGAGTGGAGTTATTCAACGATCTAAGGATTAACTCTCTGATTCAAGGTAAATAAGACAAAAATCGTAGAGTGTAACATTCTAATATGTTAGGTGGTTGTTAATGTTGCTCCAACACACTCCTCAAGGTTGATCTTCAAGTGTGTTGGCACTAAGGATAAGAGATAATGAAGGTTTATCGAATAACTATATAAGAAATGACAAATGCCACTAGTCTACTGTTGCACCAAACATAATACTATCGAAAAGTGATAGCTTGTGGTCCAACAAACAACAATTCAAAGTCAAAGGAATTATAATTTGACAAGTGCCTCAGGCAAATTGGAGCAACATTAACAATCCAACGGGCAAATTTCAAAGAGAGTTTATAAAAGAATTGCTACTACAACACTGGAAAAAAAGAAGAAGAAGTGCAAAGACAAGTCAAGAATCAATCGCTGAAAGTTCAAGTGTCAAAAAACTCCACTTTACGATCAAAGAAAAATCAAATTTGCTACTAAGTTATATGAAGAGAGTCTTAAAGCTACATAGCAGCAATACAAAAAACAATCATTTCTCTGTGTTTACAGATCTTAGTGATCTATTGTAAAGGCATGTATTAGTGACTTGTTAGATTCTTAGTGAATTATTTGTTGTACTGGTTCTAAGTGAACATTGGTTATTTGTAACCCTCATCCTTAATAGATCATTCCTGCTCGTGGAGTAGAAGAGAGAATTAAGAAACTTCTGTACTCCAAATCTCTTAAAAATTATGTATTTTATACTTTTAAGGACTTTTCGTTTATAACTCTACGATTTAATAGTCTTATTCCAAGTTTAATTCTTGCAAATAAACATAATCTTGGTATTATAATCCTTACAAAGAAACATGGTTTTAGTGATTAAATGTCTATGTTATCTTTAATGAAAAGTTCTAAAATTATACTCAAGGCATAACCATTGTGCACAATTATTCAATTTTTATAGAAGAGAATAGAAAGATGTAATAATATGCTCTCTCTCTCTCTCTCTCTCTCTCTCTCTCTTCTTGATCAATACTTAATCTATGAAGCTATGTGAATAGACTAATGGTAAGGGGGGTAGTCTCACTTTACCATTTGGTTAGGGATTTGAATCTCATCTTCTCATTCCATTGTATGAAAACATATTTAATCTACAACTAGCTCTCATTTTATAACTTTAACGTTTTAGCCACCTATCTATTACTATATATAACAAGTCAATTGAAAATCTTATCCAAATTAATTTGGTTAATCATTTCAAGAGTAATTTAGTCATCAGTTTATAATTTTTAAATATAAATTAACATAATAATAATAATAAAACATTTTTAGATACAATGAATATAATTATAATTTAATATCAAGATCAATTTCCATGTATTAACTGAACATTTGTAATTTTGCAATTTTAGTTTTCCAGAAGTGTGACTTACAATGGCCATGCCATGCATGAATTCTTACCCCAGGGAAGTGCTGCCTATATTAGCCAAAATGATCTCCATACAGGACAAATGACTGTGAGAGAAACCTTGACTTTCTTTGCGAAAGCGAGTTGCAGGGAGTCGGACCGCGTTAGGGTTAGCAATAAGAATTTTTATTTTCGTAATATCTTCATACTACGTTGTTGATAGTTCAATTGCTAGTGGATTAGAGTTTTGAGCATTGCTTTTCTTAAACTTTTGTAGAAATGTTGGTAAAGCTGTTAAGAAGAGAGAAATACGACATTGATCTCTATATGAAGGTAAAACTTCTTTCTTTAGTATTTAAGGCGAAAATGTGCACTATAACAAGTTGTTTTATATTTTTTGGATATTATGATAAATATTGTCCAAATCTATTTGTACTATTTCCATTTTAATATTATTTTTAACTTTATTTTTTCAATACTATCCTTATTTAACTTTATTAAAAATTTCATTGAATGTTATATGACGTACATTAGAAAAAATAACAGGATTTTGTCATTAGAAATACAACCACACTCATTTTTCCCTTCTCCTTCTATTTTATTATTTCAAGAAAGAGTGTTAGGTCCGAATTAATTGAAACTAATCTAGGGGAGTTGAATAGATTAATTTACCTTTTATAAAATCTTGGTTTTCTTAAAATTATATTATTAAATCCCCATGTGCGTTTGTAAAAATATTGTTGAATATTTTGTAATTAAAGAGATAGGGATAATAAATAAATACCAAGTAAGGAACACAATGATATATCATAGTTCGTTTTATATATATATAATATACTACACACACACACACACACACTACTCTAGTCCCCAAAATCCTCTCCAAGATTTAGAATTTTTCTACTAATAAATACTCACTTATTTAATAGATGGATAAATCTTTATACAAATTTGTTTATGGTCTTGGACTACTTTTCCGTAGTATCCTTCAAGAAACTCAAACTTATGATTTTCCTAAAATTTTAGCCTTGGAACAAGAATCATTTAATTCCTCATACACTAGAAGAGTACCTACATCTACCCTTTTGTTTTAAAAGTTTGTTTGTGCATTTAAATTATTGCTTCTTAATTAAGCAGATTAATACATTTTTTTTAGCACAGATATATCAGTTTGCAAGATATATGATAACAATAGTAAAACTTCAGATCTTCGAAGTATGATATTTAATAATTTAATCAATGATCACAATAAATATGACAATTTATATGTTATGATCAATTTGGTTAATGCTTATAACTCTCAATGAGAGTATTATAGATTAATCCTCGTTTTATACACAAAGTTCAATTTTTCTTGCAAGAATAATAAGCATAAAAGCCATCTGTACTAAGAATAGACGTTTTATCCGATCTCAAGGATAAACTTTCTTGAATTACTTTCCTTGAAAAGATTACAATTCAAAATTTATCAAATTGATAGAGCCAGATTCCTAAATATAAATGGGTACATATTAGAGTTTGAAAATTGATCACTTATTTTTTACCTTCTTTGAAAGGACTATATATAAAGGCTTGATTAATATAAATAAGCCTAATTAAGAAGTATATAACAAATACAAATATCAAATTTAACATGTGAGAATCTTGTGTTTGTGAGCAAATATTAGTATGTAAATTAAATGAACTTTTCTTACACTTTTGCTCACCAACTTCCTTAACCCACTTCGAATCTAGCTTTTAGAAATTTGGAGAGGAGATAATTTGTGGGAGTGTTTTTACTTGGAGCTAGATTAAAAAAAAAAGAGTATAAAATAGTTAGTCTATTTATAGGCAAAACTTTAGGAAATAGATAAGTAGGATTTTTCTTTGAAAAAACTTGATCTAATGGTCAATATAATTTTTGCATTTTTTTTAATTCCAAAGATGCCCTCTATTAGCCGATTTATAGAGAGAGAGAAATAAGAGGAATTTTTGAATTTTGTACTTACTTTCACTTCCTTGTATGCCAACTTGATATATATATATATATATATATATATATATATATATATATATATATATATATATATATATATATATGTGTGTGTGTGTGTGTGTGTGTGTGTGTGTGTGTGTGTGTGTACTACTTTTTCAACTTTCTTTTACCACATCAATCCTTTTTGAGTCATTTTCCGGCGATTGGGAATGACGAACGATCATCTCACTTTTTTTTTAATTTTTGATATCGGTGGAATAGGGTGTGAGGTCGGTGGAGTCAGTAACTAATATAGAGGCAATCTTACATTATTGAGGACGATCGGTCGCCATTCCCGATCGCCTCAAAATTTTTGATCCTTTTTACTTAATATTAATCCAAAATGGCTGAAACTATCCAAGAGGAAAGGACTATTGTCCTTTAATTTTTAGTCAACTTAGGAGTGAGTTATATATATATATATATATATATATATATATATATATATATATATATACACGTATTTTATTTTCCTTGTTGCCATGTAGGACATTCACTTTCAAAACTTTTTGATTATGAAAATATATAATTTGGTTTGGGCTAAGAGTAGTTTTTCCCATATAAATGTTTTTGGGTTGATTTGAGAATTTGGGCTTCTATAAGTTTTCCTTTCGATTCAATACCCATAAATATAATACTTGATCCAACCAAAATTGAGCTTATAAACACGCAATCCTTCAAGCTCGGCCCAATCAAGAATTTTGACTAATTTTCTTTTGGCCCACGAAAATAGTTTTTATAGTAATATTTATTTATTTGTAAGAAAATACTTTAATAATTCATATAAGCAAAAATGAATCAATTAAGCACATAATATGCAATGCAATATGATTCCTGTGGAAAGGATTCTAACCTAGGTTTTCTAAATGAAATCTTTTAATTTTTCTTTTTTAATTTCCTCTTTTATTAACTATTTTTTTATCATTAAAAGTTTAAGTATTTTTAATCCATCAAAGAGAAATAAAGAGTTAGAAGATTAATTAAAACAAATAGGATTATAATAGAGTAGTTAATATCGGTAATTTAGAAATATATATATATTTTTAATAGGAGTGTGTTTTCAAAGTAGGACAAGCAAAATTGTACAGAGGAAATACTATTTTAATCAGTTAGACAAAACATTAATTACATTTCTTAATTCATGTATTTCCTCATCCAGGGTCAATTAGAAAGGAACGCGTGGAATAATTGATTAATTAATAAATCTATGTGTTTCTAGGCTCTAACTTTTCAAATTCATGATTTTTTAGTTCTCTAATTAATTAATTTTATTCTAAGAATATAGGTGGTGAAATAGGCTTTATTGAGAACAGTGGCGGAACCAGAACACTTTTAGAGGGGGGTCAAAATACATCAGTAATTTTTATTTATTTATTGACGCTTGAAGTGTTTTTTTCAGTTGTACAACTGAGAACAGACATTTGTATCCCGCGAGTCTGCATAGTTTGAAAACGTCTCAAAATTTGTTCGTTTTCAATTGTTGAAAAAATATCTTTCTCAATATAAACTATCAGACTGTCATTCATCCACTCATATATTTGTTCGTTTTCAATTGTTAAATTAATTATATTTTTTTTAAAGATAACCCAAGTCTCTTTTTGAGTAATTCTTCTGATGATCGCGCACTCATATCATTATTTTATAGCTCTTTTTTTTTTGATAAATTATTTTGTATCTTTTCAGATATCTGCTTATTTGGTATCTTACAAAGTTCATGAATTTTATGTATGCTAATTTCAACTGTTATTCTGTGAGGTACTGAGGTTTACTTTGTCATGTACTCTCTGTCTTTCCCTGTATTGTCTTGTTATCTCTCTATTAGTGGTATTGAGATGGTGTTATCCTTATCTAATTTTAAGAATATCTATTCATTTTTTTTTTGAAATTTTTGATACATATGACTGCAATATAAGTTTCTTGTTAAGAGATTAAATGTTATAAAATTATTATTTATGTTGATGGGTAACGATATTTCTTTAGTTATGAGGTAGTTCTTAACATTATTTAGAAAATCAATTATCTGCAAAATTTGTAACTAAAAAAATAATGAATTAAATGGTAAGAAAAAAATATTAAATCATATAGTGGCATTTTCCAAGAATTGAACTTGGGACTTCTCACAACTTAAGCTAGAATCCTACCACTAGACCAAATGCATATAATGGTAACTAAAAAAATAATGAATTAAATAGAAAGAAAAAAATAATCATATAGTGGCATCTCTCAAGAATTGAACTTGGGTCTTCTCACAACTTAAGCTAGAATCCTACCACTAGACCAAATACATATATATATATACAAACATATATATATATATATATATACATTAACCTCCGAACTAGGGGGGTCATATGAACCCCCTCGCCCCCCCCCTTGGTTCCGCCTATGATTGAGAACAGTCAAAGAAGCCTTGGGAGAGAAATGAAATCAAGAGGTGAATGGTGCTTGGAGTGAAGCCTACGATCAATTGGCTTTGGCCATCAAAATTGAAATGAAAGCAAAGGCTGCACAGCTTGATTTAAAGTCCTCATAATTTAGTTCATGTTTCTTTTGCACCTTTGATATAGTCCTTGGGTTGTGTTCAGATTACAGGAATCAAAAGGAGAAACAAAATTGTTTAATTTCTTTTTCTATCTGTTCTTATCTCGATTGCATACATTCAATCTAAAGGCAAAATTAAGGTCTTCATGGTTGATTCTACTCCTTTCAGTTCTTCATTTATGACTCTAGAATATGTATATTACTTTTCTTGAGCATGTTGGTTGGTGCATGTTCTTCTCATGTACACACATTCTTTCAACAAAAGTTTTTTAAAGTAATGTTATTAATTTTTGTTTTATTTAGTAATGTTAGCATGATATACATCACTAGTCCTCTAAAAGTTTTTTTTTTTTTTTTTTTTTTTTTGTCTTTTTCAAAGTAAATAATTTGTTTGATAAAAAAAGCAAGAAAATTTGAGCGGTTCACATTAGGTAATGAAAAATCTTCTACAAACTTTCAGCGACACCATCTAGGCAGGATCTAAGCAAGGTAGATCTACAAATTTCAATTAATGAAAAGAACATACAACTAAATCTTCACTATTATAGTGCTCAATAATATAGTGCTCAATAGTACAACATACAACAATATAGTGCTCAATAATACACAACTAAGTCTTCACTATTATTGCCACACTATTTTACAATATGGTGAAGACTAATATAGCAACTATCTTTGATCATCACTCCATTCCGCTTTTCTCCCTATTAGTTCTAACTACACTATCATTTTCTGAATAATTGAACAAAAAGGAAAGGGTGAGCTCAAATAGCCCAGTAAAAAATATCATGACTATGATAATGACGAATAAATTATCATTAGCCTTCAACAGTTGAGTTCTTGATAGAATAATATAAACAACAAGTTTTAAATCAACAACTATAATTAAGTTCTTAAACAAAGTTTAGATCAACAACTGCAGCAAAATAACAACCATTAGGAAAATTATGTAGATTATAATGTTTACTAGCTTTTATTTTTTAGAAAAATCATCATCAATCTTTATCATCTGAAACACCACTGGTCATGATTATGTCAAAGAACAGTTCTTCTTTGCCTCAGGCCAAAGAGAACATTCACCACGTGCTCTAAAAGACACGCAATAATTATATCGCCTTTATCATTTCATTTGTGCCCCAAACCACAAATATTCATAAACAACGTGATTATGATGATTGGAACAAATAGTGGTGATATAAATGATGAACAGAAGAAAGAGATTAATAGGATAAACAATATATATCGAAAGTTTACAATTTTCTTTTGTGCAAATACAAATAATGTCCAAATTATCAACATGATGTGAAGTTAAATTCAAGAATGATATTCAAGATCCATAGTTAAAAAATAACGGTTAAATTTCAATAGAAAGGATCAAGTAAATAGGAATTTTCAAGTGAAATGATATTAAATGAAATATAAACTATTAAGAAATATATAATCATTTCAGGAATTTTACCTAATAATATTTACCATAGTAAGTCTAGGAGTATGAAAGAAAATGATATTCCCTATCTTATCTCATGAAAAAAGACTGCTTAAATGTAGTAGATCAACATATATATATATATAACTACTACATATAAATTTCATGGTGTACAAGAACTCGTATACTATAAAATTATCAAAAGTTTTTATATAATATAAATCTGTGTAATGTACAAAATAATTTATAATAACTTCAAAATAGTTTTTGAAATAATATTTCAAAATAAAATCTTCCAAAGGAAACTTTTCAAAATAAATCTTCTAAAGGAAGAGTCCTTCAAAGGAAGATTTATAAATACTGTGTGAAGTGGGTATTTGTGCAAATATTACTTTTAAATAAAAGACCCACTTGAAAAATTCTTGCACTCCTTTTGGCTTTACTAAAACTTCAAAGTAACCTTATTACACTCAAAATATACTCACAATATATCCGTAGGAGAAGAGAAATGTGTGAGGAAATAATCAGCCGAGGTTCTCTTTTTATAGGCTGATTCTCACCTACTAAGACAAAAATCTCTGCCTAATATGCTCATTTTTCTTCCTCTACCCACCCATCCTCTTTCTTCTTTCCTTTCCGTCTTTTTTTTCTTCTACGCACACTTTTTCCTTCCTTTTTTTCTTTCTTTCTTTCTTTCTTGCCTTCATATGTTCCCCACCAATATATATATTATTATAATAATCAAAATTTTCCCTAGCAATACAATAATTAAGGTAATGCTATAATAATTTAAAATAATGTAAGAACACGTTACTGATAATAATTAATTTAACACAGTGCATGAGCTACTATAGCAATTATTGAATCAATAATATAAACTATAGTGCAATAGCAATTATTGATTCAATATTATAAATACAGTGTAATGATAATTATTAGTTCAATAATGCAAAAATACTGTATAACAACAATTATTGAAGAACACTATGCGATAGCCACTTTATCAGATAAATAATATGAGACACTGTGTAATACCGTATGTTACTGTGTAATATAGTATGCTATAGTAAAATACCATGAAATACCATATGTTACTATTCTTTTATCACTGAGTATTTTAACAGATAAAAGCGACAGTATTGGTGACCAATTTTATTTAAAAAGGTTAATGCTGTTGTTTTCTATATTCGACAATATTTCGCTATGGGGTCCACCAATGATTGATTATGTCGGCGTCGTCGTATTGATTTAATATTCTTCGACAAAATGAATATTCTTTGAAAAAACGAATATTTCCCGACAATTCGAATATTCCCCAACAATCTGAATATTATCCAATATAATAAATTTTACACATAACATCCTTAACTTTTAACTTTTATCAATATAACACCTTACTATTTCAGAATAATATATGAAAAATGAAAAAAAATTAAATTTTATTCAATAAAAGTTGGGGTCTCACCACCTCCTTTCGTTATAAAATTTCGTTCTCGAAATTGACGTGCCTAACATTTAGAAGAGTTAAGGATACTTAGATTTCATTTTAGATTCTAGTTCCCAGGTCATTTCCTCAATATATTGATTCTTCTACAAAATCTTGACTTGAGATATAACCTTTAAGCGTAGGATCTGCTCCTTCTCATCTAAGATCTTGACAAGTATCTCCTCATACGTTAAATCCTCAGCTAGAATTTCTGATTCTAACTCAATGATGTGGTTTGGGTCCTTCACGTATTTACGTAATATAGATATGTGAAAAAAGTTATGGATACGAGACATGTTTGGCGGTAGAGCTAGTCTATAAGCCACAATTCCTACTCGATTGAGAATTTTAAATGGGTCAATAAATCGAGGGTTAAACTTTTCTCTCTTTTTGAATCTCGTAACTCCTTTCCATGAGAAAACACGTAAGAATACATGATCCCCGATATTGAAACCTTCGTCCCTTTGATGAAGATCAACATAACTCTGTTGTCGTTCTTGTGTAGTTTGTATTCATTGTCGGATCATTTGGATCTTTTCTGTTATCATGCGCAACAATTAGGGTCCCAACAATTTTTCTTCTCCTACCTCATTCCAGCATACTGGAGAACAACATTTTTGGTCATACAAAGCTTCAAATGGGGCCATGCTTATACTTGCTTGATAACTGTTATTGTAGAAGAATTCAACCAATGATAAATACTTGTCCCAACTTCCTTTGAAGTCTAGTATGCAAAGTCTTAATAGATCTTTGAGAGTTTGGATTGTCCTTTTCGATTGTTCGTCTGTTTGAGGATGGTATGTGGAACTGAATTGTAGATTGGTACCCATAACTTTTTGTAGAATGATCCAAAAGCGTGAAGTGAATCTAGGATCTCGATCAGAAACTATAGATACTGGAATATCATGCAATCTCACAATCTCATTTATGTATATACTGACAAGACGCTCAAGTGAAAAGTTTTCTTGTATAGGTAAGAAATGAGCGAATTTCGTCAATCTATCTATGATGATCCAAATTGTATCTAAGCCTTGAGAAACTTTGGAAAGACTCATCGTCAAATCCATATTGATGTGTTACCACTTACATTCGGGAACCTCAAATGGTTGCAATGTACCCTTAGGTACTTGATGCTCTATCTTGACACGTTGACAAGTCAAACACCTCGAGATAAAGTTAGCGATCTCCTTTTTCATATTGTTCTACCAAAATGTATTTTGAAGATTATGATACATTTTGGTACATCTAGGGTGGATAACAAACGGTATGTTATGTGCCTCCATCATGATTCTATGCTTTAATTTAGGGTCATTAGGAACTATCCCTTTCTCATCGATTCTCGCTTCCAGAATAGTACCTTCTTGTACTTTCTTCATCCTGCGCACTAGTTTTGGATCAGTAGTTTGAACAGTTTTAATTTTATCGATTAAAGCCGATTCTACTCGTACATGTGCCATCCTCATGTGGGTCCCTAATGTCTTTAGCTCTATTTCCATCTTTTGAAAATCGTATATAATACGCCTTTGTGTTGTCAGAATTGCATTCGTACTCGCATATAATCTTCTACTTAATGCGTCAGCTATAACGTTTTCCTTTCCTGGGTGATGATGGATGGGTTGATCATAATCCTTTAACAGCTCAAGCCAACGTGATCAACCCATCCATCATCACCCAGGAAAGGAAAACGTTATAACCTTCAACAACTGTTAAACGTTGTGGATATCCATACGGATCATAACGACATTGAGTTCTTTCTAAGTGAAGAAATACTTGAGGCTTTTATGATCCGTATGGATATCCACTTTCACCCTGTACAAGTAGTGTCTCCACAACGTTTTTCTTTCCCGGGTGATACTGGATGGTTTGATCATAATCCTTCAACAGCTCAAACCAATGTTGTTATCACATGTTGAGTTCCTTTTGCGTGAAGAAATACTTGAGGCTTTTATGATCCGTATAAATATCCACTTTCTTTCCGTACAAGTAGTGTCTCTAGATCTTTAATACAAAAACGACCGTTGCCAAGTCTAGATCATGAGTAGGGTAATTTTTCTCATAATCTTTGTGTTGTCGAGAGATGTTACATAAGAACACAACCTAGACCTTTTCCCGAAGCATCGTTGTAGATGAAAAATTCTCTTGATCCTGATAGTATAGTCAGAACAGGAGCTGAAACAAGTCTCCTCTTGAGTTCTTGAAAGCTCTGCTTGCATTTCTCGTTCTATACGAATTTTATGCTTTTTCGAGTCAGCTGAGTTAATAGAGTGGTGATTTTAGAAAATTCTTTTAAGAATCTTTGATAATAACCAGCTAGGCCCATAAAGCTTCGTTCTTCAGTTACTGATTTAGGTTGCTCCCATTTTAATATTGCTTCAATCTTCACAGGGTCAACTAATATTTCTTGACTAGAAATCATATGTCCAAGGAACGTAAATTCCTCAAGCCAGAACTCACATTTCTTCAACTTGTTCTCACGAAGCTTTTAGAGTATCAATCTCACGTGTTGTTCATGATCCTCATGACTCTTGGAGTATATGAGGATGTCATCACTAAAGACAACCACAAAATGAACCAAATATTCCTTAAATATTCGGCTCATTATGTCCATGAAAGCTGTAGGATCATTTGTTAGTCCAAACGGCATGACTAAGAACTCATAATGCCCATAAAAAGTTTTGAAATCAGTATTTGGAATGTCCTTAGCTTTAACTTTTAACTGATGATATCTAGAACGGAGATCAATTTTTGAGAAATGTTGAACACCCTGCAATTGATTAAATATGTCATAAATTCGAGGTAATGGGTACCTATTTTTTATGATTACATGGTTCAATTCAAGGTAGTCAATGCACAATCTCATATTCCCATCTTTCTTCTTCACAAATAGAACAAGAACAACCTAAGGTGATGTATTTGGACGAATGGAACCGATATCCAATAATTCCTGTAGTTGAAATTTTAACTCTTGAAGTTCAATGGGAGCCATTCGGTATAGGGCTTTGGAAATGGGCTTAGTACCGAGTTCAAGATCAATACAGAATTCAATTTCACAGTTTGAGGGTAATCCAGAGAGTTCCTTGGAAAAAATATCAAAATACTTATTAACAATGGGAATATCATTTAAGTTTGATGTGTTTTTGTTCAAATCAGTGATATGAGCTAAAAAAGCTTGACATCCATTTTTTAATAAACGAATGACTTTATGACTAGAAATAAAAATTATAGATTTTAATGGTTTAGTTGCTTAAATTTGCATAATATGCTAATTAGAAATATTAAAACTAATGATCTTATGAAAATAATTAATTTTAGCATGATAGATAGTCAACCAATTAATTCCTAAAATCACATCAAATTCATACATTTCTAAAAAAATAAGGTCAACGGGTAATGGGAGGTTGTTGATTTGGACTAGGTAAGATTTATATACAGTAGATGTAATGACTATTTCTCATAATGAGATTTCAACTAATAGAAAATAAACTTCACAAAAATTTATGAGTAGCTTACTGGTTATCACCTCGTCCGGGTTTTGTGCCCTTTGGGATATCACAACAAAAGCTCTCTCCTGAACTACATATTTTTCCTTGTTTGTGCTAGCTTTTGGAGCCATCATTGCAGCTGAACTTGATTTTGTAACAGAACAAAATCGCGCAATATGTCAGTCCTTCCCATAACTGTAGCATAACTTGGATTGCTGAGTACAGTTTGGGCTGATGTGAACTTCCTGACCACATTTTACTGGTGGTCGATCTCTTCCCCTTAAAACTAGTGTCGGTGCTGATGTCGGTGCTCTTCCGTAATAATTGTGGAATCTCTTTCTCTTGAAGTTGTTCCCACTTGATTCCTCTCTGCTGTTATTTGAGCCAGGATTACCACCAAAGTGGTTAGCTTTTCTGAAATGGTGATTGCCTCATATATAGTCTCGTTTCGGTGATTATTGTTGTTATTTCTCTCTCTTTGCTAGTCATTGACTCTTGGATGTAATTTTTCATTTTCTTGCTCCACCCTTTGAGCCCTATCCACAATATTTAAATATAAACAAAATTTATGAGAGCTGAGGTGTTGGCGAAGTTTGGGTTTCAAACCTCGAAAAATCATATGACTCATTCATGCTTCGTCGTCCACCAGATGGGTCACAAATCGGGATAACTCAACAAACTTGGCCTCATACTGTGAGATAGTCATGTTTCCCTACTCCAGTTTGATAAACTCCACCTCGTTTATGTGGCAGATACTTTCTGAAAAGTATTTCTCGTTAAACAGCTCTTAAAATTCTATCCAAGACATCTTGAGTACTAAATGATGGATTCATTTTATCGCTTCCCACCAATGGTCTGCCTCACCTCATAACATGAAGGTGGAAAATGAAATCTTCTGATCATTAGTGCATCGTAGGACATCAAATATTTTTGTTATTTTATTTAGCCATGCTTCTGCCTTGAGTGGGTCTGACTTCCCGAAGAATTCAGGTGGTCCCAACTCCTTAAATTGTTTGATAGTGACCATCCATGCAATGCCAATATTTCTACCCTTATTGTTGACTGGATTTCCTCTTGCCTGGTTCTGTATGAACTGCATGAAGTTTCTAAAGAAACCATCATAATTTACATGGTCACCTGTGTTATTTTTCGAGGCTATAAGAGGATTATTTGTACCTTCTTGGTTCACGGCCACATTTGTCTCGGGTATTAGATAGTTCATTCCTTAATTTTCAGAAGTCATTCTTAATCGCGGTTACAAAATAAATAATAGCTAAAAAAAATGACTTGTCACTTTTTGTCCCTCATATCCAAACTGATTAATTAGATAACAAAAATTATTTTACATAGAACACATTAGTGACTGATTCAATTTGTTTCTCCCCTTTTAATTTTTACTAGATCTCTATTAAAGACCACATCCCTAAGCTCTGATACCAACTGTGATGGCCCCAAATCTGGGCCCACATAGCCTAAACTTGAATCGTCAAACTACACGATAACTATCACAAAACAATACAACTTATAACAATATAATGCCCAATAATACACAACTAAGTCTTTACTATTATTACCACACTATTTTAAAATATGGTGAAGACTACTATAACAACTATCTTGGATCATCACTCCATTCCACTTTTCTTCTTGTTAGTCTCGGCTATACTCTCATTTCCTGAACAATTAAACAAAAAGGAAAGGGTGAGCTCAAATAGTCCAGTAAAAAATATCATGACTAAGATAATGACAATAAATTATCATTAGCTTTCAACAGTTGAGTTCTTGATAGAATAATATAAACATTAAGTTTTAAATCAACAACTGCAGTTAAGTTTTTAAACAAAGTTTAGATCAACAACTGCAGTAGAATAATAACTATTAGAAAAATTATGTAGATCGTAATGTTTACTAGCTTCTCTTTTTCAAAAAAATCATCATCAATCTTTATAATCTAAAACACCACTGGTCATAATCATGCCAAACAACAGTTCTTCTTCACCTTAAGCCAAAGAGAACATTCACCACGTACCTTAAAAGACACAATAATTATATCACATTTATCATATCATCTGTGTCCCAGGCCACAAAGATTCATAACAACATGATTATGATGATTAGTATAAATAGTAGTCATATAAATGTTGAATAGAAGAAAGAGATTAATAGGATAAATAATAGATATCAAAAGTTTACAATTTTACTTTGTTTAGATTCAAATAATGTCCAAATTATCAATATGATGTGGAGTCAAATTCAATAATGATATTCAAGATCCATAGTTAAAAAATAACGGTTAAAGTTCAATAAAAAGGATCACGTAACTAAGAAGGTTCACGTGAAATGATATTAATTGAATAACAAATTATTAAAGAACATATAATCATTTTAGGAATTTTATCGAATAATACTTGCCTTAGTAAGTCTAGGAGTATGAAAGAAAATGATATCCCTTATCTTATCACGTGAAAATAGACTGCTTAAATATAGTAGATCAACCTATATATATTTAGAATTTAATTCGTAATTGTAATAACCACGAATTCTAAGTTCACTGTAATGATGATTACTAAATAATTATCAATGAATTAAAAATTTTGTACCAATTGATTGTATATTTACATGATTGAATGAATATATATATGTATGTGTATAATTATTAATCTAATAATGTGGCAAGTTAGTAGAATTAATTCAAGCAAATCTAATTGAATTATATTTTAAGTCCTAATAAATTATTAAACTAGGTTCAATAATTTTAACCTAGTAAGTACATGAAGATTGTAACACCCCGAACCAACCACTTGTCCGAAATGCCACACGCCGCAAGCCCAAAGAGCTCGCAAGGCAACAATATCAATAGCGCAACCCAAAAACAACACAACGACACTAGACTTAAAAATACAACAATCTTTTATTATTAAATTTACAAAAGAGTTCAAGAACTATATATCGAAAACACAACTTCAGAGACGCAACTCTCTTAAATAAAAGTCTTATCAAATTCAAAATACTAATAACGCCATAACTAAAAGGACTTCAGTCAATCACAAAAGCATCCACATTGTTCGACTCTTAACAATGGACCCTGTAAAAGTTAATGTAAGGGTGAGCAGTGAAGCCCAGCAAGTAACAATCTTCACTATTTAGGTGGATCAAGTATTATTTGCAAAACACTTTTTCGAAATACCTTTTGTTCAAAACAGTAATAAATATACTTTTTGAAATAACATTTTTTTGTTCAATAACAATAGTCAATATTTACTTTTAAAACCAAAATCAATAATTACAAAACACAATTCAAAGACAAATTTCGATAAGCTCAATATATTCGATCAATGATTTCGATAAGTTCAATATATTCGATGTATATTTTAATCCACAGAACGACTAAGGTTACAGCAGCCCTGTAACACGACCCTTATGTTCGATAATGTAAATGATACGCTCCCTACTAAGGTATCTTATCATGCACGTGCCCGAAGAGCGCCCCCCGAAGGGTATCTAATGGTGTGCGCCTTAGTAGGTCCTAAATTGTTCCGGAACTAGTGTAAACACTAACAGTTTCAATACATAGTGGGACCGAGGTTTCTAAAATCAATTTCCCAATATTATCCATGTTCAAAACATTTCTAAATATTATCAATATTCGAAACTATACTTGTTTCACAGTTCAAAAATAAATACTTGATCCGAAGATTTTAACAAAATATTCAAATGGAGGCCTTAGTAAAATATAACAATTTTTGAAACAATACATTTGGGCATCCGAGTAATTTCTAAATCATACTATAATTTCAAAATACCAAATAGTTTGCAAAATCACTTACACTATACAGTTCAAAAATACTAAACAATTCAAAAAGTACTTACAATATATAATTTTGAAAATACTAAATAGCTCAAAAAGTCACTTACACTATACAATTTGAAAATACTAAACAGCTCGGAGATTCACTTACCTCGATATGGCTGAACACAAAATTAATAGTCGAACGATGCCTAAATATAAATTTAGAACAAATAAATATCATTAGGACAATTCTATTATTTAACAGCTTTCTTATTTCTTTTTCAAAATAACTATAAGTATATTTATCAAAAATATTCTTTCAATATTTAATCATTTTTCAAACAAATATTACTATTATGCAAAAATAGAAATCTCAATAGCAATAATAATTGAAACCAATAACGTTAATCTAAAACTATTAACTAATAATCTAAATACAAAATAATAATTAAAACCAATAATACTAATTCAAAACTAGTAACTAATAATCTAAATGCAAAACAATAATTAAAGCTAAAAAAATAATAACAATACAAAAATACTAATTACTAATAAAATATGCTAAAATATTAACTAACAAACTAAATACAATATTTAAAATAAAAAAATAAAGAATGACAATACAGAAAAATTAAATAAGAAACATACCCGAAAATTACGAGTTCCGCAGATTGCCTACGTCCTCGATGACAAAATTTTAACTAAGGAGGTCTTTTATAAAAAAACCCTCACCTAATAAGGTCCTTACTCAAATTGGAGTCCCTTAAGTTGGTGTGAGAAACCAAAGGGGTAGCATTCTATTTATAGCCTAAGGAAGGGAGAAAGGTTTAAAAGCTAGACGATGTGGGACTAAGGTTTGGTGGTTTCTCCTTTAACATGATGTGGGACTTGGGAACTTAGGGGTATTACAAAGATAATTAATTGTTGGTCTATGTTATAATTGAATTAACCCAATACTTATTTTAATTAAATGTAGTATGTGTTAGTTAATGTTAGCTCAATGGAATGAATAAATTGAGCCCAAACAAATTAAATGAATGAGCCCAATAGAATTAATTACTAAGTTCAAAGTGGAGCCCAAACTAGGTCAATGTATTGGTCAATTTATATATATATATATATATATATATATATATATATATATATATATAATTACAGTAAAAATAAATTAAAATTGAGGGAGAAAAGCTCATTTGGCCGGTCACCAAGGGGTCCCACTTGGGGTGGACTGTAAATTTCATGTATTGTGATTTTAAGTCTAAGGGTACAATAGTGGTTGATCAAACCTTACCAACTCTAGTCCTCTCATGTAAGAAAATCCCTAGAATTTAGCTAATTTGAATTGTGTAGATAAGATAAACTAATAAATTTGTAGACTTATATATTGTGTAAGTATACATTTTGTGTAATATTATGAACTTCCGAAAGAGTTGTAATCCGACTTTATATGATTAAATAAAGATTGAATTATATCTTATTTATGTTATGTAATATTCGTTATTGTTTATTTATGTGTTTCGGTTCAAGTATCCCACCTTAGCATGTAAAAGGAGCATAAAAGTTTTTTTTCAAAAATCTGAAAAGAAGATAAAACCTAAACCCTAAACCCTAAAAAATCTAACCTAGGCCCCCGAGCGAAACGTAGACATCGAAATGACATTCTGTTTCAGGATTTATCTTTCCCGCACTTTGAAAACACATATAGTCGATAAAAGTTTTTTTCGAAAAATGCGCCAGGTATAGGACGAAATAGGGAAAAGACGAAAAATAATTTTTTTGCCTTTTTGATCGTCTAAGCATATTCTGAGAAAATGTCGTCAAAAACACTATTCACTAAAAAACGTGCCAAGTCTTTTGGACTTTCCACTTCACAAAATAGTGTTTATTCGGTACAAAACTCAGTAAGATCAAAATTTTAAATCAGTAGAAGTTAACCATTCAGTAGGAATCAGACTGTTATATAATTAACTGCTAATTCATCTGTATTGTTTTTATCAAACGGAACACGAGATAGGTTAACATAAAATTAAAACAATCAAATTAGAGAAATTAATACCTAATTATATTATTCAATTATAATTTGTGTCTATAATGAAAGAAATTTATCAATCACGTCGCCCGGTAGGTGTATTTGGAAAAACTACATGGAAGAATATCCGAGATCAATTCACGAAAAACTTTGAAGGTCAGACGCGACATCATATTAATATTGTATGGTGTATTTTATGAATAAAATACATATAACTAATTAAAATTGATATTATTAATGCATATTTCAAAATAATTGTACGTGATTTATCCGAAAAGTTAAAAACGGAAAGAGTGAGTAAGAGTGTGGCTGGCACACAATGACACACCCTGGCACACGCCTGGCACATGCTGGCACACGCCTGGCATACTCTAGATATTATTTTAGTTTTATTAATTAAATAATTAGGAAGCTAAACTCATTCATTTCTTCATCATTTTCCAAAGCAAAAGCAAGAGCAAAATTACTCTCTATATCTATTACTCCTAGTTATAATTCAAGTATTGGAAATTGCAAAGAAATAGTTAAAGCTTGCAATAACAAAAGGTACGATTCTTAGTTTTTGTAATGTTTAAATTTTTTATTTTATTGACGAGACTCAAGAACATAAGTCGTAGCCATGTACGATTGTTGTTCTCCGTGTTCCTTATGACTTGAGCAAGTCGTTGTTATGTCTATTTCATTTTATAGTTAGAAATAAAAGCTCAAGAACGCATGTCGTAGCCATGTACGAGTGTCGTTCTCCGTGTTCTTCACATGTTCTTGAGCCTTTCTTCAATTTAAAGTAGTTATAATATCGAATTTCAATTCGTAGTTTAAAGCTCAATGAACATACGTAGTGGTCATGTACGGTTTATCCGTTCTCCGCGTTTGCGTATGTTCTTGAACATTTTTATAAATTGTTTTAATCAATTATGCAAGTCGTTATAATGACCAAATTTTGACAATTATAAAGTGTTATAATCACTTATGTAAGCAGTTATAATGCTCAAATTATTTCAAGTACGAAAACCAAAAGCTCAAGAACATAGTCGTTACTGTGTACGGTTTATCCGTTCTTAGTTTTCTTCGTGTGTTCTTGAGCAAAAGTCATGAATCTTTCTATGAGAAGGTTTGTGATTTGTTATTTTGATGTTATAAAGTGATATTGAGTCTTACAACATGATTTCTTAAAGAGTTAAAGCAAGCGGTACCATGTTTCACATGGTTAACCCTAAAATATTGGCCAAAGCATGCTTACTGTCTGTTTTTGCCATTTTTCAAAATCTTAAAATCCGAATATGCCTTAACAAAACAAATGAAAGTTATATATCATGAAATTCTAAGCAATTTAGACTCAAGAATCACTTTAAAATATTTTTGTATGAAACAGTTATGACAGTTACCGTAAAGGATGCCAAAGCTAAAAATTTAAGAGGGGCATTCGGGTGGAAACCCTAAAAGGCACTAAATTTTATGATTTTGAGCTAGACAATTTTTCTAAAAATTTCACTAATGAAAATAGTATAGTTTAGTGATAAAAACACGTATAGAACAAAAAAAATTCGATGAACTAACATTCGGTACGCGAAACCCTTTGTATAAGCACTTTAAACGATTACCGGAGAGCGCGCCATCATATGCATTTCCGGGGAGGTCCGTGTCCCTTTTTCCCCTCCTTCACGGAGATTTTGGCTAATGGATGCCCATCTTCTAGATGCTTTGATGGCCGGGGAGGACGGGTACATGCTGTCTGACGGTCTTCATACGAGCGAGAGCTTTAGTGCCTGATGGAAACCCCGCACTATCGGGCCTCAGACCCGGGCCACTTTCTTCCTTAGAGACCTGGTTCACGGATTGGTGATGATGACATATTGGATGGAGTGTGTTCGGGCCCCCACCCACTCAGACCAGATTGCCTCCCTGACTCGGCGGCTGGATCAATTGTCATCCTTTGTTCGGAGCTTGGGTCGGGATCCAGAGGAAGCTTACGCCACAGACCCGTATGGATCCGATTTTGGTGTGTGTCCTGGCTCATCGAATGCCCCAGTTCCGCCTTATTCCTGCCCATATCTGAATTTTGACGTTGGGGCTTCCATTTTCAGAGATTTGGGCCATGCGAATCAGTTCGATGATGACACCTGTATTGATGGCATAGAGTTTACCGACTAGATTCGGATAGGTAGGGCCCTTGTATTCATACCTGTTTGTTTTATGATCATTTTCTCGCTTCATGTATTATGTACAGAATTATCTTTATTTTATGCATAATCTTTTACTTCTGACGATTCATTTATTCTATTATAACCTGTATGATGCATGAGTTATTATATAGATGGATAAAGAATTGACCCCTGTAGAGTCTTTTTGATACTGCTTTTACAGATGTCGTCCTTTGATGTGGTTCGCGTGGGCCCTCGTACCCCCTCAGGGACCATTGGCAGGCTCCGTCCGTGGCTAGATAGTTTGTCACCCTCCAACCGGATCATTGCAGAGGGTCTTCTGGGACACTCCTTGTCTCTTCTATCATTCCAAGTGTCCCCGAGTTTTGTTGATGGCATTCTCAGTTGTTGGATCCCGGATAGACATGTTTTCAGGTTTGGGTTGGAGTGTCTGACCCCCACCCTTGAGGAGTATGCTCACTTTACTGGGTTGTCGGTGGATGGTCCCTGCGCCCGGGTTACCTCAGGCCATATGCGCCGTCAGTTTCTGACTTTCACCGGCTTGCGGAGGACGGCTCTGCTATATGTGATCTCTTCAGGCCACCTGGTTCCTCTACCCTTCCTGGTTGACATATTTGGCTCGGTGGATAGCTTCTCTTTATTCTCCAGTGATTTTTCGGTATCTGATGAGCGCTGAGGCGCTTTGAGAGTGGATGTCCTTATGGCCTGTGTCATATCAATTTTGTATATGCCCACCGGAGACGACCTCTTGGACATGTGGGTCATTGTAGTGGTTCAGGCTCTTCAGGAGGATCATACTATCCTTCCCATGATACTTGCAGAGACTTACCTGTCGGCCTCGTACTGTCATTCCTTCCCTGGTCGAATATTCAGGGGAAGCTCCACTTTGTTATATGTATGGTTCATGAGCCACTTCAGACCCATCGGGCAGTTCAGCCGACACGGATTTTGTTTCAGCCACAACTTGGCCATGCAGTTCTCATTCCGCCCCCAGTGATGCATTGATGCGGCTTCATGGAGGGAGTTTTTATCGGCCATTGAGGAGCCCTTCCATCTCCTGATCTACTCGGGTTATTGCTCCTTCATGAGCTTCTTGACTCATGTGCCCCCTTTTGACTTCCTCCCTCTTCCAGGTTTGAGAGGGGTGACAACTTATCATCCCTTGGCCGTTATGGGGCAGTTTGACCAGATGCAGGATCTTCATCTCTTTGCGGGTGCAGTTGACTACCGATTTCTTATATCGATTCAGACGGAGAGGGAGATGCTGAGAGTATATGATCTTTGGTCTCACAGGGTCTCGGCCGAGTTTAGGGATAGTCATCCTGGTCAGACACCTGATTATCTGCGATGGTTGCGGGGATATTCTGAGATTGTTGATTTTGACCAGATTGGGGTATTGGATGGTTCTCGCGGATTTTTTCCAGATGAGACCAGTTCAGATGCGGTCATTCCCCCGGAGCTTTCAGAATTAGTACCCAGATCTGATATTGAGGACGGTCCCACTTCGACACATGTCCTTGGCCCCGATTCGGCGGATCGTATCCAGAGACTAATGATTGAGGGTACCAGGCTCCGGTCCGCCTTGAGTGCGACTGAGATTAAGAGGGATACTGCCTACGCCGAGCGGGATGCTGCCTTTTCTGCCAGAGATAGCATCACTGAGCAGGTCAGAGTTATCATGGAGGCCCATTCTGCGACTGTTAGTAGTGCTGCTGCTCTTTTGACTCGGATTGACATGATGGGCCAGCAGGTGGCAGACGAGCCTGAGGTTTATGATGCATCGACTATTCTGTAAATCCTGCTTCAGCTAGTTTCTGACCTGTAGATTATTTTATTTCCTGCACGGACTATGTCAGTTTCATCACTATTATTTAAAAGATAGACTTTGTAATCAAAATGTTTTGTATGTATGGAGAAATATTTATGGTTTAGTCATTTTCCATTTTTGATGTATCGTCGCCCTCCATTGGATCATCATTTTATCCAGCCGATTATGATTTTGATATATTGCCTTCTTTCTTTTCTCAAGTCCTGATTGGGATTCCACAGATATTGCCATGCGACCCCCTGATTTCATCGGAGTGAGTCTTGGATTCTGGGGCTGATTATATGGCTGGTTTTGGGGTAGGATCTGGAATGTATTTATCAAGGTAGGGTTTTCTGGGCTTTTTTGGAAACGGGTTTGGTATAGGGACAAAGTTTAGTATTTGGTATAGAACAGACCGCGCCATGATGGCTGCCAACGTACTCCCACAAGATCAGGAGATCAGGTCCTACGTAGTTCGTGTTACAAAAGGAGATAGAGAAAAAAAGAGTTTTTTTTTTTTTTTTTTTTTTTTTTTTTTTAAGCATAGAACCGTTTCACTGAGTCAGAATTCAAGGGTTGCGGAAACACCTCGCCATCCATTTCTTGTAGGATGAGGGCTCCCCCAGATAGGACTTTCTTGATAACAAAGGGTCCTTCCCAATTTGGCATGATTCATGCACCTCCTAATGATCTTGAATTGGTCGCATAACTCCTTCATAAGGGCGTTGTTCAGGTTCTTGGCATTGTCGGAAATTAAGATTTTAGGCTGTCCGTACCGGCAAATGACATTGTTTATGATGAAACTGACTATGACTTCCTGTGTTACTTTGGGGAAAGAAGCTGCCTCCACCCACTTAGTGAAATAATCAATCATTACAAAAATGAACTGGTGGCCATTGCTCGGTTTGGGCTCCACGGGTCCGATTACATCCATGCCCCACATGGAGAAGGGCTAAGGGGAAGTCATACAATGCAGTTCATTAGGAGGTGCATGAATCACATTACTGTGTGCTTGGCATTGATAGCATCGCTTGACATGATCATCACAGTCGGCCTTAAGTGACAGCCAGTGGTGCCCCGTTCTCAAAATCTTCTTGGCTAACATCGGTGCACTCATATGTGGCCCACATACCCCACCGTGTACTTCGCCCATGATTTTCTGTGCTTGAGTTTCATATACACATCGCAACAATCCCAATCCAACATCTCTCTTATACAGGGAATATCCGCTTAAATAGAATTTCATTGCCATCTTCTGGATTCTTTGCCTTTCCGTTCGGTTCGCCTGGTCGGGGAGAGATCTATCCCTTAAGTATTCCCGAATGTCATGATACCAGGGCTGATTCGGGTGAGCCACTTTTTCTGATAACTCTGCGATGTGCTATTCATAAGCAGGAGCATTCTGCACCGTTATCTCAATCTGGGGACTAGCTTTGCTTTTGAGTACATGGACTAACGAAGCCAGGGTGACCAATGTATCGGTAAAATCATTCCGCCCCCGGGGAATGTGTTGGAAGCCTATGTCTTCAAATTCTTGCATTAATCGGATCACACATCGGTGGTACGGAAGTAACCGAAGCTCCTTAGTGCCATACACCCCTGTTGTCTGTCTGATTACCAACTTTGAGTCTTCGAACACGGCTAATCTTTTCACTCCCATATTGCGGGCGAATCTCAGCCCCAATATACATCCTTCATATTCAGTCATAATGTTCGAGTTACTGAACTGTAATTTGGTGAGAACAGGGTATTGCTCGCCCCTAATGGAAACCAGGACCGCTCCAGCTTCAGCCCCTTCAACATTCATGGCACCGTCAAAATACATTTTCCAAAACTGCCCTTCGTCATCACACCTCGTATGTTGGACCCACAATATGTCTTCACCCGGTAGAGGAGTTTTTAAAGGCTCCATTCCTCCTGTCGGCATCTCTGATAATTGATCTGCAATCCCCTGCCCCTTTACAGCCTTCTGGGTAACATAGAGGATGTCGAACTGTTGTAAGATTAACTGCCACCTCGACAATCGATAATTCAACATTGGTCTCTCAAATATATATTTCAAGGGGTCAATTCGAGAGATCAAATAGGTGGTGTGTCCATGTAGGTAATGTTGTAATCTCATAGCAGTCCACGCCAAGGCGTAACATGTTCTTTCGATTGGTGTGTAATTCTGCTCACAACTGCTGAATCTCTTGCTGAGGTAATAAATGGCATGCTCCTTGCCTGATTCATTTTTCTGCCCTAGCATACAACCCATCACCATATCGTTCACAGATATATACATGAAAAGAGGGATCCCGTCCTTCAGCGGTACCATCACTGGCGCCTCTGTTAATTGCCTCTTAATGGTCTGAAAGGCCTTTTGGCATTGACTGTTCCACTCTCGGGAGGTATCCTTCCTTAACAGTTTAAAGATTGGTTCGCAGGTGGTTGTCAGATGGGATATGAACCGACTGATAAAGTTTATCCTTCCCAAAAATCCCCTTATCTCTTTCTCTGTACGAGGTGCTGGCATATCCACAATGGCTTTGATCTTAGTCGGATCCAGTTCAATGCCCCGATTGCTCACCAAGAACCCAAGGAGCTTGCTTGACTGAACTCCGAAGGCACACTTTGCTAGATTGAGCTTTAAATTATACTTCCTGAGCAGATCAAATAGCTTTTTGAGGTGAGTCACATGGTCAGATTCCACCCTTGATTTCACAATAATGTCATCTACGTAGACCTCTATCTCCTTATGCGTCATGTCGTGGAATAGGGCCATCATTGCCCTCTGATAAGTGGCTCCTGCATTTGTGAGGCCGAAAGCAAGTCGTCTATAACAAAACGTGCCCCAGGGGGTGATAAAGGCAGTCTTTTCTCAGTCCTCCTCCACCACCATTATCTGATGATATCCCGCGAAATAATCGACAAATGAATACATTTCATACTGAGTCGTATTATCCACCAAGATGCGTATGAAAGGCACTGGAAAATTATCTTTTAAACTGGCCTTGTTCAGATCCCTATAATCAACGCAGACTCTCACCTTTCCCCCGGGCTTCGCCACTGGGACTATATTGGAAAGCCATTCTGGGTAAGTGGACACCATGATGATTCCAGCCTTGAATTGCTTGACTATCTCTTCCTTCACCTTTAAGCTCCACTCCGGTTTTAATTTTCTCAGCTTCTGCTTAACTGGCCTGAAACCCTCCTTGATGGGCAAACGATGTACCACAATATCCGTGGACAACCTGACCATATCTTCATGTGACCAAGCGAACACATCCCCATATTGACTCAAAAGCTCAGTTACCTCTGCTTTCTGGTTGGGGGTCAGGTTTGCCCCAATTTTCAGCTCCTTGGGATTTTCAAGGGTTCCTATGTTGATGGTAATGGTTTGGTCGAGATTGGGTTTGGGTTTATCCTCGACCCACTCTTTGATTTTGTCGGGAGTGTCGTCATCACCTGCTTCGTCCTGCTTAATTCCCATCAAATCAAAATCCAGTTCTATATCAAAATCATAATCGTCTTTCAAATTTGGAAAATCGTTTGTTAGGCTAGTATAATTCAAATCGGTACACCTGATATAAAACAAAAATATTTGTCATATATATAACCATTAAGTACACGAATTTCTTTTTCAATAATCATGACAAAATATGAAATAGCCATGCAGATACATAAAACAAAAATACTGCCTTAAAAATCCTTTGATCCCCTTATTGGACAGGATTCCTTGTCATCCCTGCATTTACCCTTTTCTAAATACTATTGGCTGCACGGTCCAATTCTTGGAGATCACTTCGATTTTAAAGCTAGCGATGGAGGGGGTCTCTGCATCTGGAACTTCCTCAATGATTGCGGTGACTTGGCCTCGATTTTCATTCATACTTTCCTCGGGAACTTCTAACCCAACCCAATTGATGAAAGACATGATCTGCTGGCCTTCAGACACTTTCTCCTTTCCCTTCTCATTGGGCGCTGACTGCCCTGGGAGATGAAACTTTATTTCAAACTGCTCCATGATTTCTTGCAAGAATTTCTCCTACTGGGCCAATCCTTTGGCTGAGGGAGTCTCCACCTTATCATTTGCTTCAGACGCAGGCTTGACTGTCTTCGGGGAGTATTCATTGTTGGTTCTTGGGATTGGGACTCTGGTTATCCGAGTGGGAATCTTCTTGTATGAGTTCTTTGGCCTTATACCTCCGTAATATCCTAACCCTGCCTTGCCCGACTGTGTTGGTATCTGGATGGGCTCGGTGATCCCTTGACCGTTCTTGCCCAGTCCTTGCCCTGGCGGGAAGTTCATCGCCATCATTTCTCGGGAAACAAACGTGAGCTCTGGAGACATTTTAGGCTTTGAAGTCTGAGCTCCCAATTGCCGGTACCGGGGGGTACTAATCTCGAATGCCTGATAGCTGATTGGTTCGGCTGATTCATCTACATGGATCACCTACATGCCTTTCACAGAGGGAACAGGGTAGTCAGACTCTGCGGCAATTGTTACCAAGTTCCCGTCAGCGACGAATTTTATTTGCTGATGCAGGGTGGAGGGGATTTTCCCTGCCATATGAATCCAGGGCCTCCCTAGCAACATGTTGTAACTGGCAGTGATATCTAGCACCTGGAAGAAAATGTCAAAAGTATAGGGCCCAATCTCCACTGGTAGCTCTATTTCCCCTACCATGTCCTTTCTAGATCCGTTGAAAGCCTTCACTACCACTTGGCTGGCTCGCAGGTGCTTTGGGTTTATTCTCATTTTTTCCAGAGTACTATACGGGCAAATATTCAAAGATGATCCACCATTAATCAATACTCTGTTCATCATATACCCCGAGGAGATGACCGCTATGTGCAATGGCCTACAGTGTCCTCTCCCCTCCTCGGGGATGTCGTCGTCGGTGAACGAGATCATATTGCTGTCCAACAGATGGCCCACCAAATGGCCGAATCTCTCCGTACTAATTGATTTGGGGACATGAGCTTCTTCCAGGACTTTGATTAATTCACAATGATGATCGTTGGACTCTAATACCAGGTCTAAGATTGATGTCAAGGGTGGTTGCGCCTCCAGTGTCTTAACCATCTTCGCCTCGCTGTGATTCATTTTCTCCCAGAACTCTAAGGCTTTCTCCTCTGAGATTCTCCCCTTTTCTTTCTTTGTGCTCCCAAGGACTTGCCTTGGTAAATACAAAGGATTTCCCCTAGAGGCACAACTGGCTTCCCTTTCTGCCTTTCCCCCGTAGTTCCACGGCACAGCCTTCAGACTGGTAATTGGCAATTGTGACCTGGCTGTTATAATAAGGGGTCTTGGAGCTGACAACCGGATAGGCTCCCTTTTGGTACCCTGGATTACCCCAGGCAACTTGAGTGGCTCACTTCGCGCGCCCTCTTAGGCCTTGGTCATTGCAACCACCTCATCGATTTTTCTTACGTACCTCAATTTCAAAGGACCCTCCGCTCCACTGGTTTCAAGTACATTTACGCCTCCCCCATTATGCTCGGGAAGAGGGTTGGCCTTTACGTTTGGGGGCTCTGGTTGTTCTACCACGATTTCCCCGCTATCAATCATGTTCTGGATTTTGTGCTTCAAGGACCAGCAATCTTGGGTGTCATGTCCCGGGGACCCCAAATGATAAGCGCATTTTTTGCTCGGGTTGTATCTTTTGCCCTTCGGGTCAGCGGGTGGTGCTAGCTCAGTAATCTTTTTCTGACTTATTAACACTGCCAGGATCTATTCTAATGAATCCCCCAACGGGGTGAACTCTCTTTCTCGGGGGTTTTCGAATCTCCTCCGCCCCTCAGATCTTTGATTGTTGAAAGTTGGCTGACGCGGGGGCTCGCTCCTTTGCATGCGGGTAGGACGGCTAGTCATTGCTTTCCCAGATAGCCCTTGCAAAACCAGGGACACATCCTCCTCTTTTCTCTTCTGTGGTCTCCGGGACATACTGCCATAGTTCCCACTTTGTATTTGCTCAGCAACAGCCTCGACAGCTGTGAAGTCTCGGATTTTTCCCGACTTTAAACCCATCTCCCCTTTTTTTTATCATCTCAGAAAAAGGCTTCCCGATTCCTGCTATCACCCTCTCATAATAAGGGGCCTATTGGATTTCAATGAATGTCATAACCATCTCTGCCTCACTCATGGGTGGGTTTACTTGGGCAGCCATCCTTCTCCACCGTTGAGCATAATCTCTGAAGGATTCGTGGGATTGCTTCTTAATCTTTGTCATCTGGTACCGATCAGGGGCCATCTGTGCTTGGAAGCTGTATTGTGTCAAAAAGGTGTGGGCCAACTCTTCCCAATTGTGAATTTTGGTATTGTCCAGCCTTGCGTACCAGGTCCTAGCTTCCCCTGTCAGACTTTTTTGAAATAACTGCATCCTCAACGACTCGTCCTTAGCGTATGTCCCGAGTTCTCCGATGTAGACTTCCAGATGGGTGTAAGGATCCCCCGACCCGTTCTATTTTTCAAATTCGAGAATTTTGAACTTATCGGGGTATCTAGCTCCCGAAAAAAATGCATAAGTCAGAGTAGTTAACACTACCATACGACCCGATCCCTTTCATAGTTTTGATGGCTTCTTCCATCTGCTTTATCTTCTTGCTGACATTACTGGCAATTTCATCTTCTGGAATAATGATAATTTGTTTTGGCTACTCAAATTCGGGGTTTTTGAGGTCATCCCGTTTCCCTGAGATGATGGCCCTGGTGGGTCCTCGATTTGTGGCCCTGATTTTAGTTTGAAATGTTCTTTTAGCATCATGGTCAACTCGGTCATCTGATTTTTCACCGCATCGAACTCCTCTCGGGATATTGGAGCCGGGTTAGGATTAGGAGTCTCGGCCATTTCGACTGCTGACTCTCGGGCTTTTCTGGATCGAAGATGAGTTTGGGGAGCAATCCTACAAATACAATAACTCAAGTTTAGTTTTGAGGAATGATATTGGTGGATGCATGCTAAAGCGAAAAATCTCTGTAAAAATTTATTTTTTGAGTTCTTTAATCTTTTCCTGCAAAACAGGGTCAGTATTCCTTCATTTCGACCAAGGTATATCAATGTGAAATCATAATGCTCTCCCAGCTGTCCCTGTAAAACAGAGGTTAGTACTTTTATTTTGATAAAGCGGTTGGTACAAAATGATTGACTAAAGTATGGTATCATGCGCGTAAAACGTTTAAAAGGGTATGAAGAAACTTCCCACGCGTTGGGTTTATCTAAGGCTGACCTACCCTAAGTTGCTCTCGCGGGCTTTTCGGCATGAAGGTTCCCAGATCTTCGCAATATACTGGACGGGAATAAATCCGGTCTTTCAATTGGATTGGATCTGAGTGGATGCTTTCCTGAGCCTCGCAGGAGAGCGCCCCTTTGAGTCCAATAATCCACATCCGACGGGTTTGCCTCAGGAGGAGGAACTGCTCAATCATACATTCAACGTACCTCACCGCCTACATATGATTATAATAAAGCTTTGAAAAGAAACGCAATCACATGCAATCACAACACTCGCATATTTATTCACACACGCACGAAAAGTAAATTAACGCAAGTAACGCAAACACACATTTTTTAGATTTTTTAAAGGATAGGAAAACATCAAGATTTTAAATGCGGCCTAAGCCCTCTAATGTCCCCAGCGGAGTCGCCAGCTGTCGACGCCGGAAAAGGTCGCTTCATTTTATAATAAAATCCTTTCCCAATTTTAGCCTTTAGATTAAGATGTGTTTTTTGAAAAGGGTCGGCTTGAGTGTCGACGGGTTTTGAAAGATCGATTTTTTGATGAGCCAATTGACCAGAGTCCCTAGTTGGTATATTTGAAATGGATGTACCAACTCATCCGAATTTTGTTTTCATAATTGCTGGCTCCTGTGTGACTCTTGATTAATTGGTCCGCGAACCGAGATTTATAGAGTTCGGGGGCTTGCTTAAGCGAGGGGAAGGTGTGAAGAACCCCCCGACTTCCGTTAAAACATGATTACCGCAATCTTGATGTTTTCTTATCCTTTTAAAATCCTAAAACGTGTGTGTGTGTGTGTGTGTGTGCCTACATATTTGTTGTGATGAAAAAACTTGCTTTAATTCCTTTGTAGAAAACGTGCTTTATTTATTGAGCGTTTTGAAACGTCTTTTAACTCGAATGACAAGGCTTTTGTCTTATAATAAACATTGATTTTAAGTTTGAAAATTGTGGGATTTTTATTAGGTGTCGTTTTCAAAAATCAAGAGTTTTAAACTTTTGTCAAATAGGAATCGAGACTATACATTGTCTTCTAACAGTAAAGTCAAACGAAAATGAAGGCAACTTCTAGGAACTTTTTAACCCTATGTACCAAAGTTTAACGAAAACGTTTATCTATTTTTATGAAATCATTTTTTATGACATTTCAAAACCGTTTGCAGCCTTTTTGCCAAACAAGGACCGACGTTTACTAAAAAACTCAACCTTTTAACCTTGTGATTCTAATATCCTATTTTGATTACTTTTAAAAATCTTGGTTGTTTGCGTTACTTTGGAAAACCGGTTTTTTCATATCGCTATTCAAAACAAGCAAGATTACATGTAAGCATTCAAAACTATGTCGGGGCTATCCATGGGCATGTAAGCCATCTAAATATCCCCAGACATCCACAATCACACATTTTACTATTACGGGGCCTTAAACCCGATTTCGATTCCGTATCGTTTTAAGGCCCAATATTTACATGTATACAAAATAGACCCTAGCAGTGATTACATACACCCAAATTTGTCCATCTTCGGAATTTGATCACGAGGATCTCACCCCTAGGCTCACAATCACCCAAGTCACTGCACAATCGTACCAAGCAAGATTAACAATACTAGACTCATTATTACACTACACGAATCAAAATCACAAACCCAATACTACAAACTATCTACTAACCCAATGAACTCATATCACCGTACGGATATCCTTAGGACATTAGGAGGAAAATACGTTCCGATGGAACCCTCACTAATAATCCCTAATCCACGGATCCTCAACAATATACCACCATATTATATCTATCACAACTCAACAACAAGATTATAACAATGACACAAGCTAAAACTTAAAGAAATAACGTCATTTTCACCTTGCAAATACGCCAACAAACACTTTCTATTTCACCACTCAAGCAAAACACAAGAATACCTCACTATTTGAACAATAAAATGCAACTATCACTAGTTTTTTTAGCTAACCCGAGCTTCTCTCTCTAGAATATTAGAATTTTTTTTTATCCCTCTCCATCTGCTGGTCAAAATGTCGTTCTATAGGTGACCGAAGCCAGCCGCAGGTGCATCTGCGGCTGGCCTTAGATGCCTCTGCGGCTGCCTGCTGCGGCCGCCCGCACCGTTTCCTCAGCTGCTGGGATCTCCTCGAGCCTCGAAACCGTCCCGTTTTTTATGACCGCACGTGCACCTGCGGCTGCCCAGCTTGCTTTCCTCGATTTCCGTGTCACGCAGTCTTAAATCGTCAATTTTTGCTGTATTATTTTGGAAGGTTGATACCTGATGTATAAAATGCTCTTTGTGGCTTTCAAGGAGCGAGGCCCCCCGACATCCGCAAGCGTAGTGGTCACTCGTCGTCTTTGGCGACCAGATCAGGCTTTGTCTGAATTGACTGTGTGTCCCGCCTCACTGACCCGATGCTCGTTATTCGTTTGGCAGCTTTGACCGCAAGCCGTCGTGGTGGCTTGGGTCAAATGACGATTTTGCCCTCCTGTCAGGGTTAGTATACAAGTACAAAATTTGGGTGTCTACATTAACCTTATAATATTTTTTATCATTTAATAATATTTTATTTACTTTATAATATTATTAATCATTTAATATTATTTTATTTACATTCTAATATTATTAATCATTTAATAATATTTTATTCATTATCTAATATTATTAATCATTTAATAATATTTTATTCATTTACTAATATTATTACATATTAAATAATATTTTATTGACTTATTAATATTATTACATTTTAATAATATTTTAATCATTTACAAATGTTATGAATCATTTAACAATATTTTAATTACATATTAATATTATTCACCACTTGATAATATTTTATTTCAAGCAATACCAATAGTTAACTTTTTAATTGTGTTAATCTTAGTCTTTATTTTAAACATTTAGCTATCAATTAGTTACTAATAAACGCTATATATTGGTTTATTATATAAACATATTCATTTTACACTTATTTCTACTTAAATTTTCAAAGAAAACCCGACCCAGACAGAATCGATCCGACCTAGACAACTTGAACTTTCTGTTTTCAAAGTCGGGGTACTCAGAATAGACTAATCTGGGCACTGGGGCGCTCAACACAGAATACAAAACCCTAATTTGGACTGCTCGACCCCCAGTCAGTCCGACAGCCATAACATCTTCATTTCAAAATATTTTGGGTTGATTATTAGTTCCATTCTTATCAGAATTTTCCCCTATACAATTTCTCTTTAGATCACAAATCCAAATTCCAAATGTAAATAGCCATAAAGTCTTTTACAAGGAAAGATTGGAAACTCTAAGGTTTCAAAACGCCATATTTTGAGGTAAAAGTCATAACTTCTTAATTTTTCCATTTTTTTGAAAGATTCAAGTTGGGTTTTCTTTATAACTCATACATGTAACTTTATAGCTCTAGAAATCTATTTTTTAACTTGTACATTTCAAACTATAATATTAAATGGCACGTAGTCATCTAGGGTTTTACCGGTAAAGTTCAATATAGACTTTTCTTCCGTTTATATGCATACCATGCATATCAAAACATGATTTAAACATATCAAACTATAAATCTATCAATATATCATAGTTTTAGACTTCTAGACCATAAAAAAAAAATTGATCGGTTAAAAATATCTTTTGACCATATAAAACATATATAGACTACAAAAATGAACTAAGAAGGAGTTAGAGCACTTTTGAACATCTTGGACTTGTGTGCTCTTCTTTTTCTCCTTCCAAAGTAAGTTATAAAGCTATGTGTCATCTACCAAGCTCATCCTCTAGCAATTTCCTTAGTAAATTCTCAACACACAAATATATTCTCTCTTTTCTCTCTTGGAAGCTCTCACTTTTCTCTCTAGAATGCTCTAGCAAATGACCAACCAACATAACACAAATGTGAGACACTCTATATATAGCACTTGGGTAATCCTTCATTAACTTCCTAATTTGCTAGCATTGTTCAATTAAGAGACTATTTAATATTACTATTTGCTTGAATGACTAGGTGAATGACAAGGTGATTAACTAGGGTTGGTGACCAACTAAAGCTTGGAGTGAATTATAAGCAACATGAGCAACAAGTTGCCCTCCTTGTGGGGCCCCAAAGTGCCGGCCAAATGGGGATTTTCTCCCCATTTTTGGTTTATTTTTATGGCTTATATATGTTGGTTTGCAAAAATATAGCATACATATAATCAAATTATATAAGTGCAACGGAAGTAAGAAAAATCAGATTTTAATTTTTTTTTACAAACCAATAACCACTTATGCGACTATTATTAATTGAGGAAGGATAAAAGATTTATATCTTTGTAGAACCAAGTTTTCACAGGTACAAGTTCAACTCCCTTTAATCATTTGCGTTCTACTTCAAATTCACCGATCAGATTCCACTGATCAATGTTAGCTCCCCAAGTGTAAAACCTTTAAAGGTGATCCACCAAGAGATCTATGAATTAAAGAAGTGGATTTTGGTTTTTCCAAACCATGGGTGGTTAGCCCTAATTCTCACTATTTCCCTAACGCCTTAGATGTAGAGAATTTTGAAGTACTCTCTCTATTCTTGTGAAAGAGTGTGTAACCATAATCTATGATAAGACTCCTTTTATTTATAGATATAGTCAACGCTCATAAACTATTTAAGATTAGAGTTTTAATTTAATTCTTAATTTAATTAAGAACTAAATTAATTAATTATAATTCCTAAACCATTTAGGAACTTAATTATTTAATAATGAGAGTACTTCTTATTAATTAATTACTAAACCATTTAGTAACTTAATTAATTATTAAAATTACAATTCCTAAACTATTTAGGAACTTAATTATTTACAATAATACTACTGCTTATTAATTAATTCCTAAACCGTTAAGGAACTAAATAATAATACTAGTAATAATAATAATAATAATAATAATAATAATAATAATAATAATAATAATAATAATAATAATAATAATAATAATAATAATAATAATAATAATAATAATAATAATAATAATAATAATAATAATAATAATCCTCTTATTAATTTATAATTAGTATAATTTATTTTATCACCATAGTATAAATTAAATATAGTAAATTTATTATTACGATTATGCCATCAATTTCTAAAATAAATATTACTCTTTTGCGGTGTGACCCTTTAGGTTTTCCACATTAAATCGATTGTATAATAAATAAATTAGAACAATTCTAATTTATTTATTATGAATTAACTCTTTAATTCAGAATAAATAATTATTCCATAATAAGGGTAAGCCCCCTTAATGATTAGTCGACATTCCAGATAATATAGATTTCAACATTTGATCGTTAAAGAACCTTTCAGCGAATAGTTACAGTACAATTTAATCATTTTACCACATAATGTCCTAATCAAATATAAGACATGAAATTTCTGTCAAGTCTTATTTATTTGATCATATGCATTTCAATTCACAAATGCACAACTCTAGTTAATATAAATTAGAAACTCATTTCTAATTCCATTCAACACTGGCTAGGGATTTTTGAGTTGTCACTTATTAAATAGCATAGGACATTCTCTCCCTTTACTAGAAGTGGTAGATCATTTGTCGATCATTCACCTATCTCCATGTGTACCTTATTATACTCAAGCATTTCCTTTCATATACCAACAAGTCTTAAGGAATATCTCAAAATATAACTTAGTACACGCAAGATACTATGATGATCTCAAGTCCAAAGATCACTTGTACGACTATCACATAAGGAAATCCTATTGACAGACGAGTAAAACTCTATTAGGTGTTCCTTAAGCGAGTCACATTTAGTGAGCTTATTCTCTAATAAGCACCTACATACTTGCTTTAGTGTCTCTACACAAATGATTATGAGATCAATCATCCTCTTCATAAGAGCAAGCATAGTATGTACCAATTTATTTGGATCTACTAATCCCTTTTTTAGTGATCCACCGATTATGAACAATTTTAGTTTTGAGCTATCTTGAATTCAGATCTTATTAGCATGATACTCATCATGGTTCTAAAAGCATTACTAATAAACTATGAGTTTATCCATTTGATTAATTGAAGTAATTAATCATGAATAAAGAAATGCCTTGATTCTTTTATTAATAAATGAACAAGATTACAAAGTATATTTTTATCACATCAAATGTGATTGGCTTGAGGGCATATTACTTTCAATATATGCATATCTCCCACTTGCACTAAAGCCAAGCTCCCTTTGGTATCCCCATACCATTCTTCTCTAAGTGCCGTACAAATTGCTTAGTACATGCTTTAGTTAGTAGATCTGTAATGTTGTTCTGAGAGTCTACCATCTTTATGACATCGTCTCATTTTCAATGATTCATCTAATCATATGAAAGTGTTGCAACACATGTTTGGATTTCAGATGAGACCTAGGTTCCTTAGCGAATTAAACTCCTTTAATGTTATAAACCATTATAAGTTCTGTAATGAACTTGTTGAACCAAACAATCACATTTGCAGCTTTATTTATAGTTATTTACTATGTCTTTTGTCACTAAATCAACATCTCTTTGCTGTTTGGAACTTTTTTAACTCACTGCAGCACCGTTCAAAGTAATCATATTACCTGAATCGGATATACTGTTATCTTGGTTAGTCTGAACAAACTTGAGTTTGTTAACTCCTCTAGTTTTATATCAGACCTATCATTAGAAACTTTTTTCTAATATTTTTCACCAAAATTGAACTGATATCTGCTTATCACACATAAGTAATATTAAGTCTAGTACATATCAACGAATCAATGTACATTCCTTGGGTTAAGACAACCATCATTTACGATCTATCTTTATAGACCTTTATCCTGAATAAAATGTTAGGATGCTGCTCCCAAGTCCTTGATGGAGAAATTTTTAGACAACCACGTCTTTACTGATTGTAGCATCGGTATGTCATTCCTTTTCGGTAGTATATCAACATATAATACTAGGAATGTCATAGTGCTCCCACTAACCCTTGTACACACTTGGTTCATCCAAATTTTTGACAAAATTAAACTCCTTTAATTGTCTCATAAAAAATGGATGTTCCATCTTTGAGAAATTTCTTTCATTCCATAATTGGATCGTTGTAGCTTTTATACTTGATTTACTCCATCTCTATGGAGACAAATCCTTTTGGTTGTATCATACATACATCCTTTTGTATAGTAAGTTGCAACTGCAAGTAAAATTTGAATGAATATATGCATTTTCACTAGTAAAATGTTTCATTATAGTCAACTCATTGACCTTGTATGGAATCCTTTTACCACTAGTCAGATCTTATAGGTCTCCACCTTTCCATTTGCATTAGTCTTTCTCTAAAGACCCCTTTCGAATTTTATGGTCATAAGTAATTTCTCTTAAGTATCTAATACTAATACCTCATCGTATGTATCTGGATCATCATCCGCTATGATGTGTACCTCATCATCATCATCTATGATGAATTCATACCTTTTAGGTACCTTCGGTACGAAACCAGATTTATGACTTCGTTGTGGTACAATATGTTTATCTACTTGTACAGATCTCTTCACTTGATCTGTAGTGTTTTGTGGTTCTTGAACTTCTTCAAGATCTATTCTACTCTCACTAACCCTTTAAGGAAAAACTCCTTTTCCTAGAAGGCAGTGTGTTTCAACAAATACCTTTTAGATAGCTGGATTATAGATGTGATATCCTAAACTTTCTTTAGGATATCCCACAAGTTTACACTTGTCAGATCTTGTCCCATGCTTATCATGTCAAACCTTTTGACATAAGCTGAACAATCCAAATCTTAACATGCTTAAGACTTGATTTTCTCCCTATCCATAACTCATATGAAGTCTTAGGGAAAGAATTTGAAGGTACCTTGTTTAGTAGATATGCAATCGTTTCTAGGGCATAACCCTAAAAGGATACTAGAAGATCAATAATACTCATTATGGATCATCACCATGTCCATTCTGTGAGAATACCATTTCGCTTGAGATAATCTAGAAACTTACTGCTTAAGTATTTTCTTCTCGATCTAATTGAAGAACTTTAATACTTTTGGCCTTTAGTTTCTATACTTCACTTTTGAATTCTTTAAACGTTTCAAACGATTTGGATTTGGATTTCATCAAATATATATATCGAAATCTAGAATCATCAGTGAAAGTAATGAATGAATACCTTTTTCTTGTATTTGTTGTCATAGGTCCCACATATGACTGTATGTACCATCTCTAACAACTCTATAACTCGCTCTCCATGTCTACTAAATGGAGATTTAGTCATATTGTCCATGATACAAGATTCACAAGTTGTATTTGATTCATAATCAAAAGGCTCTAAAAGGCTATCTTTATAGAATCTTGTTGAATCTTGTTTCATAAACATGACCGAGTTAACAGTATTGCATAAAGGTATGATTCATATCATCTCTTTGTCTTTAGTTTGTTCAATTTGGAATATTTTTCATGTAAGTCAAGTATACAAAATCCATTAAGTAATCAACCAGTTCTAAATAAAATATTATCATTATAAACATAACAGCGATTGTTCATTATTATAATGTCAAAAACCCTTCCTTGTCATCACATGGAACTGAAATAATATTTCTAAGAACTGGAAGATAATAACAACTTACTAACTTAATAGGATTGTCCGTAGGCAGTGCTAAACTATAAGTTCCTATGGTTAATGCAACAACCTTTGCTTCATTCCAAACGCATATGATTACTTGTCCTTTGTTTAGCTTTCTACTTCTGCTTAGTCTCTGCAGAGGCTTTCATATTTGAGACCACCAGCACGTATCTAATACCTAAGTAGAGCTTGACTTATATAAAGTTCTATTTCATTATGAACAAATCTATATTTGTAGCTAAAGCTTCACTAAACTTCTTCTAATTAACTACTACAACTCTCTTGAAATTGTTCTTCTAGCGTCCCAGCTTATCGTAATGAAATCAAACTCTTTTGCCCTCGGGATCACTTTTATTTATATATTTTATTTAGCCTTTCTTTTGCTTTCTACTCTTTTTGACTCCTAAAAATACCTTTGACCATCTTCCTCCGCTTAGAAGATTCATCTACGAGTAAGACTTGATTTTTCTAGAAAGAAAGTGACTCTCAACAATTTTCAACATATTTAAGCAAATAAGTTAAACTGACGTCTAGCTTATTAATATTTGAAGTTCACAACAAATTATGAATATGAGTCAGTGAGTAACTGCAAGATCGAATCTTGACTCAACTCTCAATCCCTGGCAAAACCCGTTGTCCTAATTGATCAATCCAATTGATCATCTTTAGGACATGTGTCTTTACTATAGTGTCATTGGTTATTATAGATTGGAAGAGCTCCTTAGATATCATATATCTAGTTTACCTACTTTGCTTACCATACAACTATTGAATGTGCAACAATATAGTAGGTGCATCTATTTTCTCATGTTGACGCTGTAACTCGATACTTATGGATGCGAGCATGATGCATTGAGCCACCTTTGCATCATCTTGCCATTTGAAATAGCAATCTCTTCCTCAGAGGCTTAGTCTGCAACGTGTGTAGGAATAGGCAAATTAAGGACATTTGCTAGCTTTTCAGCATTGAGAACTTTTCTCAAATTTGTTTAATCAATCCAAACAATTCGGTTCGTTTAATTGTTAACATCCATTATGCTATGCAATGTTAGTGAATTAAACACAGCAATATTCTTTAAGTGAATTAATTACAACATTAATATGCATTTATTTTATTAATCACCAAAATAAATTAGGTCTTTATTTAAAATGATGTCTCCCACTATTTTCTTCAAACTATATTACCCTCTTTATATAGTTCAGCAAATTTAGTTAAAGATCTGCTAGTGAGAAAATGATCCTATCGACATAAGTGCAGCCTAGTGTGTGCACAACAAACTATAGTTTATTCAATAGGTAGACAACTCCTTGTCAATTATATCAACATGTAACTCCTTTGTATTTTGCCTCTTAGATTATTATGATCATGTGTGTGCACATCCAAATCAAAATTATCTAAGTTAAGTCAAACCTAACACTTTCATATAAGTGAAGAGAAAAATACCACCCTTGTGTGTGCACAACAAAACAGTAATGTTCAATTCCTTTATAAGCATCAAATGTGATAAAATAATATCTCAAATAATCAATATAAGCCTTGTGTGTGCACAACAAACTATATCGCGTATTTGATACTCTATCGTTTTATCATGCTAGAAGGCGACGTTCGATATTTTTAATAAATATCTTCGAACGTTACAACTTAATATTATGAGTAGTAAAATAAATAAATTAGAACTATTTTAATTTTATTTAATTGAATTAAACTTTTTTAATTCATGAATTAAACCTTTTAATTCATTTTATAAATAATATTTATTCTACATCATGAGAGGTTTGTTAATATTAATTGTCTTATCTTGTTTAGCGCGCATGCAGATATATATATAAAATACGCGTTATACTAATGAACATGTGAAGCATGTTTGGATAATATATAATATATATATAATTAGTATGCTCATATAGAATACTATATTCTACTTGGATTGATTATGAATTTTTATTTTAATTTAGTTCACTAGAGCCACCAAGTGAATCAAAAGGTCAAACCTAGGGTGCAAGAATAAATTAAATTAAATATAACTATTACATTTAAATTCGGGTTCCATTACAAATGGGTCTTCATATGCTCCTTGCTCATTTGCTCTAATTCTTCAAAATAATTCTAACTAATCATATAACAAACTATTTTCATAAAATATAAACCTTGATCAACAGTCAAGAAAAAGTACATAGGAGGGAGATAAAATTATATATAAGAAAATTAGAAAAAGATGAGGTACGCAGACCCCATTTATTAAAACCCATTCATTCAATGCATCCACATAAAATAAATCCAATAATATTGGTCAATAATTCATAATCAATCTCATTAATTATCATATATATCAACATATATATTAATAACTAATATTCATCTTATGAATTAAATGAATCATTCCATATATGTATTGGTATCATTTAATGGGCAATTTAAAGTTGCATGAAAGCCAATTCCATATTTAAAATAAACCATTTATTTTTAATTATAAAATAATATAAAAATAGACTATTTATTTTTATTATATTTTATGTAATTTTTTTTTTTTTGGATTTTCAAAATCACCCACAACAAACCTTTTATTTTTAATTTTAAAAATCTACTCAAAAAATACAAAAAAATAATTGAAAATCCAAAGTTGCAATTATTTACGAAATTGCCATTGAAAATTATGAAACTGCCACAGCGTTTCCATATTGACCAAATTGCCACCGCACTCGAAAATTATGAAATTGCCGCCGGTTCCAGAGCACCGCGCAACGGGCACCAGCGCTAGCACCTCGCAATGTGTGCCCATGCTATAACCGCGTAATGCGCGCCATGTCCCGCTTCGCGCAATGCACGCCAGTGACAATGTAACTGCTCGTGAATAATAATAATAAAAAAACCTTTTTTTCTCTTTTCAAAACACAAATTTTGCAATTGATTTTCAATGCCCATAATTCTATACAATAAATTATACCCAATAAATTGTTCTAAACACTTAACCATACATATATAAAATTAAAACAATTAATAATTCGCATAAATTTAGCTCTTAATGCCACTGTTGGTTTGTAAAAATATGACATACATATAATCAAATTATAGAAACACAACAGAAGCAAGAAAAATCAGACTTTAATTTTTTTTTATAAACCAATAACTAGGATCTTTCTTATGCGACTATTATTAATTGAGGAACGATAAAAAATTTATACCTTTGTTGAACTAAGCTTCCACAGGTACAAGTTTAACTCCCTTTAAACCTTCGCGTTCTTCTTCAAATTCACCGATTAGATTCCACAGATTAATGTTAGCTCCCTAAGTGTGAAACCTCTAGAGGTAATCCACCAAGAGATCTATGAATTAAATAAGTGGATTTTGGTTTCTCCAAACCATGGGTGACTAACCCTAATTCTCACTCTCTCACAAATTCCTTAGATGTAGAGAATTATAAAGTACTCTATCTATTCTTGTGAAAGAATGTATAACCATAATCTATGATAAGACTCCTCTTATTTATAGATATAGTCAATCCTCCTAAACTATTTAGGATTAGGGTTTTAATTTAATTACCAATTTAATTAAGAACTAAATTAATTAATTATAATTCCTAAACTATTTAGGAACTTAATTATTTAATAATGAGAGTACTTCTTATTAATTAATTACTAAACCATTTAGTAACTTAATTAATTATTATAATTACAATTCCTAAACTATTTAGGAACTTAATTATTTATAATAATACTACTACTTATTAATTATTTCCTAAACTATTTAGGAACTAAATAATAATAGTAGTAATAATAATAATAATAGTAGTAATAATAATAATAAGACTCTTCTTATTAATTTATACTTAGTATTTCTAAAATAATAAACTATAAATATTAAGCTATTTAATTTATTCTACTACCATAGTATAAATTAAATATACTTAATTTATTATTACGATTATGCCATCCACTTCTAAAATAAATATTACTTTTTTGTAGTGTGACCCTTTAATAAATATTACTCTTTTGCGGTGTGACCCTTTAGGTTCTCCATATTAAACCGGTTGTATAATAAATAAATTAGAACAATTCTAATTTATTTATTACGAATTAACTCTTTAATTTAGAATAAAGAATTATTCGAAAATAAGGGTAAGCCTCTTTAGCGATTAATCGACATTCCAGATAATATAGATTTCAACATTTGATCGTAAAATAACCTTTCAGCGAATTGTTAATGTACAATTCAATCCTTCTACCATACAATGTCCCAATCAAATATAAGACATGAAATTTCTGTTAAGTCTTATTTATTTGATCATATGCATTTCAATTCATAAATGCACAACTCTAGTTAATGTAAATTAGAAACTCATTTCTAATTCCATTCAACCCTGGCCAAGGATTTCTGAGTTGTAACTTATTGAATCGCATAGAACATTCTCTCCCTTTACTGGAAATGGTAGATCCTTTGTCGATCATTCACCTATCTCTATGTATACCTTATTATACCTAAGCATATCCTTTGATATACTAACAATTCTTAAGGAATATGTCAAAGTATAACTTAGTACACATAAGATACTATGATAATCTCAAGTCAAAGGATCACTTGTACGACTATCACATAAGGAACTCTTATTGACAGACAAGTAAAACTCCATTAGATGTTCCTTGTGTGAGTCACGTTCAGTGAACTTATTCTCTAATAAGCACCTACATACTTGCTTTAGTGTCTCTACACAAATGATTATGAGATCAATCATCCTCTTCGTAAGAGCAAACATAGTATGTACTAATCTATCTGGATATACTAATCCACTTTTTAGTGATCCAACGATTAGGAATAATTTTAGTTTTCAGCTATCTTGAATTTAGATCCCATTAGCATGATCCTCATCATAGTTCTAAAAGCATTGCTTGAAAACTATAGGTTTATCCATTTGATTAATTCTAGTAATCAATCATGAATAAAGAAATGCCTTGATTCTTTTATTAATAAATGAACACGATTACAAAGTATATGCTTATCACATCAAATGTGATTGGCTTAAGGGCATATTACTTTCAATATATGCATATATATATATATATATATATATATATATATATATATGTGTGTGTGTGTGTGTGTGTGTATATATATATATATATATATATATATATATATATATATATTGACCAACATTTTGACTTCCTATTGGGCTCCACTTTGCACTTAGGAATTAAATAAGTTGGGCTCATCCATTTAATTTTTCTATTGGGCTAACATTAAATAACCTATGTTACATTTAATTAAAATAAGCATTAGGCTAGTCTAATTATTATATGGATCAATGTTTATTTGATTACATGGACTACTAGTTTAATTCATTGAACCTAGTTTAGTACATCATTTGCACTTATAATATAATCTAATTAGACTTGCTTTAATTAACTATATCACCTTATTTCATTACTTAGATAAATATATCCATACATAAGTACATTCATTAAATTATTTAATGCACAATTAATTAATACAAAATTTTTAATTCATTGCTAATTATTTAATAATTATAATTAAAATAATAAATAGAATTCGTGGGCATTACAGAATAAATATTATTTATTTAAATAAATTATATAGTTTAATTTATTTATATAAATAAGATTAGATTAGTTCTAATTAATTTATTCTATAACTGGTTTAATACGGAGAACCTAAAGGGTCACACTACAAAAAGAAAATAATTATTTAACAAGTAAATAACATAATCATAATAATGAATTAAGTTTATTTAATTTATACTATGAGGATAGAATAAATTAAATAGATTAATATTAATTATTTAGTATTTTGAAAATACTAACTATAAATTAATAAGAGGTGTTTTATTATTATTATTATTATTATTATTATTATTATTATTATTATTATTATTATTATTATTATTATTATTATTATTATTATTATTATTATTATTATTATTATTATTATTTAGTTCCTAAATGGTTTAGGAATTAATTAATAAGAGTACTCTCATAATTGATAATTAAGTTCCTAAATTATTTAGGAATTGTAATTATTATATTAAATTAATTAAGTTCCTAATTAGATTAGGTGTTTAATTAAAAGCCCTATTTCTAAATGTGTTAGAAGGGTTAACTATATTTATAAATAAGAGTAGTCTTATTATAGATTAAGGTTACTGAAAGTAGTATGGCCTCAAGCCAATCACATTTGAAGTGATAAGCATATACTTTGTAATCTTGTTTATTTATTAATAAAAGAATCAAGGCATTTATGTATTCATGATTAATAACTTGAATTAATCAAATGGATAAACTCTTAGTTTTCGAGCAATGCTTTTAGAACCATGATGAGGATCATGCTAATGAGATTTAAATTCAAGATAGCTCAAAACTAAAATTGTTCCTAATCGTTGGATCACTAAAATGTGTATTAGTGAATCCAGATAGATTAATACATACTATGCTTGCTCTTATGAAGAAGATGATTGATCTCATAATCATTTGTGTAGAGACACTAAAACAAGTATGTAGGTGCTTATTAGAGAATAAGTTCACTGAACGTGACTTGCTCAAGAAACACCTAATGGAGTCTTGTCTGTCAATAGGAGTTCTTTTTGTGATAGTAGTACAAGTGATCCTTGGACTTGAGATCATCATAGTATCTTGTGTATGATAAATTATGTTTTGACATATTTCTTATTACCTTTAAGGTGTATCAAAGGGCATGATTGGATATAATAAGTCATATATGGAGATAGGTGAGTGATCTACAAAGAATCTACCACTTCTATTAAAAGAAGAGAATGTTCTATGCAATTCAATAATTGACAACTCATCAGTCCTTGGCTAAGGCAGAATGAAAATTAGAAAGTAGTTTCTAATTTACATTAATTAGAGTTATTCATTTAAGGATCGAAATGCATATAATCAAATAAAATAAGACTTGACAGTAATGCCATGTCTTATATTTGATTGGGACATTGTGAGGTAGAATGATTTAATTGTACGGTAACTATTCGCTGAATAGGTTCTTTTGTGATTAAATGTTGAAATCTATATTATCTGAAAAGCCGTTGATCGCTAAGGGGGCTTACCCTTATTATGGAATAAATATTATTTATTTAAATGAATTAAATAGTTTAATTTATTTATATAAATAAGATTAGAATAGTTCTAATTAATTTATTCTATAACCGGTTTAATATGGAAAACCTAAAGGGTCACACCACAAAAGGAAAATAATTATTTAAGAAGTAAATGACATAATTGTAAAAATGAATTAAGTATATTTAATTTATACTATGTGGATACAATAAATTAAATAGCTTAATATTTATTATTTAGTATTTTGGAAATACTAATTATAAATTAATAAGAGGAGTCTTATTATTATTATTACTATTATCATTATTATTTAGTTCCTAAATGGTTTAGGAATTAATTAATAAGAGTACTCTCATAATTAATAATTAAGTTCCTAAATGGTTTAGGAATTATAATTATTATATTAAATTAATTAAGATCCTAATTAGATTAGGAGTTTAATGAAAAACCCTATTCCTAAAGGTGTTAGGAGGGTTTACTAAATCTATAAATAAGAGAAGTCTTATTATGGATTAAGGTTACACACATACACTTCCATAAGTTTTGGGAGAGTACTCACATATTCTCTAGAGAGAGAGAAAACTAGGGTTTGCCATCACCCATTTCTTGAATTATTATTATTCTTTGGTGGATCACCTCTAGAGGCCAAACACTTGGGTGGCTAACATTGATCATTGGAATCTAATCGGTGAAATTCAAGGAGAACGCGAAGGATTTGGAGGTGAACTTGTACCCGTTGAAGTTTTGAGTTCTACAAAGGGTATATCTCTAACTTCTTCTTTATTAATTAATAGTTGCGCATAAAGGTCGATCATGGATTATGGTTTGTAAATTTTTTAAATTTGATTTTACCATGCTTCCGCTATTTTATGCAATTTGATTGCGTCTATGTATATTACAAACCAACAGTTACATACACTTCCATAAGTTTTGGGAGACTACTCACAAATTCTCTAGATCTAAGTAATTATAAGAGAGAGAAAATTAGGATTTGCCATCACCCACTTCTTGAATCATTATTCTTCCATGGTAGATCACCTTTAGAGGCCAAACACTTGGGTAGCTAACATTGATCAAATGAATCTAATCAGTGGAATTCAAGGAGAACACGAAGGAATTGGAGTTGAACACATACCGGTAGAAAGTTAGTATCTACAAGGGTATAATTCTTTATCTCCTTCTTGTTTGTAACGACCCCGAAATTCGACCCATATTCTTACCTTAAATTTTGTATTTATTATACATTATCTTCCTTTACGTTCAAATTTCGGTCCGTTAATAAATCTTTAATCCCTTCTTTAATCCAATAATTCGCTTTACCATCTTCAGTTACTAATTTTTTTTTTCGGTATAAATTTTTCTTTTTCTTTTAATCATTGCATTAAAATATTTGGATGTTTAAAATCCTTACATTTCGATCCTAGTCCCATGGATCGCAACCTTTACTTTTTTCTTTCTATCATAATGCTCAACATTTAAAATTTAATGTTGACTATATCCATATCAATATTCACTATCTCCCAATGCATAGATAGACATATAATATCCTTTATCAGTTCAACATTCAAATTTAATGTTGATTATATCCATTCAATATTCCTTGTTTCATGATTCATAAGTAAATCATTTAATAATCTCTATCATAACATCTATCTTGAACTACCACAGTTCATAATTCAACTTTACTTATTCAATCTGGATTTCATTTGTACATGCATATATCACATCAATAAAAACTTTGTAATCGTATCCACATTGAATCATAATATCAACAGTTCATAATAATGTTCACAACCTTTTATAGCAAAATCCATCATAATCCAATATTCTGGATATTCATTTCTTGACCTGCAAAATTTATTTTAAGCAAGTAATGAGCTCAACGGCTCAGCAAGTTCAACAGTTTATGTTGCACATAGCACATACCTTATCATGCTTGGTGTGTGTCATACATCACGTGTTGTGCTTCTACTTGAGCATTATATCTCATACATATTCATATCTTTGCACAAATCACACATCTTTGTCATATTAATCACGTATCACATAGCACATAATTTGTGTGCATCAATATTATCATATCATAACAGTAAACATTTAACATTTAAGGGACTGAAGAACTTGCCTGGCGTCCAGTTATTTAAATTGATATCTCAAACTCTTAACTCGATCAACCTATGATCATAAAATAATCAAATAATAATTATTTAACCTCTCATGATATTAATTTAATTAATTAATATCATCTATAACGTAATTAATTCTACCCGACCCTTTAATTTTAGGGTATTGGGTTAATTATTAATTAATAAGGTTAATTATATTAACTTCGTTCCTGAAAAATATTAATTTAACTTAATATCATATACCTTCAATACGAATAACCCGACTCATCGGATAATTTCTAGCATATCTGGTTGTCCAGATTTACATTTATTCATTTTTTAACCTTTAAACTCAATAGATTAATATTTAAAATATTCAAATATTAATCTCCAATATTTAATATTTTTACAAAAATATTAAATTTAATGCCCAAACATCATTTCTATATTTTTAGTATTTTTCTAGAATTTTCTAGAATTTTTAAACAATTTTTAAACATTTATTTCAATTAAAACTAACTCCGGGGGCATATATGTAATTTCCGCGGCTAAAGGGACAAAACCGGTATTTCCCGGAAAGTCTAGGGGCATTTCTGTCATTTCCTCAAAACTAGGGACATAATCGGAATTAACCGAAAAGATTTGGGGCAATATCGTAATTTCCGTGCGTCAAAGGATACGCACGGGATTTCCGAAAAAGTCCGGGGGCTTAATGGTAATTTTACCGCGTTTCGGTCGGCCGCGCATTGCGCGGACCGACCCCGGTCGTATAAAACGACGTCGTTTAGTCTTGGTTCCAGAATTTTCCGCCGCGCCATGCGTGGCTCACCCCTCTGCGTACCAAAAACGACGTCGTTTTTGGTTTGCCTCAGAAAAAAAAAACGCCGCGCGCAATGCGCGGCCCCCTGTTTTCTTCTTCTTCCCAGTCGCGTAACAGTAGCCACCTTATGCACAAAATACATTATTTTGCTCCCATTTTTCACATCAAAACTACTCCAAAAATTATGTAATTCATAGATATTTATTCTAAAATTATTTAGAATAATTATACTATTTATTTTCTATTTTTCCACAAAATTAATTTACACCATACATGCTAAAATAATTTAACTAAATTGATTTCTTTACCTCCTTGAAGCTTTTCTATTCCCATCTTTGCACCAATAAACTCCTCTCTTGCGTGGTCATGAAGGTCGGGAGGTGGTGGTTCACGGTGGTAGCAGTGGTGTCTTCGGGTGGGAGTAGAAGGAGAAGAAAAGTTTATATTTTCTTTCCTTTCTTTTTCTTGGCTTTTAGTTTCCTTTTCTTGCTTTTTATAACCACATGCAACTTAACTACTTTGAAAGCAAAATTGATTCCACCGACTTAGCCAACTCTTCCCTTCTCTCGAACGTTCCAAACCCCAAATCAAGCATGCAAAATTAATAATTAATTACATTACGTAATTACCTTGTGTAATAATTATTTTACATAATGTATGTAAAATAATTATTTTAACGTACCAAAATTCATAATATGATTTATCGATAATATTAACACCCCTTTTTGGGTATTTTACTTGACAAATTTTGTACACGCATAACGCCATGCATGTAACTATTTGAGGTAATTTATACCTCCAAAAATTCTAAAATAATTCATATAACTTATAAAAATTATTTTTCATAATTTTTCACTTCGTTTCTTGTACAACATGTTACATTAACATGTTCCCATTTCCGAAATATTATCCTTCATAAAGGTCATAATAATTTAATTATGCATAAACATAATTTTTAATGAATTAAAACATTCCTTTTTCCTTAATTAATTTCATTTCTTTAATATTCACATTACTTCTTTATATATATAAATTATATAATTTAATATTATATAATTTATATATTTACATTCTCCTTTCTTAAATAATTTCTTAATTTCCTCCAACCTTATTCCATTTAATCACCTTATATAAATTATATAATTATTCTTATATAATTTATATAATTATTATTTCCTTCATACCTTATTTTAATTTCCTTATATAAATTATATAATTATTATTATATAATTTATATAATTACTTTTCCTTCTCAATTAACTTCTAAACTTCCTCCAAAATTCTTGATTAAATCTAAAATCCATCATTACCATTTTATTAACTTTCTCATCTCCTTTTCATTTAAACTTGGATTAATTTAATTATTAATCCATTAATTCTCATAATTAATGAAATTTATAATTTCAATTAAACATTCACACATATATATACAAATGTGTATATATATAAATATATACATATTTAGTTCATGCATTTCACATTATCACATAACCTCCTTTAAATCATAATTTCTGTACTTCCATAATAATTTTATTGTACAATACATTGTACCTTTACCTGAAATTTCTTTTATTCCTCATAAATTGTTTTTAAACAATTTATGTACTTTTCAATTATTTAATTCAACACAAATCATCAACATCTTTGTACAGATTTAATTTACCAATTAAATCTCATCAAATATCTTAAATCACATAAAATATCTCAAATAATTTAAATCATCTTGATAATTTATCAATTAAATTCTCATTTAATATTAATAAAGAATTTCTGAAAAATCTGGATCCTCACATTGTTAATTAGTAGTTATGCATAAATGTCGATCCTGGATTATGGTTTGTAGTAAAATTTTAAATTCTGATTTTACCATGATTCCGCTGCTTATATTTAATTTGATTATATGTTCATAGATTATTACAAATCAATAGTGGCATCAAGAGCCAAATTTGATACGAATTATTAATTGTTTAAATTCCGTATATGTATGGGTATGTGTTTAGAATAATTTATTGGGCATAATTTGTTGTATAAAATCATGGGTTTGGAAAATCAGTTGCAAAAATTGTGGTTCGGAATAGGAAACAGAAAAGTTACATTTTTCTGCAAAAATCGCGAACTGGACAGAACCTTTCACCGCCGCAGCGGTAGTACCCACCGCCTCAGTGCACACGTTATCGATGTAGCGGTGTCCCTCACCGCCGCAGTGGTCGACCTCTCAGGTTGGACCAGTTTTGAGCGATTTTTGAGCAATTTTTCAATACTAAAATAAAAGGTTTATTAATGATTTTATAATTAGAATAAAAGGTTTATTTTAATCTTGAAGTTAGATTTCATGCAACTTTAATTGCCCATTAAATAATATTACTGCATATATGGAATTGTTTTAAATTTCATGAGATGAATATTATTTATTGATATATATGTTGATATATATAACAATAAATTGGATTAATTATGGACTATTGACCAATGTGTGATTTGATGTGGATGCATGAATGAATGTATTTTATAAATGGGGTCTGCGTACCTCGTATTTCTAATTTTTCTTATATATAATTTTATATCCCCCCTCTGTACTTCCTCTTGATTGCTGATCAAGGTTTCTATTTATTGTAAATAGTTTTGTAATAAGATTAGTTATAATTATTTTGAAGAATTAGAGCAAAGAAGTAAGGAGCACATTAAGACTCGTTTGTAAAGAACCTCGGGTTATTGAATGTAATAGTTATATTCAATGTATTTATTCTTGCACCCTAGATTTGACCTTTTGGTTCACTTGGTGGATCTAGTGAACCAAACTAAAATAAAAGTCTATAATTAATCTAAATTGAATATAGTATTCTATATGTGCATGATATATATATATATATATATATATATATATATATATATATATATATATATCTGTGTGTGTGTGTGTGTGCGTGTGTGTGCGCGCGCGCACACACACTAGATAAGATGAGACAATTAACATTAACAAATCCCTATGATGTAAAATAAATATTATTTATAAAATGAATTAATGGAGTTTAATTCAATTAAATAAAATTAAAATAATTCTAATTTATTTATTCTACTAATAAAATTAAGTTGTAACATTCAAAGATATTTGAAATATCGAACATCACCTTCTAGCATGATAAAATAATAGAGAATTAAATAATCAATATAAGTTTGTTGTGCAAAAGGCTTGTATTAATTATTTGAGATGTTGTTTTATTATATAGTAGATGTTTATAAGAAATTGAATATTACTATTTTGTTGTGTCGCATAAGGACGATATTTTTTTCTTCACTTATATGAAAATTCTAGGTCGGACTTAACTTGAATAATTTTGATTTGGATGTGTCGCACATGATTTTAATAATTCAAAAGATAAAATAAAGGGAGTTACATGATGTAATTGACAAGATATTGTCTACCTATTTATTTATATATAGTTTGTTGTGTCACACAAGACTATATACATTTGAAAAAATATCCTTATTCTCACTAGCAAATCTTTAATTAGATTTGTCAAACTATATATAGAGAGGGTAATATAGTTTACTGAAAATAGCGGGAGATACCAATTTAAATAAAGACCTAATTTTTTTTATAGTAATTAATAAAATGAATGTATGCTTAAATATTGTCTATTTTTCACATTTAGAATTTTATAAATGCCAAACTCACTATCACTGCATAGCATACTTGATGCTAACAAACTGATCGGACCGAATTATACGAACTAGTTAAGGAATTTGAGAATTATTCTCACTGTTGAAAAGCTTTCCTATGTCTTAAATTCGATTGTCCCTACAACTGTTGTAGAAAGTGCCTCTGAGGAAGAAGTTGCTACTTTTAAGAAATGGCAAGATGATGCAGTTGTGTCTCAATGCATCATGCTTGCATCCATGACTAATGAGCTTTAATGTCAGCACGAAAAGATGAATGCTCCTACTATACTGTTGTACCTTAAAGAACTTTATGGTGAACAAAGTAGGACTGCTAGATATCAGATATCTAAGGAGCTTTTCCAATCTCGGATGACCGAGGGCACTATCGTTGAGACTCATGTCCTAAATATGATCACTATGATTAAACAACTTGGACAGTTAGGGTTTATAATGTATGGGGAGTTGAGTCAAGATTTGATCTTGTAATCACTTCTTGACACCTTCTCATAATTTGTTGTGAATTTTCACATGAATAAGTTGAACGTCAGCTTGCCTGAGTTACTAAACATGTTGAAAAACTGTGGAGGGTCACTTCCCATCTAAACAGAATTAAGTTTTATTGGTAGATGATTCTTCCAAGAAAATGAAGAGGCTCAAAGGAAATTCTTAAAAGAAGAAATCCAAGAAGGCTAAGGGCAAGGCAAAAGTAAAGGATAATAAGAAGGCAGATCCAGATAGCAAAGGAATGTGCTTTCATTGCAATAAGCCGGGTCACTGAAAAAGAAACTACAAAGAGTATATTTCAAGTTTAAAGCAGAAGCAGCTTGGAGAAACTTCAACAGCAGATCAAGTTTTGTTCATGATTGAAATAAATCTTTTTGTAAGTCAAAGTTCTATTTGGGTATTAGATACCGGCTATGGTTCTGACATATATAATACTATGCATGAACTAAGCCGAAGTAGAAAGCTAAACAAAGATGAAGTCGTCTTGCACGTTGGGAATGGAGCAAATGTTGTTGCATTAGCCGTTGAAACTTATTGTTTAGCACTGCCTACGGGCAAATTCATTTATTTAAATAATTGTTATTATGTTCCAGCACTCATTAGAAACATTATTTTTATTCCTATGTTGGACAAAGATGGTTTTCACATCATAATTAAGAATAATAGTTGTTTTATTTATAATAATAATATTTTGTATGGTACTGACAAATTGCACAATGGACTTTACTTACTTGACTTACAAGAAAATATATTATAAATTGAACAAACTAAGAAAAAAAAGGAGATAATGTAACTTATACCTTTATGTGGCACTGTAGACTTGGTCATATTAACAAAATAAGATTAAACAAGTTATAGAAAGATGGGCTTTTAGAGCTATCTGATTACGAATCATATCTTACTTGTGAATCTTGTCTCATGGATAAAATGAGTAAATCTCCTTTTAGTGGAAAAAGAGAAAAAGTTATAGAGTTGTTAGAGTTGGTGCACACAGATGTATGTGGACCTATGACAACACATGTATAAGGAGGGTATTCATATTTTCTCACTTTCAGTGATGATCATTCAAGATTTGTATACGTGTATTTGATGAAATATAAGTATGAATCATTTAAAAAGTTAAAAAAAATTCAGAAGTGAAGTAGAGAAACAAACTGGCAAGAGTATTAAGATTCTTCGATCAAATTGATGTGATGAATACTTAAGTAATGAGTTTCTCAATTATCTCATATAAAATGGTATAATCTCACAATGGACTCTACCAGGTACACCACAATTAAATGGTGTATCTAAAAGAAAAAATCGAACATTGTTAGACATAGTTCGTTCCATGATGAGTTTTACCGATCTTTCCGTATCATTCTGGGGTTATACCCTAGAAATAGTTGTACATCTACTTAACAAGGTACCTTCAAAATCCGTCCCAAAGACCCTATATGAAGTATGGATAGGGAGGAAACCAAATCTTAAGTATGTTAGGATTTGAGGTTGTCCAGCTTATGTCAAAAAGTTTGAGTATGATAAGTTAAAGACAAGATCTGATAAGTGTAAATTTGTGGAATATCTTAAAAAATCTCCAGGATATTATTTCTATCATCTTACTGATCAGAAGGTGTTTGTTGTGAAACATGCTACCTTTTCGGAAAAATAGTTTATCCTTGAAGGGGTCAGTGGGAGTAAAATAAACCTTGAAGAAGTTCAAGAACCACAAAACACTATGGGTCAAAGTGAGGTACCTGATCAAGTAACACAACCTAATGTCCCATAACCTATTCGTAAATCTGGAAGAGTACCGAAGATACCTGAGAGGTATGGATTCATCATAGAAGATTATGATGAGGTAACATCATAGATGATAATGATCCATTAACTTATAAAAATGCTATGAGTAGTAAAGACTCAAAGAAATGGCTAACAGCCATGAGATCCGAGATGAAATCCATGTGTGAGAACCAAGTATGGCCTTTGGTTACTCTACCTGAGGGCATTAAGCCCATCGGGTGCAAATGGGTGTTTAAGAAAACAACTGACGCATATGACAAGGTAGAGACCTATAAGGCCCGACTAGTTGCAAAAGGTTTCAAACAAGCACAAGATGTTGACTATGATGAAACCTTCTCACCAGTAGCGATGCTCAAGTCCATTCAGATTTTACTTGCAGTTACAGTTTATCATAACTATGAGGTCTGACAAATGGATGTGAAAATGGCCTTCCTCAATGGAAAACTAGGAGATGATGTATATATGATATAGCCAGAGGGTTTTGTTTCAAAGGTTGAAACAAATCAAGTCTGTAAGCTACAACGATCCATCTATGGATTGAAGTAAGCTTTTTGAAGATGGAACATCCGTTTTGATGAGACAATCAAAGAGTTTGATTTTATTAAAAACGAGAACGAACCATGTATGTACAAGAAGGTTAATGGAAGCGTTGTCACATTCCTAGTATTATATGTTGATGATATATTAATGATAGGGAATAATGTTCTAATGCTACAATTAATCAAGATTTGGTTTTTTAAACACTTCCCATGAAGGACTTGGGAGATACATCCTAAAATGGGGGTAAATATCTATAAAGATAGATCTAAAAGGATGATTGGCTTGTCCCAAGGAACGTACATTGATTCAATGCTAAAGAAGTTTAGCACGGAAGATTCCAAGAAAGGACTCATGCCGATCGGTCCTAGAATACATCTTTACAAGAAGCAGGCCCCAAAGACACCTGAAGAGAGAGACCATATGAATAAGATTTCTTATGCCTTGACAATATGATCTATCATATATGTGATGATATATACAAGACCTGATGTTACTCATGCATTTAGTGTAACAAGCATATATCAATCTAATATTGGAGAAGAACACTGGAAGGTAGTGAAAAATATCTTAAAGTACTTAAGAAGAACTAAAGATATATTTCTTATCTACGGTGGGTTTGATTTGAAACTAGAAGGCTATACACACTTAAGTTTTCAAATTGACTGAGATGACAGTAAATCTGTTTCGAGTTATGTGTTTACTATAAATGGTGGCATAGTGAATTAGAAAAGTTCCAAACAACAAACAGTTGTTGATTCAGTGACAGAGGTAGAGTATATAGCTGTCAGTGAAGATGCAAAGGAAGTTGTTTGGATGAAGAAGTTCATTACATAACTTAGAGTGGTTCCTAGCATTCAAAGACCAACGCCTTTATTTTGTGACAACACCTTGTCTTTGTTTGATTGTCACTTAGAGAAGATGAATATTTGATACCATGACGATTGGCTTTAGTGCAAATGGGAGATTGAAAGTAGTATGCAACAAGCCAATCATATATGATATGATGTAACATGTACTTTGTTATCTTATTCATTTATTAATAAAAGTTTATTGATACAAAGATATTTTCTTTATCTATATTTAATAGATGACATTAATTGTGATAAACCCATAGTTGTTGAGCAATACTTTTAGAATCATGATGATGATCATGCTAATGAGATCTAAAATTCAAGATAGCTCAAAATAAAAAAAATTCCTAATCGCGTGATTACTTAAATAGGAATTAGTGAATCTAAGTAGATTAGTACATACTATACTTGCTTTTATAAAGATGATGATTGATCTCATACTCATTTGTGTAGAGATACTAAAGCAAGTATGTAGGTGCTTATTAGAGACTAAGTTCACTGAACGTGACTCGCTCAAGGAACACCTAATGAAGTCTTACTTGCCTATCAATAAGAGTTCCTTTTATGATAGTAGTACACGTGATTCTTGGACTTGAGATAATCATAGTATCTTGTGTATGATGAATTATATTTTGTCATATTCCTTAAAACTTTTAGGGTGTATCAAATTGTATATTTGGATATAATAAGTTGTACATGAAGATATGTGAATGATCAACAAAGAATCTGTCACTTCTAGTAAAAGAAAAAATTGTCCTATGCGATTCGATAAATGACAACTCTGTAGTCCTTGGCCAAGGCAGAATGAAAATTAGAAAGTAGTTTCTAATTTACATTAATTAGATTTATTCATTTGAGAATCGAAATGCATATAATCAAATAAAATAAGACTTGACAGTAATAATAATAATAATAATAATAATAATAATAATAATAATAATAATAATAATAATAATAATAATAATAATAATAATAATAATAATAATAATAATAATAATAATAATAATAACAATAACAATAATAATAATAATAATAATAATAATAATAATAATAATAATAATAATAATAATAATAATAATAATAATAATAATAATAATAATAATAATAATAATAATAATAATAATAATAACAATAATAATAACAATAACAATAACAATAACAATAACAACAAGAATAACAATAATAACAATAATAATAATAATAATAATAATAATAATAATAATAATAATAATAATAATAATAATAATAATAATAATAATAATAATAATAATAATAATAATAATAATAATAATAATAATAATAATAATAATAATAATAGTAATAATAATAGTAATAGTAGTAATAATAATACTAATAATAATAATATTAATAATAATAATAATAATAATAATAATAATAATAATAATAATAATAATAATAATAATAACAACAACAACAACAACAACAACAACAACAACAACAACAACAACAACAACAACAACAACAACAACAATAATAAACAACAATAACAACAACAACAACAATAATAATAATAATAACAACAACAACAACAACAACAACAACAACAACAACAACAACAACAACAACAATAATAATAATAATAATAAACAGAGCGGCTCAAATCCCAAGACTTTAACATCCAATGACCTCAAATCAATTTAGGTTTCAACATCCAACAGTCCCTAACCTATCTCTTATTTTTCTCCCCAATTCAACATCTTTTTTCAAAAATCTATCAATTCACATTTTTCGCCCAAATCAGATTCACCACTACACTATAATGATAGTAATAATAATAAATATTAATATAATAATAGTAATAATAATAAAAATTAATATAATAATAATAATAATAATAATAATAATAATAATAATAATAATAATAATAATAATAATAACAACAATTATTATTATACTTGTAATTATAAAAAATAAAAATAAATTTGTAGGTAAACAACATGGGTCACCCTTTTAGCATTGACACCTTTTTTCTGTTTTTTCGGGTATTACGGTCGTTATGTTTTCACATGCAAATTGATTTGGGCAAAAAATCATAAGGACGGTTCAGATTCATTCTAATTGATTTGTTAGTTATTTTAGGTTGTAAAGAGTCTTTAGGTAATAGAGTATTTTTAAAATTTTAATCTACGCCGTGCCTTCAGACACATGCAATTACGCCGTGACTCATGGTATGGTATGAGAATCTTTTGTCCAATTTCAAGAAAAAATATAGAGGAAAAAATGTTATGGTGATGCAATTTAGTTTGTGTTATGACAATACGTTTTTGTTTGGACTTAGATGACTCATTTTATACTTTTTTGTATATATGCTAAAGCATTTCTTTCGGATTTTTACATCCTTTTTTTCCCCTCATTGGATCCCACCAAATGTCTTGCAACACTACCCTTTGCCACGGAAAATACTGTTCATTGATCATAGTGATCGATGGTTAGAGATACTGGAGGCAAATAAAAACTATCAAACTTCTCATTCCGTTTTGTCAATAAAGGAAAGGTGTGTGCGATACCCGAAAATACTATATTACATAAATTTGAGACCGCTATCGTCAATCAATTAATTGCTCAAACCTACCAAGAACTAATTTTAAGTTGGGAATGAGTAGTACACTAATGTTTGCCTAAAAAAAAATTATGACTAGATTAAGTATCAATCTTTTTGTATTAATGGTTGGACTCTCAGTTTTATTATGGAACTGAGAGTCCACAACAGTTTTAAATTTTTTAATTTAGAAATATTGAATATAATAGTCAACTGTTATATTAATTGCACTGTGCTGTCAGGCACGAGTTATCCCTAGTCTATAACTAAGAGAAGTCCTAATATAGATTAAGGTTACATACACTTCCATAAGTTTTGGAAAATTAAGTTCTTTAGACCTAAGTAATTAGAAGAGGGAGAAAACTAGGATTTGCCATCACCTATTTCTTGAATCCTTATTTTTTCTTGGTAGATCATCTTTAGAGGCCAAACACTTGGATGGCTAACGTTGATCAAATGAATCTAATTGGTGAAATTCAAGGAGAACACGAAGGAATTGGAGTTGAACACATACGGGTGGAAAGCTAGTAAATACAAGGGTATAATTCTCCATCTCCTTCTTATTAATTAGTAGTTTTGCATAAAGGTCAATCCTGGATTATGTTTTATAGTATAATTTTAAATTCTAATTTTATCATGTTTCTGCTGATTATATGTAATTTTATTACATGCTCATGGATTATTACAAACTAACAATTTCTAGCCGAAAACTTTGACATTACTTTTAGGGTAGAACGATTGTTGTCCTTATAGACCAGTCCCTAAGAAAAGTTTTATATCGCCTTAATCTATCTGGCAGATTAGCAGTATGGGCGATGGAATTGAGCCAGTTCAACTTGAAATTTCGTCCTTGAACAGCCATTAAAGCTCGGAACTCATTGATTTTATCATTAAACGTTCTTTTCACGAAGACACGGACTAAGAACGACCCACTATTGTCGATTCCATGCTGGCATCAGAGGAGCCATCTTAGACTTTATTTGTAGAGGGATCTTTCAATAGCTCAAAAGAGCGGAGCTGGAGTAATTCTCACATCTCTTGATCGCTTCAAAAATCAACAGGCCATACGGTTTGATTTCATGGCCACGAATAACATAAAAGAATATGAAATGAAAGTAATATGTCATCAAGCCAATAATACATTGATATGATAAACATATACTTTGTAATCTTATTCGTTTATTAATAAAATAATTATTTATTTAAAGGTATTTCATTATTCATGATTGATTGGTTGAATTAATTAAATGGATAAACCCATAGTTTTGGATAAATTATTTTAGAATCATAATATTAATTATGCTAATAAGATCTAAATTCTAGATAGCTCAAAACTAAAATATTCCTAATCGTGGGATCACTAAAATGGGGATTAGTGAATCCAGAGAGATTAGTACATACTATGCTTGCTCTTATGAAGTGAATGATTGATCTCATAATCATTTGTGTGGAGACACTAAAGCAAGTATGTATGTGCTTATTGAAGAATAAGTTCACTGAACGTGACTCGCTTAAGGAAAACATAACAAAGTTTTACTTTTCTATCAATAGGAGTTCCTAATGTGATAATTGGAATTTAGATCATCATAGTATGAGGAATTATACTTTGTTATAATCCTTAAGACTATTTGGGTATAACAAATAATATGTTCGGATATAATAAGTTGTATATGGAGATAGTTAAATGATTAACAAATGATCTACCACTTCTAGTAAAGGAAGATAATGTCTTATGTGATTCGATAAATGACAACTCAGTAGTCATTGGCCAAGGTAGAATGAAAATTAGAAAGAAATTTCTAATTTACATTAATTAGAGTTGTGCATTTTAGAATCGAAATGCATATGATCAAATTAAATAAAACTTGACAGTAATTTCATCTCTTATTTTTTATTGGGATATTGTGTGGTAGAATGATAGAATTATACGATAACTATTTGTGGAATAGGTTCTTTTTGATTAAGTGTTGATATTCATATTATCTGAAAAGTCACAAGCTGCTAAGGGAGCTTACCCCTTATTATGTAATATATAAGTATTTATTTATAAATAAATGAAAGGAGTTTAATTTATTATTATAAATAATATTAGAATGGTTCTAATTTTTTATATTCTACAACTGGTTTAATATTGAACCTAAATGGTCACACTGCAAAAGAGAAATATTTATTTTAGAAGTAATAACATAATTGTAGCAAGAAATTAAGTGTATTTAATTTATACTATGGTGATAAAATAAATTAAATAACTTAATATTTATAATTATGGATTTTTGAAATACTAATTATAAATTAATGAGAGGATTATTATTATTATTATTATTATTATTATTATTATTATTATTATTATTATTTAGTTCCTAATTAGATTAGCAGTTAAATTAAAATCATATTCCTAAATAATTTAGGAGGGTTGATCAAATCTATAAATAAGAGGAGTCGTATTATAGATTGATATTAGTCACACTTTTCAAGTATTAGAGAATTAAAGATAGTCACCTAAGATCTTGTTGAATCTAAATTATTTCTTCAATCCATATTACTCTTGGTGGATCACCTTTAAAGGCTACACACTTGGGTAGCTAATGTTGATCTGAAGATTTTAATCGGTGGAATTGAAGAGGAACGCAAAAGATTTGGAGGTGAACTACTATCTATTTCAGGAGTTGAATCTACAAAAGAATAACCCATTAGCCTTCCTCAATTAATAAGAATCACATAAGAAAGATCCTAATTTTGGTTTGTAAAATTTTTTAAAATTCATTTTATTGCATGTTTTCGATGCATTATACAATTAGATTGTATGTATGCCATGTTTTTACAAACCTACATGAAGTTCTCTTGGCGGGATTGAGGCTTGCATGAAATTTAGAGATAAATAATTTAATTATATACAGTGACTCGTGACTGGTTGTCAAGCAAGTTTTGGAGGAGTACGAAGCCTGAGAAACATACCTACAAGCTTATCTTTAGCTCGTGTATGGTTTACTCGCATACTTCTTGAAGTACTAGATTTTCGGTGTGGTTAGAGCTGACAACACCATGGCTGATGCTCTCTCTAAATTGGCAACCACTGATCAGGGGAATCTAGAAGGCTCGATTTAATTGGAAATCCTTTTGAAGCCGAGCACAAAAGTTCAGGAAGTAATGAATATAAATTAAGAAGACTCATGGATGAACCATATTATTAATTTCTTGAAGAATGATGAACTCCTAGAAGACAAGGCCCATGCCTAAAAGATCATATATAAGTCTTTAAAGTACTGCCATATTGATGATCAATTGTACAAAAGGTCATACTTCTCTCCGTTGTTTCGTTGCCTAGGACCAAGAGTTGCTTATTATGCTCTTTGGGAAGTACATGAGGGAATTTATGGAGACCACATAGAGGCAAATACATTGGCTTGGAAAATTCTTAAACATGGATATTATTGGCCGAAAATGCTTCAGGACGCCAAAGACTTCGTTAAGAAATGCCAACTATTTGCTTCTGTGCCACATCAACCTTGTGAAGAGCTCACTCCAATAGAGATATTGGGACCACTTCCAAAAGGTAATGGGCAAGTAAAGTTCTTAATAATGGCTATTGATTATTTCATCAAGTGGGTAGAAGTTAAACCCCTCACCCGCATCATTGAAGAAACATACCTTCTGTTCTTCAGAGAACAAGTGATTTCTGATTCAGCATTCTGATGATTTTGGTTTCTGATAATGGGTTACAGTTCGTCGAAAAGAAATTTGAAGGGTTCTTAAAAGAATTAAATGTTCACCATCATCGAACCTCAATAACTCATCCATAAGCAAATAGCCATGTTGAGGTGACCAACAGAACTCTCTTTAATGGGATAAAGAGAAGACTAAAGGATGCTAAAGGAGTATGGCTCGAAGAGTTATTACATGTCTTATGGGCCTATTGAACCACTCATCCGGCCACTACAAGAGAAGCTCCCTTTAAACTGGCCTATGGAGTCGAAGCTCTAATACATGTTGAGATTGGGATCCCTTCATCCTGAGTCTAAAACTTTGATGAAATTCTCAACAGCAAAGGACTTTAGCAAAACTTTGACCTTCTAGAACAAGAGCGTGACATTACAGTTTTAAGTTTTGAATTCTTATAAGACTTGTAATTGTAATCTTATGTGATTAATAAAGATTGAGTTTATGAATTAAACTATATGTTATATGATTGAATGTGTATGATTTCATCAATTGAATAAGTATAAAAAATATATGTCAAATAAAACTAAAAAATTACTATTAATCTATACAGTATAATGTATTACACCTATGTATTTATATGAAGTATATTATGAAATATAATATAGATATAATACAAAAATATTAATATAATGGGGGTAATAGGAGTATAATACAAGGTATTATATGAATAATACTTATATATTTGTACTGAGAATACCTAGAAGTCAACTATGGAAACTAACTAATTACTTTGTAAATCAACTAGAAATCAAACTAAAAGACCAAAATGACAACTAACTAAGTTACTTAAATAATCAGCTGTGAAAGGAACCTAGAAAGTCCAAATTGGCAACTAAGGGAGTACTTAGCAAATTAAGAATGGAACAAACCTAGTTTGATTTTGGAACCACTAGGGAATCCAGTCATAGTGAGGGTAGAAGGGCCATTAGGCCAAGCTTCTTTGCAAAGCTAGCAAGCTAGAGTTAAAAAGGAGATATTTTGCCAAGCTTCCTTTGTAAGCTTGGCTGATATTTTTATTACCAAACTTCCTTTGAAAGCTTAGTTGATGTGTTGTCTGAGTGTGTTAAAGAAGTTAAAGTGACTCACCCTTGTGTGTTGTGAAAGCTTGGTACATATTTGTTGGTTTAAAGTCCTTTGTATCCTAGGTCTTGGATGCCTATAAATAGAACCCTAAACTCTTCGTTATTCTTCACCAATTCACAAAGTAATGTTGAGTAAAAGAAGTTATACTAAGCATAAGAGATAGTTATTATTGGTTGAGAGAAAGAAGGAAAACAAAAGGCTTGATTATTCAAGAGATATAGAGCTTGCACTTCAAGAGGTAAAAAATCATATTTCTGTATTTTTTGTTTATGTTCATGTATGCTTGAGTAGGATTCATGAAATGATACATGTTTAGGTTTATGATTACGTATTATAATGTTATTGAGTCGTAAAACATGATAAACTAGTTAAACAATGCATAAGATGTCAAGGTTTGACAAGCAAAGCATTAACGTATGAAACCTAGTTTTCATTAAGTTTTTGTGAGAGATGTGCAACCTCTTCTAGTTGAAAATATGTGATAAAACCTAAAGCAAAGTTGTAGAGGGAAAAGTTACAAAGACATAAGAAAAAGAATCACTCAAAAATTGTAAGACCCCGAATTTTATGAAATACAAAATTTAATTTTTCTTCATATATTTAATTTTTCTTCTGAAACAGTAAGTAGTTAAATTGATAAAGTTAAAAGTTAAGGATGTTATGTGCAAATTATATTTTGTCGGACAATATTCACTTTGTCGGGGAATATTCGTTTGGTCGGGGAATATTCGTGCCGTACGACGGCGCCGAAATAATAAATTATTGGTGGACCCCACAACGGAATATTTGTCGGATATAGAAAACGACAGAAATAACCTTTTTAAATAAAAATAGTCAACGGAATTGTTAAAATACCAGTGATAAAAGAATAGTAGCATACGGTAGTTTATGGTATTTTCTGTAGCACACGGTACTCTACAGTAACACACGGTATTGCATAGTGTCTCATATTATTGGTCTGATAATTGACACCGTAACTGCTACGCATCATTTCATCGATAATTGTCACTGCATAATATTTTATATTATCAATTCAATAATTGTTGCTGCACTGTTTTTTTTAAATTATTGAACCTAATAATTGTCACAGTAACATATGCACAGTAATTCACATTATTGAATCAATAATTGTCATGCCACAGTAACGTATTTTTCTTTTACATACTTTCTGCATTATTGTTATCTCTATTACGGTGTTATTTAAACAGTTGTATTTCATTAATTAATTGACTTGATATCTAACACAGAAAGCTAACTATACTGTATTTATAACAATTAGTCATAATAATGAATAAGTGAGAATTATTGTTGAATAATTGAATTGATAAAGTTATTTGTTTATAATATAAAGTTAGGTGATATGAAATGAATGGTGTAGATTAAAGTGTAAATTATTGTTGAATAATTTGTTTATAATATAAAGTTAGGTGATATGAAATGAATGGTGTAGATTAAAGTGTAAATTATTGTTGAATAATTTGTTTATAATATAAAGTTAGGTGATATGAAATGTATGGTGTAGATTAAAGTGGGAATTATTGTTGAATAATTTGTTTATAATATAAAGTTAGGTGATATGAAATGAATGGTATAGATTAAAGTGTGAATTATTGTTGAATAATTGAATTAATAAGTTATTTGTTTATAATATAAAGTTAGGTGATATGAAATGAACGGTTTGGATTAAATTGGAAAATCTTGGATATGATAAGATTTTTGGCTATAAATAGAAGCCTTAACTTAAGGATTTTTTCATAAACTTTCTTACTTGTTCTTTCTTTCTCTCTCTAAATACTTCTTGTGAAAGTTCTCTCTAAGTGTACTTAAGTCATCTTGAGTATTTGTGAAGATCTATAAGTGTACGTGTACTGTTCAAGTTAATCAACCTCATTGAGTCACGTATTAATGTAAGGAATATCATCTTCTTTCATATTCTATTATTTAAACTTACTACGGTAAGGGATTATCATTATTGTATTCTCGAAAATAATATCGTTTCTTTCTTACTCATAAGATGTGCTATTTATTTCCATGTATTAATTTATGGGAATAACCTTACGGCGTGGATTATCGCCTGTTGGTGAATAACCTTTCGTATTCATTCCTTATTAATCTCTGAGAATAACCTTACGGCGCGGATTAACGCCTGTTTGGTGAATGACTCTTCGTATTCAATTTCTATTAAATTGTGGGAATAACCTTACGGTGCGGATTAACGCCTGTTGGTGAATAACCCTTTGTATTAATTTCCTTCACCTTTTGTTAATCAAACCTGCTACGGTAAGGGATATTATTTTCTTTCATACTCATAAATCGAAATTTATTATGGAACTATTGCTTCTATAATTCCTGAAAATATTGTATGTTCCATAATAGATGAACTTCATTATTTCAACTGAACCTTCCTATTTTACGTGAACCTTTCTATTGAACTGTAACCGTTATTCTGAACTGTGGATCTTGAATATCATTTTTTTTCACTCCACATCATGTTGGCAATTTGGACATTATTTGAATCTGCACAAAGTAAACTTCTGATACTTATTGTTTATCCTGTTCTTCTGTTCATCATTTGTATCACTGTTATTTGTATTAATCATCAAGAATCAAGCTGTTGTGAATATCTGTGACCGGGGGCACAGATGTGATATAATTGTTGAACAGATGATAGGTTAAAGGCGATATACTAGGTTAAAGGCGATACATCTGTTCGGTGTCTTTTATGGCACGTGGTGAAAGTTCTCTTTGGCCCATAGTGCAAAGATGAACTGTTGGTCGGTATGATTATGACCAAAGGCTGAATCTGGTATAATCATGACCGTTGGTGTTATATTGAATGTCTTTGGCCCGTAATGCAAAGATGAACTGTTGATCTGCATGATTATGATCAGGAACTGTGAATTGTATTATCTTGACTAATGGTATTTCAGATGATAAAAGTTGATGATGTTTTTCCTAAAAAGAGAACCGAGTGGACATTATAGTCTGCATTATTCTTCTAAAAGATTGCTCATTCCGCTGCTATTATTGATCTGAACGTTGTTTAAGAATTTAACTGCAGTTTTTGATATAAACCTTGTAGTCTATTGTATTCTATCAAGAACTCAACTGTTGAAGGCTAATGATAATTTATTCGTCATTATCTTAGTCATGATATTTCTTACTGGGCTATTTGAGCTCACCCTTTCTTTTGTTCCATTGTTTTTCAACAGGAGATGAAAACGTAACGGGGTCTAGCCGGGGAATGGAGTGAGGGTCCGAGGATTAGCTATCATAGTCTTCACATGTTGTAAAATAGTGTGACAATAATAGTGAAGACTTAGTTGTGTATTATACACTGTATTGTTGTACGTTGTGCTTTGTTATAATAATTTTGTTGTAGACTTTTGACGACTCAAGTTTGGGCTGTGTGGGCCCAGATTTGGGGGGCGTCACAGTTGGTATCAGAGCTTAGGGATATGATCTTTAATGGAGATCTGGGGTTAGAACTAGGAGGGGAGAGACGAATAGAATCAATCACTAGTGTGTCATACCTAAATTAGATTTTTTTTTTCTAATGAATCGATTTGAATGTCGGAACATGAAGAGATGAGTCAATTTGTTTGAACTAACAATTATTTTGTGACAACAGTTTAGTATGGCATCTGGAAATCAAGAGGTTAACTATGGAATGCCTGAAGCGAATGTAGCCGAGAATCAAGAGGCCCCAAACAATCCTCCTGCTAACTCAGGAAATAATGTTCCTGATAACATGATGAACGATGGATTCTTTAGGAATTTCATGCAGTTCATACAGAATCAAGCAAGAGGAAATCCAGTCAATAATAACGGTAGAAACGCTGGTAATTTGAGGATGGTCACTGTCAAGCAATTTAAAGAATTGGGACCACCTGAATTCCACGGGAAGCCTGACCCACTCAAAGCGGAGGCATGGCTGAAGCAGACGACAAAAATACTTGATGTCTTACATTGCGCTGATGATCAGAAGGTGTCATTTGCCACTTTTATGTTACGAGGTGAGGCGGACCATTGGTGGGAAGCGGTAAAACGTATCCAACCTTCGGCACTCGAAATGTCTTGGACAGAATTCGAAGAACTGTTTAACGAGAAGTATTTCCCAGAAAGCATCCGCCATATGAAAGAGGTGGAATTCATTAAGCTGGAGCAGGGAAACATGACAGTCTCCCAATATGAAGCTAAGTTTGCCGAGTTATCTCGCTTTGCCACCCATCTTGTGGATGACGAAGCACGAATGAGTCGGATGTTCCTAAGAGGTTTGAGATTCAAAATTCGTCAACAACTTAGCTCTCATAAATTTAGTTTGTATTCAGATGTTGTGGATAGGGCTCAAAGGGTGGAACAAACAGATAAAACATTACAGCCAAGAGTTAATGATCAGCATAGAGAAAGGAATGACAACAACCACAGGATCGAGAACCATCGAGGAGGTAACCAACACTTCGGTGGTAATTCCACATCAAATAACAGAAGAGGAGAATCCAGTGGAAACAATTTCAAAAGAAAGAGATTCCATAATAATTATGGAAGGGCACCAGCACCAGTACCAGCACCAGCACCGACCCCAGTTTCAAGGGGAGAAGATCGACCACCAGTGAGATGCTATAGGTGTGGTCAGGAAGGTCACATCAGCCCAAACTGTACACAGCAGTCCAAAAAGTGCTACAGTTGTGGAAAAGAGGGTCATCTTGTGCGGTTTTGTCCTGCCACAAAATCAAGTCCAGCTGCAATGATGATACCAAAAGCTAGCACGGATAAGGGAAAATCTGTAGTTCAAGGAAGAGCTTTTGTTGTGACGTCCCAAATGGCGCGAAACTCGAACGAGGTGATAACCGGTAAGCTATTCATAAATTCTCGTGAAGTCTACGCTTTGTTAGATACTGGCTCTACCCATTCTTTTATCTCACCTACATGTGCTCAGCGTTTAAACTTAACTCCTGAAAATTTGGACTTTGACTTATCAGTTGAAACCCCATTAGGAGAAAAGACCATTACATCTACTGTCTATAAATCTTGCCAAGTTCAAATCAACAACCTCACATTACCTGTTGACCTTATTTCTTTGGAGATGCATGAATTTGATGTGATTTTAGGAATTGATTGGTTGACTACCCATCATGCTAAAATTGATTGTTTTCATAAGATTATTAGTTTTCATATTCCTAATCAACCTGTCATGCAAATTCAAGCAACTAAACCATTGAAATCTATAACTGTTATTTCTAGCCATAAAGCCATTCGTTTATTGAAAAACGGATGTCAAGCCTTTTTAGCTCATGTCACTGATTTGAACAAAAATACGTCAAACTTGAATGATATTCCCATTGTTAATGAGTTTCCTGACGTTTTTCCTGAAGAACTTCCTGGCTTACCCCCAAACCGTGAAATTGAATTTTATATTGATCTTGAACCCGGTACCAAGCCCATTTCCAAAACTCCGTATCGAATGGCTCCCATTGAACTTCAAGAGTTAAAAGTCCAACTACAGGAATTGTTGGATTCTGGTTTCATTCGTCCGAGTGCATCACCTTGGGGTGCTCCTGTTCTATTTGTGAAGAAGAAAGATGGGAGTATGAGATTGTGCATTGACTACCGAGAATTGAACCATGTCACCATCAAAAACAGGTACCCGTTACCTCGGATTGATGACATGTTTGATCAATTGCAAGGCGCTCAACATTTCTCAAAGATTGATCTCCGTTCTGGATATCATCAGTTAAAGGTTAAAGCTGAGGACATTCCAAAGACTGCTTTCAGAACTCGCTATGGGCATTATGAGTTCTTAGTCATGCCTTTTGGACTAACTAATGCTCCTGCAGCTTTTATGGACATGATGAACCGGATATTCAAGGAACATTTGGATCATTTTGTGGTTGTCTTTATTGATGACATCCTCATATACTCCAAGAGTCGCGAGGATCATGAACAACACCTGAGATTGATACTCCAAAAGCTCCGTGAAAATAAATTATATGCCAAGTTGAAGAAATGTGAGTTCTGGCTTGAGGAGGTCGCATTTCTTGGGCATGTAATTTCTAGTCAAGGAATATCAGTCGATCCTGCGAAGATTGAAACGGTACTAAATTGGGAACAACCCAAGACAGTAACCGAAGTCCGAAGTTTTTTGGGTTTAGCTGGTTATTATCGGAGATTCGTAGAAGGATTTTCTCGAATCGCCACTCCATTAACTCAGCTTATTCGGAAAAGTACAAAATTCATATGGAACGAAGAATGCGAGAAAAGTTTCCAATAACTCAAGAAGAGACTAGTTTCAGCTCCTGTTCTAACCATACCATCAGGATCAGGAGAATTTGTTATCTACAGCGATGCTTCAGGCAAAGGTCTAGGCTGTGTCCTTATGCAACATGGAAAGGTTATAGCCTATGCCTCTCGACAACTTAAGGATTATGAGAAAAATTATCCTACTCATGATCTAGAGTTGGCAGCAGTTGTTTTCGCGTTGAAGATCTGGAGACACTACTTGTACGGGGAAAAAGTGGATATCTATACAGATCATAAAAGTCTCAAATATTTCTTCACCCAGAAGGAACTCAACATGCGACAACGACGTTGGCTTGAGCTGTTGAAGGATTACGACCACACAATCCAGTATCACCCGGGAAAGGCGAACGTTGTAGCTGACGCTTTGAGCAGAAGATCTTATGCGAATACAAGTGCACTGCTGACAACACAAAAGTGTATTTTGTACGACTTACAAAAGATGGAGATAGAGCTAAAGACACCAGGGACCCACTCGAAGATTGCTCATGTGCGAGTAGAACCAACTTTAATCGATAAAATTAAAGCTGCTCAAGCTACCGATCCGGAACTGATAAACATGATAAAGAAAGTACAAGAAGGTGTCATTCCCGAAGCAAGAATCGACGAGAAAGGAATACTTCGAGTTAACTCTCGACTCTGTGTTCCTAACGATCCTGAATTGAAGCATAAAATCATGATGGAGGCACACAACACGCCGTTTGCAATCCACCCAGGAGGTACCAAGATGTATCGAGATCTTCGACATACATTTTGGTGGAACAATATGAAAAGGGAGATTGCAGAGTTTATCTCAAGGTGCCTAACTTGTCAACGTGTCAAGGCAGAGCATCAAGTACCTAAGGGTCCATTACAACCACTTGAGGTTCCCGAATGGAAGTGGGAACACATCAATATGGATTTCGTGACGGGTCTTCCCAAAGTTTCTCAAGGCTTAGATGCAATTTGGGTCATCGTAGATAGATTGACCAAATCCGCTCATTTCTTGCCTATACGAGAAAACTTTTCACTTGAACGTCTTGCCGGTATGTACGTAAATGAGATCGTAAGACTGCATGGCATGCCAGTTTCCATAGTTTCTGATCGAGATCCTAGATTCACTTCACGCTTTTGGATCAGTCTACAAAAAGCTATGGGCACTGAACTACGTTTTAGTTCTGCATACCATCCTCAAACGGACGGACAATCAGAAAGGACGATCCAGACCCTCGAAGATCTTTTGAGACTTTGTGTATTAGACTTCAAAGGAAGTTGGGATAAATACTTGCCATTGGTGGAATTTTCTTACAACAACAGTTACCAAGCAAGTATAGGCATGGCTCCATTCGAGGCTTTGTATGGGAGGAAGTGTCGCTCTCCAATATGTTGGAATGAGGTAGGCGAAGCAAAATTGTTGGGACCCGAGTTGGTACGCTTAACGACCGAAAAGATCCAAATGATCCGACAACGAATACAGACAGCACAAGAACGACAAAAGAGTTATGCTGATCTTCATCGGAGAGACGAAAGTTGCAACGTCGGAGATCATGTATTCTTACGTGTTTCTCCATGGAAAGGGGTTACGAGATTCGGAAAGAGAGGAAAGCTCAACCCTCGATTTATTGGCCCATTTGAAATCCTCGATGGAATAGGAACCGTAGCCTATAGACTAGCCCTACCACCCAGTATGTCTCGCATCCATAACGTTTTTCACATATCTATGTTACGTAAATATTTGAAGGACCCGAACCACGTCATTGATTTAGAACCAGACGTTATAGCAGAGGATTTAACATACGAGGAGGTACCTGTTAAGATCCTGGATAAGAAGGAGCAGATCCAACGCTCAAAGGTTATACCTCAAGTTAAGGTTTTATGGAGGAACCAAGATACTGAGGAAATGACCTGGGAGCTAGAATCTGAGATGAAATCTAAGTATCCTTATCTCTTCGATATGCCAGGTACGTCAATTTCGGGGACGAAATTTCATAAGGAGGGGAGGTTGTAAGACCCCGAATTTTATGAAATACAAAATTTAATTTTTCTTCATATATTTAATTTTTCTTCTGAAACAGTAAGTAGTTAAATTGATAAAGTTAAAAGTTAAGGATGTTATGTGCAAATTATATTTTGTCGGACAATATTCACTTTGTCGGGGAATATTCGTTTGGTCGGGGAATATTCGTGCCGTACGACGGCGCCGAAATAATAAATTATTGGTGGACCCCACAACGGAATATTTGTCGGATATAGAAAACGACAGAAATAACCTTTTTAAATAAAAATAGTCAACGGAATTGTTAAAATACCAGTGATAAAAGAATAGTAGCATACGGTAGTTTATGGTATTTTCTGTAGCACACGGTACTCTACAGTAACACACGGTATTGCATAGTGTCTCATATTATTGGTCTGATAATTGACACCGTAACTGCTACGCATCATTTCATCGATAATTGTCACTGCATAATATTTTATATTATCAATTCAATAATTGTTGCTGCACTGTTTTTTTTAAATTATTGAACCTAATAATTGTCACAGTAACATATGCACAGTAATTCACATTATTGAATCAATAATTGTCATGCCACAGTAACGTATTTTTCTTTTACATACTTTCTGCATTATTGTTATCTCTATTACGGTGTTATTTAAACAGTTGTATTTCATTAATTAATTGACTTGATATCTAACACAGAAAGCTAACTATACTGTATTTATAACAATTAGTCATAATAATGAATAAGTGAGAATTATTGTTGAATAATTGAATTGATAAAGTTATTTGTTTATAATATAAAGTTAGGTGATATGAAATGAATGGTGTAGATTAAAGTGTAAATTATTGTTGAATAATTTGTTTATAATATAAAGTTAGGTGATATGAAATGAATGGTGTAGATTAAAGTGTAAATTATTGTTGAATAATTTGTTTATAATATAAAGTTAGGTGATATGAAATGTATGGTGTAGATTAAAGTGGGAATTATTGTTGAATAATTTGTTTATAATATAAAGTTAGGTGATATGAAATGAATGGTATAGATTAAAGTGTGAATTATTGTTGAATAATTGAATTAATAACTTATTTGTTTATAATATAAAGTTAGGTGATATGAAATGAACGGTTTGGATTAAATTGGAAAATCTTGGATATGATAAGATTTTTGGCTATAAATAGAAGCCTTAACTTAAGGATTTTTTTCATAAACTTTCTTACTTGTTCTTTCTTTCTCTCTCTAAATACTTCTTGTGAAAGTTCTCTCTAAGTGTACTTAAGTCATCTTGAGTATTTGTGAAGATCTATAAGTGTACGTGTACTGTTCAAGTTAATCAACCTCATTGAGTCACGTAATAATGTAAGGAATATCATCTTCTTTCATATTCTATTATTTAAACTTACTACGGTAAGGGATTTTCATTATTGTATTCTCGAAAATAATATCGTTTCTTTCTTACTCATAAGATGTGCTATTTATTTCCATGTATTAATTTATGGGAATAACCTTACGGCGCGGATTATCGCCTGTTGGTGAATAACCTTTCGTATTCATTCCTTATTAATCTCTGAGAATAACCTTACGGTGCGGATTAACGCCTGTTTGGTGAATGACTCTTCGTATTCAATTTCTATTAAATTGTGGGAATAACCTTACGGTGCGGATTAACGCCTGTTGGTGAATAACCCTTTGTATTAATTTCCTTCACCTTTTGTTAATCAAACCTGCTACGGTAAGGGATATTATTTTCTTTCATACTCATAAATCGAAATTTATTATGGAACTATTGCTTCTATAATTCCTGAAAATATTGTATGTTCCATAATAGATGAACTTCATTATTTCAACTGAACCTTCCTATTTTACGTGAACCTTTCTATTGAACTGTAACCGTTATTCTGAACTGTGGATCTTGAATATCATTTTTTTTCACTCCACATCATGTTGGCAATTTGGACATTATTTGAATCTGCACAAAGTAAACTTCTGATACTTATTGTTTATCTTGTTCTTCTGTTCATCATTTGTATCACTGTTATTTGTATTAATCATCAAGAATCAAGCTGTTGTGAATATCTGTGACCGGGGGCACAGATGTGATATAATTGTTGAACAGATGATAGGTTAAAGGCGATATACTAGGTTAAAGGCGATACATCTGTTCGGTGTCTTTTATGGCACGTGGTGAAAGTTCTCTTTGGCCCATAGTGCAAAGATGAACTGTTGGTCGGTATGATTATGACCAAAGGCTGAATCTGGTATAATCATGACCGTTGGTGTTATATTGAATGTCTTTGGCCCGTAATGCAAAGATGAACTGTTGATCTGCATGATTATGATCAGGAACTGTGAATTGTATTATCTTGACTAATGGTATTTCAGATGATAAAAGTTGATGATGTTTTTCCTAAAAAGAGAACCGAGTGGACATTATAGTCTGCATTATTCTTCTAAAAGATTGCTCATTCCGCTGCTATTATTGATCTGAACGTTGTTTAAGAATTTAACTGCAGTTTTTGATATAAACCTTGTAGTCTATTGTATTCTATCAAGAACTCAACTGTTGAAGGCTAATGATAATTTATTCGTCATTATCTTAGTCATGATATTTCTTACTGGGCTATTTGAGCTCACCCTTTCTTTTGTTCCATTGTTTTTCAACAGGAGATGAAAACGTAACGGGGTCTAGCCGGGGAATGGAGTGAGGGTCCGAGGATTAGCTATCATAGTCTTCACATGTTGTAAAATAGTGTGACAATAATAGTGAAGACTTAGTTGTGTATTATTATACACTGTATTGTTGTACGTTGTGCTTTGTTATAATAATTTTGTTGTAGTCTTTTGACGACTCAAGTTTGGGCTGTGTGGGCCCAGATTTGGGGGGCGTCACAAAAATATATTGCGAATAACGGGAAATTAATTTAGAATCATCAAGGGTTAGGCTAGGTATTACACTGCATAAAGGTTGTTGGGCACTTCGGGCATGCGAGGCGTTTCGGGCATGCGAGGCGTTTCGAGTGATGCATATACGAGTTTTAAAGTAAAAGATTATCTCAATAAGCATGCAGTCAAATACACCGCCTCTAAGCAAATAATTAATTCATTAGAAATGGATATGTGCTCAAAGAAAAAGGGATCACAGGTAATGTAAAAATCAACAGTAAGTCGAGCACACAGACGAAGTGACACTAATCAATTTTCTATGAGTTATAACTCAAATAATCATTTGCCTGATCCTTGATTATGGTTCAATTCAAATTAACTCAATGCTCAAGAGACTCAACCCTATACTACAACGACTCTAAAACAAAACACACGAAAGCAAAACAAAAACAACTATAACAAATCCATTTTCGTAGGAAACACGATTGCACTTAGCACGTGCAACAAGCCGTTAAACCCCGAGATTGCCCAAGAGGACGAGTTTTGTCTCGTGAGGGTTTGCAGAGAATATACCTACAAAATTCAAAACTTAAATACAAATAAAAGCAAAAAATAATAAAACTAAATACAAAACCTTAAAACAAAATAAAATAAACTAAAACAACACCAATCATATCAAAACAAAACACAAACGACCCCCAAACTTGGAATTGACAACGTCCTCACAATATACAATGAAAGAATTAAAAACAAGGGACTTCCCTGAAAAATTGGGTCAATTTGTCAACTGTCGCCTTCCGCAACCGGCTCTTGCGATTTGCTAAGATATGACCTGTGTATGAAAAACAAAACTAAACAAAACATTATGTAAACCTGGGTTGCCTCCCAGTTAATGCTTATTTTATAGTCAACAACCCGACTTCATTATTTCTTATTTTGAACCTTGAAAATGTCGCGAACATAATCAAGAGTCCCGACAAAAAGTAAAACAGTAATTTAAGTTTAAACAAAGTTCAACTCAATTGACATCAATAATGAAAAACAATCAGAAACTAATTCCCCGGCAACGGCGCCAAAAACTTGCTGGTCGAAATCGTAACGGTTTATTTAGTAGTAAAGTTTCGACATCGAGTTCGTTTGAATGAACAATAATGCGCAAGCATACGCGGTCAACAAGTAATAAAGTGAAAGTAAAAAGTCGATCCCACGAGGAATTAGTTCTAACGTTTTCCAACACCGATTCATTCAAGTCGATCTCATTTAAACGATTATTATTATTGGCAATAGAAAAGTAAATGCATAAATTAACATCTACACTAGAAAGCAATAAAGATATGTGAATCTGAGAATGCAATTTCCCCCAATAGCTCATTTAAATCTCCTAACTCTCTCTTCAATTATACGAACACAACGAATTATTAACCGAGAATTCATTATAGTATTTACATGTCTCTGTCGAAATATATAAACAAATCCATCCAAATCCGACACAAAGGCAACAGAAACGGGAAGGAACATCCTAATCAGGAAACTCACTATATCTCTATGAAAGTTTAACCTAAAAAGGATTTCAAGCACAGATTCTCCAATTGGCTACACGCGGCACATAGGTATATTTCTATCCTACATACAAATCATGCATTCCATCCTAAGATCAAACAGCATAACACGTGTCATTTTACTCAGGTCCAAACTTATAGTCCATCGTTCGATTTTATATAAGTTACCACATAAATTACTTAGGCCAAACATATATTACAATTAACACAACATATGAAAACCCATTCACATGGTCGTAACCGATGAATGGTCAACCGAGAAATCGTAAGTACTCACACGCCTCTTTCGAGGTCACATAAGCCTATCCTTTCTAAGAAACCCGCTATATTTCTATGAGGATTAACACTAAATAAGGATGATGAAGCCTAGGTTCTCAAATTGGTAGCACATGGCGCTAGGTATATGTCTATCCTAGCCAAAAATCAAGCATTCCATCTATGTAGAATAACACAATCACATGTTAACATATATGGGTCTAAATATTATAATCCCTTTGTCAAGTTCATATAGGTTACTAAATAATCGCTCGACCAAAGCATTATAAAGCATAAACACAATGAAGCAACTCCTATGGCCATCCAAGAGACAAAAACCCAAGAAACGAAGCACAAACATATGCGAAATACAAAACAAGCTTCTCTTGGACATTTCATCGAACACTTGGCATGCACAATGAATTTGTTCAATACTAAACAACTACACATATACAACAACAACCAAAGAGAATAGAAAAATGATTATAGCAACCTATTGGGCTCCCAAGCATTCAAAGATTCCATGTCAATCCAACATAATCGGAGAAAACAATATCCAACAAGAACAAACTAACCATTCAAGCTAAACATGTAAAACACCAATCATTATGAACAAAACATGCATTAGATTCAATACAATACATAGACATTACATCCATGGATTACAAATCATCCAAGTTCATCAATATCAAAAGATAAAGATTGTTTTCCAAAAATTCATCATTCAATATAATACACAAAATAGAGAGAGAATGAAAACATAAAACTCCCTCAATCAAGGCATCCGATTGATGAAGAACCACCAAGCTCATCCTTAGAAGCACCGCCAAGCACTCCCAAATCGCCCATGACCGCTTCCTCCAAGAGGAGAAGAAGTTATATTAATTAGGGCTTCAAAAATGACTTAAAAACTGAAATCTGCGCGTATGAACAGTGCACCACCGCGGTCAAAGGCACCGTCGTGGCGGTCAAACTTTCTGCTAAAATCTGGGTTTGTACCACCGCTGCGGTGGTGGAAACCACCGCTGTGGCGCTAGTACAAAATGCCCAAAAATGTTTCTTTTTTGACTGCCGCAACCTCCTTCAGTATTTTGGTCATAATCTCTCATTCGACCTCCGATTGAGTTGATTTAAGATGTTTCGGAAACGAGACTCGTAAGCCTACAACTTTCATGTTTTACAAAATTGAATATTCGGAAAGGATCAAGGCCAAAATTGGGTGTGAATTGGCTGCTGCGTAAACGGAGCGCAGAAAATGCGAACCGGGCAATTCCAAGCCTTGTTCCACCAAGCCCTTATTACAATTCCTACAAAATGAAATAGAAACACATAAAAATAATACAAAACCACATCATATACAATGTGGTACAAAAACACATACAACTAAATCAACACTTAACATATAAATTACGAATAAACTACACAAAAATGACATATAATACATAAAATACTTAAACATGATATAATACACCATATTATACAATAACATAAAAACACATATAAATATAAAACACTTAAAGATCCACAAATTATCAAGTTTAAATGTATTCAATTCGTAGGTATAAAACCCACTCATCAGATAGCTGGGTGCAAAACTCGGCAAGCAAGCCTCGTGATGTTGCCTTTGGGCGCTGCAGTACTACCTTACTAGGCCTTGTACGATTAGGGTTTTTCCGTACCAACCCTTTTGCAATTAGGGTTTTTCCTTGCCAGGCCTTGTACAATTAGGGTTTTGCTTTCCAGGTTTTTTTGTAGTTTAGATTTTTAAAATTTTGAGCATCCTAAAATCTAACGAAACACAATTAGGGGCATGGATCAAAGCTAGTTAAAATAAACTAATGTAAGTAGTCTTGATTGTAACTAATTATGGTGTCGACCTTATACACTGTGTAGGTTGAACGAGGAATGAATAAATAAGCATAAACCGTAAGAAGCATAATCAAACAAGTTTTCTAACTTTTGAAAGTAAGTTCTTTCTGCACTTTGTGCAACAATGTGTTTAACTATTTGAATTTCATTAATTCTTCCTTTGAATTATAAAGTTCATTTCTATTTATGAAATTTTTATTGAAAAGGAGTTATTGCCATTCAATTCGACTTAACTTAAGAAATGAGCTATTCCATTTGAATTAATTATTTGAGATAAAATTTATTGTGTCAAACTAAATTATTTTAGGGCGATATCTGTATGTTAATAACTAAGATAAATAACCCTTATTCATTGGGGAATATATGATGTGCCAAGTAATAGATTTAAATACTATTGATACGTTTTTAGTTAGTGTAACAGATGTTATGCATAACATATGATATTGTTAGGTTGATCCCCTATTAATATCTATGAATGGTTTTATGTCTTTATGACTGACGAATGTTGTTAGTTCTTGGTTTAATAACCACTCAGTTTTACTATAAATGATAATTGTTTAAATCTTTTGTTAAATTATCATTCTTTTGAAATCATAAAGTGTGAGTTCTTTTATGCGCTATCTGGTAGACTTGTTGAGCAATCAGTTGCTCATTCTTGCAAGTAATCTTTATTTGTAGCTAAGGAAGATACCCCGAAAGGTTTTGGAACCAAGGGGAAAGGAAATGAAAGAACTTAAAATAATGGCATGTTTTAATTGCTTTCTATATTTGTATTTATAGTCAAGTCATAATGACATTTTGTAATGAGAACAAAGCATGGGGAAAATGTTATATTATTATATCAATGATATCGTATTATTATGACATTGAGTTGTGTATTTTGCATTTAAGTTAGTGTATGTTAAGGTTGTTAATCTAAAGTACATTATTGATAATATTTATACATCTAGGTGAGGGTATTGGCAATATATAGAAAGTTTTAACGAGAAACAGGGCTACTTAATTATGTGCCATTTTTACGAAAGACCCCCTCCCTTCTGGGAACGATCTTTTTGCTAATACGAATGATGGAATATTTATACTCAGAATGATTTAGTAGTGTTGGATTAGTGAGCACCAGATCCATTATAGCAACTACTCGAATTTGGAGTTGTCATAGCAGTCGTTAGACTAACTACATATCAGCAAAGAATAGCGTGACACTTCAATAAGAAGGTCAAGAATAGAACATTTAAAGTAAGAGATCTAGTCCTTCAACAAGTCAAAGCCTCTATACCCCAAGAAACTAGCAAGTTAATGCCTACTTGGGAGGGTCTTTACATAGTTGTTAAAGTACTAAAAGTTGGCACTTACAAGCTTCAGACTATGGATGGAAAGCCTATCCCTAATACGTGGAATGTTGTTCGACTTAGGAAATACTACCAATTGTTAAGTTATGTACTTAGTGAATTTTGAGGTTATTTATTATCCGATAATGTTATCTTTTTTATATATAAAAAAATGAGAAGTTCTCTTATATTATATATTTATGTTTATTTTTAAATGCATCACTTAGTTTTATTCTCTAGCCTTACCCTCAATCCATTAGATAAGGCTATGGGGAGAAAGGAAGTATAAGTGTTAAGCTAGAAAACAGTTATACACATAAAAGATAGCAAGAACTAACTCATGAGAAAATATAATGATTGTTTAGTAAGTTTAAGCATTCATTACATCGGCAAATAATTGTTCAATTACATTCAAAATGTTACAAGTAAGATGAAGAAATAAATTGAAGCTAATTATCGGGAGGATTAGGTAGTACTATTCCAAGCTCTTCAGGACAATGCCCATTCTCCCAGATTATTTGTTTAGCAAATTTGAAGCCGTCATTGAACTCATTCGCCACCTCTAGGTAAATTGCATTCTCGAACTCCTCAGATGCCTTATATTGTTGAAAGATCTTCAATCGAAGAACCGAGAGAATAAGGCTTAGAGAAGCAGGAGTATTAGACCTTTTTAGCCAATCGGCTTCTCTCGAAAGCCAGTCGTCGACGAATTTTTTGATATTGTCCTTCAGATTATGCAATTGTTCAGTTTGAAGTTTGACAACATCTTCTTGTTTCTTCATCAAATCCTCAAGTTTTGCTTGTTTAGCCTCTAGGATCCCCCACTTGTTCTCCTTTGCTATCAATTTTGTTGCGCCTTCGGCAGCGAGGGCTTCAGCTTTGGCCTTTTCTTCCCAAATAGCCCTCAATTCATCCTTCATGGAACAAAGCTCCTTATCATCCTTAACCTAACCCTTCTTGGCAGTCTCACAATCATTTTTCATGATACGGAAGGCTTTGGACTGAGCACGCTCTTAGTCATGCCACTTTTTCTCACGCTCCTTTGCTTCGGAGCACTCCTTGGTGGTAAGAACCAACTTGAGCTCCAGCTCTTTTTACTCATCAGAGATGCGAAGAAGGATGACATTCCCCTGTTTACAACAGTTCGAATGTTATGAATAATAGATATAGGAATTGAAATAAATAAGCAAATGAAAAAGTGAATACTTGAGCATGAAAAGAGAACATCATCTCTATAAGGGCCTTCAAGAACACTCCTTCTAGCCTCGATGCATCAAAGGTGATGATGGAGGCCTTCAGGGCCTCGAATCTAGAACTCCCTGCAACCACTTTTTGCTTCTTTGCAGCCTACAGAGGGACGAAATGACCTCCTCTCCCGATTATCTTTTGACTGCCTTTGATCCCTCAATAGCTGAAGATGTTGCCTCAGTGGTAGGTGGTGGCTACAGATGTTCTCCCGAACCAACAAGGGGAGCATCAGAGGTCACCAAGAGAGGGGTATCCTCAGAGATCGGGATCACTTCAAGGATCAGCCCAGCCTCTGGGTCAGTAATGGATGACCTCTTTTTTTATTTTTGCCTTTTGGCCTTTGACCTATCTGCCTTCGACTTCTTTGCCTTCGATTTTTCCCTTTTCAATGACTCCGAAGCCTTCATTGATTTCGAAGACTTTGAAGCCTTCTTTTTAGGCTTTGCCACCTCGTTTAGTCCTATAGCCTCTTGCATTTTCATCTTCTTGGCCGCTTAGATCTTCTTGACCCCAGTATCCTCTAGAATGGCTTCATTATGGTCCTTCTTTGTTTGATTTTCCACAGTAGATCAAATAAACAAAGGCTTTATATATTATCATGCTAAGACAAAGTAAGGAAGACAAATGATAAATCTAATGAGACTTACAGCCATAGAGGTGTTGCTGGTCCTGGTCATTAAAGAGATCCTAATTCATCTTCACCGAAGGCCTTTTGGCATATAAAAACTTGAACATCTCTAACCTAGCCTTACTAATTCAATTAGGGTTCAACTGAAATTTGTTCTAGTTCGACCAAGGTTTGACCATTTTAGTTTTTCCCTTAATGAAGAACCAGTCTTTATGCCACCCCTCATTACTGAAGGGAGTGTCCATTAGGGTTTCCTTAATAATATTTTTTATAATTTGGAAGAACCCTTTCTCCCTACTAGTAGTAATAGAGACGAATTGAAAAAATAAATTTAAACCAGGGACTGTAAACTTAAAACTACGAAATGTGATGAAACTATTCAAATGAATAAAAGAATTCGGAGCCAACTAGTTCAAACTAAGCCCAGTGGTGTGAATGAGTTCAAGAACGAAAGGAAGAATAAGGAAATAAAGGCCGAAGATTAGAAGTTGCCTATGAATGGGAATCTACCCACTTTCTGTGTAACTCTCCCAAAATTTCGATAATCGTTACAGTAGACTTTGTGCGTTAAACTCTATGCATACCAACTTAAGCAATGATCCCATAATCATATTGGTTGTACTAGTTTATTTCAAACAATTCTTTGAGAATTTCTTTTACTTAATCCTTGGATCTTAACTTAGTTTTGATCTCATCCTTTTCTACAAGTATCCACTTGTAGTTCATCCGTATATATGGATAACACCATATATACCGGTTAATTTTTAATCTTAAGATTTAGACATTCTATGCTTTTATATATCTAAGGTTCACAACATTAATAATACGATGGTTCTTAGAATAGAAGAATCTTGTAGTAAATGTTTGTATCTTTATCCGTGATAAGATTCCTTTTCTTACAGAACATACCATATTATTTGTGAGGAATCGAATTTTTAAAATTCTTTAATAATAGAAATTTAATTAATAAATTTAGCAGGATTGCTAAATTTAATTATGGTTGATATTTTGTAAGCGATTGAAAGTATGAGAAGGGATTTAAATGGTAAAATAAATTGGTACAGAGATGGTAATGAATGATATTGATTTGGAAAAAAAAAAAAAAAAAAAAAAAAAAGTAAGTAAATTGTTTTAAATACAATTTACGAAGAATAAAGAGGAATTTCTTGTAAAGGCATAATAAATTGTGCAATAAAAATTATTGTGAAAATGTGGAAGGTATTATTTAAATAATGTTACGAGGTAAAGTGAAATGTATGAATTAGATATGTATATATATACATTTGTATATATATGTGAATGTTTAATTGATAATTATGAATTTTATTAATTATGAGAAATAAAGGGATTAATAATTAAATTAATCCAAGTTTGAATAAAAAGGTAATGAGGAAGTTAGTGAAATTATAATTGTTGATTTTAAATTTAATTAAGAATTATGGAGGAAGTTTAAAAATTAATTGAGAAGGAAAAGTAATTATATAAATTATATAATAATAAATTATATAATTTATATAAGGAAATTAAAATGAGGAATGAAAAAAATAATAATTATATAAATTATATAAGAATAATTATATAATTTATATAAGGTGATTAAATGGATTAAGGTTGGAGGAAATTAAGAAATTATTTAAGAAAGGAGAATGTAAATATATAAATTATATAATATTAAATTATATAATTTATATATAAAGAAATTAGTGCGAAATGTAACGAATGAAATTAAATGAGGAGAAATGAATGTTTTAAATTCATTAAAAATTATGTTTATGCATAATGGAATTATTATGACTTTTATGAAGAATAATATTTCGGAAACGTGAACATGTTAATGTAACATGTTGTACAAGTAACGAAGTGAAAAATTATGAAAAATAATTTTTCTATGTCGTATGAATTATTTTATGAATTTTGGTGGCATTAATTACCTCAAATAATTACATGCATGTTATTATGCGTGTACAAAATTTGTCAAGAAAAGTACCCAAAAGAGGTATTAAAATTAATTATAAATCATGTTATGATTTTTGGTGAATTAAAATAAATATTTTATATATTATATATAAAATATTTATTATATGAAATAATTATGTAATGTATTAAATTAATTAAATTGTATGTTAATTGGAACGTTCGAGAGAGAGATTTACGCATGTTGGTTAATCCGAAGCTTGCATGGGATAAGTCGGTGGACTTTATTTTTGTTTCCAAAATGATTGAATTCCTTTTTGGTTATTAAAAGGAGAAGTGAAGCAAGTAAAAAAAAAAAAAAAAAGAAAGGAAGAAATAAGGAAAAGAAATTAAAACAAACTCTATCATCCTCTCTTTTTCTCCACCGGCAACACCATCACCGCCACCGAACCACCTGGCCACCAAGAAAGGAAGGTCAAGAAGAGGGAGTTCAAGCTTCAAAGAAGGATTATTAAGCTTTGAAAAGGTATAAAAAAAATAGTTTTATTTGATTATTTTTGGTATTATGGTGGTAATTTAATTTTATGGAAAAATAGAAAATAAATAGAATAATGATTCAAAATAATTATTGGATGTTTATCTATGAATTTCATGATTTTTGGAATAAGTTTTGTTGTGTAATTTTGGAGAAAAGATGGAGAAAATTGAATTAGGGTGGTGCACTGTTCGCGGGAGGAGAGGATGAACAGTGAAAGAGTGAACCGCGCATGGCGCGCGGTCAATTTTGCCGGACGCGTCGTTAAAACGACGACGTTTTCGGAGTTAGTGCAGGTCGCGCGTTGCGCGAGGAGAATTTTCCGGAAGCCGCGATAAAACGGCGTCGTTTTGGGTTGAGGTCATGGCCGCGCCATGCGCGAGCCCAACTTTCTGGAAACGAGGCGTGAAACGCCGTCGTTTTAAGATGACGCGGGAATGGCGTGCGTCATGCGCTGCTGACTGTTGGCGAAATTACGGACGTACCCCGGTCTTTTTAATTAATACCCAGCGTGCCCTTTTGCATAGGAAATTACAGATTTGGCCCTGGACTTTCCGGAAAATTCCGGAATTGTCCCTAATGTTGATGAAATTACGGAAATGCCCTTGTGCTTTCCGAAAAATGCCCATTTTGTCCCTTTGACCGCGGAAATGACTAAAATGCCCCCAGAGTTAGTTTTAATTGAAATAAATGTTTAAAAATTGTTTAAAAATCATAGAAAATTATAGAAAAATACTAAAAATATAGAAATGATGTTTGGGCAATTAATTTAATATTTTTGTAAAAATATTAAATATTGAGGATTAATATTTAAATATTAATCCATTAAGTTTAAAGGTTAGAAAGTGAATAAATGAAAATCCGGACAACCAAATATGCTAGAAATTATTCGATGAGCCGGGTTGTCCGTAGTGAATATATTAAATATTAAGTTATGCTAATATTTTAAGGAACGAGGTTATTATAGTTGGCCATATAAATTAATAATTGGCCCAGACATGATATTAATTAAGTAAATTAATATCATAAAGAGATAAATAATTATTATTTGATTATTTTATGACCATAGGTTGATCGAGTTAAGGATTTTGAGCTAGCAATTAAATAACTGGACGACAGGCAAGTTCTTCAGTCCCTTTTATGTTAAATGTTGGAATGTTATGATAGGTAATTCTTGTTTTAACTGCATACAAATTATGTGTTACATGATACGTGATTAATATGACCACAATGTGTATTTTGTGCAACGATATGGATATATATGAGATATATTGCTATAGTAGAAGCACAAGCACATGATGTATGACACACACCAAGCATGATAAGGTATGTGCTACGTGAATCATAACTGTTGAACTTGCTGAGCCGTTGTGCTCATTACTTGCTTAATAAACATTTTTGCAGGAAAGAAATAAATTGCAAGAATATCGGACTAATTGTTAGAGATGAATTGTCTAGAAGGTGGGAAACGTTTTGTTATATTTTCCATTCAATGTGGATACATGTATTAAGTTTATAATGATATTACCTATGTACATATATGTCGAATCCAGACAGGATAAGTAAAGTTAAATTTTGAACTGTGATTGTACTAGATAGTTGTTACGATCGAAATTATAAAATGACTTAATTATGATTTATGAAACGAAAAATGTTGTATGGATATATACAATATTAAACTTTAAATGTTGAGTTTCACGATATTTGTAATAGAAAGAAAAGAGAAAGTAAAGGTTGCGATCCATGGGACTAGGATCGAAATGTAAGGATTTTAAACATCCAAATATTTTAATGCAATGATTAAAAGAAAAAGAAAAATTTATAACGAAAAAAAATTTAGTAATTGAAGATGGTAAAGCGAATTATTGGATTAAAGAAGGGATTAAAGATTTATTAACGGACCGAAAGCGAATTATTGGATTAAAGAAGGGATTAAAGATTTATTAACGGACCGAAATTTGGACGTGAAGGAAGATAATGTATAATAAATACAAAATTTAAGGTAAGAATATGGGTCGAATTTCGGGGTCGTTACAGTTGGTATCAGAGCTAGAGGTTATAAACCTTAGGTAAATGATACCTTAGGCTATAACCTAAGTAAGAAAGAGTACGGTTAGTTGAGTGTTCTGAAAACTCAAGCGTATAGTAAGCTCGTGACTCATGATTGTATGGTGGAGCCCCTTTAGCGAATGGGCGACTATGGCCTGACTAGGACAAGCTCCTCAACCATATGATTATGGTAAGTTCCTGAGTCCAAATACGTGATAAGTTTGATGAACATAGGGGATTAAAATAGAAAGATGTAAGTTAAGAAATACAGGTCTCAGATAGTGACTAAAGGAAAGAAAATATGAAAGATATAAGATTATAAGAAAGGGATAAAGATGTTAAGAAAGAGCTGAATGAAAGTAATGAATTAAGAAAATTTATAAGTTCAATAAAGAACATATCTGAAAGAAAGTTTGAAACGATTCAAAGATGAATCTCAAAGAAAATCAGGGGACACCTGATTTAAGTAATAAAGATTACAAGATAATCTAAAAAGTATAGAAAGAGATCATAATAACATGATCAGGAACAGCGAGAGGATCGTACTACGATACGATCAGGAGATAAGGGAAACGAGTAAGGAATGGATTGTGAAGTAAGATCATGATGGGATTAAGTGAGAATGTGAAATTAACAGAGAGACCTGTTAATGGTCCAAAAGAGATATGGTACTATGAAATAGTACAAGAAGAATTCAAAGAATAATGAGATATGAATGATAGAAAGGTTATGATAAGGGGGTAGAAAGTTTGGGTACGAAATTTCAATTGAGGACTCATGTGGTGACTGAGTTGCACAATCCTTTGTATGGGCGGAGGATCTGTGTTTACTTAGTTACTGTGTGATAATCATTGAAATGTTAGAGTCGCGCTAGCAGGTTTGTTAGATATATAATATTAAATTTTGGCACGAGTTCTTAAAACTCATGCATATGGTAAGTCCATGACTCATAATCGTATGGTATGTTTTGAGCCCCTCAGCATATGGATAGTCTTTGATTTGTTCTTAGACTACATATTGCTAGGACAAGCTTTAAAACTCATATTCTTGTGGTAAGTTCCTGGACTCATAATGTGTGGCAAGTTTGATGAACTATACGGGGGTATAGAAAAGTTGGAGTAGATAGAAATTTTAATATGATAATAGTCCTAGCAATAAATTTTGTAATTAAATAAAGAAGCAGAACGTGAATGTTAGGGAATTTAGGATATTCCCACTCTTCTAGCTTTGCTAGACTTCCAAATTTTGGCCTCAAGTTGATTTGGCACGGGTGTGCTTTGAAAAATATAAATGAAATTTTTAAGCGATTTAAAAAAAAAAAAAAAAAGTGTCTATGCTACTTGTTTCGGCTAGACAAAAATATTTTTACATCAAAATATATTTCAAAATAATCATCCACGCACCTTTTAGCCCGGTGCAGATGTGATGAATGACGGAATGCTCAACGTGTTGTTGAGACGGTGCGGTACTATTTCGTTATAAGATGATTCAACACCATAAAGTACGGTTTATGGTGTAGGAATTATTCACGACGGAATCCTCAACGTACTGTCAAAATGATGCGGTAACATGAAGTCATAAATGATTTTGATTTATGAAGGTATGTCAAAGCTATAAGTCATGGCCATTTGACTCGGCTAGACGTTTTGAAAAGTTTTGACATGATTAATGTTTTAAAATTTCTGCGGATTATAAAGTGTTAAAAGTAAGTCTATGCTAATTGATCTAGCTAGACAAGCGTTGAAGGAATATAAGTCTGAGCTATTGATTCAGCTAGACAAATTTTGAAATATATTGAATTTATATTCTTTGAAAGCTATAAAAAATTTCTTCGAATAAATTCTAAGGCTGAGATGAACAAAAAGATTAAGAATGTTGCAGGTTGATTAAATAATCACCTGGCATAGAAAGACATAGTATGGTGAAACATCCATCATTTAATGACAGACTGATCCACTGTCAGGGTTTGCAGTATGAGGTACTCGGGGAGCGAAGTACTGTAAACCGGGATCATGTTCAGAAGGTTATGAAAATATGGGTTGCAGTATGAGGTACTCTGGGAGTGAAATACTGTTAACCTGGATAAGTGTTCATTCAGCAAAACATGAAAGTTTCCAAAATAAATTCCTCTACTCTTATGAAGATTGGATGGTAGGATGGGGTAGTATTTTTAAATGTGATCAATAATGAATGAAGTGATTGTGAAGTAAAGAAGTTATGAAATGTGATGGATTAGAAAGTTACCATGTGCAATGACTGTGAGAAATGAATGAAAGAAAGATATGTAGAATGAATGCTAAGAAAATGTGTAAGTTGTAAATGAATAAAATATTAATACATAGAAATTTCGAGGACGAAATTTTATGAAGGAGGGGTGAATGTGATACCCCAGGAATTTTAGAATAATTCCAAATAAGGATTATGAAGAATCAAGTAAAGGTTAGTATTTAAAACCTAGTGCTGAACGATAAAAGTATTAAGGAATGATTATGGAATGAAAAGAAGATTCATGATTATGAATTGAGAAGATAAGGATGAATGTTCAGAATATGAATGATGTGTGAAATAAGTATGAAATAAGTGAATGTAGTAAGATTACATATGATTAAAGAAAAGAAATTTTCAGAGAACGAGAAACTATCTTGATATGTATATCAAGAAATGAGTTAAAGTTTAATTATGAAATATAATGTTGAGTTAAGAATTGAATATTCTTACAGCTATGACTATTATGGTGTTATCCATGTAAATTACGAATATTAAAAAAGGTAGAATATGATTATTATGGAATTGGTTGTTATTCAACAAGGTAAAGATATAGCAAAGTGATAGAAGTGAAATACGTACGAATATTACGGCAATTATGATTCCGAGGACGGAATCCTGTTAAGGGGGGAAGAATGTGAGGAATCGAATTTTTAAAATTCTTTAATAATAGAAATTTAATTAATAAATTTAGCAGGATTGCTAAATTTAATTATGGTTGATATTTTGTAAGCGATTGAAAGTATGAGAAGGGATTTAAATGGTAAAATAAATTGGTACAGAGATGGTAATGAATGATATTGATTTGGAAAAAAAAAAAAAAAAAAAAAAAAAAAGTAAGTAAATTGTTTTAAATACAATTTACGAAGAATAAAGAGGAATTTCTTGTAAAGGCATAATAAATTGTGCAATAAAAATTATTGTGAAAATGTGGAAGGTATTATTTAAATAATGTTACGAGGTAAAGTGAAATGTATGAATTAGATATGTATATATATACATTTGTATATATATGTGAATGTTTAATTGATAATTATGAATTTTATTAATTATGAGAAATAAAGGGATTAATAATTAAATTAATCCAAGTTTGAATAAAAAGGTAATGAGGAAGTTAGTGAAATTATAATTGTTGATTTTAAATTTAATTAAGAATTATGGAGGAAGTTTAAAAATTAATTGAGAAGGAAAAGTAATTATATAAATTATATAATAATAAATTATATAATTTATATAAGGAAATTAAAATGAGGAATGAAAAAAATAATAATTATATAAATTATATAAGAATAATTATATAATTTATATAAGGTGATTAAATGGATTAAGGTTGGAGGAAATTAAGAAATTATTTAAGAAAGGAGAATGTAAATATATAAATTATATAATATTAAATTATATAATTTATATATAAAGAAATTAGTGCGAAATGTAACGAATGAAATTAAATGAGGAGAAATGAATGTTTTAAATTCATTAAAAATTATGTTTATGCATAATGGAATTATTATGACTTTTATGAAGAATAATATTTCGGAAACGTGAACATGTTAATGTAACATGTTGTACAAGTAACGAAGTGAAAAATTATGAAAAATAATTTTTCTATGTCGTATGAATTATTTTATGAATTTTGGTGGCATTAATTACCTCAAATAATTACATGCATGTTATTATGCGTGTACAAAATTTGTCAAGAAAAGTACCCAAAAGAGGTATTAAAATTAATTATAAATCATGTTATGATTTTTGGTGAATTAAAATAAATATTTTATATATTATATATAAAATATTTATTATATGAAATAATTATGTAATGTATTAAATTAATTAAATTGTATGTTAATTGGAACGTTCGAGAGAGAGATTTACGCATGTTGGTTAATCCGAAGCTTGCATGGGATAAGTCGGTGGACTTTATTTTTGTTTCCAAAATGATTGAATTCCTTTTTGGTTATTAAAAGGAGAAGTGAAGCAAGTAAAAAAAAAAAAAAAAAGAAAGGAAGAAATAAGGAAAAGAAATTAAAACAAACTCTATCATCCTCTCTTTTTCTCCACCGGCAACACCATCACCGCCACCGAACCACCTGGCCACCAAGAAAGGAAGGTCAAGAAGAGGGAGTTCAAGCTTCAAAGAAGGATTATTAAGCTTTGAAAAGGTATAAAAAAAATAGTTTTATTTGATTATTTTTGGTATTATGGTGGTAATTTAATTTTATGGAAAAATAGAAAATAAATAGAATAATGATTCAAAATAATTATTGGATGTTTATCTATGAATTTCATGATTTTTGGAATAAGTTTTGTTGTGTAATTTTGGAGAAAAGATGGAGAAAATTGAATTAGGGTGGTGCACTGTTCGCGGGAGGAGAGGATGAACAGTGAAAGAGTGAACCGCGCATGGCGCGCGGTCAATTTTGCCGGACGCGTCGTTAAAACGACGACGTTTTCGGAGTTAGTGCAGGTCGCGCGTTGCGCGAGGAGAATTTTCCGGAAGCCGCGATAAAACGGCGTCGTTTTGGGTTGAGGTCATGGCCGCGCCATGCGCGAGCCCAACTTTCTGGAAACGAGGCGTGAAACGCCGTCGTTTTAAGATGACGCGGGAATGGCGTGCGTCATGCGCTGCTGACTGTTGGCGAAATTACGGACGTACCCCGGTCTTTTTAATTAATACCCAGCGTGCCCTTTTGCATAGGAAATTACAGATTTGGCCCTGGACTTTCCGGAAAATTCCGGAATTGTCCCTAATGTTGATGAAATTACGGAAATGCCCTTGTGCTTTCCGAAAAATGCCCATTTTGTCCCTTTGACCGCGGAAATGACTAAAATGCCCCCAGAGTTAGTTTTAATTGAAATAAATGTTTAAAAATTGTTTAAAAATCATAGAAAATTATAGAAAAATACTAAAAATATAGAAATGATGTTTGGGCAATTAATTTAATATTTTTGTAAAAATATTAAATATTGAGGATTAATATTTAAATATTAATCCATTAAGTTTAAAGGTTAGAAAGTGAATAAATGAAAATCCGGACAACCAAATATGCTAGAAATTATTCGATGAGCCGGGTTGTCCGTAGTGAATATATTAAATATTAAGTTATGCTAATATTTTAAGGAACGAGGTTATTATAGTTGGCCATATAAATTAATAATTGGCCCAGACATGATATTAATTAAGTAAATTAATATCATAAAGAGATAAATAATTATTATTTGATTATTTTATGACCATAGGTTGATCGAGTTAAGGATTTTGAGCTAGCAATTAAATAACTGGACGACAGGCAAGTTCTTCAGTCCCTTTTATGTTAAATGTTGGAATGTTATGATAGGTAATTCTTGTTTTAACTGCATACAAATTATGTGTTACATGATACGTGATTAATATGACCACAATGTGTATTTTGTGCAACGATATGGATATATATGAGATATATTGCTATAGTAGAAGCACAAGCACATGATGTATGACACACACCAAGCATGATAAGGTATGTGCTACGTGAATCATAACTGTTGAACTTGCTGAGCCGTTGTGCTCATTACTTGCTTAATAAACATTTTTGCAGGAAAGAAATAAATTGCAAGAATATCGGACTAATTGTTAGAGATGAATTGTCTAGAAGGTGGGAAACGTTTTGTTATATTTTCCATTCAATGTGGATACATGTATTAAGTTTATAATGATATTACCTATGTACATATATGTCGAATCCAGACAGGATAAGTAAAGTTAAATTTTGAACTGTGATTGTACTAGATAGTTGTTACGATCGAAATTATAAAATGACTTAATTATGATTTATGAAACGAAAAATGTTGTATGGATATATACAATATTAAACTTTAAATGTTGAGTTTCACGATATTTGTAATAGAAAGAAAAGAGAAAGTAAAGGTTGCGATCCATGGGACTAGGATCGAAATGTAAGGATTTTAAACATCCAAATATTTTAATGCAATGATTAAAAGAAAAAGAAAAATTTATAACGAAAAAAAATTTAGTAATTGAAGATGGTAAAGCGAATTATTGGATTAAAGAAGGGATTAAAGATTTATTAACGGACCGAAAGCGAATTATTGGATTAAAGAAGGGATTAAAGATTTATTAACGGACCGAAATTTGGACGTGAAGGAAGATAATGTATAATAAATACAAAATTTAAGGTAAGAATATGGGTCGAATTTCGGGGTCGTTACATTATTTAACACCCTTACTTGAATACATATCTTCATAGAGATATCTCTTTATATCGATATTTCCTATCTATCTAAAATTCAGAATATTAATAACACACTTGTACTTGAAAACGAGGAATCTTACGATGAATTTGCCTTCTTCATTGGTGATTCTATTTCGAATTCTTATAGCACTCACAATGTTATTCAATATCCTCATTCAGATTTATAGTTCTTTATCCATATTATTTTAATTTTTAACAATTCTACGTTATATCAAATTTAAAGACATAACACTCTTTTGATGATAATAATATGATATTATTTATATAATATTCAGTTACATGGTTTGCTTGTTCATATTATAATAGTTATTATGACTTTATACAAATATAAGTAAATAAAACATGAAACCTAGTCTATGCTTTTTCTTTATATTCGTGATATTCTTATCATTATTCTTTAACTACAAATAAATTTTATTCGCAAGAATGAGCACGACGATTTAGTAAGTCTAACAAATAACACATACGCAGTTTATGCTTTTATATAAACTTTAACATGCTTTGACTTAACATCTCTCTCAATTCAATATCACAAATAACTTTCATTTCAATAATTTATATCACGTTGTCACATAAAACGTATAAAATATGTATATAACTTGTAAACATAACACATACGAGTTAAAAAACTTGCCTTGATTCAATAATATGGTTTAAGTTAATTTATGTGTTTAATCATACAGCTTACAAGTATGTGAGGTTGACATAACCATTAGTCATATTACAACTCCATACTCTAGTTAATAATAACTAGTTTATTCATATTTTTCTTGTTCCACTAACATATGAACATAAACTAGACATTTAAGACTAGTTTCATTATTCATTACTTTGATTAATTACGAATTGATGTCACAAGCATATCAGGCTAGGACATCATGTATTACTCAAGAATATTCAAATTAAATTGGACATAATAACAACTAGTATTTTTGATCTTTTATTCTTTATACATGAAATAAAATCGGACATTATACCCGTTTATAAATAGAATTTCTTCTACTATATTAGAAAATGAATTGAGCATTATAACTTTTTATAAAATAAATATTCATCTACTATATTTAAAATAATTTGAGTATTATAATTGCTTCTAAAATAAATATTCTTACTAAACACTTGAAAAAATTTGAACATATTAACTGCTTGTAAAATGAGTATTTCTTCTTTATAATAGAAATAAATCGAACATTATAATTGCTTATAAATAAGACTTTTGTACTATATATCTAAAATAATTTGGGTATTATAACTACTTATAAAAGTATATTTCTACTAAATATAAGAAAATAAATGAACATAATAACCACTAGAGTATACCTCTTATAGTGCTTGCTTTAACATATTTTGTGCAAGACTTCGATACTTGAAATGTATTTTCCACTCACAATAGCTCTCAAATTATAAATATAAAGTATTTTTTCTCTTGAAATGTTTCTTGAATGAGAAGAAATAATGAATGAATGATAGATTATTTATAGGCAAGAAAAATGTGGCTAATTACACTTTAATAACTTAAGATTTTCTTACTTTTTCTCCACCAAACGACATCATCAAGGCATCATGATGACATCATCTTTGTGCTTCTTTGAGCCTTATGTCATGTCACATCATGCTTACATCATCATCTCCCATGATTGGTCAAAAATTATTCACTTGGATTGCTAGTTAACTTTCCTTGAATTTGATTGGTCCATTTCAGTTTTTAGTTGTTGTAATCATGCTAGTTTTTCTAGTTTGGTTACTCCAACTTGATTTTGTTTGTTTCTCACAAAAAAAAAAAACTTGATTTTGTTTGGTTTGACTCTGTTTGCTCAATAACATATCACATGGATTGCCATACTCGAATGTGATTAGTCGAAAGCAATACACTTGGATTCACAGTTGCAAACTTATTTGATTCCAACTAATTAGTTATATAATATAATACATAAATATTTATACGTATTTCTTTCATATTATAAATCATATAATACTCGTATTCTACTGGTATTGTACCTCGTATTAATCTTATATTTATGTCGTATAATATCCTGTATAATTCTCATATTATACATTACAGTATAGTTCTATTATTCTTCGTATTCGTCCCATATTCGCGAATAGTAATTTTCAAAAATATTTTTTTGTAAAAATTTTATTGGTCAAAATGTATTTATTGTTTGTAAAAATGCTATTTAGAAATGTGAAATTTCAAAAAAAATGAAAGACGATTTTTACGTGAATAGTGTTTTTCACCTTTTTCTCGTGAAAAATATTATTAGCTCCCTTGTATCTATAACTTGTATAATCGAGTTTTTCGTCTTTTTCTTGAAACTTTTTTATTGCATATTATGCATCTTTACCTCATTTAAACACTACTTCGTAAGTTGCAAAAAGTCCTGAAAAGATGTAAGATGAAATCCACATGCGTATTAATTTCTAGGTTATAACCCTTAAGATTTAGGCTATAACCCTTTAGGCTTTAACCCTAATTGGAATTTTTAAGATTTTATCAAGCATGAAGGTTGCATACTTGAACCGAAACACAAAATCTAATATATAGAAAACACATAACACATATTGATGCATAATTCAATCATATAACACATAGATTAGGTTTGAAATTTTAACCTCTATTGAATATCTACGATTTACAATTACAAGTTATATTTACTCTAACGTATACCCGAAAATTCAAATTCTTAAGTATTCTCTTCATAAAACTAGGTTTTAATTCTTAACTCTTAATTTAGTCTTTCAAGATCATTTTTATTAACTTCAGAATTATTTGGGATATTACATTCAACCCAATTTACAAGAATTTCATAATCGAAATTATAGTATATTATTCTCTACCTTTTTTCATATCATATTTATATGTTTTATAAATATTCAGGATATTACATTCACTTTTCCTTATAAGAATTTCGTTCTCGAAATTATACTATAATAATCTCCAATTTTCTCTTTCACAAATTTCAATCCATACCACTTAAACACTTTATGAGCTTTTTCATACTATGAATTTTCCTTAATCCATCTTTACTCACATTAAATTTTCAATACTTAGATTAGGTCAAGAATGTTAAATCTCTACATTTTCCTTTCATTATACTAGGTTTCAAACCGTTAATCGTACACTATTTCAACCTTAGTCTAAATCTTGCTAGAAAGGCTATTCAACTATTTCCTCCTTTCGAGGATAATTTTAACTGATACTGAGGGGTCATTTAGACCTTGAATGTTTTGTTTTGTTTATAAGTCATTATAGACTTTAGAATATTCCCATAATCATATGTTCATGAGCCATTAAAGACTTTGAAACTCCAAGGATATTTTTAGGTGATCAGTCTACTCTTATCCAATTGGTCCAAACACATATAGTGTTATGTCGATGTATCTGACGCTCCAATTCCTCCATAAATAATATAGTTGGTTAGCTCAGTTCTAGTACAAGGTTCTGCACCAGAACAATCTAGATTGGAATATTTCTTACCAAGCTATAAAAAAAGTTTTGCAAATATATAGTAATATAGTAAACTAATTGGTTTGTTTAAACCGAGAACAAATATATCATTTTCCCTCTCTTATCAACATGAGGATGAAAATGTCTTAGTGCATATCTTACAGGTGATATCATACCGAGATGACAATTTCGTAGCCGCACCAAGTAAGTTGGTTCGACTGACATATTATAGCCTAAGCCCATAACAAGGGTTCGTTCACTCAGTAACTAACATACAAATATATTTTACAACTATTAGTTTTGACTAATCAATATACATATGAGAAAAGAATCAACTTCTCACAATATATATAAAGAATAGTTTGACATAAGATTTTAATTTATTATCATGATAGTCAACTGAGTGGTCCCCCACCCAAAAATTAATGAATTAGTTTTTTATCTCATCCACACTATCCTCAAATGATATCATTCAGTGTGTAATGGTAAACCCCAACTTTTACTGAATAAATTTTTTCATATATTATTCTAAAACAACAAGGTGTTATATTCATAAAAAGTTAAGGATATTATGTGTAAAAATTTATTATGTTGGACAATATTCGAATTGTTGGAGAATATTCGTTTTATCAAAAAATATTTATTATGTCAGGGAATATTCGATCCGTACGACATCGCCGAAATAACCAATCATTAGTGGACCCCACAACGAAATATTGTCGGATATAGAAAACGATATCATTAACCTTTTTAAATAAAAATGGTCAACAGTACTGTTACTTTTAGCTGTTAAAATACCCGGTGATAAAAGAATAGTAACATACAATATTTCATGGTATTTTATGGTAGCACATGGTATTACACAGTAGCACACGGTAATGCACAATGTCTTATATTATTGATCTGATAAAGTGGTTATCGCACAATATTCATCATTAATTATTGTTACACAGTATTTTTGTATTATTGAACCAATAATTATCATTACACTGTATTTATATTATTGAATCAATAATTTCTATTGCATTGTAGTTTATATTATTGATTCAATAATTGTTATAGTAGTTCATGCACTGTATTAAAATAATAATTATTAGTAACGTGGAACATGTGGGGGAAAGAAAGAAAGAAAGAAAGAACGGAAAAAGTGTGCGTAGAAAAAAAAAAGACGAGAATGAAAGAAGAAAAAGGAGGATGGGTGGATGGAAGTAGCAAAATACACCAGTTAGGAAGATATTTTTGTCTCTGTAGGTGAGAATCAGCCTATAAAAAGGGAACCTCGGCTGATGAATTCCTCACACATTTTTCTTCTTTTCTTACTAATATATTATGAGTATACTTTGAGTGTAGTAAGGTTACTTTGAAGTTTTAGTAAAGCCAAAAGGAGTGCAAGAATATTTTAAGTGAGTATTTTCTTTAAAAGTAATACTTGCACAAATATTCACTTCACACGGTATTTATAAATCTTCCTTTGTAATACTTTTCCTTTAGAAGATTTTTTTTTAAAAGTTTCATTTGAAAGATTTTATTTTGAAGTTATTATAAATTATTTTGTACATTACACAGATTTATAATTTACAAACACTTTTGCTAATTTCATAGTATACGAGTTATTATATACCACAAAATTTATATGTGCTAGTTACTAATTAAATTATAAATATATATAAGTTAATCCACTACATTTAAGCAGTCTCTTTTCACGTGATAACGTAAGAGATATTATTTTCTTTCATACTCCTAAACTTGCTATGGTAAGTATTATTCGGTAACATTCATAAAATGATTATATGTTCTTTAATGGTTTGCGCTTCATTTAATATCATTTGATGTGAACCTTCCTTTTTACCCGATTCTTTCTATTGAACTTTAACCGTTATTTTTTAACTATGAATCTTGAATATCATTCTTGAATTTGACTCCACATCATGTTGATAACTTAGACATTATTTGAATCTGCATAAAGTAAAATTGTAAACTTTCGATATCTATTGTTTATCCTATTAATATCTTTTTTTGTTCATCATTTATATCACTACTATTTGTTCTAACCATCATAATCCTGTTGTTATGAATATCTGTGGCCTGGGACATAGATGATAGGATAAATGCGATATAATAGTTATGTGTTAGGGCACGTGGTGAATGTTCTCTTTGGCCTGTGGCAAAGAAGAACTATTATTTGGCATGATCATGATCAGTGGTATTTCAAATGATAAAGATTAATGATGATTTTTTTGATAAAGAAAAGCTAGTAAACATTATGATCTATATAATTTTTCTAATGGTTGTTATTCTAATATAGTTATTGATCTAAACTTTGTTTAAGTACTTAACTACCATTGTTAATTTAAAACTTCATGTTTATAATATTCTATCAAGAACTCAAATGTTGAAAGCTAATGATAATTTATTCATCATTAACTTAGTCATGATATTTTTTACTAGGTTATTTGAGCTCACCATTTTCTTTTTGTTCAATTGTTCAGGAAATGAGGGTGTAGTCGGGACTAGAAGAGAGAAAAGAAAAATAGAGTGATGGTCCAAGATAATTACTATATTAGTCTTCACCATATTATAAAATAGTCTCGCAATAAAAATGAAAACTTAGTTGTGTATTATTGAGCACTATATTGTTGTATGTTGTACTATTTTATAATAGTTGTCATGTATTTTGACGACTCAATTTTAGGTTGTGTGAGCCCAGATTTGGGGTTGTTACAGTTGGTATCAGAGCTTAGAGATATGATCTTTAATAGAGATCTGGGGTTTAAACTAGGAAGGGTAAGACAAATATAATTAGTCACTAGTGTGTTCTACCTAAACTAATTTTTGTTATCTAATTAATCTATTATGTGGGGACAAAAAGTGATGATTCAGTTTCTTTAACTAATATTTATTTTGTGATCGCAATTAAGAATGACTTCTAAAAATCAAGGAATGAACTATCTAATACCTGAGGCAAATGTGGCAGAGAACTAAGAAGCTATAAATAATCCTCTTGCAGACTCAAAAAATAATGCTGGTGACCATATAAATTATGATGGTTTATTTAGAAACTTCATGCAGTTCATGTAGAACCAGGCAAGAGAAAATACAGTCAACAATAACAGTAGAAATAGTAACAATGCACAGATGGTCACTATCAAACAATTTAAGGAGTTAGGACCACCTGAATTATTCGGGAAGCCAGACCCACTTAAGGCAGAAGCATGACTAAAGCAAATGACAAAAATATTTGATATCCTATGATGCGCTGATGATTATAATGTTCCATTTGCCACCTTCATGTTACGAGGTGAGGCGAACCATTGGTGGAAAGTGGTAAAACGTATCAATCATTCAGCACTCGAGATGTCTTTGATAGAATTTCAAGAGCTGTTTAACGATAAGTACTTTTTAGAAAGTATCTGCCACATGAAGGAGGTGGAGTAGGGGAACATAACTGTCTCACAATATGAGACCAAGTTTGCAAAGTTATCCTGATTTATTACCCATCTTGTGGACGATGAAGCACGAATGAGTCATATGTTCTTGCGAGGTTTGAGACCTAAAATTCGTCAATACCTTAGCTCTCATAAATTTTGTTTATATTCAGATGTTGTGGATAGGACTAAAAGGGGGGAACAAGAAAATAAAATATTTCAGCCAAGAGTTAATGACCAACAGAGAGGGAGAGAAATAACTACAACAATCACCGAAACGAGAACTATAGAGGAGATAATCATTATTTCAAAAAAGGTAACCACCTCGGTGGTAATCACGGCTCAAATAATAGCTGAGGGAAATCAAGTGGGAATAACTTCAAGAGGAAGAGTTCACAATGACTACAGAAGGGCGCTGATGTCAGCACCGGTAACAGTTTCAAGGAGAGGAGATCGACTACCAATAAGATGCTACAAGTGTGGTTAGGAGGGTCACATCAGCCTGAACTATACTCAGTAGTTCAAGTTGTGCTACAGTTATGGGAAATAAGGATATATTGCGTGATTTTGTCCTATTACAAAATAAAGTCCAGCTGCAGTGATGGCTCCAAAAGCTAACATAGACAAGAAATAATATGTTGCTCACAGGAGAGCTTTTGTTGTGACATCCCAAAAGACACAAAGCCCGAACGAGGTGATAACCGGTAAGCTACTCATAAATTCTTGTAAAGTCTATACTCTGTTAGATACTGGTTCTACTCATTCTTTTATCTCACCTGCAAGTGCTCAACGATTTAAACTTGATCCCTGAAAATTTTGACTTTGACTTATCTGTTGAAACCCCATTAGAAGAAATAGCCATTACATCTACTTTATATAAATATTGTCAGTCCAAATCAACAACCTCACATTACCCGTTGACCTTATTTTTTTGGAAATATATAAATTTGATGTGATTTTATGAATTGATTGATTGACTACCAATCATGCTAAAATTGATTATTTTTATAAGATCATTAGCTTTCATATTCCTAATTAACATGTCATGCAAAATAACTAAACCATTGAAATCTATAACTATTATTTCTAGCCATAAAGTCATTCATCTATTAAAAAATGAATGTCAAGTCTTTTTAGCTCATGCCAATTATTTGAACAAAAGCACGTCAAACTTGAATGATATTCTCATTGTTAATGAGTTTTCTAACATTTTTCTCGAGGAACTTCCTAGCTTACCCCAAACCGTGAAATTGAATTTTGTATTCATCTTGAACCCAATACTAAGCCTATTTCCGAAGCTCCATATCGAATGGCTCCCATTGAACTTCAAGAGTTAAAAGTCCAACTACAGGAATTGTTGGATATCGGTTTCATTAGTCAGAGTACATCACCTTGGGGTGCTCCTGTTCTATTTGTGAAGAAGAAAGATGGGAGTATAAGATTGTGCATTGACTATCAAGAATTGAACCATGTTACCATAAAAAATATGTACTTGTTACCTCGGATTAATGATATGTTTGATCAATTACAGTGTGTGTGAGGATCCGAATTTTCAGAATTTCTTTAATAATATCAAATGAGAATTAATTGATTAAATTATCAAGGTTGTTAAATTAATTATTATATTATGTGATTTAAGGTATGTGATATGATTTAATTGATAAATTAAATTTGTACAGAGATGGTGATGATTTTTGTTGGTTTAGAAAAATTGAAAAGTAAATAAGTTGTTTAAAAACAATTTAAGAAGGATAAGAAAAATGTCAGGTAAATGTACAATAAATTGTACAATTAAATGAAAATGCAGAAATTACGATTTAATTGAGGTTACGTGGTAATGTGAGATATATTAAATTTGATATGTATATTTATATATGTGAATGTTTAATTGATAATTATAAATTTCATTAATTATGAGAATTAAGGGATTAATAATTAAATTAATCCAAAGTAAGATAAAAGTTAATGAGGAAACTAAGAAAAGTTGAAATTATTGAATTTTAAATTTATTAGGAATTATGGAGGAGGTTTAGAAATTAATTGAGAATGAAAGGTAATTATATAAATTATATAATAATAAATTATATAATTTATATAAGGAAATTAAAATAAGGTATGAAAAAAATAATAATTATATAAATTATATAATAATAATTATGTAATTTATACAAGGTGATTAAATGGAATAAAGTTGGAGGAAATTAAGAAATTATTTAAGAAAGGAGAATGTAAATATATAAATTATATAATATTAAGTTATATATAATTTATATATATAAAGAAATTATTGGAATATTAAAGAAATTGAATAATAAATAAGAAAAATGAATGTTTTAAGTTATTAAAAATTAAATTTATGTATAATGGAATTATTATGACTTTTATGAAAGATAATATTTTGAAAACGTGAACATATTAATGTAACATGTTGTCCAAGTAACGGAGTGAAAAATTATGAAAAATTATTTTTATAAGTTATATGAATTATTTTATGAATTTTGGAGGTATAAATTACCTCAAATGATTACATGCATGTCATTATGTGTGTACAAAATTTGTCAAGTAAAGTACTCAAAAGAAGTTTAAATATTAATGATAAATCATGTTATGAATTTTGATGTATTAAAATAATTATTTTACATACATTATGTAAAATAATTATTACGTTAGATAATTACGTAATGTATTGGGAAAAATAAATTATGGATGATTTCTTTGCGTTGCTTATCCGAAAAAGGCTAAGTCGGTGCAACTTGGGCGGTGGAATTGTCAATTTATTAAAATTGATTTAGTGTGTATATTATAAAAGGCAAGAAATAAGAGAGGAAAAAGAAAAGAAAAAAAAAAGAAAGAAGAAGAACAAACACAAACTTCTCTCTCTTCTCTCCCACCGCCACCCTCACCAATATTACCACCACCATGCCGGCAAGCTCCATAGCCACCATCAAGAAAGGAAAGTTTTGAGACTATCAAAGGAAGAAGTAAAGCTTTAAGGAAGGTAAAATAATTCAATTATTTGAATTATTCATGTATTTTTAGTGATAAATTATTATTATGGAAAAATTATAAATCATTAGAATAATGATTCCAAATAGTTTTTGGATATTAATGTATGAATTATGTGATTTTTGGAGTAGTTTGGTTGTGAAAAATTGGGTGTAAATTGATAATTTTTGGTAAGGTGGTACACTGTGCGCGAAACTAGGAGAAGATAAGGAACAGTGGCCCGCGCATTGCGCGGGCGTGTTTTTCTGAGGCGGGCAACAAAACGGCATCGTTTTGAGCCAAGAAGGTCGGGTCGCGCCTTGCGCGGAAGAAGATTCTGAAAAAGGGAAGGAAACGACGTCGTTTTGAGTCGACCGGAGGTCGGTTCGCGCAATGCGCGGCCGATCAATTTCCGGAAGTTACGAAAATGCCCCTGACCTTTTCCTTTAATGCCGGTTGAGTCCCTAAAGCTGCCAAAATTACAGAAATATCCTTGGGCTTTCCGGAAAATTTTGGTTGTGTCCCTAAGAGCGCCGAAATGACGGAATTGCCCCTGGACTTTCCAGAAAATACCGGTTGAGTCCCTACGGGCACAGAAATTACTAAAATGCCCCCAGAAATTTGTTTTTAATGAAATAAATGTTTAAAAAATTATTTAAAAATTATAGAAAATTATAGAAAAATACTAAAAATATAGAAATGATGTTTGAGCATTAAATTTAATATTTTTGTAAAAATATTAAATATTGGGGATTAATATTTAAATATTTTAAATATTAATCTAATGAATTTAAAGGTTAGAAAATGAATAAATGAAAATTCGGACAACCGAATATGCTAAAATTTATCCAATGAGCTGGGTTGTCCGTGGTGAATGTACTTGATATTAAGTTAAATAAATATTTTAAGGAATGAGGTTAATATAATTAACCTTATTAGTTAACCCGGTACCCTAAAATAAATTGTCGGGTAGGGTTAATTACGTTATAGATGATATTAATTAATTAAATTAATATGATAAGAGATAAATAATTATTATTTAATTATTTTATGATATAATTAACCTTATTAGTTAACCCAGTACCCTAAAATAAATTGTCGGGTAGGGTTAATTACGTTATAGATGATATTAATTAATTAAATTAATATCATAAGAGATAAATAATTATTATTTAATTATTTTATGATCATAGGTTGATCGAGTTAAGAGTTTGAGATATCAATTTAAATAACTGGTCGCCAGACAAGTTCTTCAGTCCTTTTTATGTTAAAAGTTGGAATGTTATGATATTTAATTCTTGTTTTAAATGCATACAAATTATGTGTTACATGACATGTGATTAATATGACCACAATGTGTATTTTGTGCAACGATATGGATATATATGAGATATATTGCTATAGTAAAAGCACAAGCACATGATGTATGACACACACCAAGCATGATAAGGTATGTGCTACGTGAATCATAACTGTTGAACTTGCTGAGCCGTTGTGCTCATTACTTGCTTAATAAATATTTTTGCAGGAAAGAAATAACTTTCAAGAATATCAGATATGATAAAGATGAATTACCTAGAAGGTTGGAAATGTAATTGTCATATGTTCAACATTATAATTCAATGTGAATAATTTGTCAAGGTTACGTTAATATTTTGTATTTACATATATGTTGGATCTGGATAGAGCGGGTAGTGTTAAATTATGAATTGTGATTGTTCATGATGATGGTCAGGATAGAAATTATTATGAATTATGAATTATGAAACAAAGAAAATTGTATAGATATGAATAATACTAAATTGTGAATGTTGAGCTGTTTGACACTAGTAAAAGAAAAGAAAAAAGGTTAAGGTTACGATCCATGGGACTAGGATCGAAATGTAAGGATTTTAAATATCCAAATGTTTTAATACAATGATTAAGTTGAGAAAAAGAAAAAAAAATTTATATCGAAAATTTGGTAATTGATGATATATAAATTAAATAATGGATCAATTTAGGTAATGAAAGATTTATTAACGGACCGAAATTTGGACGTAATGAAAATAAGGTTTATTAAATACAAGATTTAAGCGAATAAAGTGGGTCGAATTTCGGGGCCATTACAGTTGGTATCATAGGTAGAGGTTATAACCCTTAGGAAAATGATACCTTAGACTATAACCTAAAATAAGAAAGAGTACGGTTAGTTGAGTGTTCTGAAAACTCAAGCGTATGGTAAACTCGTGACTCATGATTGTATGGTGGAGCCTCTTTAGCGAATGGGCGACTATGGTCTGACTAGGACAAGCTCCTCAACCATATAATTATGGTAAGTTCCTGAGTCCAAATACGTGATAAGTTTGATGAACATGGGGGAATCAAAATAGAAAGATGTAAGTTAAGAAATACGGATCTCAGATATTGGCTAAGGTTAAGGAAATCAGGAAGATATAAGATTATAAGAAAGAGATAAAGATAAAGATGTTAAGGAAGATCTGAATGAAGATAAGGAATTGAGAAAATTCATAAGTTCAATTAAGAATAAATCTGAAAGAATATCTGAAATGATTCAAAGATGAATCTCAAAGATAATCAGGGGACACCTGATTTAAGCAATAAAGATGACAAGGTAGTCCAAAACGTATAGGAAGAGATCATAATAATATGATCAGGAACAGCGAAAGGATCGTACTACGATACGATCACGAGATAAAGGAAGTAAGTAAGGAATAGATTGTAAAGCAAGGTCATGATATGATCAAGTGAGAATGTGAAATAAACAGAGAGACTTGTTAATGGACCAAAAGGTATAGCTGATTGCTATAAAGAGATATGGTACTATGAAATAGTACAAGAAGAATTTAGAGAATGATAAGACATGAATGACAGAAAGGTTATGATAAGGGGTTAGAAAGCTTGGGTACAAAATTTTATTTGAGGACTCATGTGGTGACTGAGTTATACAATCCTTTGTATGGGCGGGGGATTTGTGTTTACTTAGTTACTATGTGATAATCATTGAACTGTTAGAGTCGCGTTAAGAGTTTCTGATAGATAGATAATATTAAGTTTAGGCACGAGTTCTTAAAACTCATGCATATGGTAAGTCCATGACTCATAATTGTATGGTATGTTTTGAGCCCCTTAGCATATGGATAGTCTTTGACTTGTACTTAGACTACATATTGCTAGGACAAGCTTCTAAACTCATATTCTTGTGGTAAGTTCCTGGACTCATAATGTGTGGTAAGTTTGACGAACTATACGGGGGGTATAGAAATGTTGTAGTAGTTAGAAATTTTAATATGATAAATGAAAATAGTCCTAGCAATAAATTAAATATTTAAGTGAGGAAACTGAAGGTGAATGTTAGGGAATTTAGGATATTTCCACTCTTCTAGCTTTGCTAGACTTCGAAATTTTTGGCCTCAAGCTAATTTGACACTAGGGGTGCACACGGTCGGTTTGGTCGGTTTTTTGGGGAAAAAAATAACCAAGCCATTTAAGTCGGTTATAAAAAATTAAAAACCAAAACCGCCCAAATTTTTACATCGTAATCGGTTATCGATTTATTCGGTTTCGGTTAAATCGGTCGGTTTATTCGGTTATTCGGTTCCGTAATTGATAATTTAATATTTATTATATTTTTAATTTTTCATAATAATTAATAAATCACTAACTCAATAACTACTAATTATAATAGAAGTTCTCTAAATCCGAAAAACAAAAATCACCCAACTCACTCACTAGGATAGAAGTTTTGTAAATTCGTCACAATAAAAACATATAATAAACATATAATTATATAAAATAAATATTTATTAGAAAGGTATATAAATTATATTATAATTTTAAATTGTTCGGTCGGTTTGGTCGGTTTCGGTTTTTTGAGAAGCCAAACCAAACCGGCCGAACTAGTTTCGGTTTTTTAGTTTTATAGTGTTCGGTTTTTCGGTTTTATATTTTTCGGTTTGAAATAGTAACGGTTTGGTTCGGTCCGGTCGGTTTTTCGGTTTTGGTCGGTTTTGTGTGCACCCCTATTTGACATGAATATGCTTTGAAAATATACAAATGAATTTTAAGCGATTTAAAAAGTGTCGATGCTACTTGTTTTGGCTAGACAAAATATATTTTAAAAGAATCATCCACGCACCTTTTAGCCCGGTGTAGATGTGATGAATGATGGAATGCTCAACGTGTTGTTGAGACGGTGCGGTACTATTTCGTTATAAGATGATTCAACACCATAAAGTATGGTTTATGGTGTAGGAATTATGAACGACGGAATCCTCAACGTACTGTCAACATGACGCGGTAACATGAAGTCATAAATGATTTTGATTTATGAAGATATGTCAAAACTATAAGTCAATGTCAGTTGACTCGGCTAGACGTTTTGAAAAGTTTTGACATGATGAATGTTTTAAAAAATTTCTGCGATTTATAAATTGTTAAAAGTAAGTCTATGCTAATTAATCTAGCTAGACAAGCGTTGAAGAAATATAAGTCTGAGCTATTGATTCAGCTAGACAAATTTTAAATTATATTTATTGAATTCGTATTCTTTGAAAGTTATAATTAAACAAATTTCTTTCGAATGAACTCTAAGGCTGAGATGAACAAAAAGATTAAGAATGTTGCAGGTTGATCGAATGGTCACCTGGCATAGCAAGACACAGGCATTGCAGATTGATCATCTGGCGTGCCAATGTATGGTGAAACATCCATCACTTTAATGACATACTGATCCACTTTCAGGGTTTGCAGTACGACGTACTCTGGGAGTGAAGTACTGTAACCGGGGTACATGTTTACTTTAATGACAGACTAACCCACTGTTAGTGGTTTGCAGTACGACGTACTCTGGGAGTGAAGTACTGTTAAACCGGGATAAATGTTTATTCAGCATACTACAAAAAGTTTTGTTTAAAATTTTAAATTCCTCTACTCTTATGAAGATTGGATGGTAGGATGGGGTAGTGAGCGATAAGGAAAGTAATAATTGTGAAGTAAAGAAATTATGAAATGTGGAATGAATGCAAGGGAATTGTATATGTTGCAAATGAATGAAATATGAGTATATAGAAATTTCGAGGACGAAATTTTATGAAGGAGGGGTGAATGTGATACCCCAGGAATTTTAGAATAATTCCAAATAAGGATTATGATAAATCAAGTAAAGGTTAGTATTTAAAATCTAATGTCGAATAATGGAGGTATTAAAGAATGAATTATGATATATGAAGAAGATTATGAATGTGAATTAAGAAGAAAAGAATGAATGTACAGAGTATAAATGAGGTGTAATAGAAGGTATGAAATAAGTTGGTTAAGTAAGGATCAGTACGATTAGAGAAAAAGAAAGTTTTCAAAAAAATGAGAACATATCTTGATAAATACATCAAGAAAAGAGCTAAGGCTTTATAGTCACAAAGAAATTGTGAATGTGATTTAAGAATTGAATATTCTGACAATTATGATTTTATGAGGTTATCCATGTAAGTTATGGATATTAAAGAGGTAAAATATAATTATTATGGATTTAGTTGTGATTCATCAAGATAAAGGTATAGCAAGATGCTACAAATAAAATACGTATGAATATTACGACAATTATGATTCCGAGGACGGAATCCTGTTAAGGGGGGGGGGGGGGGGGAAATGTGAGGATCCGAATTTTCAGAATTTCTTTAATAATATCAAATGAGAATTAATTGATTAAATTATCAAGGTTGTTAAAGTAATTATTATATTATGTGATTTAAGGTATGTGATATGATTTAATTGATAAATTAAATTTGTACAGAGATGGTGATGATTTGTGTTGGTTTAGAAAAATTGAAAAGTAAATAAGTTGTTTAAAAACAATTTAAGAAGGATAAGAAAAATGTCAGGTAAATGTACAGTAAATTGTACAATTAAATGAAAAAGCAGAAATTATGATTTAATTGAGGTTACGTGGTAATGTGAGATATATTAAATTTGATATGTATATTTATATATGTGAATGTTTAATTGATAATTATAAATTTCATTAATTATGAGAATTAAGGGATTAATAATTAAATTAATCCAAAGTAAGATAAAAGTTAATGAGGAAACTAAGAAAAGTTGAAATTATTGAATTTTAAATTTATTAGGAATTATGGAGGAGGTTTAAAAATTAATTGAGAAGTAAAGGTAATTATATAAATTATATAATAATAAATTATATAATTTATATAAGGAAATTAAAATAAGGTATGAAGAAAATAATAATTATATAAATTATCTAAGAATAATTATGTAATTTATATAAGGTGATTAAATGGAATAAAGTTAGAGGAAATTAAGAAATTATTTAAGAAAGGAGAATGTAAATATATAAATTATATAATATTAAGTTATATATAATTTATATATATAAAGAAATTATTGGAATATTAAAGAAATTGAATAATAAATAAGAAAAAGGAATGTTTTAAGTTATTAAAAATTAAATTTATGTATAATGGAATTATTATGACTTTTATGAAAGATAATATTTTGAAAACGTGAACATGTTAATGTAACATGTTGTCCAAGTAACGGAGTGAAAAATTATGAAAAATTATTTTTATAAGTTATATGAATTATTTTATGAATTTTGGAGGTATAAATTACCTCAAATGATTACATGCATGTCATTATGCGTGTACAAAATTTGTCAAGTAAAGTACTCAAAAGAGGTTTAAATATTAATGACAAATCATGTTATGAATTTTGATGTATTAAAATAATTATTTTACATACATTATGTAAAATAATTATTACGTTAGATAATTACGTAATGTATTGGGAAAAATAAATTATGCATGATTTCTTTGCGTTGCTTATCCGAAAAAGGCTAAGTCGGTGCAACTTGGGCGGTGGAATTGTCAATTTATTAAAATTGATTTAATGTGTATATTATAAAAGGCAAGAAATAAGAAAGGAAAAAGAAAAGAAAAAAAAAAGAAAGAAGAAGAACAAACACAAACTTCTCTCTCTTCTCTCCCACCGCCACCCTCACCAATATTACCACCACCATGCCGGCAAGCTCCATAGCCACCATCAAGAAAGGAAAGTTTTGAGACTATCAAAGGAAGAAGTAAAGCTTTAAGGAAGGTAAAATAATTCAATTATTTGAATTATTCATGTATTTTTAGTGATAAATTATTATTATGGAAAAATTATAAATCATTAGAATAATGATTCCAAATAATTTTTGGATATTAATGTATGAATTATGTGATTTTTGGAGTAGTTTGGTTGTGAAAAATTGGGTGTAAAATGATAATTTTTGGTAAGGTGGTACACTGTGCGCGAAACTGGGAGAAGAAAAGGAACAGTGGCCCGCGCATTGCGCGGACGTGTTTTTCTGAGGCAGGCAACAAAACGGCGTCGTTTTGAGCCAAGAAGGTCGGGCCGCGCCTTGCGCGGACGAAGATTCTGAAAAAGGGAACGAAACGACGTCGTTTTGAGTCGACCGGAGGTCGGTCCGCGCAATGCGCGGCCGATCAATTTTCGGAAGTTACGAAAATGCCCCTGACCTTTTCCTTTAATGCCGGTTGAGTCCCTAAAGCTGTCAAAATTACAGAAATACCCCTGGGCTTTCCGAAAAATTTCGGTTGTGTCCCTAAGGGCGCCGAAATGACGGAATTGCCACTGGACTTTCCAGAAAATACCGGTTGAGTCCGTAAGGGCGCAGAAATTACTAAAATGCCCCCAGAAATTTGTTTTTAATGAAATAAATGTTTAAAAAATTATTTAAAAATTATAGAAAATTATAGAAAAATACTAAAAATATAGAAATGATGTTTGAGCATTAAATTTAATAATTTTGTAAAAATATTAAATATTGGGGATTAATATTTAAATATTTTAAATATTAATCTAATGAATTTAAAGGTTAGAAAATGAATAAATGAAAATTCGGACAACCGAATATGCTAAAATTTATCCGATGAGCTGGGTTGTCCGTAGTGAATGTATTTCATATTAAGTTAAATAAATATTTTAAGGAATGAGGTTAATATAATTAACCTTATTAGTTAACCCGGTACCCTAAAATAAATTGTCGGGTAGGGTTAATTACGTTATAGATGATATTAATTAATTAAATTAATATCATAAGAGATAAATAATTATTATTTAATTATTTTATGATATAATTAACGTTATTAGTTAACCCGGTACCCTAAAATAAATTGTCGGGTAGGGTTAATTACGTTATAGATGATATTAATTAATTAAATTAATGTCATAAGAGATAAATAATTATTATTTAATTATTTTATGATCATAGGTTGATCAAGTTAAGAGTTTTAGATATCAATTTAAATAACTGGACGCGAGGCAAGTTCTTCAGTCCCTTTTATGTTAAATGTTGGAATGTTATGATATGTAATTCTTGTTTTAACTGCAAACAACTTATGTGTTACATGATATGTGATTAATATGACCACAATGTGTATTTTGTGCAACGATATGGATATATATGAGATATATTGCTATAGTAAAAGCACAAGCACATGATGTATTACACACACCAAGCATGATAAGGTATGTGTTACGTAAATCATAACTGTTGAACTTGCTGAGCCGTTGTGCTCATTACTTGCTTAATAAATATTTTTGCAGGAAAGAAATAACTTTCAAGAATATCAGATATGATAAAGATGAATTACCTAGAAGGTTGGAAATGTAATTGCCATATGTTCAACATTATAATTCAATGTGAATAATTTGTCAAGGTTACGTTAATATTTTGTATGTACATATATGTTGGATCTGGATAGAGCGGGTAGTGTTAAATTATGAATTGTGATTGTTCATGATGATGGTCAGGATAGAAATTATTATGAATTATGAATTATGAAACAAAGAAAATTGTATGGATATGAATAATACTCAATTGTGAATGTTGAGCTGTTTGACACTAGTAAAAGAAAAGAAAAAGGTTAAGGTTACGATCCATGGGACTATGATCGAAATGTAAGGATTTTAAATATCCAAATGTTTTAATACAATGATTAAGTTGAGAAAAAGAAAAAAAAATTATACCGAAAATTTGGTAATTGATGATATATAAATTAAATAATGGATCAATTTAGGTAATGAAAGATTTATTAACGGACCAAAATTTGGACGTAATGAAAATAAGGTTTATTAAATACAAGATTTAAGCGAATAAAGTGGGTCGAATTTCGGGGCCGTTACAGTGTGCTCAAAATTTGTCGAATATTGATCTCCATTTTGGATATCATCCGTTAAAGGTTAAAGTTGAGGACATTCCAAACATTAATTTCAGAACTCGTTATGGGCATTATGAGTTCTTAGTCATGCCTTTTGGACTAACCAATGCTCATATGCCTTAGGGCACGTGATAAATGTTCTCTTTGGTCTGTGGCAAAGAAAAACTATTGTTTGGCATGATCATGACCAGTGATATTTTAGATGATAAAGATTGATGATGATTTTTCTAAAAAGGAGAAGCTAGTAAACATTATGATCTACATAATTTTTCTAATGATTGTTATTTTACTGTAGTTGTTGATTTAAAACTTGTTGTTTATATTATTCTATCAAGAACTCAATTGTTGAAGGCTAATGATAATTTATTCATTATTATCTTAGTCATGATATTCTTTACTAGGCTATTTGAGCTCACCCTTTCCTTTTTATTCAATTGTTCAAAAAATGAGAGTGTAGCTGGGACTAGTAGGGAGAAAAGGGGAATGGAGTGATGGTCCAAAATAGTTGCTATAGTAGTCTTCACTATATTATAAAATAGAGTGACAATAATAATGAAGACTTAATTGTGTATTATTGAGCACTATATTGTTGTATGTTGTATTGTTTTGTAAGAGTTATCAAGTATTTTGATAACTTAAGTTTGGACTGCATGAGCCCATATTTGAAGCCGTCACAATAACCCGCTTTGAAAACACTGACCATGAATCATTCGTACCAACACTGTAGTTATATTATGTCTCATATTTCGCATCAAGTTACAATCAAATAAAAATATAGAGTTCAAAAATATCTATCATAATCATGTAACCATATAAACTTCTCTTAAGTTAAAACTAGCGCAAACAAATGGACATGAGTGCATATAAAGTTAAAGGATCTTAAACAAAATAATAACCATAAATAACCAAAATTCAGACAATGCAAGAATTTATCCATTTTTCAAAAATTATTAAATTAAAATTAAACTTTTTATCATTGACCAAAAAATTTGAAATTTGAAATTTGAAATTTTTCATTGCTCAAGTAGCCCTAAAATAATGAAAAACATGCATATTTAATAAATTCCTAAAAACACAATGAAATTAAAATTTTCCTAAATGAATAAAATCTACACTCCTAACTAATGACAAATAAAAACAAGAAAAACAAAAAAATCTAACACACACACTCTTAAATTTAAAACAGACATCGTCCTCAATGTATAAAATAAGAGAATTAAAAAAGAAAAGACTTTCCTGAAAATATAGCAATTATCCCCCTTGTCTGCTAAACTTGATTTGTAGGATAAGAACATTAGAAAGGCTATTATTTGCTAAACTTGGACCAAATGACCTGCAAACATAATTGAAGTAATTTATTAAAAACTACTAAAACTAATATAAAAAAACTTAATAACTAAAAAAAAATCTAAAAATCCTAAGCTACTCTATTTTCGTAGGACTCACAGTTGCACTTAATATGTGCAATAAGCTTTTAAACCCTAATATTATCTCAAGTAGACGAGTTGTGTCTCGTGAGAGTTTGCAGTGAATATACCAACAAAATTTCAAAATTTTAAATTGAAAAAATAAATACAAAAAAAAATAGAAAATAAACTAAAATAAAATTAACTACTAAAATATCACTTATACCTAACGACACAAAAGACATAAATAACAAAGACATATCAAAATGAAACATAGAAGACCCCCAAATTTGGAACTGACAATATCCCCAAACTTAGTGTAATTAAATAATTAATATTTACATGTAAGTATATATGACCAACAAGTAATATAATGATAAGTCAGGTATCGATCCCACAGAGAATTATATTTAAAATTTTTGAAGTACCAATTTTATATCAATTCAATCTTATTTAAACAGTTGAATTAAACCAAAATTACTAAATAATAAAACATAAAAATAAATAACTAATAATAAAATAAATATAAGAATTTAATTTCGCCAAAAGATTCATTCAAATTTCATAACTCTCCATTTAATTATATGGTCGCGATGAATTGTTAACCTAATAATTCTTTATAGTATTTATACACATTTGGTCCATGCCATATAAACAAATCCTTCCTAAATTCAATACAAGACAACAGAATTGAAAGAAACATTCTAGCTAAATAATTCACTATATTTCTATAAGAATTAACATTAACAAGAATTTTAAGATTAGATTCTCAAATTGGTTACATATAATATCCCAGATATTTACAAGAATTACAAATAAGATTTGAAATAATTAATTAAAGGTTATGGTTTAAAACCTAGAGTTGTTGAAGTGAGATGTGTAGAAAATGGGTAAACATTTTTTTTAACATAATTTATTTGTTAGAAATTAAATGTGAGAATATTTTAATGATGCATGTAGAGAATTTATTAAGAAAATAAATTCATTTGAGAAGTGAAGGTGGATATATATATATATACCTAAAGCGTGCTTGTTAGCCAAATAAGAGGATGGGTAAGTTAATACTCAATTATACTAATAAATTAATTAGTTTAAATGTAAAGTCATGAAATATAATTAATTAGGTGAATTATATTAGTATGAGTTAAAGTTGTGGAAAATTTAGGATAAGTGTCTTGGATGACAATAATGTGAAGTAACTAATTAAGTAATTAAATTAATTACTAAGTTGTTGTATAGAGTTCATTAATGGATTTAAAGCAAGCCCAATATTTTAATTGTTAAAAGCCTTGTTGGTATATATAAAGAGGTCCAAATAAATTTAAGGATAAAGCCCCATGAAGAGTCCCAGTAATTTGATTACTACTAGTGGATTAGCCTAAAAAGAATTATATGTGTTAGCCCAATATGAGAATGTTTGCATGAAATGGGTAATTAAAGAAGATATCCCAATAAAAAGTAAGCTATGTCGCCCGAACCATTAAAAGTCAAATGTTGGTCAATGTATTGGAAAAATATTTTCAAGTATTGACTTAGTGTAGAGAATTAACTAATGTATGGTTAATTGAATAACCCTAGTTGGTAGACAAGAGAGAGCATTAACCAATCATTGGTTAATTGCTAGGTAAATAAATGTGGTGTTGAGAATTAACTATGGATGAGTTAATTGAGTAACCATATGTAGTAAATAAATTAAAGATTTAACTATGCATGAGTTAGTTGTAGGAAGATTATTATAGATGCAATTATGTATGTATATAATTCACCAAGGTAGAATTGGTAGGTAACATTGGGTTGGATGTTGTAGAAAATTAACCATACCTTGGTTAATTGAGGAAATGATAAAATAGGTATATCTATTTATATGATGAGTTTAGACCATAGTTGGGTGTGTGGACCAACCTATGTCATTTTAATGTAGAGAGTTAACCACATTGTGGTTAGTTGTTGTGAGATATATAAATAAAATGAGCCTTAACTAAGGTTGAGTATTGTGTGACCAAGGTTAAATGTTGGCGAGTTTGGTGATTGAGTGTTATATACTCAATTGGTTACTTGTTTTGCTACATTGGAAAATTTGCAAGTAACATGTCACACCATGGTCAATCAAGCTAGTCATTCCAAATGGTCATTCATGCAATAGTAAGCTCAATTAAGCCTTAATTTCATCAACATTGGTGAATTAGGAAAGTTAATGAGGTATTAGTGGAGGGCTATAAATAAGATATCCCACAATTGTGCCAAGTTTGTTAATTCATTTGCTAGAGAATTCTAGAGAGAGTTCTTTGAGAGAAGAGCAAGTAAACTCTTCTGAATTGATGATCCACCAAGAAAAAGTGCTAGAGGATAACCAAGATGGAGTCTCTAGAAGAGATCATAGCCAAGAGAAAAAGAGCATCAATGTCCAAGAGGTTAAAAAGTGTTCTAATCTTTCTTTAATTCATTTTTATAGTTTAGATATGATTTGAACGGTTAAAATATATTTTTAACCAATCAAAAGTTATTTTGATGATCTAGAAGTCTAAAACTATGATATATAGGTATATTCATGGTTTGATATAGTTAATATATGTATTTGTATGTGTCGTAGGCAAAGAATTAGAAGAAAAGTTCATATTGCGATTTACCGGTAAAACCCTAGATGGTTCGATGTTAAATTTGTTGTCAAAACGTTTTCAAAAATATGATTAAACCATGAAATATTGTAAAACAAGAAGTTAGGAAGACAACAACACTAAGTTGGTGTCATTTGGATGTGTAGAGTTTATTTTATTCAAGTTTGAACAATTAAAACCAAGGATTTGTGATTTTAGTTTTCATTTTGTCATTGTGAGCCATTTTTAGTCTAGTTCTGTTTGGAATTTGGATTTGTGATATAAAGAGAAATTATAGAGGGGGAAATTCTGATGAGAATTGACTCAATAGTCACCTCAAAATATTTTAAATGAAGAAGTTATGGCTGTCAGAGCATCGGAGGGTCGGACAGTCCTCAAGTTAGGGTTTCGAAAAATTTGTACCACCGCCGCAGTGGTCAAACATTCTGCCAGAAATATGTTTTAGCCGTCCGGGCCGGGTCGGGTCGGGTCAGTCCGGGTTGAGTTTTTAGTGGAAATTTAAGTTGAAATACATGTAAAATGAATGTGTTTGAATACTAAACTTATATATGTAGAGTTATTAGTGACTTAATGGTATCTAAATGTATAAAATAAAGACTAAAGTTAACACAATTAAAAAGTTAACTATTGATAATATTTGAAAAATATTAAAATATTATTAAATGATGAATAATATTAGTATAAGATTAAAAGGTTATTAAATGAATAATAACATTAGTATATGATGAAAATGATACTAAATAATTAATCATATTAATAGGTGATTAAAATATTATTAAATGGTTAATAATATTAATTAAATAATTAAAATATTATTAAATAATTAATAATATTGGTAAGAGATTAAGCTATTATTAAATGGTTAATAATATTAATAAGTGATTAAAATATTATTAAATGATTAATAATATTAATAAGTGATTAAAATATTATTAAATGGACAATAATATTTATAAGTGATTAAAGTATTATTACATGGTTAATAATATTAATAAGTGATTAAAATATTATTAAATGGTTAATAATATTAATAAGTGATTAAAATATTATTAAATGGTTAATAATTTAACAAGTGATTAAAATATTATTAAATTGTTAATAATATTAAGAAGTGATTTAAATATTATTAAATGGACAATAATATTTATAAGTGATTAAAATATTATTAAATGGTTAATAATATTTATAAGTGATTAAAATATTATTAAATGGTTAATAATATTAATAAGTGATTAAAATATTATTAAATGGTTAATAATATTTGAATGTAGTTGTATATTATCAAATGTAGATAATATTTTGAGGTATTTGGCAGTCCAAATCATTAAGTTATGTAAAAGAATGAAGTTTAATTGAATTAAACGAATGTAGATAGTCCTTGGAGACTAATTTAGACAACTGATTAAAAGTGGGTCGTATAATGACATGTAGTGAAGATATAAGTTAGTTAACCGTACCCGACATGTCCGAATTATATTTTGGGCTAGGGTTTTTGTACGGAACTTAAGGATTCGTTTGTCGGACATCTTAAAAGTTAATAATTTAAAGTTAAGGTCTTAAATTAAGACTAATTAATAGTGATTGTAACTAATGATTATGTGAATTTTATATATAATTTGTAGGTTGAACGAATGACGCAAATAAGCGTAAATGGTATAAGCGAACCAGACAAGTTTTTCAGAATTTGCTCCTATGTGCATTAATATGCTACCACGTGATTTTATATTATTGATATACAGATTTATTGATGATATTTGTGATGTGTGAAAAGCAAGAGTTGTGATTATATGTGAAATGTGAAGCATGAATTGCTAGAGACTAGTTGGTTAGTATATGTGATGCATAAGAAGTATGAAGCATTCATAAGATGAAAAATATAAATTTGCATGATTTAAGAAAAAAATGCAGAGCATGTATAATATGTGAAGCATATAATGCGTTATGTGTAACTGTTAAACTTACTGAGCCGTCGTGCTCACTCTTGCTTAGAACCAACATTTTCAGATAGTGTAAGTTATTCGAAGTTTTATTAAAGAACAAGAAACATGAATGCATATTACATTAATTGAAGGTGTAGCACAACCATTGTAGATATCAGTCCGAATTGGACAGGTAAAATGATTGTGTAGTATAAGAATTGGTTGGTATGTAATATGAGTGTTAAATACTCAAATTGATTGTAATAGAATGTCGTATCATATATGATATTGAGACATACTAGGAATGTATAAAGATTGCGATTCTAGAATAGAAATAGATGTTGTAAAATTATAAATAAATAATTATTTATCAATTATAATATTATTGTAATTCATGAACAATAACGAAAAGGTAGTACTAGTGTTGAACCAGATCCGAGGTTCAAGGGACCCGGATTCGAGGTCCAACGAAGCTACTATTTTGAATATCTTTTACCACCTTAGACTGACCTTCAATCTTTTCATTAGCTTGAAAGGATTGACATAGGGTTGGGTCATAACTGTGACACATTTAATTTTGCACTTTATTTATGCTTGTATACGATATGATATGATAAATAACGTGCATGCTTAATAAGATTAAAATTGGTGAGATCTAAATTAATTAATAAAATCCCTCATAAAATTATTAAGTCTAAATCAGATGCCTTCCAATGAATGACACTCATCAAGACCTTGATTAATGAGTGTAGGTTTGCCAAAGCAAAGTACCCTATTTATCTTGGTAAGATGTGATAGGATAATTATGATATCCAAAATGTTAAAATCATTGGGTCCGACTTAACTAAGTTATCTCAATAGGATTGTGGACTTAGAGGCATAGAGTTTGGCAGGTACCATTAGATGGACTAGAACAAATGTTGTTCATTAAACTGTCTAAGAGTTATATATGATATAATTGACAAATGGTTGTCTACCTAAATAATTATGTTTTAAGAGATTAGCCAAAGTTAACTTAAGGCGTAATAAAATATGGATCTTAGCTCACTAGAAAGATTTAATAGAAAATACTTTCCGAATTAATGGTGAGGGCTATCAATTTGATTAAAATAGTGGGAGGTATATTTTGGAATGTACTATTATCAATTACATAATATCAAAAACTCTGCAATTTAACTTATTATTTTTGCACTTATATATGGTAGATATCAATGGCAAACAACAACAAAAATAGTATTTCACTACTATCAGTCCTTGAGAAGGAAAAACTGAGTGGAATTAATTTCCTAGACTAGCATAGAAACTTGAGGATTGTCCTCAAATAAGAGCGCAAGCTCTATGTCCTTGATGGGCCCATTCCTGCAGTACCAGCTAACACTGCACCACGTGTAGAGCATAATGCTTACAATAAGCATCAAGATGATGCTCTAGACGTGAGTTGTCTCATGCTACCAACTATGAACTCTGAGCTTCAGAAGCAACATGAGTTAATGGATACTTATGAGATGATCGAGCATCTCAAGAAATTGTTCGCGGGGTATGCTCGACAGGAGAGGTATGATACAAGCAAAGTGTTGTATCACTGCAAGATGGGTGAACGTGATCCAGTTGGTCCACGTGTTTTGAAAATGATTGGGTATATTGAGTACCTTGCTAGGTTGGGTTTTCTGATTACTGCGGAAGCCCAAACTGATCTAGTTTTGCAATCTTTGAACAACAGCTATTCGCAATTTGTTATTAATTACCTCATGAATGAAATTACGAAACCACTTACTAAGTTGTTGAGCATGTTAAGAACTGTCGAGAACAACATGAAAAAGGCATGACCCGATCCCATAATGATGGTGCAAAAGGGGAATGCTAAGGGAAATGGGAAAGGCAAGAAGAAGATATGATCTAAATCTGGTGCCAAACCTAATTTCAAAAACAAACAGGCTTTAAAACCTAAAGGTGGGGTAGCTAAAGAAGGTGATTGTCACTTCTGTGGAAAACCTGGACACTGGAAGAGGAATTGTCATGCATATCTGGAAGAACTCAAGAAAAAGAAAGGAAGTACGACTTATGATTCAGGTATTTATGTTATAGAAGTCAATTTGTCTACTTCTCCATCATGAGTATTAGATACTGGATGTGGTTCTCACGTTTGTATTAATGTGCAGGAACTATGAAGGAGTAGGACTTTGGCGAAAGGAGAAGTTGACCTACGAGTTGGGAATGGAGCAAAAGTTGTTGCACTAGCCGTAGGAACTTATCATTTATCTTTTCCCCACTAGGCTAGTATTAGAGTTAGAGGATTGTTATTTTGTGCCTGCAATGAGCAAAAACATTATTTTTGTTTCTTGTTTGGATAAGAAAGGTTTTTCGTTTTTAATAAAGAACAACAGTTGTTCGTTTTACTTAAATGAAATATGTTATGGTGTTGTACAATTGTTTAATGGTCTTTATATTCTTGCTTTTGAAATGTCTATCTATAACATAAATACAAAACGATTTAAATCAAATGATTCAAATCCGACATATCTCTGGCACTGTCGTTTAGGCCATATAAATGAGAAATGCATATCCAAACTCCATAAAGATGGATTTTTGGATTCATTTGATTTTGAATCATATGAGAAATGCGAGTCTTGTTTATTAGGCAATATGACTAAAGCCCCTTTCACTGGTCACAATGAATGGGCTAGTGATGTATTGGGACTTATACATAGTGATGTATGTGGACCCATGAGTTCATTAGCAAGAAGTAGGTTTTATTTCTTCATTACATTTACTGATGATTTTAGTAGATATGGATATATGTGTATCTTATGAGACAAAAATTTGAATCCTTTAAAAAGTTCAAGGAATTCAAGAATGAAGTTCAAAACCAATTTGGCAAAAGCATAAAAGACCTTCAATCTGATCGAGGAGGTGAATACTTAAGCCAAAACTTTAATGACCTTTTAAAGGAGTGTGGTATTATATCACAACTCACTCTACCTTGAACACCACAATGGAATGGTGTGTCTGAGAGGAGGAATCGCACCTTGTTGGACATGGTATGATCAATGATGAGTCATGGAGATCTTCCAATAAGCTTTTGGGGTCATGCCCTAGAGACAGTTGCATTCACACTTAACCGTGTTCCTACAAAGACAGTTCAAAAGACACCATATGAGATGTGGACTGGGAAACGTCCTAGTATGTCGTTCATGAAGATTTGGGGTTGCGAGGCATCTATAAAATGTCTGGCTTCTGACAAGTTCGGACCCAAATCTGACAAATGTAATTTTGTGGGATACCCTAAGAAAACAAAAGGGTATTTTTTCTACAAACCTTTTGAGAACAAAGTGATTGTTGCTCGAACTGGTATTTTTCTAGAAAGAGAGTTTGTCTCTAAAGGAAACAGTGGGAGGAAAGTAGAACTCGAAGAAATTCGTGAACCACAAAATATCATTGAACTTGAGTTAGAACATGAGCAGGAACCACAAGGTATTTGTAGATCTAGTAGGACACGCCAAGAGCCCGAGAGATATTATGGATTTCTTGTGACTCAAAACAGCGATGTGATGCTCATAGATCAAGATGAGCCTGCTTCCTACCAAGAAGCTATGAATGGACCAGATTCTGAGAGATGGCTTGAAGCCATGAAATCTGAGATGGACTCTATGTATACTAACCAAGTATGGACTTTGGTTGATCCACCCGAAGGGGTAAAACCAATCGGGTGCAAATGGGTTTTCAAGAAGAAAACCAACATGGATGGTAATGTACAAACCTATAAAGGCCGACTAGTAGCAAAAGGTTTGAAACAAGTTCAAGGTGTTTACTATGACGAAACTTTCTCCCCAGTGGCAATGGTTAAATCCATCAAGATCTTACTTGCTATTGCAGCCTTTTATGATTACAAAATCTGGTAGATGGATGTCAAAACTACTTTCCTTAACGAAAATCTCCTTGAGGATGTGTATATGACACAACCTGAGGGTTTTATCATTCCAAAGGATGATGAAAAGGTATGTAAGCTGCAGCGATCCATTTATGGATTGAAGCAAGCCTCTCGGAGTTGGAATCTTCGATTTGATGAAGCAGTCAAAGAGTTTGACTTTATAAAAAATGAAGATGAACCTTGTGTATATAAGAAGATTAGTGGGAGTCACATTGTATTCCTGGGATTATATGTTGACGACATATTAATTATTGGGAATGACATTCCTTCCTTACAGGCTGTAAAAGCATGGTTAGGAAAATATTTCTCCATGAAAGATTTGGGTGATGCAACCTACATTTTAGGTATCAAGATCTATCGAGATAGATCGAGAAAAATGCTCGGCCTAAGTCAAAGTACATATATTGATAAAGTGCTGAAACGGTTCAGCATGCAAGAGGCAAAAAGAGGACACTTACCCATCACTCATGGTGTAAAGATCTCTAAGGCCCAATGTCCTAAATCACAAGATGACGAGGAGCGTATGAAAAAGATTGCTTCAGCAATTGGATCTATCATGTATGCAATGCTATGTACTCGTCCGGATGTTTCATATGCTTTGAGCATGACGAGCAGATACCAGTCGAATCCAGGTGAAGGTCACTGGACAACAGTCAAGAATATCCTCAAGTACCTGAAAAGGACTAAGGATTCATTCTTGGTATGTGGAGGTGAAGACGAACTGGCAGTAAAGGGTTACATAGATGCTAGTTTCCAGACTGACATAGATGACTATAAGTCTCAGTCAGGTTTTGTGTTTTGTCTTAATGGTGGTGCTGTTAGCTGAAAAAGTTCGAAGCAAGAGACAATAGCCGATTCTACAACAGAGGCTGAGTATATTGCTGTTTCTAATGCAGCCAAAGAGGCTGTATGGATTAAAAAGTTCGTCACTCAACTTGGTGTTGTTCCAACCATTGTTGATCCAGTTGAGCTATACTGTGATAATGATGGAGCCATTGCACAGGCTAAGGAACCCAGATCTCACCAACGATCCAAGCATATACTTAGGCGGTACCATATCATCCGTGAAATCATTAATAGAGGAGATGTACATATATGCAGAGTGCCAACAAATAATAATGTTATAGATCCACTGACCAAGCCTTTGTCGCAGCAGAAGCACGAAGGTCACACTAGTTCCATGGGTATTAGATACATGAATGATTGGTTCTACTGCAAGTGGGAGATTGTTAGAGTTAATGCCCTAGAGGCTAATTATTTGATGTAATTGCTTAATATTTTTGATATTATATTTGATTGAATAAATGGATTATTTTATTATGATTTCATTTACTGCGTTATTTAAATGTTAACATAATAAAAGCCCTTAGAATAATGATACGAATTATATAGCTTTAAGTATGTGACTTGAACACGAGATTATATAATTACAATTAGTATCATTGCTCTTAAATGTCCCTAGTCGAGTATCATTGTTAATGAGACAACAATGATGCATTGAGACTAGTATGTGAATTGACTGATGGCCAAATCTCATTGGTCATAAATATATGAGATATTTGAGTCAATGCGTAGGTACATGTTAGAGAACAATGTACTGGACTGACCCACCATGAGAATTCTACATGGAGCATTATTCAAAGTGTCATAAGAAATTCTCATAGTGACAATGATGTAATGATCCTCTGACCTGAGATCACTATATTATTACACGTGAATTTATGTACTTTGATATCATCAAATGTCACCTTTAATAGGGTGGACAATAAATGTGATGATTGGGTACATCGTGAATCGTGTGAGGAATATGAGTGATCTAGATGGAATTTAACCTTTCTATATATTAGGGGTGATATCCATAGGCCTCTTGATTGAGCAGGATTATGAAATGCATGATCATGCTCAAATATTGATTTGTTTCATATAGTCTACTCATTGATTAAGAAAACTCAGATTAAATTATGAAGAGTATGACACTTTTCATGCCTCGAGTTTAATCTAGGATGTCAAGGTTAAAAGGATTAAATTGCATTGAAACATTGGTCACAAAAAGGTTGCATCGAATCATCGATCTTATTATTATTTGGGTAGTAGTGATGTATTACTAGATGCCTCTCACTGTTTATAATTTTATAATATGATTTTAAAATTATTATCAACATAATAATAAACTATAGGGTCACACACTTAGAACGTATTTAAAAAGAAATTAATTTAAATTATAAGTATTTAAATATGTCAATATGATTGATAGTATTAAAAATTACGAATTTAAATTAATAGGATAATTTATATATATGTATATTAATTAAGTTAGACTTAATTAAGATATAATATATATAAATTTGGATTTTATTTTTCTAATTAAATTAGGTTTTGCTTAATTCCTATTAACTACTATATATATGATATATCAGTAGTCTTAATCACGTAAGGAACAAAAACTAAAAACCCTAGCCGCTTTCAAAAAGAGGCTAGAGAGAAAAATATTTTGGAAATCCAGATCTTGGTGGCTAGTACCGCGGTTCCTTTTGCTGCAGATCATAGGACGATTCGCGAAGCGTTCGTGTGGATACCGTAGAGACGCAGTCGTTAGATTGCGTTGAAGATTCGAAGTCGTTCCAGAATTCCATCGTCTCCTGTCCATCTCAGATAATCGGTAAAATAATCTAAACCTCTGATTAATCTGTTTTTGCATGGATCCTGTTTTAGGATTTTGGGGAAAAATTTTAAATTCCGCTGCTTTCACTGTGTCGAAACCCTAATACCGTTGTGCTCACTCTTCCTTAAAATCAATATTTTTAGATAATGCAAGTTATTCGAAGTTTTGTTAAAGATCAAGAAACAGGAATGCATATTACATTCATTGAAGGTCTAGCACAACCATTGTAGATATCAGTCCGAATTGGACAGGTAAAATGATTGTGTAGTATAAGAATTGGTTGGTATGTAATATGAGTGTTAAATACTCAAATTGATTGTAATAGAATGTCGTTCATATATGATATTAAGACATACTAGGAATGTATAAAGATTACGATTCTGGAATAAAAAGAGATATTGTAAAATTATAAATAAATGATTATTTATCAATTATAATATTGTTGTAATTAATGAACAATAAGGAAAAGGTAGTACTAGTGTTGAACAGGATCCGAGGTTCGAGGGACCCGAATATCGGGTCGTCACATTACACATGGCATATAGGTATATCTCTATTCTATACACGAATCATGAATTCCATCAACGTAGAAAACACAAACATATATTATTATATTCAGAACTAAATTTATAATCCATCTGTCAAGTTCATATAAATTATCCCACTAATTATATGCATCTAATTAGTACATTAATGCACAAAATATAATGTGTCAATTCATATGGTGCCGATTGAATGAAAAGATAATCAATTTAAACTAAATATTAAATTCTGTTAAAATCTTAAATTAAAAATTAGTTCATAGCGGATAAAATTTTAACCCACAAAATATTTAACATCAATGAAAAACATAAATAATAAAAAGTTTAGTCAAGAAAAATAGTCTCCCGTCAATTTTCTATCTCCAAGCTTTTTCACTTCATGACATTCATCTTTGTTGATATTTTGCTCGTTCTTGAACTCCAAAAATTAGTAAAATTAATGACCTAAACCATCTATCCACACCTTTTACAATAAACCACAAGAAAAATATTTATAAAAGAGTTTATTTATTTTTCCTAATCCTAATAGAATTAAAATCCTACTAACATTCACTAAAACGTGTCCCAAAAAAAACAATGTCCTAAACATGCCCTGAAGCAATGACTAAAGCAAGGTGTGGGACCCACGTGGAAGCTAGTATTACATGATACAAATTCAATTCTGAAGACACCACTTCATGCACTTTTAATTAGCAACTACCGTGCCCCCTGCTTATATGTATATAATCTTCCTTTAGTCCTATTATATACTTCACATATATACCATCCCTTTTAATTCATTACGGGACCCGCTCTATACAACTCTTATAATATAAACTACCAGAGGACCCACAGAAAAATAACAAGAACTAGGGATGAACATGGTGCAGTTTGAAGCACAAACTGTACATGAAACCGCTTAGGTGCAGTTTGATAAATTCAAAACCGCATATGAAACCACTTGTGATTGGTGTGGTACAGTTTTGAACCGTATGGTGCAGTTTCATTTGGTGCGGTTTCAGTTCCAAAACCAATTAAAATAATTAAATTTTATACAATTTAAATTAACAATTTAGTATCACACAATATTAAATACCGCTTTAATAACACATTATCATACACAACTTTACTTTTAATGTTTTGTCTAAACAAAAGTAAAATAGAATATGAAAACACGAATGATGTTATCTCCTTACATATGAAAGTTTTAAACAAAGGTAATTACAATTTGGGATAATTTTAAATGTTTGTACATTATAATAATGCTTCTTGATATGCTCTATTTTGACAGTGTATGGTGAGATGCGGTTTATTGCATGTAGTTTTGCCTAAAAACCAAACTCAAACCGCATTTGCGATTTTTCAACCCACCTAAAACTACCACATACGCCGAAACCATTTATACAGTTTTAATTTATGCGATTTTTGGTGCAATTTCGGGGGTAATTCGGTTTCTTCCTCACCCCTAGCAAGAACGAGGCTGCTTCCATAATCTGCTTACCGCACCACGCCCACGTGCCTCATGTGCTGCAATTTACAATTTTGCCCTTTTCTCTTTTTTCTATAAAATAAAAAAAAACATAAAATACTTAAAAACTCATAAATTATTAAGCCAAGAGTATTTAATAAACATGAATAAAATCCACTTATCAATAATAAACTCTTAATCCCTTTAGTTTGACGTCCCTAAAATCCCAAAGTCTCGTGTCTTCGGTTTGAGGTCCCCGGAATCCTGAAGGAGATTTTCCTATGGTATGATGCCTTCAGACTCCCGAAAGAGTTTTCCCTTTAGTCTAATGCGTCCGGACTCCCCAATGAGCTTTCTCTTCAGTTTGACATCTCCTAGCTCTCGAAAGCACTGCCTACTTTGGTTATTCTAGTATTCAGACTCCCAGAGCCTCGTATCTACTCCTCCAACTTATTTCATATGCCGAAAGAGTGGGGACAATATTGAGCTGCGTATTTACTAGCGCGGATGGGTAATTTGTATTAAGATCGACCCTACAGACCATTAAGCGTAGCCTGCGCATAAGATGACCACTAGGTCCGATAGGCTTTGGTTAGAATCCTTATCATCTTTGGATAGTTGACTAGCTACAATATCCAATACTAATTTGTATGAGCGTTACCTATCTAACAATGATTAGGATGATAGTTACCTTCTTCAACTATATCTTTGATATATGATGTTGACTTAGTCATACTCTGATTCTTGATTTTGATGATAACTTTATTTCTATACTAAAACTTTGTTTATTGCTATTAAGATATACGCAGAAGGTTGAATATAATGACATGCAGCAAACTGATTTCGACACTGGATTAAAGCTACAAATAGAAAGTCTTGTGAAGCTCTATCCTGAGTCCTTAAATTTTCATATAAGATCTTGGCTAAGAATCATATTTCAATTCAAAGCTCATTAGGTTTCATTCCATATTTAAAAAGAAATATATTATAAATATATCCAAATAAAGTGTCACACTAAATTGTCGAGTCAGCTATCATGGACATTCCATATTAGGATCAATTAGAATAATTAAGGGAATCTAAATTAAATTATGTAATTGATTGACCTTTCCATGTTGGCAGGAACTATTTAATCAAGTCACTAATACTTGATTAATACTTAAATTGATTGACAATCAAGAGTTGCCATAAATACGTTAACAAACTAAACCTAGAATATTTTATGGTAACAGTAATGGGCTATTTTTTTGTTTCCATTAATCTTAACCGTGATTCCTAGAATCTTGCAACTATTTATGGTATGAATATTTCCTTGACCTACGTTATATTGAGGTGTCAAAAAGTTATTTCCAAGATTGTGCTTCAGAACATCTATTATGAGCGTCATAATTATATGGGAATAAATCTATTTTTAATTCGAGATCCTTTTTTATCAATCACACGTAATCACTAAAAATATCGCTTGAATAGTTACCAAGTCCAAAAAGGTTAAACGGTAACTTTATTGTGGATTCTCCCTAACGGCTAGTTTCAAATGTATATATATATATATATATATATATATATATATATATATATATATATATATATATCCTGTCCAACCAAACAAAAAGAGATACGAATAATATTGGTACGACACTGAGTTTTTTAAAAAGCAAAGAAACACTGCACAACAAGTATTTTTCTCTCACGTGAAAAACTGCTACACTGCTGAAGGACACTTGACAATCTAATTTTGTTCCCAACTGTGAATCATTTGAGAATAATCTGGTGATATCTTAACTTTTGAACATTACATTTAGATTTGAGCTTTGTGTTGTTATATAACTCATGCTTTGATCATAGTATTCGTTGTAAATAGTTTTGAATCTGCACTAATCTATTTTCTGTTTGAAGGGTTTTTGCAATTAAGTTTTGGGTTAGCTTAATAGCTTTGTTAGTAAGAGTACTCAAGTAAGTGTACAGGTGTACACAAAGGAGCATAGGTGCTCGGGAGGAACTGTCCTCAAGTGTGGGAACTGTTATTGTAAAAAGGTGTTGTAAGGAAATATTATTTAATATAAAAGAATCCCCAATACCATTTGGTATTGGACGTGGAGTAGGCCAATAGTGTAGAAGATAGGGGCCGAACCACGTAAAAACTCTTGTGTTCATGTGATTGGTTACTTTCACTATCTATATAAACTGCTAGCTCAACACATCACATTTATTTCCAAGAAAAAATAATCATATTACATTAGTAGTGGTATTACATTACCTATTGATTGACCACCAAGAATGACAACTTGATTGACTAGTGTAGTTGGGTAGTTGGTGAGCAACCTTGACACTTGAGTGTGATAAAAACAATATAACACCAACATTTAACCCTCATATACTTCTATAATTCCCTACAATTAATTCTAACATCGTTAAGTAATATCCATAGCCACATTAAACTGTGAAAATTAATATTTCAACTCTTGCTCAATATTTTTCATAATATATGAACTATTCCATTATTTAATTATTTCATTTTCATTTCATATGGCTTAATTCCCATGCATTTTAATTGGCCTCTCAAATGTCAAACAAGACTTATCCATTAACTTGGTTATTTTATAACCCAAGCTTCAATTAACTTTTCTTTAATTAGACCAATTATAATCATTCTTCCTCACTTAGTCCAGCTAATATTAATTAACTTAAATTTTTATTTTCGAATAACCTTAATCAATTTATAGCATTTTCTCTTCCTATCATTATAATTAAGTTAATGACTTAATTAATTCTAATTCTTAACCTTGTCACACAATGTTAATTACTTAAGCTTTATTAATTAATAACGTAAGCTTAATTAATCAAAACCACTAGTACTGTCATTCAAGGTCAACATTCAAACTTTAATAATTTAAATCATTTTTCATATGAATAAATTCATTAATCATTCCTCCTAGCTTTCATTCTCATTCATTAGACAATTCAAATTTCTCAACTAGTTAATTATTTATTTCAAAATTATCTCTTCTTCATTTCTTATTTAAGGATCATCGTACTCTATTATCTCATTACTCATTTAAAATCATATTTACTAACCTTGTAATTATTTGGGATATCACAGTATATCGAGTCTGACCATCCTCCCCTGGGTAATAATACACTCAGTCCATCCATCGTCCTAATGCTGTGTGGAATGCGTATCCCATCCGGTCTATCATCCTCCTCTTACTCCTCATCTTGTCCTTATATCACCCAGTTACTCCTCAACCTGAATCCTGTTAGTCACCTCATCTTCTAGTTGTGCCCGAACAACCTCTTTCTTGGCCCTCAAACTCTCTAACTGACTCACTAACTTCATATTCCTCGCCAGGAGGTGATGCACCAAAGCTCCTAATTGTGTCGTAGTCTCATATCGTCCCTATACCTCAACATCTAGCTCTTGAATTATGTCGTCTTTCTTTATAATGTGGTCCGTGTACTCACTTAGAAACTTGTCCTCAAAGGTAGCATACTCCGGTGATGCTGCATTTCGCTCTTCCGCTGGATCTGACTCTCCTAGCAAGGGATCCACCACCGGATCTAACTCCTCCTCCTCTGCGGGAGCCACCATTTGAATTAGCACTATTATGATGGGCCCCTCGTACACTATGTGATGCCCTCAAATTCGGGTACTCTTACCTCAAATTCGGTGCTCAGGATACAACACCACAACACATCTAACTACATTCATTACAACTAAACATGTCCAATAATAAAATATTTATCATACCCGTCTTATATCAACCTAGGTTCTTTAACCTTTAATAACACAAAACATCATTAGGTTACATAATACATCAGCTATTACATTAGACGTTGTGATCATTTCGCTTTCCTCTCAACCTATATCGTACCCTTTGAACTTCTTTGGCTTATCTAAAAACATAAATATATAGCAAGAGTGAGCAACAAATTTGCTCAGCAAGTAATAAACGTCTAGTGAATAATATCTTATGAATAGAACAAATTTAACTTTTGTGGGTTTTCAACATTCTTTAAAGAATAGGTACCACTCTTATTGCAAAACTAATCAAGGATCGTGATGCATCTTTTAGGAATCAGCAACAACATATAAATAACAAAAAGTTTGTGAAGCCTTTTGAACAGGGAAGAATCAAAGATTTTATTTGATTCTCAAATTCATTAGCCTTCATACTAAGAGATCACTATAGACATGAACTCCATCCAGGGTTGAACATTTCCATGTCCAACCAAGAAACTTCCATTCAGGGTTGGATAATTACTCCAACCGAGAACCCATATCAGAGTACACTAGGTGATCAACCTATTATACCCATTTTTTTGCATAACATCTAAACAAAGCATTCAACTTTGGTTTTCTCGACATATGTACCCCTCTAGTGAGGGTTGTTCATCTCAGTCTCATCATTAGAGTCCGTATCGAAGCAATCGATTTTTATAACTTTCAAAACATATTATTGATTTAATCGTTCATCTCAATAACAGTCTACCCGGAACAAGTGACATAAACTTACCTTTCAAACATCCCATGAGTATTTAGGATTTTAAAGACTTCAATAATTCAATAATCATTTGAAGCACATGAATACGAATAATGACATCCAGGCTTAATATGACAAGAAATTCAAGAGTCATTTCAATTAAAATTAGCACATTATCAAGCTTAAGTAAATGTAAGAACAAGTTAAAGAACTTACACATATTATTAGAATATTTGACCAATTCATTAGAACTAACTAGAGGATTTATGATCAACTTAGAGCATTCTCAGAGTGAGGGAACTTACCTAATATGTTGGCCTTCTCTTCCTTTAGCTTACCAATTTCCGTTTGACCTACATAACTCATAATTTGAATCATTGATTAGTCTTTGTTGAGCCATTATAGAATTTCATTTCAATCTAATCTGACTCATAAGCCTCCATCGTGACATCCCAAAATTCAGGCTACCTTTACCTCAAATCTGGTGCTCACGATCAAACACGTCCATCTCATCTATCTAACTACTAATGCGAAAATAATAATACGAACACCAATATAATTAATATTTACATAACCATAACAATCCCAGGTTCATACAACCTTTTCCAACATAATAAAATACATAGTTTAAATTCCAGCAAACGTTCCAATAATAATATCCAGTACATAAAGATACTAGGGTTTGTCTATTCTTCAGTATTTTCCCTTCCCTTATCATTGTAGGATCCATTGGTCTTCTCAGTTTTACCTATAAAATGTTTAAGGTAGAGTGAGCAATTAATTGCTCAGTAAGTATATATAACGAACAATGGATAAGAGTTCAAGTGAATAATTTAATAACAATTCTGAATCTCAATGATACTAAATAATGGAGATACATCATGAAATATTATTTGAATTCAATATGATTAGAATTCACAAATTTAAAACTGAGTGGTCACTTTGAATCATGAACACGTGAAGGAATTTTCAGTATTACACTGAACAACCTTCAGAGTGAACCTTAATCTCATAAACTAATTTTCACTCTCTATAAGTACCAAGGTGATCATTCTATTGTACCATGTGTTAGGCACAACACATAGTCTTTCTTTGTGCTTGCAAGTCGGTTCCCCGACAAAATATTTCCCCTTCTATAAGAGTTGTTCATCTCAGTCTCTAAATATGAGTGTGCACTGAGGCAATCGGTTTGGATAGCTAACAAGGATTATATCCTTTCATGAAATTCTCTAATATGTGTCTAGTTGAAGCAAATGGCATAGACACTTCTCAATCAAAACATGAATTTAGAACAATTAAATCTCAATGATTCATTATGTAGTAATCTTCAAATGTACATAAAAGCGAAAAATAATCAACAACAATATAGAAGGATTTTAAGGCAATATAACACGTGTCATGTTATAACGAGTAAGTTCAAGATACTTATACAACGTGATCATTGTAGAAGTCTTGGAAACTAGCCTAAATTGTTGTTTATCATTATCTCAACATCCTTGTCCTTTGAATAACCTATAAATTAGTCTATTGATTAGCCTCTATTAGACTAACTTAACTCCACTACCAACTTATTCTCAATTATCACCTTCGTATTCTACAAATAAAATAATTCTTGTTATTATCTTATTCATTTACTCACTTTTATTAAGTTAACTAAAACAACCTTTGATATTTCGTTATTTTATTTCATTCTCATGCTTCACAAATAAAATAATCTTTCTTATCATTTTATTTGTCTACTATCTTTTAATTTATTTCTATAACTAAAATAATCCTTATTATTATTTTTTTTGTTTAAACTTCATCTGTTCATCATTTCATTTCATATTTACAAACAAAATATTATTTATTAAGATCTTATTTGTTTACACAACCTTTATTATTCATTCACGTTTTATTCTTTCATAAATAAAATAATCTTAATTATTATTTTATTTATTTATGTTTTATTAACCCCCAAATAAAATAATTCTTAGTTATTATTTTATCTATTTATTATTTCATAAATATAATAATATTTATTATTTTATTTTTCTTGACCTGACCCGACCCTATTAACCAAGGTTTGACCCGGTCAAACCCTGTACCCTATCAACTGACTTTTTAGGTCGGCGCAACCGCGCCACTTTTTATACCCTATCAACTTTTTGAAATATTGCACGGCGCTGCCGTGCCATAATTTGAACTGGGAACGCCATTCCTTCAGAAAATTTTCTCAATCTTTTTCATGTTATCCAACTTTTGTGATTTTGATCTTTTCAATTCCAAAGCTTCATTACTCATGCATTATACATACAAATGAGTTTAAATCTTAGTTTAAAGCTTAACGATTTCATATCTTAATAGTTTCTTGATCCATTAACTAAAATCATCGGTTTTAAATTCAAGTTTTGCACAAAACACATATTTTTCTTAAAAAATTCATATCTAAAGTATTTCAACTCATTTTTCAACCGTTCCACTTGGATTTTCTCCGTATCTTTTTGTTCTATAGCATGTTGTTTATAGATTCAACAAATAAAACACATATCTTGTTCTTCATAGTTTTAAATCTCATGTTCTCACTTGTTAGGACAACACAGTTTCATAAGCATTTTTTTTATTTTTTTCATAAACTCAACATTGTATCTTCGGATCCTTCATGATCCCAAATCACATAATATTCCTCCCACAACCAGGGATACATAGTTTAACTACAAGTTAGAGTAGTTTAACTAAAAAAAAATTACATGGTTAAGAAATTATACCTCCTAGTAGCTCTCCTCCTAGCAAAGAACTTATCTAAGCCATCCATCTTCCTTTGATCCACCAACGCGTAAGAGTTTCCCTTAGTTTTTCCTTTCTTTTCTCACTTTTCTCTCATTTTCTTCTACTTTATTTATAGCTTTTTCTTAACACTTAGCAAAACAAAGAAAAACTTAGTAGGAGAAATAGATGACTCCTATTAATAGAAGAATTATTATCCTCCATGCATACATTAACCATTGGATCATGAGGAGTTAGTAAAAAAGTTAACCTAATTCTTTCTTTAAGGACTAATAGCCATGCCTCCCTTAATTATGCTTGTATGCATATGGCTCAAAGTCAAAAAATAAATAAATCAGGATTTAGTTATTGTAGGGGGATTTCGATCATGGGGAGTCTATATTATTATTATTATTATTATTATTTAAAAGCACACGCGTGCGCGCGCGCGCGCGCGCGCACACACACACACACACACACATATATATATATATATATATATATATATATATATATATATATATATATTAGGCTCATATTTTATTTCTATTGGACTTGATTTTACAAGAACATTGGACCATAACTTATTTGATCATAACACACATAATTACACAAATTGGGCTAACTCGTGGACTTTACACTAAAACTATTCCATTAATTTTATATCCACATATATTATATTTCTCTTGAGGCCTAAATTATAATTTAATTTAGCCTTTCATTATCTCATTTATGCTTAGTTAGTTGCAACTTAAGCTTTCAATTATCTCTACTAATCATGTATTCATTATATAATTATAGAAATTAATTGCCCAAGAATATTTTTAATAAATTTCATTTTATTATAATATGGTTACAATTATTTGGTCATTACATTCTCTCCCCTTATAAAGATTCTGTCCCCGAAATCATTATAAGTTAAACGAAAAGATTGGGGTAATTTTCTTTCATCTTACATTAGCTCCCATGTTGCCTCCTTAGTATTGTGGTTCCTCAATAAAACCTTGATTGAAGATATAACTTTATTTCACAAGATTTTCTCTTTCTTATCGATGATTTATATGAAAATTTGTCATAAGTCAAATCCTTCTCAATCTTTATGGGCTCATAGGATATCAAGTGTTTGTAATCTAGCTTGAATGGTCGTAACATTGAAATATAGATCATGTTATGGATATGCTTCAGTCCAAGAGGTAAGACTACTTCGTACGCCGCTTCGCCTATCCTTTTCAATACTTCGAATGGTCCTATAAATCTAGTGCTCAATTTACCCTTCTTCCCAAAACGGATTTTTCCTTTCCCCGGTGATACTTTCAGAAATGCCAAGCTCCCTACTTCAAACTCTCTATTCTGGTGATGCAAATCTGCATACTTTTTCTGTCGGTCCTGAGCTGTTACCAATATAGCTTTTATTATCTTGACTATTTTAGCTATCTGTTGTACTAGTTCCGGTCCCACAAGTTGGCGTTCCCCTACCTCGTCCCAGTACAAAGGTGGTCTGCATTTTCTTCTATATAAAGCTTTATAGGGTGGCATGCTTATGTTTGCATGATAATTGTTATTGTATGTTAATTCTGTAATACCCCAAATATTTACAAGATTTGTAGATAAGATCATAAATGATGCATGTGGAGAACTTATTTTAAAAAAAATTAATTCAATTAAGAAGTGAAGGTGGTTATATTAATATAGCTATACCTAAAGTGTGTTTTTTAGCCAAATAAGAAGATGAGTAAATTAATACTCAACAAAACTAATAAATTAATTAGTTTTAATACGGAGCAAGAATGAACATTGTGAAATATAATTAATTAGGTTAATTATATTAATTATGAGTCAATGTTATAGAAAAGCTAGAATAATTATCTAGGATGACAATAATAAGAAGTTAATTAATTACGTAATTAACTTAACTATCAAGTTATAGTATAGAGTCCACTAATGAATTTAAAATAAGCCCAATATTTTAATTATTACAAGTCTTGATAGTAATAATAAAGAGGTCCAAATAAATTTAAGGATTTAGCCTCATGAAGAGTCCAAGTAATTTAATTACTACTAGTGGACTAACCAAAAATGATTATATGTGTTAGCCTAATATAGGAATACTTGCATGAAGGTGGGTAATTAAATAATAAGTCCAAGTGTTATGTTAAATAATAGTCCAAGAGGTAACTAATATAAGTCTAATTAAATTATGTTGACATGTATTATATGTAATGGTGTGGAAGTCTAATTAAATTAATTACTTAGCCCAAGTTAGTAGAGATGTGTGAGTTGTGTTGGGTCAATTTAAATGAAGAGTTCAATGAAAAGTAAACTATATAGCCCAAACACTTAAAAGTCAACTGTTGGGAGAATAATTTCAATTATGGTTAAGTGTAGAGAATTAACTAATGTAGGGTTAATTGAAAAACCTTAGTTGGTAGATAAGAAAGAGCATTAACCTGACATTAGTTAATTGTTAGGTGAATGGATATGATGATTAGAATTAACTATGGATGACTTAATTGAGTAACCCTAGGTAGTAAATAAATTAAAGATTTAACTATGCATGAGTTAATTGTAGGAAGAATATTATGGATACAATTATGTATGTATATAATTTACCAAGATAGAATTGGTAGGTAACCAAGGTTGGATGTTGTAGAGAATTAACCATACATTGGTTAATTGAGTTTAAATGATAAAATAAGTATATCTATTTATATGATGAGTTAAAACCATGGTTGGGTGTGTGGACCAACCTCGATCATTTGAATATAAAGAGTTAACCACATTGTGGTTAATTGTTGTGAGATATATAAATATGCATTTATAAATAAGATGAGCTTTAACCAATGTTGGGTAATTGAGTGACCAATGTTAAGTGTAGTACTTTAACCCTAGGTATTATGGGAATTAGAGAGTTAACCACATGTGGGTTAAGTGTTAGTGATATTGTGACGCAACAAAATTTGGGTCTCTTGAACCACGGGTTCGGTGCTCACGATACTATTCTACTCTGTCATCACATCCATTCAATCTAGATAATAATAAAACTTAATTTACATTCATCCATAACTATCCCAGATTCTACATACCTTTATACATACACACATATGTACCTGACATAATAAAAAAAGATAACGTTTACATATATATGACTCTATCACTGTACATCTATTGTTTGCCGACTTTTCCTTTTCCCTTGTCTATACCCGACCCCTCGGCCTACTCAGGTTTAGCTGAAATATCATGTTTAAAAGCAAAAGTGAGCATAAATAGCTTAGCAAATATATAAGCAAATGATGACATGATATTTCGAAATGATGAATGAAATTCATCTACAATGAATATGAACCTTTTACAGTAAACTGAATTATTTACGATAAGTTAAGTCAAACAATGAAATGAATCATTTCCAGTAATCTGACCACTATCAATTCAATGTATGGACATAAGAGACATGCATAGCTTTACGTAATTAACTGAAAGCATGAAACTTGTTTGTTGTACGGTCACAAGACCTAGAACTCGTTAAGAACAATACCATTCATAAAGACTGATATTGCCCAGGGTAGTTATAAGACTGTTGTTCAATTTAGATGTGTACTCTGGGTTATCAGTCCATCGTACTTTTATATTGCGCATAACATAAACATCTAGCAACGCAACCACGTCATAAAATTATGTTTACTTTATACTGTACTCCCCTTTTTATCAGGGTTGTTGTATTACAACATATCATAGAGTCCGAACCACAACAATGTGGATTCGGGCACATAACAATAAACATTTGATTACAACTTGTATCATCATATGTGTCTAGCCGGAATCAAAATTGGCATCGACCTTTTTCAAAGTAGTTCAATGGTGAATGAACTTTACATGATCACATGAATGCATAACATGAATATATGTTCAAGGAACTGCAATTAAAAGTTCAGATAGAACACTTGTCTGTATCCCCGTCTACCACAACTGGTAAAATATTATCCCATTTATAACCTATATGACCATACTATGGGTTCATCCATTAGTTACATATACATGCATGCTATAAGTTGTTATACAAGCTACCCCTTGTCTTTATATAACCCTTAACGTATAACATATTGTTCATTTACACTTAACATCTACTACATTGATCATTTTTATCAATCTATGTCTTATAACACTTGTATCTATTATTTAATGTCAAAACATTTCATTTTGGATTTTTTTAGAAAAAAGTCTTGGCTGGAACAGTGCATCTCACCCCGGCGAGATGTTTTAGCCTGAAGATCTCGCTGGCCGCAAGATCTTCTCGGTTACACCTTGCCCCGATGAGCTTTGAACTCGCCTCGGCGAGGTCCCTCACAGAGCACTGCGTCCCGACGCCATACTGGTTTTTCTGAAAAAAATTTCTTTAAAAAATCCTTGCTATTTTTGGCCCTTTTTTTGTAAAACTTGATTCTGCACTTTCTTCCATATAATATCTCATAAGGCAACATACCAATACTTGCATGATAACTGTTGTCATACACAAATTCAACTAACGGCAAATGGTCGTCCCAATTACCCTTAAAGTCCATTACACATGCCCTCAACATATCTTCCAATGTCTGAATCGTTCGTTCACTTTGACCGTCTGTTTGAGGGTGATACGTTGTGCTCAACCTCAATTACATACCTATAAGCTCTTAAAAACGCTTCCAAAATTTAGATGTGAATAACCTATCTCGATCTGAAATAATCGATATTGGAAACCCCATGCCTCGACATAATTTCCTTCATATAAAGCTTTGCCAACTGATCCAAATTAAACTTGATCTTGATCGGCAAGAAGTATGCAGACTTCGTTAATCGATCCACTATCACCTATATTGCATCATAGCCTTTCTGTGTAGTTAGGAGTCCCACGACAAAATCCATTGTGACGTGTTCCCACTTCCATTCTGGAATCTCTAGCGGTTATAGCAATCCACTTGGCCTCTGATGTTCTGTCTTAACTCTTTGACACATTAAGCAGTTACTTACACATTCTGCCACATCTTTCTTCATGTTGGGCCACCAAAAGTGTTGACGAAGATCTTGCTACATCTTCGTACTCCTCGGATAAACTGAATATCGTGAACTGTGCGCTTCCTGCAGAATGTCATCTTTTAACTCTGATACTAACGACACCCATATTCTTTCCTCAAATCATAGCATTCCACTATTGTCTATTTTGAACTCTGTTTCCTGTCCATCATATATGCGTTTCCTAATTTGATCACAGTCTTAATCTTGCATCTGAGCTTCTTTCACCTTATCTAATAACGATAGCTATGGTTCTACCACAAATAACTTTTCTTCTAATTCTATTGGATATTTCACTTCTAGCTCTAACTTTTCCATTTCTCTGATTAGCTCTTTTTGAGCAGTCATCATTTCCAATCTTTCTCAACCCTTTCTACTTAAGGCGTCGGCTACAAAATTAGCTTTCCCTGGATGGTATAGAATCTCGCAATCATAATCCTTGATTAGTTCTAACCATATCCTTTGCCTCATATTCAAATCCTTCTGGGTGAAAATATACTTCAGACTTTTGTGATATGTGTATATTTCGCATTTCTCTCCGTATAGATAATGTCTCCATATCTTCAATGCAAACATCACTGCTGCTAATTCCAAATCATGGGTTGGATAACCTTTCTCATAGTCTTTCAACTGTCTTGACGCATACGCTATGACTTTGTTGTGTTGCATCAATATACACCCAAGTCCTTTATGCGACGCGTCACTGTACACAACAAATCCTCCCATATCATCAGGCAACGACAACACAGGTGCTTCACTTAGTCTTTTCTTGAGTTCCATGAAACTCTCTTCACATTTATCTGATCAGACAAACTTTACAGCTTTCCTCGTTAAATTTGTTAGAGGCACTGACAACTTTGAGAAGTCTTTAATAAATCGTCTGTAATATCCTGCTAAACCAAGAAAACTTTGCACCTTCGTTGGTGTCTTTGGTAGTTCCGAGTTTATTACTACTTTAACTTTGGCGGGATCTACAAATATCCCTTGTTGGTCGATCACATGCCCCAGAAATTGCACCTTTTCCAACCAAAACTCATATTTCGAGAATTTTGCATACAGCTTTACTTCCCTCCACTTATCCAATACTATTCTCAAGTGTTCTGCATGCTCTTCCTGAGTCTTTGAATAAATCAAAATGTCATCAATGAATACCACCACGAACTTGTCCAAATACTGTTTGAACACTCTATTCATTAAATCTATAAATGCAGCCAGTGCATTCGTCAATCCAAATGACATTACCAGGAACTCGTAATGACCGTAATGAGTCCTAAATATTGTCTTCGGTACATCCTCATGTCTCACCTTTAACTGGTGATAACCACTTCTCAAATCAATCTTCGAAAAATACTTGGCCCCACGTAGCTGATCAAATAAATCATCGATTCTCGATAACGGATACTTGTTCTTTATTGTCACTTTGTTCAACTCTCTGTAGTCGATACAAAGCCTTAATGAGCCGTCTTTCTTCTTTACAAACAATATTGGTGCTCCCCAAGGAGACACACTCAGTTGGATATACTTTTTGTCCAACAATTCTTGTAACTGAATCATCAATTCTTTCAATTCTACTGGAGCCATTCTATAAGGTGCCTTTGAAACTGGCGTTGTTCCTAGTACAAGGTCTATAACAAATTCCATCTCTCTATCTGGCAGAAGACCCGGTAATTCATCTGAAAATATATCTGCATACTCGTTTACCACGGGTATCTGACCCATTTCAGATCCCACTACTTATGTATCCACCACATGTGCTAGATATGCCATACATCCATTCCTTAGCAACTTATTGGCCTGCATCATCATCAGATAACAAGATTATCATGACGACTTGCTACCATAGAATACTACCTTAGACTTGGCAGGAGTCTGAAGGTTTACACACTTATTTTGGCAGTCAATCACCGCCCCATGGTTATACAACCAATCCACTCTCAATATTAAATCAAATTCTCCTAACCGAATAGGAATTAAATCAACTAACAGCTTATGCCTTCTTATCATTATCCAACAATCCTAATGAATATTTTCCACTCGGATCACCTCCTTGTTTGCTACTTCTATACTCAATGCATTCTTTAACTTTGATTAAGGTATATTCAATTTCTTAGCAAATTCATCATATATAAAAGAAAATGTAGCACCCGAATCAAACAATACATATGCATTTATATCATTGATAGAAATGATACCTGACACGACGTCCTTTGATGCCACCGCATCTTGAACTGTCATGTTGAACGTATGTGTTGTCGATTTCCCTAGCTGAATAGGTCCACCAATAGCTAGCTTTCCACTAGTATTTCATCTGTTTCCACTTCCTCCTTCAGCTTTCTTCTTAGGACAATCTCTAATCTGATGCCCCACTTCCACACAATGAAAACAACCCTTGTTTGTCTTTGGAATTGGATAGTTTGGGGTGATGTGTCCTTCCTGAACGCATTTGAAACATACGTTCATTCCCTTCAGGCATACCCCTAAATGTCCCTTTCCACAATTGGGATATGGCTACATCTTCTTCTTTGGTTCCCCTGGTTTATTTCCAGCTGGTTTACTGTTCCACTTTCACTTGTTGGTGTTACTTCCCCCACTACTACTTTCTCTATTGGCTCCATCACCTTTCTTCTTACCATGTTGCTCTTTCTTGTACTTTGCTAAGGTAGCACTGCCTCCTACTGCTAAGATTGCTTTTTCCATTACTCCAGCAAAAGTCCCGATCTGAAATATTGAGACCTTGCTGTAAATCCATGGCTTCAATCCACGTTCAAAACTTCTTTCTTTTCTCTGTTCTGTGTCCCCTTGGTGTGGAGCAAATCTTACCAACTCATTGAATTTCGCCGCATACTCGGCTACAGTCATATTTCCCTGTTTCAATTCCAAAAATTGTACCTCCATAATATCTTGAGTTACTGGAGTAAAGTAAGCTTTGAAGAAAATTTCTTTAAACCTTTCCCATGGAGCAGCTCTTGTTCCCAGTCTTCCTTGGCAGTCCACCAATAATTTGCTTCCCCCTTTAACATAAATGTAGCGAAGGCAGTTTTCTATTCTTCCGCAACATTTGCTACATCGAATACCTTTTCAATTTCAATCACCCAATTCTGGGCCTCTACCGGATTCATCGTCCCCTTGAACTCTGAGGGTCCAATAGCTTTAAAATCCTTGAAGGTAGCAATACCGGTTGGTCAACCATAGGGATTACATTTCTTCTTTGAAAGGCTCCCATCAATAAGCCTACAAATTTCTGCATGGGATTGACTGGCTCATCTGGAGCATTTACTGACTCTTCTGGCAGAGGTTGAACATTTGGTCTGCGTCTAGGCGGCATTTTCTGTTTCATAATTTATACCATGATTATTACATATCATTTACATGTCACGTTCTTACGAACTTTAAGTACATGGTCGTGTCAACACACATTTAATAACTTGATTTATATTCATAACAGCTTAACTAGTGCCTAGCACATTACATAACATGTAGCACATTGCTTTTAATTTTTCATACATTCGGACTACATAAGTCAGGATTCACATATAACTCTTTAGAGCAACTTAACCTTCCCTCTTTAAAACAAAAGAGGTTTCCTAACACTTTATATCCCCCTTTCTAATAAAAACTAGGGATTCACAATACACACACATAACTATACATGCATAACTATGTACATCTATTACAATTTCCTACGGAAGCATTCCACATCTTACTAGATCGTCGTATCCTTCATCCATGATTGTTATCATCTTCCATCTACTCAAAGTGGTTTTAGTCTGATCGTTCTCTACAGGGTATTAATGCACTCTATCCCGCGCCCTTCCAAATGTCGTGCGAAATGCATAGCTCATATCTGTCATTCTTTCATTCATGTTATTTATCTTGGCCTTTTTAGCCCTTACTTCTTCGTCCACCAGATTTACTCTCTTTATTGCTTTAGCTTCGGCATGTTCGTACATGGCTATCTCAGCAATTGCATCCCTCAATTTAGCCTCCAAGGCTTCCTTGTCATTCATCAGCTCTTTAACCTTTTGTTCTTCCTGTCTCAGTTTATCTCCCAACTCCATATTACTACCAACTAACACTTGAACTGCATTTTCATTTTGCTCTACAGCTGTCTGCCATTCAGCTGCTTAAGTCTCTAATTCCAATATTCTGTTCACAAACTCACTATTCTGTTATATCAGGCCAGTCACCCATTCTCAGTCGGCCTCTCTTTGCTCAAGGGATGCATTATCTGGCAATGCTCCATCCGAGTCTCCTTCCAATTCATCTGGATCCTCCTCTGGTTCATTGTCCTCAGCTAGTACTATTACTATAGCTGGTACAGTAGTCATCACATCTATCTGAATGTCCCTGGGCTCTTCTTCTATTGCCCGACTAGATTCACCAATCTCTGGCATACTATAAAATCACAAGAACAACTGTTTCAGTTCAACGTAATTTTTTTCGTATTCTTAAAGCACATAACACATAACACGTAGCACATATTGTGAAAATTTTAACTTTAACAATTTCCACCCTCCACCTCTTCGAACTCTAAATGAGTCTCACTATATTCCTTAAGGTCATATTCCTAAGGTTTTCCCACCTAAGGTTTATAACCTATCAGCTCTGATACTAACCTGTGACGCCCCCAAATCCGGGTCCCTTGAAGCACGGGTTCGGTGCTCACGATACTATTCTACCCTGTCATCACATCCATTCAATCTCGATAATAATAAAACTTAATTTACATTTATTCATAACTATCATAGGTTCACCATGCCTTTATACATACACGCATTTGTACCTGAGATATTACAAAAAGATAACATTTACATATACATGACTCTATCACTGTACATCTATTGTTTGCTGACTTTTTCTTTTCCCTTGTCTGTACCCGAGCCCTCAGTCTGCTCAGGTTTAGCAAAAATATCATGTTTAAAAGCAATAGTGAGCATAAAATAGCTCAGCAAGTATATAAGCAAATGATGACATGCTATTTCAAAATGATGAATGACATTCATCTACAATGAATATGAATCGTTTACAGTAAACTGAATCATTTACAATAAACTGAGTCAAATAATGAAATGAATCATTTCCAATAATCTGACAACTGTCAGTTCAATGTATGAACATGGGAGACATGCATAACTTTACATAATTAACTGAAACCATGACACTTGTTTGCTGTACGGTCACAAGACCTGGAACTCGTTAAGAACAATACCATTCATAAAGACTGATATTGCCCAGGGTAGTCATAAGACTGCTGTTCAATTTAGATGTGTACTCTGGGTGATCAGCACATCGTACTTTTATATTGTGCATAACATAAACATCTAGCGACGCTACCACGCCATAAAATCATGTTTACTTTATACTTTACTCCTATTTTTTTTATCAAGGTTGTTCTGTTACAACATATCATAGAGTCCGCACCACAACAATGTGGATTGGGGAACATAACAATAAACATTTGATTACAACATGTATCATCATATGTTTCTAGCCAGAATCAAGATTGGCATCAACCTTTTTCAAAGTAGTTCAATGGTGAATGAACTTTACATGATCACATGAATGCATAACATGAATATCTATTCAAGGAACTGCAAATAAAAGTTCAGATAGAACACTTGCCTGTATCCCCATTTACCACAACTGGTAAAATATTATCCCGTTTATAACCTACATGACCATAATATGGGTTCATACATTAGTTACATATACATGCATGTTATAAGTTGCTATACAAGCTACCCTTTGTCCTTACATAACCCTTAACATATAATATCTTGTTCATTTACCCTTAGCGTTTACCACATTGATCATTTTTATCAATTTATGACTTATAACACATGTATCTAATATTTAATATCAAAACATTTCCTTTTGGATTTTAAAACAAAATCTTGGCTGGAACAGTGCATCTCGCCCCGGCGAGATGTTTTGGCCTGAATATCTTGCTGGCCGCGAGATCTTCTCGATTACACCTCACCCCGGCGAGCTTTGAACTCACCTCGGCGAGGTCCTTCACAAAGCACTGCTCCCTGGCAAAGTTCATAGGGTAAAAGATGGCGCCCCGGTGCCATACTGGTTTTTCTGAAACTTTTTTCTTTCAAAAATCCTTGCTATTTTTGGCCCTTTTTTGTAAAACTTGATTCCAACACTTTACCTAGCACACATATCATATATTTGACTTGCGTGGGCTTTCAAAATATCTAAAAATCATAAAATGGCCTTATTTTTCCAATATTTTCATTTTAGTCGTCGGCGAACGTTTTAAAACGTTTAAAACTCGCATTTTTCACCACAAATGGCAAATGAGTTCCAAATCGACTCTAACACGTATATTCACATAAAACTTAGATGTTTAGCCTCATTTCACCATTAATTATCCAAAATGGCCAAAAATCACACATTGGTAGGATGTTGCCAACTATTCAAAACTCAACCCTTGAATACCATTTGAATTCTTGTGCATCATGCATATATAGCTTAACACATGCTCAATTAGCAATTTTGTATACTTGTACAACTTCTATATGCACTTTCTAAAATACTTTATAGATTATGATTCGATTAATTCATAAATCATAGCCTAATATTCCAACTTTTCTACACAAATAATGTTCTTGAACCAATAATGATCTTTTAAGGCTATCTAGCATAATATTAAGCATGCTTCCAACACATTCAACCTTTCAAACTAGGTTTTCATCACTTTTAGCAACGTATAACACATAATTATTCATGAATCGTGCTTCCTAGCTCTCAATATATATATATATATATATATATATATATATATATATATATGAATAGTGCACCACCTTTGAGCTTAGGTTTTCATTCAATAAAAAACATGAAGCACATAAACTCACAAAAATTCACACAATAAACACATATAGCCAAGGATACAAGCATGACTTCATTTATTTTTGCATTTAAACACATAAATACTAACTCACAAAGCTTGATCATCTTGTTACCTTCTTGTGGCTCTCTTTCTTTTTGAAATAAAACTTGTTAGTGATAGGTTCTCCACTTTGGATGGTCTTATATGCTTCACTTACAACTATTTCTTAAAATCCTTCAAGCTTTCTAGCAACCCTAGCTTATTCTCTTGTTCTCTCTCTCTTTGAGCTCTCTTGTTAGCAACTTACAAAATGGTTATGTGTAAAATGCTGAAAACACATAACCCTTACCAATATATGCATACTTAAGTTGTAACCAAAGCTCCAACCACTATCCATCCTCTAGTCAACTAAACTCATGCATGGTTAGGGCTATCCAAGGTATTTCACATTGTTAGGGAAGGCTAACTTAGTCATTATATACTTTTAGGATACCTAAGTCATTATTTGAATTATCAAGGGTATCATGGTCTTTTGGCAAAATTCCTAGATAATTAATTTTCATGCAATTTCCTTAAAAAAAAAATCCTTCATTGCTCATTTTTTTTTAACCCAATTCAAGTCCACTTTGATCCAAATTTGTTTCATTAGTCTTGAATTTAATTTCTCAATTATATAATCCATAATTAGCTTGTCCAAAAACACTTGTCATACTTCAAAATTTTAATTTCATTAATTAATAATAATAATAATTATAATATTCCAAATTACATATCACTACAGATATGTTCCTTATTTTGCACTTCACCATCTATGTTGCTTGTAATCAAGTTGATTAGTGACATTTTAAAGGTCAAATGATGGTCAAATATGAGAAAAATACAAGTATTATGCATGTGTAGGTGAATATGTGTACATATATTGGTGTATATATATATGGATGCTCATATAATTATATAAGACATTAAAATAAAGCCAAATTGGTGTAATATTAGAGCAAAGCCTGAATTTTGGGCCCTTCATGGATGTGAAGCTTGCTTGTTGGATAATTTTTGAGTGAAAAATTGTTCAACAACTTCCCAACCACCCTAGTCATTCATATGGTCAATCAAAGTGTCATTCAAATGGTCATTCCATGCTATAGTAAGCCTAGATTAGTCCTAATTTGACCAATGTTGGATGATTAGTAATTGTTAATCAAGATTATGAGAGTTCTATAAATAGGAGGTCACGCTTCATTTGCTAGATTTTGGCATTTGTAAGTGTTCTTATATTGTAGAGAGAAAATAAGAGAAGCTTGAGAGTGTTCTTGAGAGATTGAGTGAAACATATTGAGTGTTCATATGTGTGAGATATTGTTTTAGAGGTTCATTCAAGAAGAAGGAAAAGAGCTAGCAATATCAAGCATTCAAGATTTAGAAGGTTTAAAAGTTTTCTCATCTCAAAACTTTAGTTCATAGATGTAGATTATTGTTTGTAGTATGTTTTGTTATGTTAGTTATAGAAGAGTCTATTTGAAGAAGATATATGGTTAAATATGCTAGATATATGTTCTAACATGTTTTGTACGGAAGATGATGGAAGAAATGGTAGTATGAGCATGATTAGTTTTAAAACCCTAACTAAATGTCTAGGTTGATGATTTATGATTTGAAATGTGTAAGTTGTTTTTATGATCTATGAGTCTTGAATGATAGATATAGGAGTTTTAAAGAAAACTTAACTCGAAACTTTCAAAAATATGAAAAAACCAAGAAGTTATGGCTTTTACCGCAAAATAGGTCATTTTAAAACCTTAAATGGTTCGATCATAATTTTCGCGTTAAAACGTTTTTAAAAATGTGATCGAACTATGAAATGCTGTAAAGCAAGAAGTTAGGAGGTCAACAACACTGAGTTGGTGCTATTTGAATGTGTAGATTTTATTTTATTCAAGTTCAAACCAATAAAACCAACTATTTGGGAAGTTAGTTTTCACTTTGTCCTTGTGAGCAGTTTTGAGTCTGGTTTCGTTTGGAATTTGGATTTGTGATATAAAGAAAAGTTGTAGATCATGAAATTCTAATGAATTTAGATACAAGAATCACCTCTAAATATTTTCGTATGATAAAGTTATAGCCAAATTACTGAGAGAGGTTCCGACAGCCAAAGTTAAAGTTAAAATTCTAACACCCGACGTCTAGACGCCCAAGTGTACACCTAGCTTCTGTCCATAGGCGTATATACGCCCCCGAAATGCCTTGAGCCAACATATATACACCCATCCTTGTCAAAAAATTAGGTTTTTGGTCCAGACTTTTTGGAACAGAAAGTTTCGCTTGTCGGGCATTGTAAAACTTAACAAAAGGTAATTACATTATTTAAATAAAAATAAACTATTGTAAAAAGTCTTGTTAGGACTAATGGTTATGTTAAGTTTACATATCTTGTAGGTCGTACTATTGAATGTGATAATTAATTATTTAATTATTATTTAAAGGACATTCAATAATAATTAAAGGGAGATAACGTGAATAAAATGATAATTTGCTATTTCATTAATATTAAATAATAAATGAGGCTAGCTAATTATTTTATTATTATTAATTGATATTAAATAATAATTAAAGTGAATTAATATTAATGAGATAATTGTTTATGTAATGCTAAATAACAAGTAAAGTTAATTGAGTTAATTATTTATTTAATTGATATTAAATAAATAATGTGAAGGAATTAAGGATAATAAAGTGAGTAAACAATTTACATGTAATTGTTTAAGTCTGTAATTATTACCAAAGTTGTAATTTATCATTAAATGATTTATAATTAATTGTAAGTGGTTAATAATACTAATAAATGATTAAAATATTATTAAATGATTAATAATATTAGTAAAAGATTAAAATATTATTAACAAGCTAATAATATTAATAGGTGATTAAAATATTATTAAATGGTTAATAATATTTAAATGTAGTTGTATATTATCAAGGTAGATAATATTTTGAGGTATTTGATATATTATTAAATGTCCAAATCATTAAGTTACATAAAAGAAGAAAGTTTAATTGAATTAAACCAATGTAAATAGTCCATTTGTTATTCATTTAGACAACTTATTAAAAGTAGGTCGTACGAAAAACGTGTAGTAAAGGCGTAAGTTGGTTAAGCGTACTTGACATGTCCAAATTATGTTTTGGGCTAGGATTTTTGTCAGGAACTTAAGGGTTCTTTTGTTGGACATCTTAAGAATTAATAATTTGAACTTAGAATCTTATATTAAGATTAAGTAATAGTCATTGTAACTAATGATGATGTCAATTTTATATATAAATTGTAAGTTGATCAAAAGACGCAAAATAAGCGTAAATGGTAGAAGCGAACAAGATAAGTTTTTCAGAACTTGCCTCTATGTGCAATACTATGCTACAATGTGATATTAAATTATTGATATGAAGATATATTGATGTTATTTAGTTTATGTGAAGCCAATAAAGTATGAGTGTATGTGAAGTAGGTGATAAGCATGAAATATGATTACATGTGAAATATGTACAAAATATGAAGCATAATTTGATAGAGGCTAGTTGTGTATTATATGTGATGCATAAGAAGTATGAAGCATTCATAAAATGAAAAGCATGAAATGCATGATGTATTAATAAAATGCAGAGTATGTTTAATATATGAGGTATGCAATGTGTTATGTATAACTGTTAAACTTGTTGAGCCGTCGTGCTCACTCTTGCTATAAAACCAACACTTTTAGATAAATGCAAGATATTTGAAGATTTCGTTAAAGATCAAGGATCAGGAATGCGTATTACTTTCCCCAAAAGTTTAAGTGATTGTTGTAGTTATAAGTCCAAATTGGACGAGTAAACTGATTGTGTAATTAAATAAATGGTTAGTGTTTATTATGAGGGTTTATATACTCAAATTGACTATAATAGAATGTCGTATCATGTATGATATTGAGACATACTAGAAATTTGTAAAGATTGTGATTTTAGAATAGAAAGAGTTGTTGTAAAATTTTAAATGAAGATTCTTTAGCAATTATAATATTGTTGTAAGTCATAAACGATAAGGAAAATGTTGTACAATAGCGAACCGGATCCGATGTTAAAGGGACCTGGATTTGGGGTCGTCACAAGTTGGTATCAGAGCTGATAGGTTAAAATCCTTAGGTAAGAGTAGCTTAGGCTATAACCGTAATAGAAGATAAGTAAAATAGTAAAGGAATAAACTCAGGTAGAGTTTAAGTGATAAAAGATGAATTTAGAAAATTCATGTGAAATGAAATATAGAGGATTATCCAATGATGGATTTGAGAAGATGTAAGAGAAATGAAAAGGGTCATGTTGTACCTAATTCAAAGAAATAATATAAGACATCTATAACAAGATTTTGAGAAGCAGAAAAGAAATGTTAATAAGGTTATGAAATAATCTAGAAAGATGAACTCGTAATGAGTTATATATGTTAAAATATGGATTTATAAAATTCATATTAAGTTAAGAAAAGTTAGAGGTTTGTGGGTTTTTAATTGATGACTTATATTAGTGGCTGAGTTGTACAATTCCTTATATGGGGGAATTTGTGCTTGGTTTTAGAGCCACTTAGCTTCCTATATTAATATAGTGGTTGAGTCGAATGAACCCTTGTATCGGTTGGGGCTATGATATGTCAGCTAACCGATTTAGGAGATGTTATTGCGAAACTTGCACATCAGTGGAGTTTCAAAGAAGAAATATATGCACTGATGGCAGATGTTTCCTTCCAGTATTGAAAAGTTGGAAAACTGATGTATTTGTTCTTGGTTTAACAGCTGCTTAACTTCTTATATTGATTAGTGGCCGAGTTGACCAATTTCTTGTTTGGGCAGGAGATTGTGTTTGGTTTGACAACCACTTAGCTTCCTATAGTGATAATCGATTTAAACCTGGTGTCACGTTGTTCGATGTATATATGGTAATAAGGTGATTCTTTGCTCATAGTATATTGGATAGGTAGAGAATATTGAGGTTAGGTGTGTGTTCTTAAAACTCACACGTATGGTAAGTTCGTGATTCATAATCATATGGTGGAGCCCCTCAGTGAATGGACGATTTTGGTCTGACTAGGATAAGTTCCTCAACCTATATGATTGTGGTAAGTTACTGAACTCATAATGTGTGGTAAGTTTAATGAACAGTGAGTGTGGGTATAGTTAAGTAACAAGATTAAATCTATACTAGATATAGTTATTAAGATGGAAAAGAATGTCGAGAAAAAATTTAAGGTGTTTTAAGGTTTAATGATATTATAAATCTGCTAGCTATGCTAGACTTTGAAATTCTTAAAATCGTGCTAAATTCGCTCTTTTGTGCTTTTGAAAAGACAAATGAATTTTCTTGTTTTATTATTAAGTTACAATAACATGAGAGGTGGTGGAGAAGTTTATCGTTACCTGTGATGACATGATAAAATGTAAAATAATTTTCAGTATTTTGAAATATTTAAAGAAAAGTCTATGTTAATTATTTCGGCTAGACAAATCGATTTGAAAATATCAAAATGTATTTATGAAATCACCACATGCCATTAAAGCTATGGTGTGGTGATGAAAAGGACGAAATCCTCAACGTACTGTCAAGATATGCGGTATCATGAAGTCGTGAAGTAATGACGGAATCCTTAATGCACTGTCAAGATGATGCGGCATCATGAAGTTCTATAAATGAATTTTAGTTATTTTAACTAATCTAAAATAATTTTCAGTTCGTAATATACGAACAGTTTAATGACGTGAGTTTATGTCATTTATTTTGACTTGACACATTTGGTAAGAAATGGTTCAAGTTTTATAGTAAGTTTGAGGTGAACAATAGCATATAGCTCCGACTTCACTTGCAAAGATTAAACGTTATGCATGAAGTAGAGAACGATAGAGTGATTCCCAGCGTAGTATCTTTGTGGTGACAATGTGTTTATAGTCTTATGATTATTAAAGGTTACAGTAGAAATACTTGCTAACCCAGTACACGGTTCATGGTCTTTATGACCCCTCAACATATTATAAAAGTTTTAATGAATATTTTGATTTTTAATTTATTCTTTTTCAAGATATTCCAATGTTCTGGAATTTTGAGTTAGAAGTATGAACTTCCTAGAAAAGGGTTGTCATAAAACTTGATGAGTAAAGAAATATCCTTAGAGAAGAAAATTGGTAGAAATGAGTACGCTATAATTTCGGGGACGAATTTCTTATAAGAATGAGTGAATGTAATACCCCAAATATTTAAAAGATTTGTATATAAGATCTTAAATGATTCATGTGTAGAATTTATTAAAAAAATAAATTCAATTAAGAAGTGAATGTGGTTATATTAATACAACTATACCTAAAGTGTGCAATTTAGCCAACTAAGAAGATGAGTAAACTAATACTCAACAAAACTAATAAATTAATTAGTTTTAATACGGAGCAAGAAGGAACATTGTGAAATATAATTGATTAGGTTAATTATTTTAATTATGAGTTAATTTTATATAAAAGCTAGAATAATTGTCTAGGATGAAAATAATAAGAAGTTAATTCATTAAGTAATTAACTTAACTATCAAGTTATAGTATAGAGTCCATTAATGAATTTAAAACAAACCCAATATTTTAATTACTGTAAGTCTTGTTGGTAACAATAAAGATGTCCAAAAAATTTTAAGGATTTAGCCTAATGAAGAGTCCAAGTAATTTAATTACTGTTAGTGGACTAGCCCAAAAGGATTATACGTGTTAGCCCAATATAGGAATACTTGCATGAAAGTGGGTAATTAAATAATAAGCCCAAGTGTTATATTAAATGATAATCCAAGAGGTAACGAATATAAGTCCAATTAAATTATGTTGGCATATATTATATGTACTGGTGTGGAAGTCTAATCGAATTAATTGCTTAGCCCAAGTTAGTAGAGATGTGTGAGTTGTGTTAGGTAGCCCAAACAATTTAAATGAAGAGTTCAATGAAAAGTAAACTATGTAGCCCAAACACTTAAAAGTCAAATGTTGGTCAATATATTGGGAGAATAATTTCAAGTATGGTTAAGTGTTGAAAATTAACTAATGTAGGGTTAATTGAATAACCTTAGTTGATAGACAAGAGAGGGCATTAACCAAACATTGGTTAATTGCTAGGTTTGTATTATCCATTCACTCTGGACATCAGTTTGAGGATGGTACACAGTACTCAACCTCAGCAGCGTCCCCAAACGCTCTTGCAACCTTCGCCAAATTTTTGATGTAAAGTGTAGCTCTCGATCCGACACAATGGACACTGGCACTCTATGCCGTCTAGCGATCTCTTTAATATAAAGTTTAGCTAACTAATCCAAATTAAACCTTACCTTGATCAGAAGAAAATGTGTTGACTTTATCAGTCGATCCACTATAACCCATATAGCGTCATACACCTTCTGTGTAGCTGGAAGTCCTACCACGAAATCCATCGTAATATGCTCCCAATTAATTACCGTTTTAGCTTTTATAGGATCTTCGAATATTCCTTCCTTATCAATCATGTGCCCCAAAAATTGCACCTTTTCAATGTGAGGATCCGAATTTCCAGGATTTCTTTAATAATATTAAATGAGAATTTAATTGATAAAATTATCAAGATTGTTTAAATTAATTATTATTTTATGTGATTTAAGGCATGTGATGAGATTTAATTAGTAAATTAAATCTGTGCAAAGATTATGATAAATGGTATTGAATTTAAATAATTGAAAAGTAAATAAATTGTTTAAAGACAATTTGTTAAGAATAAGAGAAATTTCAGGTAAATGTACAATAAATTGTACAATTAAATTTTTATGGAAATGCAGAAATTATGATTTAATGGAGGTTATGTGGTAATGTGAAATATATAAAATTAGATATGTATATATATATATATATATATATATATATATATATATATATATATATATATATATATATATATATATATGTATGTATGTATGTATTTATACGCTCAAGTCATAATTATAAATGTTATTAATTATGGAAATTAAGGGATTAATAATTAAATTAATCCAATTTTAAATGAAAAGCGAATGAGAAAGTTAATAAAATTGTAATTATTGATTTTAGATTTAATTAAGAATTATGGTGGAAATTTAGAAAGTGATTAAGAATAAATGTAATTATATAAATTATATAATAATAAATTATATAATTTATATAAGAAAATTAAAGTGATGTATAAAAGAAATTATAATTATATAAATTATATAATTTATATAAGAGAATTAAAATAATGAGAGAGTTAATAAATGCGAAATTATTGATTAATTGATAATTATGGAGAAATTTAAGAAATTATTTAAGAAAGGAGAATGTAAATATATAAATTATATAATATTAAATTATATAATTATATAATTTATATATAAAGAAATTTAATGTGAAATGTAAAGAAATTAAATTAAATGAGGAAAAATGAAGGTTTTAATTTATTAAAAATTATATTTAGGTATAATGGAAGTATTGTGAATTTTATGAAGAATAATATTTCAGAAACGTGAGCATGTTAGTGTAACATGTTGTCCAAGTAATGAAGTGAAAAATTATGAAAAATAAATTTTCTATGTTATATGTATTATTTTATGATTTTTGGAGGTATAAATTACCTCATATAATCACATGCATGTCATTATGCATGTACAAAATTTGTCAAGTAAAGTACTCAAAAGAGGTATTAATATTACTCATAAATCATGTTATGATTTATAGTGAATTAAAATAAATATTTTATATACATTATATAAAATATTTATTACACGATATAATTACGTAATGTATTAAATTAATTAATATGCATTTAATTTTGGAGCATACGAGAAAGTTAAAGTCGGTGGAAAAAGTGGAGGTGGAATTGTTGTTATTCTTAAATTTATTCAAGACTTTAGTAATATAAAAAGGAAAAAGAAGTAAAGGGAGAAGAAAAAGCAAGAAAAATAAACACATGCAAACATTACTCTCTCTTCTTCCATCATCCAAGCACCATCACCGCCACTCCCAACCACCTAAACCATCTGGCCATCAAGAAAGGGAGAATTTTTGGTATTAAGAAGTGGAGTTCAAGCTTCAAAGAAGGTATAAAGTAAATTATTTTAGATATTATGGTGGTAAATAAATTGTGTGGAAAATTTAGTAAGTAATTAAAATAATTATATCCAATAATTTTTGGATGTATATTTATGAGTTATATAATTTTTGGAATGGTTTTGTGGTGGAAATTTGTGTGAAAAGTGGTTAATTTTTGGAGAAAGGTGCTATACTGTTACGGCAGAAAGAGAAGGAGAAAGGAAGGGTAGCCCGCGCGTTGCGCCGGCGAAATTATTCAAAAAAGCGGAATAAAACGGCGTCGTTTTGGGCGTTGAAGGGGGGGCAGGCCGCGCCATACGCGGAAGCAGATTTCGCCACGTCAAACGACGTCGTTTGGCGTAGGCGGAGCCGGGCAAGGGGAGGTCGCGCAACGCGCGGCCGAGTTTTGTGCAAAAATGAGCATTTTACCCCTGGCCTTTTTTAGAAAGGACCACCGTGTCCTTTGGTCACGTGAAATTACAAAAATGCCCCTGAACTTTTCGGTAAATGACCAGCGTGACCCCAAGGCCGCGAAAATTACGAAAATACCCCTGGACTTTCTGAGAAATTTCGGTTATGTCCCTAAGGGCGTGAAAATTACCAAAATGCCCCCAAAACTTGTTTTTAATTAAATAAATGTTTAAAAATTATTTAAAAATTATAGAAAATTATAGAAAAATACTAAAAATATAGAAATGATGTTTGGGCATTAAATTTAATATTTTAGTAAAAATATTAAATATTGGGGATTAAAATTTAAATATTTTAAATATTAATCTAATGAGTTTGAAGGTTAGAAAATGAGTAAATGAAAATCCGGACAACCAAATATGCTAAAAGTTATCCGATGAGCCGGGTTGTCCGTATTGAAGGTGTATGATATTAAGTTAAATTAATTTATTAAGGAACGAGGTTAATATAATTAACCATATTATTAAATAATTAGCCTAGAAATGGTATTAATTAATTAAATTGATATCATAAGAGGATAAATAATTATTATTTGATTATTTTATGATCATAGGTCATACGAGAAGCACGATAGAAGGGTATTTGTTAATTAATTCTACAATCAAGGCAAGTTCTTCAGTCCCTTAATGTTAAATGATGTTTGTTATGATATGTTATTCCTTGTTTAAGTGCATATAAATTATGTGTTATGTGATCTGTGGCTAATATGTCAACTATGTGTACTTTGTGCAATAATTTGAGATATAATGTTGTAGTTGAAGCACAAGCACGTGATATATGACACACACCGAGCATATTAAGGTATGTGCTATGTGATGCATAAACTGTTGAACTTGCTGAGCCGTTGTGCTCATTAATTGTTTAAAATAAACTTTTGTAGGGTAAAGAAATAAGTTTCAGGAATATCGGATTAAGTTTGAGATGAATTGCCTAGAAGGTTGGAAACGTAATTGTTATATTTTCAACATCATAATTCAATGTGCATATATTTGCTAAGTTTATATTGATATTTTGTATGTACATATATGTTGGATCCGGATAGGACGAATAGTGTTAAATTATGAACCGTGATTGTTCAAGATGATTATTATGATAGAGACGATTATATATCTATGTTTAAATGATGAATCATGAAATAAATAATATTTGTATGGATATGAATGTTATTAAAACTGAATACCGAGCTTTATGAAATAGTACAAGAAAGAAAAGAAAAGTAAAGGTTGCGATCCAGGGACTAGGATCAAAATGTAAGGATTTTTAAATATCCAAATATTTTAATATAATGATTGAGAAAAAGAAAAAATTTATACCGAAAATCTGGTAATTGATGATTTTGAAATCAGCTAATGGATCAATTAAGGTGATTAAAGATTTATTAACGGGCCGAAATTTGGACGTTATGAAGATAATGTATAATAAATACAAAATTCAAGGTAATAAAGTGGGTCGAATTACGGGGTCGTTACATTCAATACAAAACTCACACTTCGAAAATTTGGCATACAACTTTTCTTTCCTTAAGGTCTTCTGTACTACTTTTAAATGTTCAACGTGTTCCTGTTGGGTCTTAGAATATATCAAGATGTAATCTATGAACACCACCACAAACTTGTCCAAATACGATTTGAACACTCGATTCATCAAATCCATAAATGCAGCTAGTGCATTCGTTAACCCGAACGACATTACAAGAAACTTGCAATGCCCATATCGAGTTCTGAATGCCATTTTCAGAACATCCTCCTCCCTCACCTTTAATTGATGATACCCATTCTTTAGATTGATTTTAGAAAAGTAATGCGCTCCCTTCAACTGATCAAATAAATCATCTATCCTCAATAATGTCTATTTATTCTTAATCGTTACTTTATTCAACTCTCAATAGTTGTCGATACAAATTCGTAATGATTCATCCTTCTTTTTAACAAATAGCACCGATGTTCCCCAAAAAGACACACTTAGTCAAATATAACCCTTATCTAGCAATTCTTGCAGTTATACCATCAACTTTTTATCTCAACCAATGCCATTCTATACGGTGCCTTCGAGATTGGTGTTGTACCCGACACAATGTCAATTACAAATTCAATCTCCCTATCCGACGGAAGACTTAAGAACTCATCTAGAAATACATTCGTAAACTCCTTAACTATAGGAACCTGATTCATCTTTATTACGACCTTCTTTTTATCAACTATGTGAGCTAAATAACCTACACACCCATTCCTCAATAACTTCTTATCATACATAATTGTTAGATAGCAAGATTGTCTTGGTGATGTGCTAATATAAAACACTACCTTAGATCTTTTCAGAGTTTGAAGGCTAACACACTTTTTCTAACAATCAATCATGGCCTTATGGTTATGCAACCAATCTATTCCCAAAATAATGTCAAACTGTAGCGCACCGAGATCCCACGTTCCCTTAATTAAGTCCAATTATGTTTGGATAAGAAAATATTAACTTTAAACCCCATCAACTAGAATCTCGTGCGTTAAAACTTAACCTTTAATCTTTGAAACCATTCAGTTGATCATAAAGCGGTCCATAATTTTTTTTCAGTTCTTACCTGTCTCAAGATCGTAACGCTCATTTAACATTCATTAGCACTTAGGTCAAACATTTATTTAATTACGACCTAGCCTATTACCATTTCATCATCATATATATATTTTATGATTTACATAACCTGTAAATAAATTTTTGCCATGAACTACTCATACATGGCTCTGTTTAACTATACATGTTTTGTGCCTGATCCTGTTCACTTGCGCCTGTTTACACATCTCAGTACTATACATACAAGTTTATCACATGTATAACTTGACTAGAAATAATATCTCAATCTTACATCATTATAATTTTTCTCTGAATATTACATACCTATTACCAATCCCAACGGATTCACAATATACTCCTTACCTTATTAACCACTCAGTTTATTACTCTCAACAGTGACGTCAATTACGTTTACCATTATAGGTTTACATGAATCTACTTAGCTTGCATATTGCACAATTACATATAACAATTTCCTCATTCTTATCCATACATTCACACTCTTTACCTTTAGCTTCACCGAAACCTCCGGCCTTCTTGTACTTTACCTGAAATGTTAGTTAATAGCAAGAGTGAGCATAAAACTCAGCAAGTAATTCAGATAACACCTTTCATGCTCGCATTTATAATATGCGGCATGCCTCTTTACTTTATCATGCTATGCTTAGTGTCACATAATTCACTTAACAATTAATACACATAGTGGCATGGAGTGCACATTTGAACTAACACATAGTTCATATAGAACAATTAATACACTTAAGCATCAAAAAATTTCCTGTTAGCATTTATTTTACTTAACCTTTACCGAATCGTTTGACCTTTCTATCATTTCTTGCCTCAATTTCTACATCAAGCACAAACTGTCAAAATAAAATCTATGCACGTCATTAAAGGATCATAAACTTCCTATAACTTAACAAACTTAATTTATAAATACACGTCTCAATCATTCCTCATTTGATGTATTATACCTTATATAGGTTAATAATACATCCTAACTCGTTTTCGCCTTTTAACATAATTCAAAACATACTTGGCTTACCTTTAGGCATGTTACATTATGTCATTTATTATCTCATTATACCTTAAAACCTTTTATATTGGTCATTCTTTATTTATATATGGTTTATATAACCTATCCTTATCATTTCACGTCAAAACCTAACTTTTTGGAAGCTTAAAAAATTTTCAAGTGCAGAGTAACTGCCTCCCGGTGCCTTCAGACCTCGCTGGCCACGAAATCTTCTCGGCCATGAATAGTACACTGCGCTGGCCGCGCAGTCCTACAGAAACAGAATCCTGATTTTTGCTGCTGCTTTGGTGATTTTTAACTCCTTCACCATACATTCAATTAAGTCCAAATTTGGAACAAAACTAGGTCTTACTACCTAGTATTCTACAAAAAATTTACTTAGCACATTTGGCTTCACGAAATCAATAATACATTAGTTCGTAGGAGGGTTGTTCACAACAATTTCAAAACTTAGAAAATTTTCTACCTTCAAAACCAACTTTTTACCAACTTTGTGATTTTTGGCCATAAGCTTTAAAACTCTATTCCAACATTCAATAAAGTTCATATAACTCACATGTGACATGCTCTAACTTTTAAAATCCTAAAACTTTGCACGAGGCGAAATTTGTCCGTTAAAATCCATTTTGAATCAAATCGATCGATTTCGATCGTTCGAATCGCCAATTCATTCAAATTCAAATCCGTTGATTTCCAAATCAACCTTAACATGTGTAATAACATCAAAATAGGTCATTTGATGTCATTTTACCTTTAATTCCTCAGAATTGCCAAAAATCACATTTGACATCATTTTATCAACTTTTCAATTTCCAAAACTTATACTCACTTGACAATTTAAACATAATGCACCACATAGGCTACCACATGCAGTTTAAACAGCTATTTAAGTCCACATAACTTCTAACTGCACATTCCAATGCACTTTACAGATTACAAATTGGTTTAATGGTAATTTATAGCCTAATATAGTAATTTCTTCAAACAAATCATACGTTTTCACCTTCAAAGCATTTTGTAAGCTATTTAACATAAACACACATGTGATTTCTTCGTGATAAACCTTCTATCCTAGGTTTTCATTAAATTTAGTAACATAACACACATGATTAAGCCTTAAATCATAGTTTCTAGCTAGAATATGCATATGAATAGTGCACCACCTTTACAACATAATTTCCAAGCCTAGGGTTTCATCACATACAACACATATGTCACATAAATTCTCACAACTTTACATCTAGCCATTAATTCATGCATGGTTACCTTTACACTAACATTTAATCTCATAATCATCAATTTTCATGGCTTGAACTTAAGCATACCTTCTTGAGCTTGTCTTGCTTCTAGCTGTAACGGCCCCGAAATTCGACCCACTTTGTTATCTTAATTTTCATATTTATGAAACATTATCTTTCTTACGTCCAAATTTCAGTCCGTTAATAAATCTTTCATCACCTAATTTGATCCATTATTTAATTTCAGTATCATCAATTACTAAATTTTCAGTATAAATTTTTCTCTTTCTCAATTCAATCGTTGTAATTAAAACATTTGGATATTTAAAATCCTTACATTCCGACCCTAGTCCCATGGATCGCAACCTTTACTTTTTCTTTCTCTTTCTTTGTACCAATATCTTAAATCTCATCATTCCAAATTTAATATCCTTTCATATCCGTATAACTATTCATTGATTTAAAATTTACAGTCATTTATTTTCATACAAATATTCCTTGTTGCGTCATTCATAATCAAACATATAATAATTTATATCGTAACATCTATCTGGTACAATCACAGTTCAAAATTTAACTTTTCTTATCCTGTCTGGATTCGACATATATGTACATATGAATCATCCTTATAAACTTAATACATGTATCCACATTGAATGGAAAATATAATAAAACGTTTCCCACCTTCTAGACTATTCATCTTTAACAATTAATCCGATATTCTTGAATTTCATTTCTTTCCTGCAAAATGTTTATTAAGCAAGTAATGAGCACAACGGCTCAGCAAGTTCAACAGTTATGGTTCACGTAGCACATACCTTATCATGCTTGGTGTGTGTCATACATCATGTGCTTGTGCTTCTACTATAGCAATATATCTCATATATATCCATATCGTTGCACAAAATACACATTGTGGTCATATTAGTCACGTATCATGTAACGCATAATTTGTATGCAGTTAAAACAAGAATTACATATCATAACATTCCAACATTTAACATAAAAGGGACTGAAGAACTTGCCTGGCGTCCCGTTATTTAAATTGTTAGCTCAAACTCTTAACTCGATCAACCTATGATCATAAAATAATCAAATAATAATTATTTATCTCTTTATGATATTAATTTACTTAATTAATATCATTTCTAGGCCAATTATTAATTTATATGGTTAATTATATTAACCTCATTCCTTAAAATATTCGTTTAACTTAATATTCATTATCTCTAATACGGACAACCCAGCTCATCGAATAAAATTTAACATATTTGGTTGTCCGAATTTTCATTTAATCATTTTCTAACCTTTAAACTCAATAGATTAATATTTAAAATATTTAAATATTAATCCCCAATATTTAATATTTTTACAAAAATATTAAATTTAATGCCCAAACATCATTTCTATATTTTTAGTATTTTTCTGTAATTTTCTATAATTTTTAAACAATTTTTAAACATTTATTTCAATTAAAAATCATTTCTGGGGGCATTTTGATAATTTCCGCGCCCATAGGGACTCATTCGGTATTTCCCGAAAAGCCCAGGGGCATTTCCGTCATTTCGGCAACGTTAGGGACAAATCTGGAATTTTTCAGAAAGTCCAGGGGCAATTCTGTAACTTCCGCGACCTTGGGGACACGTTGGGTATTTCTGGAAAAAGGCAGGGGCAACACGGTAATTTCCAAGGATTGCCGGTCGCCCGCGCGTTGCGCGGCGACTGTTCCTGCCGACGCCACAAAACGACGTCGTTTTCCAGCCCGTTTCTGGGCTCCGCGCAATGCGCGGCCTGCCCCCCCATCAGCGCCCAAAACGACGTCGTTTTGGTCCCGGTTTTGCGTAACAGTAGCCGCGCAATGCGCGGCCCTGCCCAGTTTTCTTTTTCTTCTTCTTCGCGTGAAACAGTACATCACCTTTCCAATATTTATCCATTTTTGCACACAATTTCCCAACATAAATATTCCAAAAATCATAAAATTCATACATATATATCCTAAAAATATTTGGAATAATTATTCTATTTATTTCCTATTTTTCACAATAATAACTTTATCTCCATAAATATCAAAAATAATCATATAAATAATTATTTATTCCTTCTAAGGCTCAATAATTTTTCTCCTTATGAAGCTTTTTCTTCATCTCTTGGCAGCCATGGACTTCACGGTTGGCGGCATGGTGGTGTTCACGGTGGAAGAGCAAAGAGAGAAAGAGAGTTGTGTGTGTGTTTGTTTTTCTTTCTTTTATTTCTTTTCTTCCTTTCCTTCTTTTTTATACAATTAATGCACTTAATTAATTTTAACAAAAACTTAGTTCCACCGCCTTTCAATCACGCAACCAACTTGGAAGTTTCCAGATTTGGTAAAAACAAAGCATACATGAATATTTTAATACATTACGTATTTATTACGTGTAATAAATATTTTATATAATGTATATAAAATATTTATTTTAATTCACCAAAAATCATATCGTGATTTATAAATAATTTTAATACCTCTTTTGGGTACTTTACTTGACAAATTTTGTACACACATAATGACATGCGTGTAATTATATGAGGTAATTTACACCTCTAAAAATCATAAAATAATACATAAAACATATAAAAATTATTTTTCATAGTTTTTCACTCAGTTACTTGGACAACATGTTACATTAACATGTTCACGTTTCCGAAATATTATCCTTCATAAAGGTCATAATAATTCCATTATACATAAATATAATTTTTAATAACTTAAAACATTCCTTTTTCTAATTTATTATTCAATTTCTTTAATATTCATATTAATTTCTTTATATATAAATTATATAATTTAGTATTATATAATTTATATAATTACATTCTCCTTTTAAATAATTTCTTAATTTCTTCCAACTTTATTCCATTTAATCACCTTATATAAATTACATAATTATTCTTATATAATTTATATAATTATTATTTTCTTCATACCTTATTTTAATTTCCTTATATAAATTATATAATTTATTATTATATAATTTATATAATTACTTTTCCTTCTCAATTAATTTCTAAATTTCCACCATAATTCTTAATTAAATCTAAAATCAATAATTACAATTTTATTAACTTCCTCATTCGCCTTTTATTTAAATTTGGATTAATTTAATTATTAATCCCTTTAATTTTCATAATTAATAACATTTATAATTATTAATTAAACATAACACACATATATATACAAATGTATATATATAAATATATACATATTTAATTCATGCATTTACATTATCACATATCCTCCTTTAAAATCATAACTTTTGTACTTCCACAATAATTAAATTGTACAATTTATTGTACATTTACCTGGAATTTCTTTTATTCTTCATAAATTGTATTTACACAATTTATTTACTTTTCAATTATTTTAAATTCACATAATTCATTACCATCTCTGTACAAATTTAATTTACTAATTAAATTCCTTCAAACACTTTAAATTACTTAAAATAATAATTAACTTAAACAACCTTGAAATTTTTATATCAATTAATTCTTATTTGATATTAATAAAGAAATCCTGAAATTCGGATCCTCACACTAGCTTCAAAGCTTGATAGGTCTTTATTCATTACTTTGATGGCTGCTACTTATCCTTTTGATCACTTCTTGCACTTGAGTCTTATATGATTTCTTGGAATTTCTTGAACTCATGGAACTCTAGCCTATTTCTCTCTTTTTCTCTGTTTTCTCTCTTTAGTTGGCAACTTGGATGAATAATGAATGAACTAGCTAACTTAATATATACATATTGTATATATATAATCCCAATAACTAACTCATCCTTGGTTAGCTTAACTCTTACATGGTTAAGGGTAGTTATGTCATTTCCCTTCCATCTTTAATGGCACAATGGACATTTCACACAACTAGGATACCATGGCCATTTCAGAACTTGACAAGGGCATTTTGGTCATTGCCACCAAAATCTAGCAAATTTAATTCCTCAAAATCAATAATTTACTTATTTTTTCATCCAAATCAATTCCTTTTTTTATCCAAACTTGTCCCATTATGCTTGACTTTTATTGCATCATCAAATAATCCATTATTATCTTATCCCATATCACCTGTCACATTTCAAATTACTAATTTCTCTCAATTAATTATAATAATTGTCAATAAAAAAAATTTGCATAATATTCCATATTAAATTTTCCATGAATCATTTTTGGTTCCATTCAATAAATTCTAATTTTCCAACATCTCAATTAGTCAATTTACTCACCTTTTTTCATAACACCGCTTTCTCAAGAAGCAAACCTTGACCGAATTACGAAAAAACATCGTCCTTTATCCTTCTAAACTCATAATACCATTTTTATGATCTTTACGTTCCTTTAACTTATTTACTTGGCACATCAATACCAATTTGCAATATACTTGCATACTACACTATTCATGTACATTCTTAGGGGTATTTCTTTTTGTATCTGTACATCATATACATGATTATCTTATTTCAATCATTCCACACTATAAAATTTCTTAATAACTTTAAACATTCAACAATCTTTAACCGTATCATTCCATTAATCATTAATAGACCAATTAGGTCATACAGTTCGTTCTTCACTGCACATATATACCTACCTTACCATTTTCATATATTCGCCTCTCCAGTCCTATTCATTAAGCTCGTCTTTAACATCTATAACCAAACATCAATTATTATGCTTTTCTCATTTTCATAATTCTCTAACTTGAACTATTCTTTCTGTCTGCTCAAATACATACATATACACATATTCATACATTCGCTTTATCACTTGCTGACACGACATAGTGTCTTATCATATTTCCTTTCAAATTACCTTATTGTAGGTATTACCATTAATCATTCATCTTAAATCCATTCGATTTCCATTTCATTATAAAAATTCATACACGTAATAATTATATTATCTGTTATGTTGCTAATATACGTTAAATACATAACTAGTCCTCATACGTTCAATTAACCCTTATTAAGCCAAGAGTCCGTCTTAAATATTTCAACCACATAGGTCACTTATAGCACATTGCTCACGTAATAAATCATATTTAATCTTTCTTACACTTTCTGTCATTCAACACTAGGTTTTAATCCTCTAACCTTTACTTAACCAATCATAATCCTCAATTGAAAATTCTGTAAAAATTCGGGATGTTGTGACGCCCCCAAATTCGAGTTCCAAATACCCGGATCCGGTCATCACGATCCAATACAAACATTCACCTCTAAACAACATACAATAACTAAATGCGGAATAATAAACATATGTTGTTCATTCAAAAGGTGTTACTAGTCCCAAGATACGATAACCTTACACAAAAGTACACAAATACCCTTAATAAAGTACTTAGGGTTTATATTACATAACAGTTAATTTAATTAACTACAGGGCTGCATCTCGAACTCTATTACTTCATCTTTCCTTTACCCTTGTTCTTTCCCGAAGTCTCGGGTTGCATTGCAATAAGGTTTCATGATATAGCAAGAGTGAGCAACTAGTTTGCTCAACAAGTTTAAATAACAACAAGGAACAATATATCATGAATGAAAGGGAATAGCTGAACAATTCAATAATGTGAATAACATAAGCAGGAATAATAAGTTTCTTTTAAAATTAGGATAGTCAAATAGACTATGAACTATAAATATCCACTTTAGTCAATAGCAGGTTGACTCAATGGTTACTACCAGAAATATGTACCCGAGGGGATCAGTCTCAGTACAATATGTGTATGCATAACATTTAATTTCCGTATTTTTGTACCTAATATTAGATACAGGGTACTCCCCTATAATAAAGGGGTGTTCATAATAGTCTAAGAATCCGCATCTTCAATGATTTGGATAGCTTTTAAAATCTTTAACATAAGTGTCTAGCCGAACAATGGCTTAGACCTACTTTGAACAGTTCTTTGAACAATAGAACAATAATTAAGTACAAGCCAATGACTGTACAATCTCAAGTGCAACAAGTGCGAATAACAATAATATCGATGTGGAATAATTGTAAAGTAATTAAACCACTCAAAGCATGCTTGGAAATAATAGTTCAAGCTTAAATAAATAATTTGCTCGATGAAATGAGTTTAGAGATAAAGAACTTGCCTGTCTGCTCAGCTACAATATATGTCTAGCTTTAACTAACTGGCTTTAAAAAGACCTAACATTAATAAAGTTGGTCTAATAATTAGTACGACGTATTTGCACAACTATACGCTCACTAAGGTACTTATTTATCATATAAGTACTAACACATAATTTACGTTAGTCGAAATAATATTATTAACCTTATAGACACTCAATCAAATTAGGTTAATAATTTAATAAGTTAGAAAATATTTTTCTTAAGCGTTGGACACTTATTGAACCTTTAAACAACTTATTACCATTGTTTAATTAAAGTATAATTAAATTCAATTTATTTTATTAGCTCAATCTCTATTTAATTACTATTTAATATTGATTAAATAGAAATTAATTAATTAACTCTAGTTATTATTTAACATAAATAATAACTAATTGTGCATACTTATTATTTAATTAAATAATAAATAATTATTAACTTAATTTTAACCTTCTTTAATTTAATGTTAATCAACTAATAGTTAACTAAGTAATTAACCTTACCTATTATTTAATTTAAGAAAATTAAATAATAGTTTACTCATTTTAATCCTTTTTAATTATTATTTAACGTCAATTAAATAATAATTAATTATTTAATTAATTTTAATTATTGTTTAAGATTAAATGAAATTTAATTTATTTATCCTTATTTATTATTTAAATTAAATAACTTAATTTCCCTTAATCATTATTTAATGTTAATTAAATAATAATTAATTACTTAATTATCCTTATTTATTATTTAATAATATTTAAATAATAAATAGTTAATTTATAAATTTTTATATCTTCTTTAATTATTATTTAATAGGAATTAAATAATAATTGCTAATTTATCACCTTTATTTATTATTAACAATTAAAATAATAAATAAATAATAAATTTATTTAACTTAACCATGATTAGCTAACTAGATTAATATTTAAAATATTTAAATATTAAACTTAATGAAAAATATCCTCCCCAATATTATTTTTGTATTATTATTATTTTTGTTATAATTTAAATTAGTTTTTAAATATTTAAATTATTTAAATTTAACCCGAATGGCATTTCCGTAAATAAGTTGAAAACTGAACCGAGGGCAGAAAGGTAATTTTGCCGAAAAAAACACGGAGGGGCATTTTGGTAAATTCGCGGAAACTTGGCTCGCGCATTGCGCGCGTCATCCGTAAGCAGGCCCAAAACGGTGCCGTTTTGGGACACTGCTGATGGCTTCCGCGCGTACGCGCGGATTGATTTTTTTTCTTTAAACAAAACGACGCCGTTTTGTCTCCGCATTTCGGTGAACAGTTGTCCGCGCATTGCGCAGAAATTTAATAAATTTTTTTTTCTTTGCAGACTGTGAACTGTAACCGGGAATACCCATTTTAAATAAAAATATACCATCAAGTAAGCTTTAAATCCTCAATAAAAATCCAAAAAAATTTACCAATCACTTTATATTAATTTATAACATGAAAAATTAATTTTTCATGATTTAATATCATTATTTTTTTATAAAAAATTTTACATCACATAAACTACCACAAATCATAACTTTTTGTATATAACTCCATTTTGAGTGATTCAAACTTTGTTTTTCTCATGATTTAATGTTCTATAATATTAGAACATCAAACCTAAGTTTTATAAAAATATTTTTGGTCATAAATTCCAAAACTTTTTTACACACTATTAAACACATATTTTAGCATACAAAATATACCAAAATACAAACCAAACATATTAAACTCAAGCATGACATAAATATTACCACTACACATTAATAACCATATTAACATGTTTATACTAACATGATGATTTATTTAATTTAAAAACAACCTTCATTTAAAATAACCATTACCTTGATTTAATGGCTATTCTTCTTTTTCTTCCAAAATAGGTGGTGAAAGAAGATGACATGCACCAAGAACTCCTTCTCCTCTCTTAGTATTTTGCTCTCACTATTTTCTCACTCTCAAATGCTCTCTAGCTCTCTCTTTTGGTTTTGAAGCAAAAATGAAATAACATCTAACACTTTCAAGTATACTTGAAAAATTAATAGATACACAATTATATCTATAATTTAGCCCATGCTCCTAGATGACAACTTACACAAGGAATGGGTTAAATGACTTGGTTGGTGAAAATAGGAATGGTCTATGTACTTGAAAAAATAAAACAAGCAACCATTAATTAAATAAATGAAAAATAAACTAAAATAAACAAAAATCAAATTTTTTTCTCTCTCTCCTTGTATGCTCTCGGCTGACCACTTTTTCTTTGTCCCAAAATGTGAGTCACTTTCCATTTTTTTTAAATAAATAGTTTAATTAAGTATTTTTCAAGTGGGCCAATCATTGGGCTTTAATTTAAAATACCAATTGGGCTCCTATTAAATTGTTTGGGCTACTAAATTGTCAAATTTTATTATTCTCCACTTGGGCTACTAATTGACCCATGTTGGGCTAATTTAATAATTTACACATTAATTATTCAATACATGATTAAATAAATAATTAGATTGAATAAATAATTAAATATTCTAACCCATAAGTATTAAATTACTAAATGGACTAATAAATATTATTATTAATATTTCACATTATTTACATTAATTAATAATCATATTAATTAATTTATTATATTTAATTAACTCATTATATTCAATTTAATTAAATATTTAATTAATAGAAAACTTATCACTTATTTTGATATTAAAACTTTAGGGTTTGTTCACTAATTTAATAACATATTAGTGACCCCCCTTTAATTAATTCTAGTAATTAATTACATAATTATTTAATCACATAATTAATTAATCACATAAAAAGATTTAAATAATCTCGAAAAACTAACTCGTCGGAAATTAAATTAATAATTTAATTAATAATGACGTGAAAATTCTAGGACATTACAGATGTCACTTTCACCCTTCCTTCAAAAAATTTCGTCCTCGAAATTGCTATGTACCCATATCTTTCTTATTTGCAATATACATATCTCTTTGCATTCATTTTATCTCAACTAGATTTTCAACTAACCTTTACATTCTCTCATCTCTCTACCCATCTTACCCCTTTCTAGCATTCATTCGAGAAGATTGGAATATCTTTTAGGAATCTTCACATTCAATAACTATGAAGCAGTTTTAATAAATAAGAATAGTTTTTTATCCATAAAACTTTTGCTTTCAAAACAAAACTTTTGCTTTTCTTTTGTTGAGGGGTCACAAAGACCAATGAACACGTTAAGAATATTAACAACCACAAAGACTGAGAATATCCATGGGTCATAAACACCAAGAACATGAGTTACGACGCAACTACGCTACTCTTTTTCCCTGGCCTATTGGTACGCTAGGTGATCAACCTATTGTACCCTTTTTCCATTATTTTATTGGTTGAACCATGTTAACCAACCCCTGTATCATATCCCCTTTTCAGGGTTGTTCACCTCAGACATTCAAAACATTTTTCTTTATCCATTTTTGGATTACAACATTTATTCATTTCTTTTTGAAAACGATCTAACCGAAACAAATGGTATAGACCCACATCATTAAATTGCTGATTCATTTCAACTTGAACTTTTCAAGAATGCTGTCGTTGGCTCAAAACTTGAACCCAAGAAAATCTTTTAAAAAGATTCATAATACCGCACTATCTTAGCAGTACGTTGAGAATTCAGTCATTCAAGACCTCTTAATACCGTACCGTCATAAAAGTACGTTGAGAATTCTGCCATTTTGTCATTTCACACCATATTTAATAGTGTGACAATGATTTCATAAATACATTTTTAAATTTTTAAATAACTTTGGTCTAGCTGAATCAATTAGCATAGACCCATGAACCACGGAATTAAAAACTTTAGTTTGACATTTGAACAAAACATTTTTAATGCACCAACGTGCGAGAATAAGCACATTTAAAAAAAACTTTGATGATCTAGCATAGCTAAAAGAATGGTTTGCCTACCCAATCCTTATAATCTTTTCTTTACTTTACTTTTCCTTTACTCCTTTAACCTTTCTTATAATCTCTATCTCTTTCTTATTTCCTTATCCTTAGCCAATCTCTAAGAACTATTTCTCTCTACTTATGGCTCTCTTTTTTAACCCACCCATGTTTATCAAACTTGCCACGCATTTGGGTTCAGGAACTTACCACAATCATATGACTTGAGGAGCTTGTCCTAGTCAGGCCAAAATCGCCCATTCGTTGAAGGGCTCCACCACATAATCATGAATCACAAACTTACTATATGCTTGGGTTTTCAGAACACGTAACTAACCTTACTCTTTCTCTCTTCCTATGTATCAGGCACGTATAAAAGAAAAGAATCACTTTCTCAACATACATAACCGATACTGTGACGCTGGATCTCCACTGATTATCACGATAGGAAGCTAAGTAAGTACAAATCCCCTCCCATATAAGAAAGTGCACACTCAGCTACTACCATAAGTCCTCAATGAAAAATCCCACATACCCAAACATTTCCTTAACTTTCCTTTACTCAGCTTTTCCTTTACCTCACCTTGATCTTATATGAATTTTATCGATTCATATCTTTCTTTTCACAACTCATCAAGAGTCCCTTTATATCTGCGATCGCCTAGGGTCTCATGGTCCTTTTGCCCTTTCTCATTATCTTATTTTCAAATATCCTTTATCATTTCTTAATCCTGAATTTCCAAAATTCATTTCTTACTGACTCAACTCATCTAGAGTCCCTTACTTTACTATTTTCTTCTTTCACACAAAAGTTATAGCCTAAGGTACTATTACCTAAGGTCTATAACCTAACTGCTCTGATACCAACTCTAGCGCACTGAGATCCCACGTTCCCTTAATTAAGTCCAATTATGTCTGGATAAAAAAATCATTAACTTTAAGCCACATCAACTAGAATCTTGTGCATTAAAACCTAACCTTTAATCTTTGAAACCATTCAGTTGACCATAATGCGGTCCATATTTTTTTTTCCAATTCTTACATGTCTCGAGATCGTAACACTCACTTAACATTCATTAACACTTAGGTCAAATATTTATTTAATTGTAACCTAGTCTATTACCATTTCATCATAACATATATATATATATATATATATATATATATATATATATATATATATATATATATATTATGGTTTACATAACCTATAAATAAAATTTTGCCATGAACTACTCATACATAGCTCTGTTTAACTATACATGTTCTGTGCATGATCCTGTGCATTTGCGCCTATTTACACATCTCAGTACTATACATACAAGTTTATCATACGTATAACTTGACTAGCAATAATATCTCAATCATACATCATTACAAATTTTTCTGAATATTACATACCTATAACCAATCCCAACGGATTCACAATATATTCCTTACCTTATTAACCACTCAGTTCATTACTCTCAACAATGACGTCAATTACTTTTACCATTATAGGTTTACATGAATCTGCTTAGCTTGCATATTGCACAATTACATATAGCAATTTCCTCACGTTTATCTATACCTTCACACTCTTTACCTTTAGCTTCACCGGAACCTCCGGCCTTCTTGTACTTTACCTTAAATGTTATTTAATAGCAAGAGTGAGCATAAAGCTCAGCAAGTAATTCAGATAACACCTTTCATGATCGTATTTATAATATGCTTATGCTTCTTTACTTTATCATGCTATGATTAATGTCACATAATTCACTTAATAGTTAATACACATAATGGCACGGAGTGCACATTTCTACTAACACATAGTTCACATAGAACAATTAAAACACTTAAGTCTGAAAAACTTTCCTGTTAGCATTTATTTTACTTAACCTTTACCGAATCGTTTGGCCTTTCTATCATTTCTTGCCTCAGTTTACTACATCAAGCACCATCTGTCAACATAAAATCTATGCACATCATTAAAGGATCATAAACTTTCCATAACTTAACAAATTTAATCCATAAATACACGACCATTCATCTCAATCATTCCTCATTTGATGTATTATACTTTATGTAGGTTAATAATACATCCTAACTCGTTTATACCTTTTAACATAATTCAAAACATACTTGGCTTAACTTTAGGCATGTTACATTATGTCATTTATTATCTCATTATACCTTAACACCCTTTATATTGGTCATTCTTTATTTATATGGGGTTTATATAACATATCCTTATCATTTCTTGTCAAAACATAAATTTTTGGAAGCTTAAAAATTTTTCAAGTGCATTACTGTGAAATCTTCTCGGCCATGAACAGTACACTGCACCCCGGCGCAGTGTTCAGTGTTAAACACTGCGCTAGCCGCGCAGTCCTGCAGAAATAGAATCCTGATTTTTGCTGCTGCTTTGGTGATTTTTAACTCCTTCACCATACATCCAATTAAGTCCAAATTTGGAACAGAAGAAGGTCTTACTACCTAGTATTTTACTAAATTTTTACTTGACACATTTGGCTTCTCGAAATCAATGATACATTAGCCCGTAGGAGGGCTATTCACAACAATTTCAACACTTAGAAAACTTTCTAACTTCAAAATCACCTTTTTACCAACTTTGTGATTTTTGGCCATAAGCTTTAAAACTCTATTCCAACATTCAATAAAGTTCATATAACTCGTATATGACATGTTCCAACTTCTAAAATCCTAAAACTTCGCAAGAGGCGATAATTGTCCGTTAAAATCCATTTTTAATCGAATTGATCGATTTCGATCGTTCGAATGACCAATTCATTCAAATTCAAATCCGTTGATTTTCAAATCAACCTTAACGTGTGTAATAACATCAAATTGGGCATTTGACTTCATTTTACCTTTAATTCCTCAAAATTGCCAAAAATCACCTTTGACATCATTTTATCAACTTTTCAATTTCCAGAACTTATACTCACTTAACAACGTAAACTCAATGCACCACATAGACTACTGTAGACACCCAAATTTTGCACTTGTGTACTAACCTTGACAGGAGGGCAAAATCGTCAATTGACCCGACATACGAAAGGGAGAGGTGGGCGCCAAAACGCAGCTCCCACCACGGCTTACGATCAAGACTGTCAAACGCAAAACGAGAATTGAGTCATTTGAGGCGAGACCTACGGGCAATCCAGACAAAGCCCGATGCGATCGCCAAAGAAGGCCAAGGACCACGGCAATTACAGCATTAGGGTGGGGTCCCGATGCCGGGAAACCATTCCCAGAATTGATTCATGTATCAAGGAACAACATTCCAAAATAATACAGTAGAAATTGGCGAATTAAGACCGCATGGCACGAACTTCGAGAAAAAGGAACCGGACAGCCGCGGATGCAATCGCGGCCGCCGACAAAGGGGGCAGGCTCGCGGCTCGAGGGCGGCACACGGCAGCCGAGGCGACGGCTCGGACGGCCACAGCAGGCCCAGCTGCAGATGCATCTGCGGCTGCCTGTTGAACCAGTATAGATCGCCATTTTTCCACCCGAGAAGAAAAGAAGAAGAAAAAGAAAGAAAAATAGAGAGAGAGAGACCGCGCGGGAGGAGAGAGAGAGGTCGGATTTTTGCTAGATTCAAGCAACAAATTCCGTTTGTTGTGTTAATTAGTTAGGTGATCTTGTGGTGTAATCCCTTTTGTGATATAAGAAGCTTGAATCGGCATTTTGCAAGGTGAAAGGAGTGTGTTCTTGAGTTTTATTTTGTTGTATTGATAGCATAATGTTATGATTGGTATGTGATGTAGTTTATTGTTATATGTTGATAAAGGATCCGTGGATTAGGGGTTGTTAGCGAGGTTTCCATCGGAAAGTAACTCCTCCTAACGCCCCGATGACATCCGTACGGTGATATATCGTTTGTTGTGGTAATGAGTAGTTTGTAGTGATTGAGTTGTGATATTTGAGCTATGTAGTATGATAACAGTGTTCAATATTGTTAGATTTGGCTTAGTATTGGTTGTGTAGCGGTTTGGGGTGACTGTGAGCCTAGGGAGGAGACCCTCGTGGTCAAATCCCGATGATGGACGTTTTGGCAGATGTAATCCTTGTATAGAGTCCATGGATGTGTATTTTGTAATATCGGGCCTTAAAACGATACCAAGTCGTGTTCGGGTTAAGGCCCCGTAATAATAATAAAATATGTGATTGTGGGTGTTGGGGGTTGTCTGGATGGCTCACATGCCCATGAATAGCCCCGACACGTTTTGGGATGTTTGTCTTAATTTACGGCACAAAAAATGGTTTTCCAAAATAAGGCAAAAAATGAAGATTTTATAAAAGTGATCAATTTAGGATTTTAGATTCACGAGGTTTAAAATTAAGAGTTTTGGCGAACTTTAATCGTTGGTTGACGAAAAAGGCTATATTTGGTTTTAAAATGTCATAAAAGATGTTTTCGAAAAATAACTAAACGTTTTCATTAAACTTTGGGCATAGGATTAAAGAGTTCTAGAAGTTGCCTTCATTTTATTTATATTAACTGTTAGAAGGCAATGTATAGTCTCGATTCCTATTTGACAAAAGTTTAAAACTATTGTTTTCTAAAATGACATCTAATAAAAAACCCTCAACATTTTCGAAATTAAAATCAATCTTTCTCATAAAAAGCGAAGCCTCGTCATTTGGGTCAAAGGACGTTTAAACGCTTTCCCGATAAAACACATTTGCCATATAAAATCAAAGAAACTTTATGCAAAAGGACACCACAAACCTCCATTTAGGCACACACACACACACACACACACACACACACACGCAACTCACGCATTTTTTTGATTTTAAAAGGATAGGAAAACATCGAGATTGCGGTAACCGTGTTTCACGGAAGTCGGGGGGTGCCTAATACCTTCCCCTCGCTTAAGCAAGCCCCCGAGCTCTATGAATCTCGGTTTGCGGACCAACTGAATTGGAGTCACATATGAGCCAGCGATTACGAAAACAAAATTCGGATGAGTTGGTACATCCATTTCAAATATACCAACTGGCGACTCTGGTCAATTGGCTCATTATAAAATCGACCTTTCGAAACCCCGTCGACATTAAGCCGACCCTTTTCAAAATCACATTTAATTCAAAAGGCTAAAATTGGAAAGGGCTTTTAATTATTAAAAAACGAAACGACGAAAATCCCAGCGTCGACAGCTGGCGACTCCGCTGGGGACATTAGAGGGCTTAAGCCGCGTTTAAAATCTTGGTGTTTTCCTATCCTTTAGAAAAATCTAAAAATATGTGTTTGCGTTGCTTGCGTTAATCTACCTTTTGTGTGTGAATGGATAAATATGCGAATGTTGTGATTGCGTTTTTTTTAATGCTTTATTTTATGGAGAATCATATGCATACGGTGAGGTACGATGAATGTATGATGAATGTATGCTTGAGCAGTTCCTCCTCCTGAGGCGAACCCGTCGGATGTAGATTACTGGACTCAAAGGGGTGCTCCCCGGCGAGGCTCAGGAAAAGCATCCACTCAGATCCAATCCAATTGAAAGATCGGATTTATTCCCTTCTAGTATATTGCGAAGATTTGGGAACCTTCATGCCGAAAAGCCCACGAGAGTAACTTAGGGTAGGTCAGCCTCAGATAAACCCGTCACGTGGAAAGTCTCTTCATACCCTTTTACACTTTACGCACGTAATATCATACTGTAGTCAATAATTTTGTACCAACCACTTTTGTCCAAATAAAAGTACTAACCTCTGTTTTACAGGGACAGCTTGGAGAGCATCATAAATTGCACAGTGTCATTACCTTGGTTAAAATAAAAGGACACTGACCCTGTGTTGCAGAAAAAGATTACAAAACCCAAAAATACAAAAATATTTACTTTACCATGCATCTGCCAATATCATTTCCCGGAACTAAACCGTGGCATATTTTATTTGCAGGATTGCTCCCCAAACCCGTCTCCGATCTAAGAAAGCCAGAGAATCAACAGTCGAGATGGCTGAGAACCCTAATCTTGACCTGGCTCCTGTATCTCGGGAGGAGATCAATGCTGTGAGAAATCAAATGACAGAGCTGACCATGTTGCTCAAAGAGCATTTCAAACTAAAGTCAGGGCCACAGCTCGAGGACCCACCGGGGCCATCGTCTCAAGGGAGCGGGCCGACCCCAGAAACTCCAAAGGTTGAACCGGCAAAGCAAGTCATTATCATTCCAGAGGATGAGGTTGCCAGCACTGTCAGCAAGAAAATAAAGCAGATGGAGGAGGCCATCAAAACTATGAAGGGAATCGGGTCATATGGCAGTGTTAACTACTCCGATTTATGCATCTTTCCGGGAACTAGATATCCCGAGAAGTTCAAGTTCCCCGAATTTGAAAAGTATAACGGGTCAGGGGATCCTTATACGCATCTGAAAGTATACATCGGAGAGCTAGGGGGATATGCTGAGGACGAATCATTGAGAATGCAACTGTTCCAAGAAAGCCTGACAGGGGAGGCTAGGACATGGTATGCGAGATTGGATAATGCCAAGATCCACAACTGGGAGGAGCTGGCCCACACTTTCCTAACCCAATACAGCTTTCAGTCCCAAATGGCCCCGGACCGATACCAGATGACGAAAATCAGGAAGCAGACCAATGAATCTTTCAGAGACTATGCTCAGCGGTGGAGGAGGATGGCAGCCCAAGTGAACCCACCCATGAGTGAGGCAGAAATGGTTATGACTTTCATCGATATACAAGAGGCCCCTTACTATGAAAGAGTGATAGCGGGGATAGGGAAGCCTTTTGCGGAAATGATCAAGCATGGGGAGATGGCTGAGATGGGTTTAAAATCGGGGAAAATTCGAGACTTCACTGCTCTCGAGGCTGTTGCGGAGCAAATCCAGAATGGAAACTATGGCAGTTCTTCCCGGAGACCCCAGAAGAGAAAGGAAGAGGATGTGTCCCTGGTACTGCAAGGACTATCTGGGAAAACAATGACCAGCCCCCCAGTCCGCATGCAAAGAAATGAGGCCCCGCGTCCATCAAATTTCAACAATCAGAGATACGAGGGGCGCCGAAAATTCGAAAAGCCACAAGAAAGGGAGTTCACCCCATTGGGGGATTCGTTAGAACAAATATTGGCCATGTTGGTAGGCCAGAAAAAGATTACAGAGCTAGCGTCTCCGTCAGACCCGAAGAGCAGGAGATATGACCCTAGCAAGAGATGCGCTTACCACTCGGCTTCCCCGGGGCACGACACCCAAGAATGCTGGTCACTAAAACATAAAATCCAAAACATGATTGACAGCGGAGAGATCGTGGTGGAGCAACCAGAACCCCCGAATGTGAAGGCCAACCCTCTTCCCGAGCATAATGGGGGAGGTGTGAATGCAGTGGAAACTAGTGGGGCGGAAGGTCCCTTAAGATTGAGATACATAAGGAAGATAGAAGAAGAGGTGGTTGTGACCAATTCCCGGGAGGATGCGCAAAAGGAGCCTATCAAGTTGGTTGGCGTGATTCGAGATACCAAAACAGAGCCTATCCGGTTATCAGCCCCAAGACCCCTTGTCATAGCCGCCAGGTCACAATTGCCGATTACCAATCTGAAGGCTGTCCCGTGGAATTATGGGGGGAAGACCGAGGAGGAGGCCAGTTGTGCATCAGGTAGCTCTAAGGGAAATCCATTGTATCTACCAAGGCGGGTCCTTGAGAACACGAGAAAGGAGAACGGGAAAATATCGGAGGAAAAAGCGTTGGAATTTTGGGAGAAAATGAATTACGGCAAGGCGAGTGTGGTTAAAACTCTGGAGGTACAACCGCCCCTGACATTAATCTTGGATCTTGCATTGGCATCAAATGATCATCATCAGATATTGAGCAAAGTCCTGGAAGAGGCTCATGTCCCCAAATCAATTAGTACGGAAAGATTTGGCCACTTGGTGGGCCACCTATTGGACAACAATGTAATATCATTTACCGACGACGACATCCCCGAAGAAGGGAGGGGGCACCGGAGGCCGTTACACATTGCGGTTATCTCCTCCGGGTATGTGATGAACGGAGTCTTGATTGATGGTGGGTCAGCCCTGAATATTTGCCCATACAGTACTCTGGAAAAGATGAAAATCAACCCTAAGCGCCTGCGGGCCAGCCAAGTGGTGGTGAGAGCGTTTGACGGATCTAGAAAGGATACAGTGGGAGAGATTGAGCTGCCGGTGGAGATCGGGCCTTATACTTTTGACATTTCTTTCCAAGTACTGGATATCACGGCCAGTTACAACATGCTCTTAGGGAGGCCCTGGATTCATATGGCTGAGGCAGTTCCCTCCACCCTGCATCAACAAATAAAGTTTATTGTTGAGGGACATTTGGTAACAATCGCCGCAGAATCTGACTGCCCCGTTCCCTCTGTAAAAGGCATGCCTGTCATCCACGTGGACGAATCAGCCTAACCAATCAGCTATCAGGCGTTTGAAATCAGCACCCCTCAATACAAGCAGTTGGGAGCTCCGGAGTTAAAACTTAAGATGTCCCCCGAGCTCACCTTCATTGCCCGGGAAATGATGGCAATGAACTTCCAGCCGGGGCAAGGGCTGGGCAAGCACAGCCAAGGAATCCCCGAGCCCATCCAGGTACCAGTGCAGTCAGGCAAGGCGGGGTTAGGATATCACGGAGGTAGAAGATCGAAGAGCTCATATAAGGAAGTTCCCGTGCGGGTAACCGGAGTCCTGGTCCCGAGAACCAATGATGAACACTCCCCAAGGGCAGTCAGGCCCACATCTGAAGCAGAGGGTAAGATGGAGGTTCCCCCAGTCAAGGGAGTGGCCCAGCAGTCGGATTTCTTACAGGAAATTATGGAACAGTTCGAGAAAAAGTGCCATCTCCTGGGACAGTCAGGCCCCAGTGGAAAGGGAAAGGAAGAGATGTTTGAAGGCAAGCAGATCATGCCATTTATCAATTGGGCCGGGTTAGAAGTGCCCGAGGAAAGTGAAAATGAAAGCCGAAACCAAGTTGCCGCAATCATAGAGGAGGTGCCAGATACAGAGATCCCCTCCATCACTAGCTATAAAACCAAAGTGATCCTCAGGAATTGGACCGTGCAGCCAGTAGTATCCAGAAAAGGGTAAATGCAGGAGTGTCCGGGAATCTTGTCCAGTAGGGGGATCAAGGGGTTTTTAAGACGGTGTTTTTGTTTTTATGTATCTGCACGTCTATTTCATACTTTTGTCATGATTATTGAAAAGGAAGTCATGTACCTAATGTTTATATATATGACAAATATTTTTGTTTCATGTCAGGTGTACCGATTTGAGTCATTCTAGCCTAACAAACGATTTTCCAAATTTGAAAGAGGATTATGATTTTGATATAGAACTGGATTTCGATTTGATGGGAATTGAGCAGGACGAAGCAGATGATGACGACGCTCCCGACGAGATCAAAGAGTGGGTCGAGGATAAACCCAAACCCAACCTGGACCAAACCATCACCATCAACATAGGAAACCCTGAGAATCCCAAAGAGCTGAAAATTGGGGCAGACTTGACTCCAGACCAGAAAACAGAGATAACTGAACTATTGAGCCAATATGAGGATGTGTTTGCTTGGTCAGACGAAGACATGGTCGGTTTGTCCATGGATATTGTGGTACATCGATTGCCTATCAAGGAGGGTTTCAGGCCAGTTAAGCAGACGCTGAGAAAATTGAAACCGGAGTGGAGCTTAAAAGTGAAGGAAGAGATAGTCAAGCAATTCAAGGCTGGGATCATCATGGTGTCTACTTACCCAGAATGGCTTTCCAATATAGTCCCCGTGGCAAAGCCTGGAGGAAAGGTGAGAGTGTGCGTGGATTATAGGGATCTAAACAAGGCCAGTCTTAAGGATAACTTCCCAGTGCCTTTCATACACATCTTGGTGGATAACACAACTCAGTATGAAATGTATTCATTTGTCGATTGTTTCGCGGGGTATCACCAGATAATGGTGGCGGAAGAGGATCGAGAAAAGACTGCCTTCATCACCCCATGGGGCACATTTTGTTATAGACGACTTGCTTTCGGCCTCACAAATGCAGGAGCCACTTATCAGAGAGCCATGATGGCCCTGTTCCACGACATGATGCACAAAGAAATAGAGGTTTACGTGGATGACATCATTATGAAATCGAGGGCGGAATCTGACCATGTGACTCACCTTAAGAAGCTATTTGAGCGGCTCAGGAAGTATAATTTGAAGCTCAATCCAGCCAAATGTGCCTTCGGGGTTCAGTCAGGTAGGCTCCTTGGATTCTTGGTGAGCAATCGAGGCATCGAACTGGATCCGGCTAAGATCAGGGCTCTTGTGGATATGCCAGCTCCCCGTACAGAGAAAGAGATAAGGGGATTTTTGGGGAGGATAAACTTCATCAGTCGGTTCATATCCCATCTAACCACCACCTGCGAACCAATCTTCAAACTGTTAAAGAAAGATGCCTCCCGGAAGTGGAACGGTCAATGCTAAAAGGCCTTTCAGACTATTAAGAAGCAATTAACAGAAGCGCCAGTGCTGGTACCGCCAAAGGACGAGATTCCCCTTTTCCTGTATATATCCGTGAATGATATGGCGATGGGTTGTATGCTGGGGCAGAAGAGTGAATCCGGTAAGGAGCATGCCATTTATTACCTCAGCAAGAGATTCAGCAGCTGTGAACAGAATTACACGCCGATCGAGAGAACATGTTGCATCTTGGCCTGGGCTACTATGAGGTTACAGCATTACCTCCATGGACACACTACCTATTTGATCTCGCGGATCGACCCCTTGAAGTATATATTTGAGAGACCAATGCTGAATTGTCGATTGTCAAGGTGGCAGTTAATCCTCCAGCAATTTGACATCCTGTATGTTACCCAGAAAGCTATGAAGGGGCAGGGAATCGCAGATCAATTATCAAAGATGCTGACAGGGGGGATGGAGCCTTTAGAGACTTTCCTACCGGGTGAAGACATACTGTGGGTCCAGCAGGCGAGGTGTGATGACGAAGGGCAGTTTTGGAAAACGTATTTCGACGGTGCCATGAATGCTGAAGGGGCTGGGGCTGGAGCGGTCCTGGTCTCCATTACGGGCGAGCAATACCCTATTCTCACCAAATTAAAGTTCAGTAACTCAAACAATACGGCTGAATACGAAGGATGTATATTGGGACTGAGATTCGCCCGCAATATGGGAGTGAAAAGATTAGCCGTATTCGGGGATTCAGAGTTGGTAATTAGACAGGCAACAGGGGTATATGGCACTAAGGAGCTTCGGTTACTCCCCTACCACCGGTGTATGATCTGATTAATGCAAGAATTTGAAGACATAGCTTTCCGACATATTCCCAGGGGGCGGAATGACTTTGTTGATGCATTGGCCACCCTGGCTTCGTTAGTCCACGTACTCAAAGGCAAAGCCACTCCACAGGTTGAAATAACAGTACAAAATGCCCCCGCTTACGAAGAATACATATCGGAGTTGTCAGAAGATGTGGCTCAACCAAATCAGCCCTGGTATCATGACATTCAGAAATACTTGAGGGATAGATCTCTCCCCGACCAAGCAAACCGAACGGAAAGGCAGAGAATCCAGAAGATGGCGATGAAATTCTATTTAAGCGGAGATTCCCTGTATAAGAGGGATGTAGGCTTGGGATTATTGCGATGTGTAGACGAGACTCAAGCACAGAAAATCATGGGCGAAGTGCACGGTGGAGTATGTGGGCCGCATATGAGTGGACCAATGTTGGCCAAGAAAATTCTGAGAACAGGGCACTACTGGCTATCACTTATGGCTGATTGTGACGATCATGTCAAGCGATGTTTCCAATGCCAAGCACACGGTAATGTGATGCATGCGCCTCCTAATGAACTGCATTGTATGACTTCCCCTTGGCCGTTCTCCATGTGGGGTATGGATGTTATCGGGCCCGTGGAGCCCAAAGCGAGCAACGGCCACCGGTTCATTTTTGTCATGATTGACTATTTCACTAAATGGGTGGAGGCAGCTTCTTTCCCCAAAGTAACGCAGGAAGTTATAGTCAGTTTCATCAAGAACAATGTCATTTGCCGATACGGACAGCCTGAAATCTTGGTGTCCGACAATGCCAAGAATCTGAACAATGCCCTTATGAAAGAATTGTGCGCGCAATTCAAAATCAAGCATCTCAATTCTGTCATTTACAGGCCCAAAATGAATGGGGTCGTGGAGGCGGCGAATAAGAATATAAAGAGAATTATGGCGAGAATGTCTGCCAATCATCGGGGATGGCCGGACTTGCTACCCCTCACACTGTTTGCATATCGGACATCAGTTCGTACGTCTACAGGGGAAACCCCTTACGCCTTGGTATATGGGATGGAGGCCGTTTTGCCAGTAGAGATGGAGATGGCATCCCTCCGAATTTTGCTCGATGCTCGGATTGACAAGGAGGATTGGATACAAAGTCGATACGACCAGTTAGCCTTGATAGATGAGAGAAGAGTGGCGGCTATATTACACGGTCAGTTGTATCAGCAACGCATTTCTCGATCGTACGACAAAAAGATACGGTCCCGAAAGTTCAAGGAAAATGATTTAGTGCTAAAGAGGGTCATGCCCTGTCAAGACGAAGCCAAGGGGAAATTCGCTCCAAATTGGGAAGGACCCTTTGTGATCAAGAAAGTCCTATCTGGAGGGGCCCTCATCCTACAAGAAATGGATGGCGAGGTATTACCGCAGCCCCTGAATTCTGACTCTGTGAAACGGTTCTATGCTTAAAAAAAAATAAAAAATAAAAAAATTCCTTCTATCTCCCTTGTAACTCGAACTGCGTAGGACCTGATCTCCTGACCTTGTGGGAGTACGTAGGCAGCCATCATGGCGCGGTCCGTTCTATACAAAATAATAAACCTTGTCCCTGTACCAAACCCATTTCCGGAAAAATCCCGAAACCCTACTTTGACAAATACATTCCGAGTCTTCCCCAAACCTAGCCACATAATTAGCCCAAAGTCCGAGACTCGCTTCGATGAAATCAAAGGGGGCACGCGGCAATATCTGTGGAGTTCCAATCAAGACTTGAGGAGAGAAATAAGGCGATATATCAAAATCATAATCGGCTGGATAAAATGAGGATCCAATGAAGGGCGGCGATGCATCAAAAAGGGAAATGACTAAAACCATAAATATTTCTCTATATATACAAAACATTTTGATTACAAGTCTGTCTTCTAAATAAAAGTGATGAATCTGACATAGTCCGTGCAGGAAATAAAATCATCTACAGGTCGGAGACCAGCTGGAGCAGGATAGACAGAATAGTCGAGGCATCATGAACCTTCGGCTCACCCGCAATCTGCTGTCCCATCATGTCAATCCGAGTCAGAAGAGCAGCAGCGCTGGTAAGAGTCGCAGAATGACCCTCCATGACAAATCTGACCTGCTCGATAACACTATCTCTGGCAGAGAGGGCGACATCACAAGCTAGTACGGCAGCATCCCGCTCCGCGTGCGCGGTATCCCTCTCAATCTCGGTGGCACTCAAGGCAGACCGGAGTCGGGTACCCTCAATCATTAATCTCTGGGTCCGATCCGCCAAATCAAGGGAAGGGACATGTACCGAAGCAGAAACCTCCTCAACCCCAGACCTGGGCGCTAATCCTGAAAGCTCCATAGGAATGACCGCATCTGAACTGGTCTCATCAGGGAAAAGTCCTCGAGAACCACCCAATACCCCAGTTGGATCAAAGTTGGCAATCTCAGAATCTCCTTGCAACCATAACAGATAATCGGGTGTCTGACCGAGGTGACTATCCCCAAACTCGTCCGCGACCCTATGTGACCAAAGATCGTATACCCTCAGCAACTCCCTCTCCGTCTGAGGCGATATGAGAAATCGGTAGTCAGCAGCTACCGTAAAAAGATGGAGATCCTGCATCTGGTCAAACTGCCCCATGACCGCTAAGGGATGATAAGTCGTCACCCCCCTCAAGCCAAGGAGAGGGAGGAAATCAAAAGGTGGCACATGAGTCAGGAAACTCTGGAAGGAGCAATAACCCGAATAGATCAGAAGATGGAAAGGTTCCTCAATGGCCGATAAGAACTCCCTCCATGAGGCTGTATCCGTGCATCGCCGGGGACGGAAAGAGAACTGCATGGCAAGGCTGTGGCTGAAACAGAACCCGTGTCGACGAAACTGCCCGATGGGTCTGAGGTGGCTCATGAACCATACGTACAGCAAAGTAAAGCTTCCCCTGAATATGCGACCAGAGAAGGAATGGCAGTACGAGGCCGATAGGTAAGTCTCGGCAAGTATCATGGGAAGGGTAGTATGATCCTCCTGAAGGGCCTGAACCGCTACGATAACCCGCATATCCAGGAGGGCGTCCCCTACGGGCATGTACAGGGCTGATATGACACAAGCCATCAAAACATCCACTCTCAAAGCTCCCCAGCGCTCCTCAGATACTGAAAAATCACTAGGGAATCGAGAGAAGCTATCCACCGAGCCAAATCTGTCAACCAGGAAGGATAGAGGAACAAGGTGGCTCGAGGAGGTCACAGATAGCAGGGCTGTCCTCCGCAAGCCTGTGAAAGTCAGGAACTGGCGGCGCATATGGCCAGAGGTAACCCGTGCACAGGGACCATCCACGGATAGGCCGGTGAATCGAGCGTACTCCTCAAGAGTGGGGGTCAGATACTCCATCCCAAACCTGAAAACATGTCTGTCAGGGATCCAACAACTGAGAATGCCGTCAACAAAGCCCGGCGGCACCTGGAATGATAAAAGAGAAAAGGAATGTCCCAGAAGACCCTCTGCAATGATTCGGTCGGAGGGTAGCAAACTATCCAGCCACGAAAGGAACCGGCCAATGATCCTTGAGGGGGCGCGAGGGCCCACGCGAACCACATCTATGGAGTACATATGTAAAAAGCAGTATGAAAAGACTATACAGGGGTTAAATTTTTCTTTATCCACGTATATAATAAATCATGCATCATACAAGCTATAATGGAATGAACGGATCATCAAAAGTAAATGATTGTGCATAAAATAAAATAAGTCTGTACATAATACGTGAAATGAGAAATGATAATAAAACGAGCAGGTTTAAATACAGAGATCCTAGCCTATCAAAGTCTAATCAGTGAAATCTATGCCATCAATGAAGGCATCATCGTCAAACTAATCTGCAGGCAAGTCCCGGGGAATGGCAGCCTCATCCTCAAAATTAAGGTCTTGGCAGGAATAAGGCAGAACTGGGGCATCCGATGTGCCGGGGCCCGCGCCAAAATCAGATCCCTGCGGGTCTGCAGCATAAGCCTCCTCATGATCTCGGCCCAAGCTCCGAACGAAGAGAGATAACTGATCCACCCTCCGAGTGAGGGAAGCAATCTGGTCCGAATGGGTGGGGACACGGACACACTCCATCAAATCTGCCATCATCACCGACCCGTGAACCAGGTCTCCGAGGAAGAAGGTAGCCCGGGTCTGAGGACCGATAGTGCGGGGTCTCCACCAGGCACTGAAGCTCTCGCTCGTATGAGGACCGACAGAAAGCATATATCCGTCCTCCCCGGCCATCAGGGCCTCTAGAAGGTGGGCATCCGCAAACCAAGCTCTCTCTGAGGGAGGGGCCAAAGGGATACGAGCCTCCCCAGTCACACATCTGATGGCGCGCTCCCCCAGATACAGCTCCCATCCACCATAGGTCAGAAAAGGAATACGGCAAGTGGACAAGGCATGCTCCAGGTCCGCGGCATAACCACCGGCAAGGCCAGCCGCCAAATGATCCGCCGTGTAAGGAACCCAGGTCACATCCGCGGACGAGATCAGCTCTAACTGCAGCCGACAATGAGCGAAACTATCGGACACTGGGGTCTCCTCGAGAGTACTATGATGCCATCTGCGACCCCTGGGATAAGTCTCTGGGCCGAGGGTAGTAACGGGCCGCAAGCAGGGTAGTCTCTCGTAAGCCCAGAACTGTCAAACAAAATAGAAAAGCCATAAGTAGCAGGAAGGAACAAAGAAATGGAACGAAACGAGAACTATATGATAAAAGGGACCTACTAGCAGGAAGGGGTAGAAGCCGAGCCAAGCATCGGTCTATCCCTCTGAGCGGAGACGAAGACCCTAGAGGAAGTAAGCGAAGGTGAAAGAGCCCCAATAGTAATCCCCGATCCGGTCAACATCCCTGGTGGCTCCGACGATGCTGAAATGGATAGTCGAGGAGTTGTTCCCCAGAAAACAGACCTTCATAATGGTCAGAAACAGACGGCGGAGCAGAAAATCACGAGCAGACCGGTCCTCAGGGAATGGCTCGAAGAGGACCCCTCCAATGGCATCTACAGCCAAGGCTCCCGATCGAATGCTGCGGGCCTTAAAGACCTTATCATGGGGAGAGTATCCCAACAGGGATCGAACAGCTGCGGTGGTAATGTCAGTCTCCAGAGGGACCCGGGGTCCAGAAAACTCCACCCCAGTGATATAACGCCAGTCGAGAGGGGTCAACATCAGCTCACAGTCAAGAAGATGAAGCGACTGTGTATGGTGGAACCAGCGATCAGCTAGAGCCCTCATATAACCCCACGGACACCGGCGAGGGGCAATGGTGAAGAAATGTCTGAAACCCCAGGAATCTACCATCCCCCTATAGTCGGAATGCAATGCATGATAGAGAGTGTAGATGCTAAACCAGTTGCCCCGAGGCTGGGTAAACTCAGGAACCTGTGACAACCATCAAAAGTCAGGCATGGTAACCATACGGATTTGAATGAACTTAAACGACGGATATACCTCGTTAGCCGCCAAGTAGGCTGAGGGATGACTACTGAGAACTGGACCGAGCAGATCAGGTATCCTGGCACGGGCCCCTGGTAAGGTCCGACGCGTGGGGGGAGGAGCCGCTGTGCCCGAAGGGCCCGCCTCTGCCTCAGCTGGGGCATCCTCGTCAACATCCTGCTGAACGGGGCGAATGATAGACTCCGCCAATCTACGGGAATGACGGGTCAGAACGGGAGCTGGAGCTGGGGTGGCCGCTCTGCGACGTCGGACACCCGCCACCCGGGGCACTGCGGAGCCACTGGGAGCATCAGGATCCATGGCTGAAACGACATGACGAAAAGGAGGTACATCCTTAGCTCGTTATCTTTCAAAAATCTTATTGCATATTGCTAAAAATCATAGGGCAGCATGACATGTTTATGAAATGAAAATGCATGAATAAATCCCTAGGGGTGCGCTAGATTTCCCGAAATTTTGGCAGAGTTTCGTTTGTAAAATGGACATCCCGTGCACGATCCGATATGTTTAATCAAGTCAGGCAACCAACAAATCCCAAATGCAAGTGAAAATAATGCACCATGAGCATGAAATGACTGAAATCATGATTTTTCAAAGTATATAAAGCATGACTGCAAGACCCATTTGTTTATATATGCTACGGCTAACCCCAATATCTTATATAGGCATGCATTACTAAGATCAAAATATTTTAAACAAGTAAATACATAGTCAAATGAAAGCGGAAATGAAAGAAAAAGGAGTTAAAATGTTACCCAAAGTGCGTAGAGGGATTTAATCGGAGCAGATTTGGCCAAAAGATGTCCAAAAGACGAAAAAACCGGGTAGGGGACGAGGAAAATCGAAAACAAGAGAAAGGGACAGCGAAAAAGTGAAAAGAAAGTGGGGGTCGCGATCTGAAGTAGGGACCGATCCCAGCCACAGATGCATCTGCGGCTGGTCCCGGTGACCCTTTTTGCCTCCCTTTTGCTACCCGAGTCAACCTGCAACGAGTCCCATGTTAAGATATAAGATTTTAGAAATACCTGACCCAATTGAAAAACGACCCGTCAGATACGATACCTGACCAATTGAAAAACGACCTGTCAGATACGATACCTGACCAATTGAAAAACGACCCGTCAGATACAATACCTGACCAATTGAAAAAAAAAAACAAAAACGACCCGTCAGATACGATACCTAACCAATTGAAAAACGACCCGTCAGATGCGATACCTGACCAATTGAAAAAAAAACAAACGACCCGTCAGATACGATACCTAACCAATTAAAAAATGACCCGTCAGATACGATACCTGACCAATTGAAAAAAATGACCCGTCAGATACGATACCTGACCAATTGAAAAAACGACCCGCCAGATACGATACCTGACCAATTGAAAAACGACCCGTAAGATACGATACCTGACCAATCCAAAACCGACCGTCGGATACGAAACCCAAGCGACATCCGTTCGTGAAATTTGAATCGACCCCTACCCGATCATGCTGAACGCGGCATTTGCATTATCTCAACATATGCATTGCATCGTTAAAGCACGTACTGTCTTTCCCGTGCGTTAGGTGCCTACTTTCTTTATCATGTTTATTTTCATATGTCATTCCATAAACATGATAAAGAGGGGCAGCTGTAGACACCCAAATTTTGCACTTGTGTACTAACCCTGACAGGAGGGCAAAATCGTCAATTGACCCGACATACGAAAGGGAGAGGTGGGCGCCAAAACGCAGCTCCCACCACGGCTTACGATCAAGGCTGTCAAACGCAAAACGAGAATTGCGTCATTTGAGGCGAGACCTACGGGCAATCCAGACAAAGCCCGATGCGATCGCCAAAGAAGGCCAAGGACCACGGCAATTACAGCATTAGGGTGGGGTCCCGATGCCGGGAAACCATTCCCAGAATTGATTCATGTATCAAGGAACAACATTCCAAAATAATACAGCAGAAATTGGCGAATTAAGACCGCGTGGCACGAACTTCGAGAAAAAGGAGCCGGACAGCCGCGGATGCAATCGCGGCCGCCGACAAAGGGGGCAGGCTCGCGGCTCGAGGGCGGCACACGGCAGCCGAGGCGACGGCTCGGACGGCCACAGCAGGCCCAGCCGCAGATGCATCTGCGGCTGCCTGCTGAACCAGTATAGATCGCCATTTTTCCACCCGAGAAGAAAAGAAGAAGAAAAAGAAAGAAAAATAGAGAGAGAGAGACCGCGCGGGAGGAGAGAAAGAGGTTGGATTTTTGCTAGATTCAAGCAACAAATTCCGTTTGTTGTGTTAATTAGTTAGGTGATCTTGTGGTGTAATCCCTTTTGTGATATAAGAAGCTTGAATCGGCATTTTGCAAGGTGAAAGGAGTGTGTTATTGAGTTTTATTTTGTTGTATTGATAGCATAATGTTATGATTGGTATGTGATGTAGTTTATTGTTATATGTTGATAAAGGATCCGTGGATTAGGGGTTGTTAGCGAGGTTTCCATCGGAAAGTAACTCCTCCTAACGCCCCGATGACATCCGTACGGTGATATATCGTTCGTTGTGGTAATGAGTAGTTTGTAGTGATTGAGTTGTGATATTTGAGCTATGTAGTATGATAGCAATGTTCAATATTGTTAGATTTGGCTTAGTATTAGTTGTGTAGCGGTTTGGGGTGACTGTGAGCCTAGGGAGGAGACCCTCGTGGTCAAATCCCGATGATGGACGTTTTGGCATATGTAATCCTTGTATAGAGTCCATGGATGTGTATTTTGTAATATCGGGCCTTAAAACGATACCAAGTCGTGTTCGGGTTAAGGCCCCGTAATAATAATAAAATATGTGATTGTGGGTGTTGGGGGTTGTCTGGATGGCTCACATGCCCATGAATAGCCCCGACACGTTTTGGGATGTTTGTCTTAATTTACGACACAAAAAATGGTTTTCCAAAATAAGGCAAAAAATGAAGATTTTATAAAAGTGATCAATTTAGGATTTTAGATTCACGAGGTTTAAAATTAAGAGTTTTGGCGAACTTTAATCCTTGGTTGACGAAAAAGGCTATATTTGGTTTTAAAATGTCATAAAAGATGTTTTCGAAAAATAACTAAACGTTTTCATTAAACTTTGTGCATAGGGTTAAAGAGTTCTAGAAGTTGCCTTCATTTTATTTATATTAACTATTAGAAGGCAATTTATAGTCTCGATTCCTATTTGACAAAAGTTTAAAACTATTGTTTTCTAAAATGACATCTAATAAAAAACCCTCAACATTTTCGAAATTAAAATCAATCTTTCTCATAAAAAGCGAAGCCTCGTCATTTGGGTCAAAGGACGTTTAAACACTTTCCCGATAAAACACATTTGCCATATAAAATCAAAGCAACTTTATGCAAAAGGACACCACAAACCTCCATTTAGGCACACACACACACACACGCAACTCACGCATTTTTTGGATTTTAAAAGGATAGGAAAACATCGAGATTGCGGTAACCGTGTTTCACGGAAGTCGGGGGGTGCCTAATACCTTCCCCTCGCTTAAGCAAGCCCCCGAGCTCTATGAATCTCGGTTTGCGAACCAACTGAATTGGAGTCACATATGAGCCAGCGATTACGAAAACAAAATTCGGATGAGTTGGTACATCCATTTCAAATATACCAACTGGCGACTCTGGTTAATTGGCTCATTATAAAATCGACCTTTCGAAACCCCGTCGACATTAAGCCGACCCTTTTCAAAATCACATTTAATTCAAAAGGCTAAAATTGGAAAGGGCTTTTAATTATTAAAAAACGAAACGACGAAAATCCCGGCGTCGACAGCTACCACATGCACTTTTAACAACTATATAAGTTCACATAACTTCTAACTGCACATTCTAATGCACTTTACAGATTACAAATTGGTTTAATGGTAATTTATAGCCTAATATAGTAATTTCTTCAAACAAATCACACTTTTTCACCTTCAAAGCATTTTGTAAGCTATTTAACATAAACACACATGTGATTTCCTCGTGATAAACCTTCTATCCTAGGTTTTCATTAAATTTAGTAACATAACACACATGATTAAGCCTTAAATCATAGTTTCTAGCTAGAATATGCATATGAATAGTGCACCACCTTTACAACATAATTTCCAAGCCTAGGGTTTCATCACATACAACACATATGTCACATAAATTCTCACAACTTTACATCTAGCCATTAATTCATGCATGGTTACCTTTACACTAACACTTAATCTCATAATCGTCAATTTTCATGGCTTGAACTTAAGCATACCTTCTTGAGCTTGTCGTTCTTCTAGCTTCAAAGCTTGCAAGGTCTTTATTCGTTACTTTGATGGCTATTACTTCTCCTTTTGACCACTTCTTGCACTTGAGTCTTGTATGATTTCGTGGAATTTCTCGAACTCATGGAACCCTAGCTCCTTTCTCTCTCTTTCTCTCTTTAGCCGACAACTTGGATGAATAAAGAATGAACTAGCTAGGTTAATATATATATATATATATATATATATATATATAATCCCAACAACTAACTCATCCATGGTTAGCTTAACTCTTGCATGGTTAGGGGTAGTTATATCATTTCCCTTCCATCTTTAATGGCACAATGGACATTTCACACAACTAGGATACCATGGGCATTTTAGAACTTGACAAGGGCATTTTAGTCATTGCCACCAAAATCTAGCAAATTTAATTCCTTAAAATCCATAATTTACTTATTTTTTCATCCAAATCAATTCCTTTTTTTATCCAAACTTGTCCCATTATGCTTGACTTTTATTGCATCATCAAATAATCTATTATTATCTTAGCCCATATCACCTATCACATTTCAAATTACTAATTTCTCTTAATTAATTATAATAATTATCAATAAAAACAAATTTGCATAATATTCCATATTAAATTTTCCATGAATCATTTTTGGTTCCATTCAATAAATTCTAATTTTCCAACATCTCGATTAGTCAATTTACTCACCTATTTTCATAAAACCGCTTTCTCAAGAAGCGATCCTTGACCGAATTACGAAAAAACATCGTCCTTTATCCTTATAAACTTATAATCCCATTTTTACGATTTTTATGTTCCTTGAACTTATTTACTTGGCACACCTAATACCAATTTGCAACACACTTGCATACGACACTATTCCTGTACATTCTCAGGGGTATTTTTTCCTGTATCTATACATCATATACATGATTATCCTATTTCAATCATTCCACAGTATCAAATTTCTTAATAACCTCAAATATTCAACAATCTTTAACCGTATCATTCCATTAATCCTTAATAGACCAATTCAGTCATACAGTTCTTTCTTCACTGCACATACATACCTACCTTACCATTTTTATATCCTCGCCTCTCCAGGTCTATTAATTAAGCTCGTCTTTCACATCCATAACCAAACATCAATTATTATGTTTTTCTAATTTTCATAATTCTCTAACTTGAACTCTTCTTTCTCTATCTGCTCAAATACATACATAAACATATATTCATACATGCGCTCTATCACCTGCTGACACGATATAGTGTCTTACCATATTTCCTTTCAAATTACCTTAGTGTAGGTATTACCATTAATTATTCATCTTAAATCCATTCTATTTCCATTTCATTATAGAAATTCATACATGTAATAATTGCATTATCTGCTACGTTGCTAATATACGTTAAATACATAACTAGTCCTTATACGTTCAATAGACCCTTATTAAGCAAAGAGTCCCTCTTAAGCATTTCAACCACATAGGTCATTTATAGCAAATTGCTCACGTAATAAATCATATTTAATCTTTCTTACACTTTCTGTCATTCAAAACTAGGTTTTAATCCTCTAACCTTTACTTAATTAATCATAATCCTCAATTGAAAATCCTATAAAAATTTGGGATGTCACACAAACTCTCACAACCTAATTGGGATTAAATCTACCAGTAACTTATGCCCTTTTTATCTCAATGCAACAGTTTCTAAGCACATGTCTAATAGGAACTACTTCTTTAGTTGCAACTTCTATATTCAAAGGACACTCTAAATTTTCTAGAGGTAAATTTAAACGCTGAGCAAATTCATCAAATATGAAGGAACATGTAGCACCTGAATCAAATAATAGATAGACATTTATATTATTGATTGAAAGAATACCTAACACCACGTTCTTGGCAGTGACGGTGTCCTGCATGGTTACGTTAAAAGTTCTGGCATTTGGACAATTTGGTTGGGCAAGTCCTGTGATAGTCAGTTTACTTTGGTTGCCTTTATTATTGTTTCCTCCTTCCGAGCCTTTCTTCGGATAGTTCCACGCCAGATGATCTAGTGATCCACATACAAAGCATCCTTTTATCTTCTTTGGGTTAAGGCAATTGGGAGAGAGGTGTCCCTCCTGCATGCAGTTATAGCACATATTTCTACCTTTCCAGCATTTTCCTTAGTTACTCTTCCCACATTTTGCACATACCTTATTTCTCTTCTTGAATCCTTTTTGCTGATTACCCAATGGGTTGTTGTTGTTGTTGTTTTTACTCTCCCATTTTTTCTTACTCGAATTACTACCCCTACTATTGACTCCTTTGCTTTTACCTCCATTCTTCTTATTTCTCTTCTCTATATTGTATTAACTTAATGTCTCACTCCCTCTTACTGCAAGGATGGCTTTCTCTAATAACATTTCGAATGAATCGATCTGAAACACAGACACTTTACTATACAACCACGACTTCAACCCTTGTTCAAATTGACAAGCTTTCCTTTCATCCGTATCCACTTAGTGTGGGGCAAATCGCGCTAATTCATTAAATCTGGCGACATACTGCGACACCGTCATGTTTCATTGCTTTAGTTCAAGATATTTCAGCTCCATACTTCTTTACATACTCCTTGTAAAATAATTCTTAAATAAAAGCTCCTTGAAACGCTCATATGTCACTACACCCTCACCTGCAGGTTGCTGGTTGGCTTCCCACCAATAGCTGACTTCACTTTTTAGCATATAAGTGGCAAATGTTGTTTTCTGCTCCTCTCCAACACTCGCAATGACAGAAGACTTTTCTATTTCCTTCACGCACGTTTGGGCTTCTATCGAATCTGAGCTTATCCTAAATTCAGGTGGACTAACACTCTTAAAGTCCTTAAAACTAGTTATCTGAGGTACTAGGGGATTTGGGTTCTCAACATTTTGGTTCCTTCCTTGAAACAAATTGACTAACAAATCCACAAATCATTGCATAGGGTCCACCTGATCCCTTAGTTAATTAATAGATGCTTTTGGGATTTCTTCTGTGGTTTGACGTCTACGCAATGAAATTTTCTTTTTAATAACACTTTATATTATTATTTCATCAATTATTTGAACAATTTTATCTAATGAAATATTTAATATTAATAGAACACATTTAATAAAAGAATTATATTCATATACCACTTGTTTAATATATCATGCATTACATCCTGTGGCATATTTCTATAAATGCCTACATCGTTATAATCTATCTCCTAATGTATCGAAAGGTGGGGATTTACATGCATCATACCCTGCTATCAAAGTCAAAAGTTGGGGTCTACCGTCACTATCCCATATACCACATAAAAGGTCAGGATTTACAAACTCATAACCGAATATATTATTAAATTCATAAAATAAACTATCTATCAGAGCATGTGATAGAGTTAAATTATACGATATTTTTATTCCCTAATACTTAGTTTTATAGTTATTGTGTGCTTAAATGTTTAGTTATTTAGTTTATTTTGGTTTTAATAGGTTTTATAGGATTTTAGTTAATTTATGTAATTTTATAGTATTTTTATATTTCTTTTTATTTATGTATTTTTATTTATTTTTAGTGTTTTAGGTGTTTTATTTATTATTATGTGTTTTTAGGATTTTTAGTATTTTTATATTATTTTTAATTATTTTATATTTTATTTTGTAGGAAAAATAAGTTTTGGGGGCAATTTCGTAAATTATGTAAAGATCTAATGGCAAAATGGTAAATTAGCAGCGGAATGACAAAATTGTAATTAACGACCGGTGGCATTATCGTAATTACCAAAAAAGTAACAGGTGCGCATTGCGCCTGAATAGACTGAAAATGAGGATCCGCGCATTGCATGGAGGTGCGGTCAGCGGCCTTTCCAAAAACGGCGTCATTTACAATCTTCAAGGGCGTCGCGCAATGCGCGGCTGGCTGCGGTGCGCAATGCTGACATCAGGAAGTGCGTTATTGGCGTTGACCGGTCAAGGGGCTGTTTGGCAGACGCGTTAATGCACAGAAACGGGATGTTTTACGAATTTTGCTACTTTTTGATTCCAAAGTGGATTTTAATTCCAATTAGGGTTAGGATGATAATTATTTTATTTTTCTTTTATTTTTAATTGTAAATTCTATTAGGGTTTGGACAAGTTAGGAGGTTTATGGAGCCTATAAATAGATGGCATCACACACAATGTAAGATACAACTGTTCTAATAAGAAAAATTCCCTCTTCTAATATTTAGTGTTTTTTACAATTATGAGTAACTAATTTATTTTTCTTGGTTTAAGTTATTGAAGTCATCAAGATTTATACACTGTGAGATCTAATTTATTTTAATTGTTCAATTTATATTTTGAGTATTTAATATTTTTCTGTATTTAATTTTATGATTAATTCTCTTAATTGCTATGATGCATACTATTTTATTATTCGTTTAAATCTACTGCTAAATTGAATATCAAATCCGTAATTGTTTGGTCACTTTAATTTGTGATGCAACTAAGGTTAATAATTATTTTACTTATCAAAATATTATTTTATCTTAGGAAGAATATTAATCTAAATTAAATGCAGACGCTTGGATTGTGTTGTTTAGTTCAACGATCTCTCTATTTCTTTATGCTACTACTAGGTTAAATCTGTAGCGTTTGTCTGAGATTATTTAGTAGTAAGGGTTATTTAGATCGCTTGTTTTTTCTTAACTAAAATTAAGGAGAGATAGGAAAATTATTCGAATGGGAGTAATTATTCCACGTTGAATATTTAAAACATAAATTGATTTTTTCTTGCATCAGTGATCAGTTATAAATTCTTGATGGTGGATATTAACTTAAACCAAGGCTTTTTCTTCTCATTTATTTCATTAAATTACTTGCATATTTATTTTAGTTAATTTTATTTAAATTACTTCTTTGATTAAAAAACCCCCCAATTTTAGTTTACAAAACATAAAATTAAATTAATCATTCTCTGTGGGATCGACTCTTACTTACACTACTACATTAATATTTTTTCCAAAGTAAGATTATATTTTTGGGTGCTTACGACATCACACCAGCATACCACGCTCCACAACACTGTCATACTCTTGGTATCCGATATGGACCACACAGTCACGACTCTAGGTGTAGCGAGTTTGACCGTCCTTTGGTGGAAAATAGTACACCTGGTCCATCCAATGGTTGAATGCAGTGTGAAAAGTATAACCCATGTAGTCCATCTTCCTCCTCCTGCTCTTGCATCATCCTCAAGATCTCAGACCCTCTCTCCAGCATTGTCCAGCTGCTCCTCAATCTGGATCCTATCTGCAACCTCCTCCTCTAGCTGGGTCCAAACAGCCTCTCTCCTGGCCTTCACACTTTCCATTTGTAACTTAGATTGCTTTAACCTTCCTACCAATTCAACATTTCAGGCTAGCAGATGATGCACTAAATCCCCCAATTTGTGGCATCTCTTAAGGTTTCAATACAGAGAAAGCAGCGGAATTTCAAAAAAATTTCGAAACCCTAAGACAGGATCCATGCAAAAACTATATCAATTCAGAGGTTTAGATTATTTACCGATTATTCGAGATGGACAGGAGACGATGGAATTCTGAAATGACTTCGAATCTTCAACGCAATCCAGTGACTACGTCTCTACAATATCCACACGAACGCTCCGTGAACCGTCACACGATCTGCAGCAAAAGGGATCTGCGGCTAGGGTTTTAGTTTTTTCTTACGTGATTAAGACTACTGATATATCATATATATATAGTAGTTAATAAGAATTAACCAAAACCTAAAATAAATAGAAAAATAAAATCGGAATTTATATATATTATATTTTAATTAAGTCTTACTTAATTAATATACATATATACAAATTATTCTATTAATTTAAATTCGTAATTTTTAAATACTATCAATCATATTCACATATTTAAAATACTTACAATTTAAATTAATTTCCTTTCAAATACGTTCTAAGTGTGTGACCCTATAGGTTATTATTATGTTGGCAATAATTTTAAAATCATATTATAAAATTATAAACAGTGAGCGGAATCTAGTAATGCATCACTGTTAACCAAATAATAATAAGATCGGTGATTTGATACAACCTTTTTGTGACCAATGTTTTAATGTAATTTAATCCTTTTAACCTTATATCCTAGATTAAACTCGAGGCATGGAATGTGTCATACTCTTCATAATTTAATCTGAGTTTTCTTGATCAATGAGTAGACTATATAAAACAAATCACTATTTGAGCATGGCCATGCATTTCATAGTCCTACTCAATCAAGAGGCCTATGGATATCACTCCTTAATTTATAGGAGGGTTAAATTTCATCTAGATCACTCATATTCCTCAAACGATTCATGATGTACCAAATAATCACCTTTATTGTCCACCCTATTAAAGGTGACATTTGATGATATCAAAGTACATAAATTCTCGTGTAATAATATAGTTATCTCAGGTCGGAGGATCATTACATCATTGTCACTATGAGAATTTCTTATGACACTTTGCATAATGCTCCACGTAGAATTCTCACGTTGGGTCAGTCCAGTACATTGTTCTCTAACATGTACCCATGCATTGACTCAAATATCTCATATATTTATGACCAATGAGATTTGGCCATCAGTCAATCTACATACTAGTCTCAATGCATCATTGTTGTCCCATTAACAATGATACTCGACTATGGACATTTAAGAGTAATGATACTAACTGTAATTATATGATCTCATATTCAAGTCACATACTTGAAGCTATATAATTTGTATCACTATTCTAAGGACTTTTATTATGTTAACATTTATATAACGCAGTAAATAAAATAATATCATTTATTCAATCAAATATAATATCAAGAAAAGTTAAGCTATTACATCAAATAATTGGCCTCTAAGGCATAAACTCTAACAACATCGCCTCCTGACGTTCTTGGATCTCTTTCTCAAGCCCATGAACCCTATTCCGACATTCCTACTCCTCTTGCTCCAACTCCTGGACTCGGACCTCTAACTCTATGATGCGATCATCATACTCCCATAACAAATCATCCTCAAAAGTATTAAAAATCGGGGATACTCCATCGGAATCCTCAGCATGATCCTCTTCCGGATCAGACTCCCCCTGCTCTGCCTCTATTGTGAAAATGGGCTCAACTATTAGAAGTGACTCGAGATCTATATGGATGTCTCTAGGCTCATCCTCCATGATATGAATCGACTCTCCTAACTCTGGCATCCTACAACCACAAACACAAAACAAACAAACTCTATCAGTATCTCAAAATAAAATATAATTTTATTGTATGAAATGAAAGTATATTTCATGACTCAATTGACTCTATATGACAAGTTAACTAATGCGTAAAACTCTACATGAGTTTATCTCCTTCTATTCTAACACTCTTTTTTAAGGTTATAGTTTAAGGATTCTTTTTCCTAAGGTTTATAACCTAAAGCTTTGATACCAGCCTGTGACGCATCCAAATTCAGGCTACCTGTACCTCGAATCTGGTGCTCACGATCAAACACATCCATCTCATCTATCTAAGATCTAATGCGGAAATAATAATACAAATGGTAATATAATTAATATTTACATAACCATAACAATCCCAGGTTCATACAACCTTTATTAACATAATAAAATACATTAGTTCAAATTATACCAAAAGTTCCAATAATAATATCCATTACATAAAGATACTTGGGTTTGCCTATTCTTCGATCTTTTCCTTTCCCTTTGTTGGTTTGCCAAAATATGGCGTACGTATAATAAAATTATACAAACACAATATAAGGAATTAAAATCATATTTAAATTTTTTCTACAAACCAATAACTAGGATATTTCTTATGTAACTATTATTAATTGAGGAATGATAAAAGATTTATACATTTGTAGAACCAAGCTTACACAGATACAAGTTCAACTCCCTTTAATCCTTTACGTTCTTCATCAAATTTACCGATTAAATTTCAACAATCAATGTTCGCTCCTTAAGTGTAAAGCTTATAGAGGTTATCCACTAAGAGATATATGAATTAAAGAAATAAATTTTGGTTTTTTCAAATCATGGGTGACTAACCCTAACTCTCTCTCTCTCTCTCTCTTTCTCTCTCTAACTCCTTAGATCAGATAATTATGAAGTACTCTATCAATTCTTGTGAAAAAAGTGTAATATTAATCTATAATAAGACTCTTCTTATTTATAGATATAGACAACCCTCCCATACTATTTAGGATTATGATTTTAATTTAATTTCTAATTCAATTAAGAACTAAATTAATTAATTATAATTCCTAAACCATTTAGGAACTTAATTATTTAATAATAAGAGTACTTCTTATTAATTAATTACTAAACCATTTAGTAATTTAATTAATTATTATAGTTACAATTCCTAAATCATTTAGGAACTAAATAATAATAATAATAATAATAATAATAATAATAATAATAAGAAGAAGAAGAAGAAGAAGAAGAAGAAGAAGAAGAAGAAGAAGAAGAAGAAGAATTCTCTTATTAATTTATAATTAGTATTTCTAAAATACTAAATTATAAATATTAAGCTATTTAATTTACTCTATAATCATAATATAAATTAAATATACTTAATTTATTATTACGATTATGCTATCCACTTCTAAAATAAATATTACTCTTTTGCGGTGTGACCCTTAAGGTTTTCCATATTACCATATTAAACCCGTTGTAGAATAAATTATTTAGAATCATTCTAATCTTATATATATGTAAATGAATTAAACTATTTAATTCATTTAATAAATAATATTTATTCCACAATAAGGATAAACTCCCTTAACAATTAATCGACTATCCAGATAATATAGGTTTCAATATTTGATCGTAAAAGATCATTTCAGCGAATAGTTATTGTACAATTCAATCTTTTACCACTCAATGTCCTAATCAAATACAACACATAGAATTGCTATCAAGTCTTATTTCATTTGATCATATGTATTTCAATTCACAAATGTACAACTCTAATGTAAATTAGAAACACTTTTCTAATTTTTATTCTACATTGGCCAAGGATTTCTGAGTTATCATTTATCGAATTACATAAGACATTCTCTTACTTTAGTGGAAGTGGTAGATCATTTGTTGATCATTCACCTACCTCCATGTATAACTTATTATATCCAATCATACCCTTGGATATATCCCAAAGGTCTTAAGGAATATGTGAAAGTATAACTTATCATACATAAGGTACTATGATGTTCTCAAGTTCGAGGATCACTTATACTACTATCACAAAAGGAACTCCTATTAATAGACAAGTAAAACTCCATTAGGTGTTCCTTGAGCGAGTCACGTTCAGTGAACTTATTCTCTAATAATCACCTACATACTTGTTTTAGTGTCTATACACAAATGATTATAAGATCAATCATCCTCTTCATATGAGCACACATAGTATATACTAATCTATCTGAATTCACTAATCCCCATTTTAGTGATCTCATGATTAGGAATATTTTAGTTTTGAGCTATCTTGAATGTAGATATCATTAGCATAATCAATATTATGATTCTAAAAGCATTGCTCAAAACTATGAGTTTATTCATGTAATTAGTTCAGTAAATTAGTCATGAATAAAGAAATGCCTTGATATTTTTATTAATAAATCAAATAAGATTACAAAGTATGTGTATATCACATCAAATGTGATTGGCTTGAGGGCATACTACTTTTAATCTCCCACTTGCACTAAAGCTAAGCCCTTTGCTATTCCTATTCTATTCTTCTCTAAGTGGCATACGAATTGCTTAGTAAATACTTCAGTTAATGGATATGTAATGCTGTACTGAGAGTCTACCATCTTTATGGTGTCATTTCCTTTTTAATGATTCTTCTAATTATACGGAATTGTTGCAACACATATTTGAATTTCATATGAGACCTAGGTTCTTTGACGAATTAAACTCCTTTAATGCTAAGAACTATTCCATGTTCTGTAATGAACTTGTTGAACTAAACAATCACTTTTACAACTTCACTTATAGTTATTTACTATATCTTTGTCACTAAATTAGCAACTCTTTGGTGTTTGAAACTTTTTTAATTCACTGCACTACCGTTCAAGTTAATCATATAACCTAAAACGGATATGTTGTTTTCTTGGTTAGTCTAAAAAAACTTGAGTCTGTTAAGCCCTTTAGTTTTAAATTAGACCCATAATTAGAAACTCTTTTCTAATATTCTTCTTCAGGATCGAATTGATATTTGCTTATCATACATAAGTAATATCATGCCTAGTACATATCAACGAATCAATGTTCGTTCCTTGGGTAAAGTTAAGCATCCTTTATAATCTATCTCTATAGACCTTTATCCATAACATAATGTTATGATGCATCTCCCAAGTCCTTGATGGATAGGTGTTTAAACAACTATATCTTCACTGATTATAGCATCGTTATGTTATTCCTTATTAGTAGTATATCATCATATAGTACTAGGAATGTCACAGTGCTCCCACTAACCTTTTGTACACACTTGGTTGATCCTTATTTTTTATAAAATCAATATCCTTTAATTGTCTCATCAAAAACGGATGTTCTATCTTTGAGGAACTTGTTTCAATCCATTATTGGATCATTGTAGCTTACATCTTTGATTTACTCCATCTTTATGGAAACAAATCCCCGTGGATGTATCATACATATATCATCTTTCTATAGTAAGCTGCAACGGTTTAAACATTTTTATTAGTGAAAGGTTTCATCATAGGTAACTTCTTGATCTTGTATGAAACATTTTTGCCACTAGTCAGGTCTTATAAGTCTCCACCTTGCCATCTACTTTAGTCTTTTTAAAAGATCTATTTTAAAGTTCATGGTCAATAAATATTTCTCTTGAGTTTCTACTCATGCTTCATCGTATATAACTGGATCATCATCCACTATAATGCATATCTTATCATCAACATCTATGATGAATCCATACCTTTAAGGTATCTTCGGTACTAAATCAGATTTACGATTTAGTTGTGGTACAATAGGTTCAATTACTTGAATAGATTCCTTCTATAGTATTTTGTGGTTCTTAAATTTCCTCAAGATCTATCTGACTCCCACTAACATCTTCAAGGATAAACTAATTTTTCCTAGAAGGCAACATGTTTTGGCAAACACCTTTTAATTAGTCGGATTATAGAAGTAATATCATAAAAAAATTTTAGGATATCCCACAAATTTGCACTTGTCAGATCTTGTCCCAAGCTTACCACTGTCAAACCATTTGACATAAGTTGGAAAATCCAAATCTTGACATACTTAAGACTTAGTTCCTCCCTATCCATAACTCACATGGAGTCTTAGGGACAGAATTTGAAGGTACCTTGTTAAGTAGGTATGCAACCGTTTCTAAGGTATTACCCTAGAAAGATACTGGAATATTGGTAAATCTTATGATGGGTTAGCATGTCCATTATGAGAGAATACCATTTCGCTTTGAGATAATCCAGAAACTTACTACTTAAGTATTCCCTTCTCAATCAAATTGAAGAATTTTAATACTTTTGGCGGTTTGTTTCTGTACTTAACTTTTGAATTCTTTGAACATTTCAAATGATTTGGATATGTATTTCATCAAATACATATATCAAAATTTAGAATCCTTAGTGAAAGTAATGAATGAATACTTTCTTCTTGCAATTGTTATCATAGGTCCCATATACAACTGTATGTACCAACTCTAACAACTCTACAACCCTCTCTCCATGTCTTCTAAATGAAGATTTAGTCATATTATCCATGATACAAGATTCACAAGTTGTATTAGATTCATAATCAAAAAGCTCTAAAAGCCCATTTGTCTTATACAACTTGTTAGTTCTTATTTCATTAATAGACCGAGTTTACAATGCAATATTAAAGTATGATTCATATCATCTCTTTGCCTTTATTTTGTTTAATTTGAAATACTTTTCATGTAAATCAAGTATACAATGTCCATCAAGTAATCAACATAATAATAACTTAATAACTTAACAGACTTGCTCGTATTCAATGTTAATACTATAAGTTCCTATAGCTAATGTAACATTCTTTGCTGCATTCTCTACGTATAGGATTACTTGTCATTTGTTTAGCTTTCTGCTTCTACCTAATATCTGTAATGACTTGCATATGTGAGACCACCAGCCAATATCTAAAACTCAAGTAGAACTTGACTTATAAAAAGTTATATTTCATTATGAAGAAATCTATATCTACAGTAGAAACTTCTCTAAACTTCTTCTGCTTACGTACTGCAACTCTCTTGCAGTTGTTCTTCTAGTGTCCCAGCTTATTGCAAAGAAAGCAAACTCATTTGCACTCGGAATCACTTTTATGTATGTCCTTTAATTAGTGTCTTTCGTTTTCCTTCTATCCTTTCTGACTCATCAGAAATACCTTTGTCCATATTCATCCGCGTAGAAGATTCATCTACTAGTAAGACTTGATTTTTCTTAGAAGAAAAGTGACTTTCAATAGTCTTCAACATGTTAAGCAAATCAGTTAAACTGACGTCTAGCTTATTAATGTTGAAGTTCACAACAAATTATGAAAGGGAGTCAATGAGTAACTAGAAGATCAAATCTTGACTCAACTTTCCATCCATGAAAAAACTCAGTTGTCCCAATTGATCAATCCAAATGATCATCTTTAGGACATGTGTCTATACTGTAGTGTCATTGGTTATTATAGATCGGAAGAGCACCTTAGATATCTTATATCTAGTTGACCTACTTTGCTTATGATACAACTCATGAAGGTGTAGCAATAAAGTAGGTGTATCCATTTTCCATGTTAACACTGTAACTTGATATTCATGGACATGAGCATGATACATTGAGTCATATTTGCATCATTTTGCTACTTTAAAAGTAGCAATCTCTTCTTTAGAGGCATTAGTTGCAACATTTGTAGTGATAGAAAAATTAAGGACATTCGCTAGCTTTTCAGCATTGAGAAATATTCTCAAATTTCTTTAATTAATTTGAACAATTTGGTTCGATTAAATTATTAGCATCCAATATACTGTGCAGTGTTAGTAAATTAAACATAACAATATTCTTTAAGTGAATTGACATGCATTCATTTTATTAATAACCAAATTAATTAGGTCTATATTTAAAATGGTATCTCTGATTATTTTCATCAAACTACATTACCTTTTGTATAAAGTTTTAGCAAATCTGGTTAAAGATTTGCCAGTGAGAATAAGGATCTTATTTCAAATGTATGTAACCTTATGTGACACAACAAACTATATATATAAATAAATAAGTAGACAATTCCTTGTCAATTATATCATTATGTAACTCCTTTTATTTTACCTTTTAAATTATTATGATCATATGTGAAATATCTAAATCAAAATTATCCAAGTTAAATTTGACATAGCACTTTCATATAAGTGAAGAGAAAAACATTGTCCTTGTGTGACACAACAAAACAACATTGTTCAATTCTTTTATAAGTATAAAATATGATAAAACAACATTTCAAAAAATTAATATAAATCTTGCGTGACACAACAATCTTATAATGATTATTTGATACTCTATCGTTTTACCATGCTAGAAGGCGACGTTCAATATTACAAATATCTTCGAACGTTACAACTTAATATTATGAGTAGTAGAATAAATAAATTAGAACCATTCTAATTTTATTTAATTGAATTAAACTCCTTTAATCCAGTTTAATTCATGAATTCAACCTTTTAGTTCTTTTTATAAATAATATTTATTCTACATCATGAGGGGTTTGTTAATATTAATTGTCTTATCTTGTTTAGCGCGCATGCACACACATGCGCGTCATATTAATTAACATGCGAAGCATATTTAATAATAATATATAATATATATAAATAAGCATGCACATATAGAATACTATATTCTACTTAGCTTGATTATGGATTTTTATTCTAATTTGGTTTATTTGAGCCACCAAATAAACCAAATAGTCAAACCTAGGGTGCAGGAATAAATACATTAATGTAACTATTATATTTAACCCAAGCTCAAATACAAACGGGTCTTCATGCGTTCCTTACTCTTCGGCTCCAATTCTTCAAATAATTCTAATTAATCATATTATAAAACCATTTACAATAAATATAAATCTTGATCAGCAGTCAAAGGGACGTACATAGGGAGAGATAGAATTATATATAAGAAAAATTAGAACGACGAGGTATGCGGACCCCATTTATAAAACCCAATTATTCATGCATCCACATCCAATCACACATTGGTCAATAGTCCATAATCAATCCCATTTATTATTATACCAACATATATATCAATAAATAATATTCATCTTATGAATTAAAATTCATCCCACATATATATCGGTATCATTTAATGAGCAATTTAAAGTTGCATGAAATCTAATTTCAAGTTTAAAATAATTCTTTATTTTAATTATAAAATCATGTATAATAACTCTTTAATTCAATGTTTGAAAAAAGCACAAATTTACAAAATTGTCATTGAAAAATTTAAATTATGAACAAGCCATCAGAAAAGGTGACCGCTGCAGTGGTGCATGAGACCGTTTGCGACCATCGATCCCACTGCTGCGACGATCGAGGGTTCTGTCCAACTCCTGATTTTTGGCATTTTCTACAGTTTTGACTTCTTATGATCTAAAACATGATTTTTGGTAATTATTTTCAAAACACATGATTTTATACAATAAAGTATGCTCAATAAATTATTTTAAACACACACTCATACATATATGGAATCAAAATAATTAAAAATCTGCATAAGTTTGGCTATGGTACCATTGTTAGCTTGAAAAAATATGCATACATATAATCAAATTATACAAGCGCAACGGAAGCAAGCAAAATTAGATTTAAAATTTTTTTACAAACCCATAACCAGAATTTTTCTTATGCAACTATTATTTATTGAGGAAGGATAAAAGATTTATAATTTTGTAGAACCAAGCTTACACAGGTACAAGTTCAACTCTCATTAATCCTTTGCGTTCTTCTTTAAATTCATCGATTAGATTCCACAAATCAATGTTAGTTCCCTATGTATGAAGTCTCATCTACATGTGGTCTACCAAGAGAACTATGAATTAAAGAAATGAATTTTTGTTTCTCCAAACCATGAGTGGTTAACCCTAATTCACTATGTCTCTCTCTCTAACTCATTAGATGTAGAGAATTATGAAGTACTCTTTCAATTCTTATGAAATAGTGTGTAACATTAATCCATAATAAGACTCCTCTTATTTGTAGATATAAACAACTGATGAGTGGGTTTTATACCTACGAATCGGGTATCGCTAAAGCTAATAGTTGCTATCTTTAAGTGTTTTTTAAGTTCGTTTAACTTGTTTTTATGTTTATTTATCGTAGGTAGAGCAAGAGGGACACATATGGCAATTGTGGAAAAGGGAGCAATTAAAAGAAATGAAAAATTCTAAAAATGGCATTTTTGTAATTATAGTGCCACAGCCCGGCGTCTAGACGCCCAGATTTGTACTAGGGGTGGCGTCTAGACGCCCGAGATCAGAAGGAGCCAATTTGTAACTCGAAAATTCTAAAAAAAAAGGAAGGCAAATAGAAAGGCAGAGAGCGGGATGAGAGGATGGGAACTTAATTAACTGTCAAAGAGAGGGGCAACGTGCAAGAGGATATAGGGGAGAAGATAGCAGGGTTGAATGGAGAGGACAAAAGGGGTACACAGAGCATAAAAGGAGAATATAGAGATTTTCAGCAAGTAACAAGGAAGAAAGAAACAAATTCTGAGGATTTAAGGCATAATTTAGGCGCAACCATTAGCGTTCCTTCTAATCCTTCCTTGTATCTTTGATTTGTGTAATTTCTGAGATGTATTCATTGTGTAATTTGATGTTGATCTATTTCGATACTATGAACTAAACTCTACATTAAGATTGCAATGGAACTTAGTATGTAATTTTAGTTGATTGCTTCCTCTTTGGTTGAAGTTAGTATCTGAATTGTTTATCATACCTTGTGTGTGATGATTAATTGTGTAGCTAACAATTACTGAGAAAATCTATTCAAAGTTGGAAAACAGAGTTTAGATTTAGATTAGGGTATGTTAACAAACGTTCATATAATCTGAATGCTAAGGTTAATATGTTTTGCATGTAAGACATGAGTATACCCATATGTCGTTTGTAACCAACAAAAGAATCTGAATTTAAATCCTAGTTGACCTAATTCACATAGGAATATAGTGAATTAATTAACTAGGGTGTTCCTACAATTCTGACATCTCAAGGTCAGATTTTGGAGGATTTAGTCATGTGCTTTCGGAAGAGGTGCATGGTGATTATAAAGCATTCTGGGTTAGGAAGTATATTGACTTAAACGAGATACCAAGGAAAGTTGTGATCTTAAGCTATCAAATCTGCATTTAGTCACGTAGTTAATTATTTAGAAGTTAATTTCAACAAAGTTTCATTTCAACCTGAAATCATCCATCGTAGTTTAAATTGGGTTAATTTGGTTTAAAAATTAGTAACTAATAGGTATTAATCTATTTCCTCATGGGAACGATATCCTTGTTTGCTAAATACTACAATTGAACGCGTATACTTGCGTGTTAAAGTGCTAAGACGAATTTTAGGCAACAACAACCAGCATAAACTATTTAAGCTTAGGGTTTTAATTTAATTTCAAATGCAATTAGAAATTAAATTAATTAACTATAATTCCTAAACCAGCTAGAAACTTAATTATTTAATAATGAGAGTACTTCTTATTAATTAATTACTAAACCATTTAGTAATTTAATTAATTATTACAATTATAATTCTTAAACTATTTAGGAACTAACTAATAAAACTAGTAATAATAATAATAGTAATAATAAGAATAAGAATCCTTATATTAATTTATAATTAGTATTTCTAAAATCCTAAATTGTAAATATTAAGCTATTAAATTTATTCTATCACCATAGTATAAATTAAATATACTTAATTTATTATTACGATTATATTATCCACTTCTAAAATAAATATTACTTTTTGCGGTATGACCCTTTAGGTTCTCTATATTAAATCGATTTTAGAATAAATTAATTAAAACCATTATATATATATATATATATATATATATATATATATATATATATATATATATATATATATGTGTGTGTGTGTGTGTGTGTGTGTGTGTGTGTGTGTAAATAAATTAAACTATTTAATTTATTTTTAATTTATTTAATAGATAATATTTATTTCACAATAAGGGGTAAACCCCCTTGGCAATTAATCAACATTCTAAATAATGTAGATTTTAATATTTGATCATAAAAGAATCTTTCAGCGAATAGTTACCATACAATTCAATCTTTTTTGCACTCAATGTCTCAATCAAATATAAGACATGGAATTACTGTCAAGTCTTATTTCATTTGATCATATGCATTTCAATTAATAAATGTACAACTCTAATGTAATTAGAAACTCTTTTCTAATTTTCATTCTACATTAGCCAATGATTTTTGAGTTATCATTTATCAAATTACATAGGATATTATCTTCCTTTAATGGAAGTGGTAGATCATTTGTTTACCATTCATCTACCTCCATATACAACTTATTATACCTGATCATACCCTTTGATATATTCTAAAGGTCTTAAGGAATATACTAAAGTATAACTTATCATAGACAAGGTACTATGATGTTCTTAAGTCTAAGGATCACTTGTATTACTATCACAAAAGGAGCTCTTATTGACAAACAAGTAAAACTCCATTCGGTGTTCTTTGAGCGAGCCACGTTCAATGAACTTATTCTCTAATAAGCACATGCATACTTGCTTTATTGTCTCTACACAAATGATTATGAGATCAATTATCCTCTTCATATGAGGAAGCATATTATGTATTAATCTCTCTGGATTCACTAATCCTCATTTTAGTGATCCCATGATTAGGAATATTTTAGTTTTGAGCTATCTTGAATTTAAATCTCATTAGCATAATTCATATTATAATTCTAAAAGTATTTCTCAAAATTATAGGTTTATTCATATAATTAATTCAGCCAATTAATCATAAATAATGAAATGTCTTGATACTTTTATTAATAAATCGAATAAAATTATAAAGTATATGCTTATTACATCAAATCTATTTTCACCCTTATCATTGTCGAATCCACCGATCTTCTCAGTTTTACCTATAAAATGTTTAAGCAAGAGTAAACAAAAAATTGCTTAGCAAGTATATATAACGAACAGTGGATAAGAGTTCATGTGACATCCTGAATTTTTACAGAATTTTCAAATGAGAATTTTGATTAATTTAGTAAGGTTAGCAGATAAAACCTAGTTTGAATGACAGAATGTATTAAGGGTGATTAAATATGAATTATTATTTAATCAATATACTAGAAATGACATGTGTGGTTGAAATGGCATAGAAGCACTCTTAGTGTAAATGAGGGTCTATAGATCGTATATGGATCGGTTAGCTATTTAAAGTGTATTAGTGACGTTATAGCTAATTAAATTATTATAATTATGAATTTCAATGGTTAAATGTTAATATAATGGATTTAAGGGGAATGATTGATGGTAATGCCTACAATAAGGTGATTTGAAAGGAATTAGTATAAGATGTTATGATATGTCCGCAGGTAATAGCTTGAATGTATGAATATGTGTATATGTATGTATTTAATCTGATAAAGAAAGAAAAAGTTGAAAATGAAGAAATAAAGGAAATAAGGATATATATGTGAATTGAACTTACATTATAAAATTTAATAACAAGCTTAATGAATAGACCTAGAAAGGCTAGGTTACGGGAATGACAAGCTAAGGTAAGGTATGTATGTATGTGCAGTGAAGAAGGAACCATACGATCTAATCGGTCTATTATGAATTAAAGAAATGATGTGTGAATGTTTGGAATTTCAAGGAATTGATATTGAATGAATAAATTAAGATAATTGTGATATGATGTGTAAAGACAAAAAGATAATACTCTCAAATGTGAGTATAAGGAACGTAGATTTCATGAATATTGAGAATTGGCATTATATATATATATATATATATATATATATATATATATATATATATATATATATATATATATATATATATATTATGTAAATTACTGAAAAGACGAAAAGTCGTAAGAAAGATATTATGAGTTTAAAATGATAAAGGATGATGGATTTTGATAATCCAGTCAAGGTTCACTTCTCGAGAAAGCAGTTTATGTAAAAAATGAGTATGTCGACTTGATGAGATGTCAAAAGTTAGGATTGATTGAATGTGAAACCAAAAAGGTTCGTAGAAATTGAAAAAGGTGATGATGTGCAATTTAACAAATGTGTAAATTAATAAGTAATTGATGAAAATTATATTTTGAAGTGTGACAAATATTTTGGGATAAGTCAATTGTGGACTAATTGATTGAAGAATAAAATTCAAGTCTAATGAAACAAATTTAGATCAAAAAGGACTTGAATTGGATGAAAATTAAGCAAATTATGATTTATAGGAAATTAAATTCTCTAGATTTTGGCACCAAAGACCAAACTACCCTTGACAAGTTGGAAAATGACATTTGTATCATAAAATAGAGTAATGACTAACTTGTCCTTGGTTAGTCATATGAAATGACTTAAATGCCCCTAACCTTACATGAGTTAAGTTTAACTAAGTGCGTTAATTGCTAGAATTATACATACAAGATATGTATGTATATATTTTGTAAGTAGCAAATTTGTTAGTTCATTTTCTCACTTCATCCTTCCAAGTTGCTAAAAGAGCTAAGAGAGAAAAGAAGAAGGGGAGCTAGGGTTTTTGCCAAAAGCTTGCAAGACTTCAAGGAAAAATGTGCAAGAGAATGAGTATTAGCCATCCAAGTGGAGAATCATATCCTAGCAAGCTTTGTAACAAGGAGAAAAAGAGCCATAAGAAGGTATAAAAGAGTTTTGAGTTCTAAAACTCTATATTTATGAGCTTGAAGTTAGAATTTATGTGTAGCCATGCATGTATTCATGGTTAAATATGTAAGTTATGTGAGATTTTGTGTTGAGAGGGTGATCCATATTAAACCCTAAGGGTTAAAGTTGAGTATATAGATGTTATGTGCATGCATGCTTATGATCAAGCTAGAAATCATAATTTAAGATATGATCATGTGTTATATGTTACTAAATTTGATGAAAACCTAGACTAGAAGGTTGATCATCGAGAAATCATGTGTAATTTTATGCTAGATAGCATCAAAGAGTCATAAATAGTTTAAAAGCATGACATGTGTGGAAAAGTTATAAGATTAGGCCATACTTTGTGTATAGACCAAATTATAATTTGTAAAGTGAATTAGAATATACATATAGAAGTGATTTAGACTTACAAAGTCGTTAAATGTGTATGCGATAGCCTATGTGGTGCATGGAGTTTCAGGACTTAAGTTGAGTTTAAGGCTTGAAATTTAAAAGTTGATAAAATGCCGTTAAAGTGTGATTTTTGACAATTTTGAGGAATTAAAGGTGAAATGAATTCAAACGACCTAGTTTTATGTTATTACATGTGTTTAGGTTGATTTGATAATCAACGGATTGAAATTAGAATGAAATGGCGATTTGAAAGATCGAAATCGATCGTTTCGACTCGAAATGGATTTTAACGGACAAAACTCGTCTCGTGCAAAGTTTTTAGGTTTTAAAAGCTTGGACATGTCATATATGAGTTATATGAACTTTTTCAAGTGTTGGAATGAAGTTTTAAAGCAAATGACCAAAAATCACAAATTTGGTGAAAAACGATTTTAAGGTTGAAAATGTTTCGAAACGCCCTCCTACAGGAAAATGTATCAATGATTTTGAGAAGCCAAATGAGGCAAGTAATTTTTTGTAAAATACTAGGTAGTAAGACCTAGTTTTGTTCCAAATTTGGAGTTAATTGGATGTGTGATGAAGGAGTTAAAAATCACCAAAGTAGCAGCAAAAATCACAGAATCTGAGACAGCAGGACTGCACCGGGGCGCAGTATTTTGTGCTAAACATTGAGCCGGGGTGCATTTTACTGTTCATGGCCGAGAAGACTTCGTGGCCAGCGAGGTCTGAAGCAGTCGGGCACAGTGAATAGTGCCCAAATTTTTTTTTAAGTGTTCGAAATGCGACGTTTTAACAGGGAATGATAAAGATGAGTTATGTAAACTCTAAATAGCTAAAGCATGAAGTAAAAGGTGTTAAACCATAATGAGGGAATGAAAGACATAATATAACATGCCTAAAGTTAAGCCAAATCATGTTAGGAGTTATGAAAAATGTCGGTAACGAGTTAGGATGTATAATACATCACATGTGAAACGATTAGAGACAAATGGTCATATAATTATGAGATAAGTTTGACAAATTATATTAAGTTTTATGATCCTATACTGATATATAGGTACAATTTTGACAGATAAGGATCGGACTAGCAACCTGAGCTAAGAAATGATAGAAAAGCCAAGCGATGTAGTAAATGTTAAGTATATAAAGCATACCAGATAAGTTTTTCAGACTTAAGTGTACTAATTGTTCTATGTGAACTGTGTGATAGTTGAAATGTGCACTCCATGCAACTATGTGTATTAATTGTTCAGTGGAATAAGTGTCATTAAGTATAGCATGCTAAAGTAGAGGATCCGCGATGCATAAATATAAGCTGTAAGCATGAAAGGTGTTATTTGATTGACGTGTTGAGCCTATGTGCTCACTCTTGCCATGAACTAACATTTCAGGTAAAAGTACAAGAAGGCCGGAGGATCCGGTGCAACTAAAGGTAAAGATTAATGAAGGCATAGATAACCATGAAAGAAATTTGTTATGTGTGTCTATGTAATGTCGCTATTCAGATAGTTAAATGTAAACCTACAATGGTAATAAGAGATATATAATTTGTAAATCCATAGAATGAAATGTGCATGTATATGTTATCCAGGGAAAAATTGTAAAAAGATAAGGTTATGCAGTATTGTGAGTTGAGTCTGATATAGAATAGAATTAGTATGTGTAGTATAGATGTATGAAACATATACATGTATGTATATAGATACGGAGCAAGCATGAGGTCAGCAGAGTTTTATATATGACAGAGATATATGATGAATATATTCACAGGTGATGTTAAGTTGAATCACACATTATATGATTATGAAATTGTAATAGACTAGGTCATAATGAATAAATTTTTGACCTACGTTCTAATAAATGGTAAGTAAACATTTCGATCCTGAGGAAGGTAGAGAATGTAAAATAAATAAACAGATTTATGGAGTGCATTATGGTCAAATATTGATTTTAAAGGTTATAGGTTAAGTTTTAACGCACGAGATCACCGTTAATATATTTTATGATTATAAAATATTATTTTAAGATTAATGATTACGTTATCCAGACATAATTGAATTAAATAAGGAATGTTGGGAACTCGGGTGCGTTACAGTTCAAGTGAATAATTTAATAACAATTCTAAAACTCACTGATAATCAATAATGGAGATACATCATGAAATATGTTTGAGTTCAATAAGAATAGAATTCACAAATTTAATACTGAGTGGTCACTATGAACCATTAATACATTAAGGAATTGTCAATATTACATTGAACTACCTTCAGAGTGAACCTTAATTTCATAGACTAATTTTCACTCTCTATAAGTACCAAGGTGATCAACCTCTTATACCATATGTTATGCATAACATTCGTTCTTTCTTTGTGGGCGCAAGTCGGTTCCCCGACAAATTATTTCCCCTTTTATATGGGTTGTTTATCTCAGTCTCTAACTATGAGTCTACACCGAGGTAATCGATTTTGATAGCTAACAAGGAATTATATCCATTTATGAATTCTCTAACATGTGTTTTACCGAGGCAAATGGCATAGACACTTCTCAATCAATACATGAATTTAGAACAATTAAATCTCAATGATTCATTATGCAGTAATCTTCGAATGTACATAAAAGCAAATAAAAATCAACAATAATATATAAGGATTTTAAGGCAATGTAACATGTGTCATGTTATAACGAGTAAGTTCAAGATACTTGTACAACGTGATCGTTGAAGAAGTCTAGGAAACTTGCTTGAATTGTTGTTTATCGTTATTTTAACGTCCTCGTCCTTCGAATAACGTATAAATTAGTCTATCCATTAGCCTCTATTGGACTAACTTAACTCCACTACCAACCTTTTCTCAATTATCACCTTCATATTCTAGAAATAAAATAATTCTTATTATTATCTTTTTTGTTTACTCACTTTTATTACGTTAACTAAAACACCTTTAATATTTTGTTATTTTATTTCATTCTCATGCTTCACAAATAAAATAATATTTGCCATCATTTTATTTGTTGACTTTCATTTAATTTATTTCTACAAATGAAATAAAATTTATTATTATTTTATTTATTTAAACTTCATTTGTTTATCTTTTCACTTCATATTCACAAACAAAATATTATTTATTAATATCTTATTTTTTTACATAACCTTTATTATTCATTCATGCTTTATTATTTCACAAATAAAATAATCGTGATTATTATTTTATTTGTTTATGTTTTATTAACTCCTAAATAAAATAATTCTTAGTTATTATTCTATTTGTTTATTCTTTTAAAAAAAAAAAATTCTTAACCCTACCTGACCCAACTCTGTTGACCAAGGTCTTACCCGGTTAAACCCAAAACTCGGTCAACTGACTTTTTAGATTGGCGTTGTCGCGCCATTGTTTATATCGTGATCGGTGCGCGGTCACACTAGGTCAGTAGGTTCTGAAAATATGGCACGGCGCTACCGCGCCACAATTTGAACTAAGAACGGCCCAGTCACGTTGTCCCTCTAGAAAATTTTCTTAATCTTTTTCATGTTCTCCAACTTTTGTGACTTTGATCTTTTTAACTCCCAAGATTCATTACTTATGCATTATACATACGAATGAGTTTAAATATTAGTTTAAAGCTTAATGATTTCACATATTAACACTTTCTTGATTCATTAACTAATATCATTGGTTTTGAATTCAAGTTTTGTATAGAACACATACTTTCTTAAAAAAATTCATATTAAAAGCATTTTAACTCAATTTTCAATCGTTCCACTTGGATTAACTCCATATCTTTTAGTTCTATAACATGTTGTTCACAGATTCAACAAATAAAACACATATCTTGTTCTTCATACTTGTAAATCACATGTTCTCACTTGTTAGGACAACACATAGTTTCATAAGCATTTTTATTGCTCTTTGTACCTATAAACACATATCAACACATATATAACATGTAATATCCTTCATAAACTCAACCTTATGCATTCGGATCCTTCATGATCCCAAATCACATAATATTCCTCCCACAACCAAGCATGCATAGTTTAACTACAAGCTATATTAGTTTAACTAAAAAAATACATGGTTAAGAAATTATACCTCCTAGTAGCTCTCCTTCTTCTAGGAAAGAACTTATGTAAGTTATCCACCTTTCTTCGATTCACCAATGCTCAAGAGTTTTCCTTATTTTTTCCTTTCTCTCCTCACTGTTCTCTCTCTTTCTTCTACTCTCTCTATAGTTCTCTCTTAACACTTAGCACAATGAAGCAAAACTTGGTAGTAGAGATAAATGACTCTTATTTATAGGAGAATTATTATCCTCCATGCATAAATAAACCATTGGATCATGAGGAGTTAGTAAAAAAGTTATCATAACTCTTGCTTTAAGGACTAATAGTCATGCCTCCCTTAATCATGCTTATATGCACATGGCTCAAAGTCAAAAAAAAAAAAAATCAGCATTTAGCTATTGTATGGGGATTTCGGTCATGGGGAGTCTATATATATGATATTTCTTTAAGCTTGCACACACAGACACACACACACACATGTGTATATATATATATATATATATATATATATATATATATATACATAGATTTTGGGTAATCACCTTGGGCCATTCCTTAATTTCCATTGGGTTACCTCAAGTTAATTCTAATATCCACCAACTTGAGCTCCTATTTTATTTTTATTGACTTAATTTTACTAGCACATTGGACCATAACTTATTTGATCATAACACTCATAATTACACAAATTGGGCTAACTCATGGATTTTACACTTAAACTAGTCCATTAATTTTATATCCACATATATTATATTTCTCATTAGGCCTAAATTATAATTTAATTTTGCCTTTCATTATTTCAATCAAGCTTAGTTAGTTGTAACTTAAGCTTTTCATTATCTTAACTAATCATGTATTCATTATATAATTAAGCAAATAAGTTGTACAAGAACATTTTTAATAAATTTCATTTTATTATAATATGGTTACAATTATTTGGTCATTACATCCATCGTTAACTCTCCTTCATACTCTAATCATCCCGTTATTTATCTCATTCACCATCTTACTCTTAACTTCCATTATGATTTTCCATTTATATCCACATTCCTCCTATACAAATAAGACAACCCTTGTTGGTATCTTACTTGTTTAACAATTATTCTTATGTCCGCGATCGCCTTTAATCTTTATTATATATGGTCCATTTATCTTTACATGTTACAAATAAAATAATCTTTATTATTATTTATTTGTTCACTTCTCTTTATTCATTTTATCCTTCATAATTAAATGTTATCATTTACTATTACATATCCTTTGTTCTTTACTTACATTGATTCATTTACAAATAAAATAATTCTTCTTATTTTATTTGTTCACTTTTTCATTTAATTCTTCATAAATAAAATAATATTCTTCATTATCTTATTTGTTTACACTCTATGTTCTTTAATTCATCCTTACTATCCACAAATAAAATAATCTTTATTATTTTATTTGTTTAAGTCTTACTTATTTCACAACTACAATAATTTCTATCATTATTTTATTTCTTTAAGTCTTATTTATTTCACAAATAAAATAATCTCTATCATTATTTTATTCGTTTAGGCATTATTTATTTTAATTCTTATTTATAATCTACAAATAAAATAATCTTTGTCATTATTTTATTTGTTTAAACTTTATTCATTCAATCTACAAATAAAATAATTTAATTATTATCTTATTTGTTTAACTTTAATCATTTAATCTATAAATAAAATAATTTAATTATTATTTTATTTGTTTCACTTTATTTATTTATTTTTCTCTTGATAAGCTATAAATAAAATAATTTATTTATTATTTTATTCGTTTATTTTCTATTGATCAAATAAAATAATTGAATATTATTTTATTTGTTTCCTCTTTATTTATTTATTTCATTCTCTATTTTATTTTATTTATTTTTATTTTATTTTAAAAAAATTAGTTTTGACCCAGTTTGACCTGGTCAACCAAACTTCTAGCAAATTTTTCCTGATTTTGTGTTTTTTGGAAAATTAAAATAAAGGGTTATTTTGGATGATTTTATAATTAAAATAAAAATTTTATTTTAAACTTCAAATTAGATTTCATGCTAACTAAAATTTCCCATTAATTGATATCAATATATATATATATATATATATATATATATATATATATATATATATATATATATATAATGCCTTCAATTCATATGATGAATGGTTTATTGATACATATGATGATATGTATGATAAAAAAGGGGTTGATTATAGACTTTTGACCAATAAGATTAGATTTATATTTATGGATGCTTGAATGAATGTGTTTTAATAAATGGAGTTTGCGTACCTTGCCTTTCTATTATTCTTGTGTAAATTCTACATCCCTCCACGTACTTTTCCTTGATTGTTGATAAAGATTTTTGCTTTATAAAAATTATTTGTAATAGGATTAGATAGAATTACTTGAAGAATTAAAGATAAATAAAATTAAAGACACGTTTGTATATTATATTCAATGTTTTGTTCTTGTACCCTAGGTTTGACCTTTTGGTTCTCTTGGTGGCTCAAGTGAACCAAACTAGTATAAAGACCATAATCATCCCAAGTAGAATATAATATTTTATATGTACATGCTATTTATATATTAATATATTATTATACATGAGATATATGTTTAATATGATGTGTATTATATGTGTGTGTGTGTGTGTGTGTGTGCTCGCGCACGCGCACGCGCGAGCGCTAAACAGGATAAGACTAATAATAACAAACCCCTAAACGAATTAAATTTTACGTTGTAACGTTCAAGGATATTAAGAATATCGAACATCGCCTTATAGCATAATGAGGCATTAGAGCACTAAGTCCTTCCCACTAAGGATCTGATTCTTTCGAGTCGGTGAGCCACCGAAACTCTTCTTTATTGTTGTTAATGTTTATGTTTAAGGTGCTACTAAGTTGGCATTAAGCCGTCTTCTGAAGAACTTAGCAGCTGAGTAATTTCGTTGATCTTTTCTCTTCATGAGCTCTCTACATATTTCTCTATTTTGCTCTAGCTCTTATATGGATGAAATCATTCCTTGATTGATCATCTAACGAGCCTTTGAGTCAATGATATATTTTTTTAGCAGATCGATCCCTTTATAAGTCTTTTGTAGATCAAGCTTTTCTTACTTATTTTCCTTCTATGTGTAGACTGATTCTTTTTCTGTTTGACCGACTCTCTTTCATTCTCTACTTCTTCCTTCTCTTTTTCTTCATTATAGTCATCTCTTTTTCATTTAAATCATAAATCTATTTATAGATATTCTTCTGAGAATCTACCAATTGAGAAGTTACCATTTTGCACATTTAATTCTCCACTACTAGAAGATCTCTGATGTTGACATTTAGGAAGTGTGTTAGCTTGCTTTCAGCTAGGATGTCATATCAGTGTGATAAAAAGATAACCACGTGGCTGATGTCACTTGGTCGAACTAGCTGTTAGACACAACCCAATTTGACCTTCATTTCAAACTTGGGGTGACCAGTAAACACCTTAGAGTTTTCACCCTTTAGATCTTCTAATTGTCAGTCCTCTGTCGGAGCTGTCATACTCTACGATTTTCCTAATCGTAGAGTTCCATGGGGATTAGGCTCAATGATCTTTAGCTCTATGAACTTTTGGGTGAAGGTGTGTTGAGGAGGCTTTAAGTTATATGGTAGTATTTATGTACTCTACAATTTCTTCAATCTTCAAATAGTGGAGTGTATCCTTTAGTTTAGCTTGCTCAATGATTCTCATGATGACTCTTTCCTTTGTTTGCAGTTGTTCTACGATCTTATATTCTACTTTACAATTTTGCAGACAAACTTAGTTCACTTCTTAAGAACTAAGACTTCATTTTCTTGATCAGCTCCCCATTAGAACACTTGTTGATTGCAATGTTGTGGACTATATTATGTCTTTGTTCAGTACATTCCTTCTAATGTAGTGGATGTCGTGTATCCTCTTCTTTTGATAAACTAGCCATTATTGGATAATGCTCTGCTCCTTGTCTTCTTCGGCTAGTTTAGCTCACACTTCTTCTTATTGGAGAATTTTTTATATTCATCTGCCATAGTGAATTTGTCTCTTTGTATTGTCGACATTATGAACTATGATAGGCAGCACTAATGCAGCTAAATAATGATGTGACTCTACGTTCTGAAGTAGCTCAATGATACTAAGTAACTCAATGATATGATGATATTCAATTCAGCTTCATTATATTATCTTGAGCACTTTGACTTGTTTAGCACCTATGAGCTTCCTATCTTCATTTCCTTTACTAGATCCTTTTGTCTTTACTTTGTGGTGTTGAGCTTGTTGAACAGAACTCTACAAACTTTTTAACTTTGTGCTAATCTTATGGGTTGACCCTTGCTTATTCTAGTTTATTCTCCTTATCCAAAGTAGATCTGATCTTTCTAATTTTATGCTTAAGCATTCTTCTCTGACAGTTTAATGCTTAGCACACGGTCTCTTTTGATCTTATGTTCTTTTCCCTTTGTAGTTCTGTCTTCTTCGTTGGTCTTTTCTCCACTCGACGATTTTTCTCTGTTCTGCACTCGATGATATGAGAGTCATTGATCGTAGAGTTGAGCCTAAGATTGTTCTTTTAAGGACTGTACAATAGAGTTCTTTCTTTCTCTTATAGATTATTCGTTGTTCTATAAATATAAAATAGTCTCCTCCTATTTTAACTCAATTCATACTAATCATATTTACAAAATAGTATCCCCCTATTTAACTCAATTCATACATAAGTCATCATCAAATTATGTACTAACATCAATGATTCCATGTCGATCGACACGTATCCTTTTTTTTGAATCAAATCAACAACACTTAAACAAATTAATCTGCCCTCCATAGGTACCCTTGTATAACAACTCAATGATTTCCTCTAATTCCCTATAAAAGGTACGACCAACCTTATTGTAACAATCTCCTTGAACTCATACTTCAGTATTAGTTGTTCTTTTACTGCTGTCATAATGTCTTCGTATGAAAGTCATATATATTTACTTTATAACCATTGCGGATGATTTGGTCCTTGTCTAGGCCCATGGATAGAACTTATACATTTGAAGAAATTGTATCATCATTAAGAGTCTACAATTGTTTAATGAAATGTGAATAATTACTTCATAAATTAAATTAATTGCTAAATTAATACTAAATCATGCTTAATTAAGTTAAATAACTTACTTTGTTCTTTAGCCACTATGCAAAATTTTAATCACGATTTAGTTGAATATCTTTATTAGTGACGTTGTGTTGATTTACTTTTATCTTGTCATCATAAGCTCTATACATATATAATAAACATGAATCAAATATATAAGATTGCAGGCTAGGAGTACTATGACGCCCCCAAATCTGAGTCCCTTGAACCTCAGGTTCAGTGTTCATGATACTAATTTACAATTCATTCACATCCATTCTATTTATGAATATAATAACTTAATTATAATATTACATCACTATCCCAGATTTACAGACCTTTATACAGTACAAAACATTGTCTTCCTAATCTATTACAAAAGTATTACATTTACAAAAGTCCTGTAACTGAACAACTATTGATTGCTCGTTTTTCCTTCCATTTGTCTATTCCATAACCATTTGCCTGTTCGGACTTAGTTGAAATATCATGTTAAAGAAAGAATGAGCATAAACTAGCTCAGCAAGTACATAACCACATAATGGCATGATATCTCAGAAAGAATAGAAGAAACTTTTTCAATTATCTTTAACAATTTAATACTACTGTGAAAAGACTGGAAAACTTAACATAAAAAACTTTCACATTTGATTTGAATCATTATCATGATTTGTTATACGGTCAAAATACTAAGAACTTGTTTAAAACAATACGTATCACAAAGGCTGATACTGCCCGATAATGTCATAAGACAATCTTTCCTTTTATATGTGTACTCTAGGTGGTGGTCAACCTAACGTATCCTGTATTGTGCACAACATAGACATCCCTCTTTACTTTTATTCCCCTTTTTATTAGGGTTATTTTGTTACAGCATTTCCATAGATTCTGCACCACAATAATATGGACTGGAGAACATACAATAAATATCTAAAGTCAACATAAACGACAACATATGTCTAACCGGATGGAGATGACATCGACCTTTCTTAAATCAGTTCAATAATTAGTGAACTTTCCAAATGGCTTACAAAAATACATAATATGCATCAATGTCAAATGAACTACAAAAGAAAATTTGGAAAGAATACTTGCCTCTGTCCTCGCTTACATTTATTGTTACTACCTTACCACATTTATAACCTACATAACCATGATGTTGGTTTAAGTTACCATTTACCTTTACACGTATCCTAACACATAACACGTAGTTCATTTATACCTTAATACCTATCATATTGACTATTTTTATCAATTTGAGATTTACAATACATATTTCTATCATATAAGATCAAAACACTTCATTTCGGATTAAAACTTCGACTAACTCGCATGATGTGAAAGAAATGTGCATTCATGTTCCTTGATCTTTATCAAAAACTTCGACTAACTCGCACTTATCTGAAAGTGTTGATTTTATAGCAAGAGTGAGCACGACGACTCAACAAGTTTAACAGCTACATATAACACATTTCATGCTTCACATATTAAACATACTCTACATTTTATACATATATCATACTTTTCATTTTATGAATGCTTCATACTTCTAATGCATCGCATATAATACACATCTAGCATATATCAAGGCATGCTTCTTATTCTGTACATAATTCACATATAATCATACTTCATGAGTTTCACATAACATAAATATCATCAATATATTCTCATATCAATAATTTAATAACATTTGATTGCATAGAAATGCACATAGGACCAAGTTCTGAAAAACTTGTCTGGTTTGCTTCTACCATTTACACTTATTTTGCATCTTTCGTTTAACCTACAATTTATATATGAAATTGACATCATCATTAGTTATAAAGACTATTACTTAGTCTTTATATAAGACTCTAACTTCAAATTATTAACTCTTAAGATGTTCGACAAATGAACCCTTAAGTTCCGGACAAAAATCCTAGTCCAAAATATAGTTCAGACATGTCGGGTACGCTTAACCAACTTACGTCTTCACTACACGTTCTTCGTACGACCCACTTTTAATAAGTTGACTAAAATTAGTCATAAATAGACTATTTATATTGATTTAATTCAATTAAACTTTCATCTTTTACATAACTTATTGATTTGGAAATTTAATAATGTACTAAATATCTAAAAATATTATCTACCTTTGATAATATACAATTACATTCAAATATTATCATCCATTTAATAATATTTCACTTATTAATATTATTAACCATTTAATAATATTTTAATCGCATACTAATATTATTAACCATTTAATAATATTTTAATCACTTATTAATATTATTAACCATTTAATAATATTTTCATCTCTTACTAATATTATTAATAATTTAATAATATTTTATTCCCTTATTAATAATATTAACCATTTAATAATATTTTAATCCCTTATTAATATTATTAATCATTTACAAATATTATTAATCATTTTAACAATCTTTTAATAACATACTAATATTATTCACCATTTAATAATATTTTAATATTCTTCAAACAATACAAATAGTTAACTTTTTAATTGTGTTAACTTTAGTCTTTATTTTAAATATTTAGCTACCATTTATTCATTAATAGACTCCATATATATTTGTTTAGTATTCAAACACATTCATTTTACACTTATTTTTTCACAAAAAACCTGACCCGGACTGAACCGACACGACCCGAACTGCCTAAAATATGCTAGGCAGTGGACTCGAGCGCAGCTGCACCCACCATGAGCGCAGGTGCGCTTGGCCAATTTTTTCAAAAATCAAATTTTTGGCTGCACGACTCTCAGTCGCTCCGACAGCCATAACTTCTTCATTTGTAAATATTTTGGGATAATTCTTTAGTCCATTCTCATCATAATTTCCCCCTCTACAACTTCTCTTCAGATCACAAATTCAAATTCCAAATGAAACTGGACTCAAAACTGCTCATAAGGACAAAGTAAAATCTAATTTCCCAAATCTTTGGTTTTATTTGTTCAAAGTTGAACAAAATAACATCTACACATCCATATGACACCAACTAAGTGTTGTTGTCTTCCTAACTTCTTGTTTTACAATATTTCATAATTCAATCATATTTTTTGAAACGTTTTGACAAGAAATTTAAGATCGAACCATCAAGGGTTTCACCGATAAATCGTTACATGAACTTTTCTTCTAATTCTTTACATACCACTCATACAAATACATGTATTAACTATATCAAACCATGAATATACATATATACCATAGTTTTAGACTTCTCGAGTATCAAAATAACTTTTGATAGGGTAAAAATTCATTTTGACCATTTAAAACATATATAGACTCTAAAAATGAACTAAATAAGGTTTAGAACACTTTTAAACCTCTTATACATAGATGCTCTTCTTCTTCTTGATATAAAATTGGCCTAGGACTCCTCCTTGACTATTCTCTAGCACTTTTCCTTGGTTGATTCTTAATCTCACAAGACTTTGCTTGCTTTTCTCTCAAAGAAGCTCTCTCTTTTCTCTCTAAAATTTCTAGACAAATGACTAACCTTTGCTAGCTCTTTCTCTCTTCTCTATATATAGAACTTAGGTAAGCTCAATTAACTTCCTTAATCATCTAATGTTAGTCAATTTAACTCTCTAAATCATGCTTACTATAGCAAGGAATGACAATATGAATGACAATAAAGAATGACTTCAATCAAAGTTGCTTGTAAGCAACATTTAGAGTGAAAATAAAGCAATAGGAAGTCACACTCAACATTTTCATGTGTGGCCCTCTCAAAATTTGGGATTTGTTATTTTACTACTCTAATTTGGCATTATTTTTATGTCAAGTATCATTATATAAGCATCCATATATATATATATATATATATATATATATATATACACACACCAATATATGTGTACGTATACTTGTATTTTTCTAATATTTAATCATTAAAATGTCACACATCAACTTGACACAGATGGTAAAGTGCAACATAAGCAATATAACATAAACACTTAACCTTGGTCACTGATGAGTGGGTTTTATACCTACGAATTGAATACATTTAAGCTTGATAATTTGTGAATCTTTAAGTATTTTATGTGATTTTGTATGTGTTTTTATGTTATTGTATAATATGGTGAATTATATCATGTTTACGTACTTTATGTATTTTATGTCGTTTTTGTGTACTTTATTCGTAATTTATATGTTAAGTGTTGATTTAGTTGTATGTGTTTTTTGTACCACATTGTATAAGATGTGGTTTTGTATTATTTTTATGTGTTTTTTATTTCATTTTGTAGGAATTATAATAAGGGCTTGGCGGAACAAGGCTTGGAATTGCCCGGCTCGCATTTTCTGCACTCGTTTACGCAGCAACAAATGCACGCCCAATTTTGGCATTCATCCTTTCCAAATATTCAATTTTTTAAAACATGAAAGTTGTAGGTCTACGAGTCTCCTTTCCGAAACATCTTGAATCATCTAAATCGGAGTTCGTATGAAGAAGATATACCCAAAACACTGAAGGAGGATGCAGTAGTCCAAAAAGGGCCATTTCTAGGCAGAATGTATGAGTGTCACAGCAGTGGTTTCCACTGCCGCAGCGGTGGTACAAAACCTTAATTTAGCAGAAAGTTTGATCGCCGCGGCGGTGCACTGTTCATACGCGCAGAATCAGTTTTAAAAAGGAAAAATTGCAGCCTTAAACATTTTAATCTCATTTCTTCTTCTTTGGGAGGCGGCTAGAGGAGATCTTGGAGGCCAAAGGATGAAGAGAGACACCTTCCATGGAGGTTAGGAATGAAATGCAACATCTAAAGAAACTATGGATTGAATGCTTGGAGCTTGGAGATGGGTGACAACTATCTTCTTCTTCTTTCCTTTAATTTGTATTTCCCTTGTTGTTGATTACTTTTCGAAACAAATATGGATTAATATCTATCCATTGATCTTGTATCTATGTTGGGTATTGAATCTATAACATGTTTAGCCATTGTGATTTGTGTTTGCTCTCATTTAGCTATGTGTATGTTGTATGCATGTTGGATGTGGTCTTACTCATTTGCTATAGCTTGAACATGGAATTTATAATTGTGTTGGTTATCTAGTACGTATTTTAATTGAATCTCTCTTTCTTATTTGGTTGTTGATGCATTTGTGAGTTCTTTAAAAGAAGGATTTCATTGTGCACGCCAAGTGTTCGATAAAATGTCTAAACGAAGTTTGTCTTGTATTTTGTATATCTTTGTGCTCCGTTGGCTATGGTTTATTGTCTCTTGGATGGCACCATATGAATTGGGTTATCAAATTTAGTTTTTCATGTTTAATTGCTTAGACAAGTGGTTAATTTGGTAACCTATATGAAATTGGAAAACGGATTGTAGTGTTTTGACCCGAATGTGATAACATGTGTTATGCTATGTGTTCTTAGGAGCGTATACATAATTTGTGCGTAGGATAGACATATACCTATGTGCCACATGTAACCAATGTGAGAATACGTGCTTCAAATTCTTGCGTTGCTATTTCTCATAGACATATAGTGAAATGCTTAGCTTGGGTGTCCTTGTCTAAATTCTGTCAAATGGGATAGGTTTGGATTTGGTATGTTTATATGTCCTTCAAAAGAGGCATCTAATAATTTTATATTCTCGGTTAACCAGTCATCGTGACCGTAAGACCAAATAGGGAGAGTGATAAGATTTAAATGAAGTATTGGAAGAAAACGTAATCATAGGTTCATCTATCTTTACCGTTTTAGTAGTTTAAATGTTAATTATTTTTATTTACATTTCACTTCTTTCATTCAATCAAATGTTCGTACTAAGATCGACTTGATAGGCTCGATATTTGGTAAATCATTAGAACTATTTCCTCGTGGGATCGATACTTTACTTTCACTTTATTACTTGTTGACCGCGTATGCTTGCGGGTTATTGTTCATTCAAACGAACTCGATGTCGGAACTTTTTAAATAAATAAGTATTACAAAATAAATAGTTCCGATTTCGACCAGCAAGTTTTTTTAGTTTCTTATGTCTTTTCATTATTTATTTCAATTGAGTTGAACTTTGTTTAAACTTAAATTACTGTTTTACTTTTTGGTGGGACTCTTGATTGTGTTTGCGACATTTTCAAGGTTCGAAATAAGAAATAATGAAGTCGGATTGTTGACTATAAAACAAGCGCTAACTGGGAGGCAACCTAGGTTTCTCTAATGCTTCATTTAGTTTTGTCTTTCTTCATCAGGTTATAACGTAGCAAATGATGGGAGACAGTTACAATAATAGGAGTGGACGTTGATAATTAACCCAAGCTTCAGGGAAGTCCTTCGTTTTTTATTTTTTCATTGCTTATAGTGAGGATAATGTAAATTTCAAGTTTGGGGGTTGTTAACGCTTCGTTTTGTTATGTTTTGTATTTTGTTGAGTTTTATTTTATTTTGAATTTTGTGGGTATATTCTCTGCAAACTCTCACGAGACACAACTCGTCCTCTTGGGCAACCTTGGGGTTGAACGGCTTGTTGCACGTGCTAAGAACAATCGTGTTTCCTACGAAAATGGATTTTTTTTTAATGTTATTTTTGTTATATTTTCGTCTGTTTATGTTTTTATTTTTGTTTTGTTTTCATTTCTCTTTGTTGTTATTTTGTTTTCGTGTGTTTCGTTTTAGAGTCGTTGTAGTATGGGTTTGTGTATCTTAAGCCTTGTTTTGATATGATTAAAACTTTAATCGAGGATTTGACTAATGATTGTTCTTATGATAACTCGTAGAAAATGGATTGACGTTGCTTAGTATATGTGCTTGACTTGTGGCTGGTTTTTACATTGCTTGTGATCTCTTACACTTTGAGCACATATCATTTGTAATAGGCTAGTTTTATGCTTAGAGAAGGCTTATATGACCAAATGCTTGTGGAAGATTACACTCAACACTAGAACGAATTTACATATCACTTTAAACAAAATACTAAATGTTTGATCATCAAACCTTGGGGTGATTATGATGGAGCGTAAAACGCACTCAATCATAAACACATGCTTATATGAGACGGAGCGTAAAACGTACTCACCTTTGAAATTAAAAAAAAAAATTACAAATAAAATGAATTAAATAGTCATCATGTGGTGGATTGTGATAGAGCGTAAAATGCACTCATCCATAAACGCGTGATTAGGTGAGAAAGAGCATAAAATGAACTCACCTACAATTTTAGGACGAGTGATGTGATAACAAGTTCGTGAGTTTTTGTTTTTCTTTCAATAAGATAATGTGGTCGCTTAAGCTAAATCGAGCTATAATTAGTTTATTGCAAATGGTTCACACACACACACATGTGGATCATGAGTAATGTATTGTTGAAATTCTAGACTTTGCGATAGTTTGAAATTTTCTTGTAGTTATAATTTGAATAATTTGTGGAGCCTTTTGCTTTTCATATCAATTCTTTGCTCAAGTTAGTGTTATTTTTTTCGTTTGTATAGTTTGTCTTTGTTTTGCTTGAGGACAAGTAAATGTTTAAGTTTGGGGGTATTTGGGTTATTTAATGTTATATGTATGCTTAGAGTACTCCTGACCTTCATAATTTTTGATTCTTCAAGTAATTTCCTTTGATTTTTAACTAGTAGAATTTTTTTTTTATTTTGATCTTTTTATTTAGTTATTTTGCTTTATTTAGTGGGTTTTTGTTTTGCTTGAGGACAAGCAAATGTTTAAGTTTGGGGGTATTTGATGAGTGAGTTTTATACCTAAGAATTGAATACATTTAAGCTTGATAATTTGTGAATCTTTAAGTGTTTTATGTGATTTTATGTGTTTTTATGTTATTGTATAATATGGTGAATTATATCATGTTTAGGTATTTTATGTATTCTATGTCGCTTTTGTGTAGTTTATTCGTAATTTATATGTTAAGTGTTGATTTAGTTGTATGTGTTTTTTGTATCACATTGTATAGGATGTGGTTTTGTATTATTTTTATGTGTTTTTTATTTCATTTTGTAGGAATTATAATAAGGGCTTGGCGGAACAAGGCTTGAAATTGCCCGGTACGCATTTTCTGCACTACGTTTACGCAGCAGCCAATGCACGCCCAATTTTGGCCTTGACCCTTTCCGAATCTTCAATTTTTTTAAACATGAAAGTTGTAGGTCTACGAGTCTCCTTTCCGAAATATCTTGAATCATCTCAATCGGAGTTCGTATGAAGAATATATGCCCAAAACACTGAAGGAGGCTACAGCAGTCCAAAAAGGGCCATTTCTAGGCAGAATGTATGAGCGCCGCAGCGGTGGTTTCCACCGCCGCAACATTGGTACAAAACCTGAATTTAGCAAAAAGTTTGACCGCCGCGGTGATGCCTTTCACCGCCGCGGCGGTGTACTATTCATACGCGCAGAATCAGTTTTAAAAAGGAAAAATTGCAGCCCTAAACATTTTAATCTCATTTCTTCTTCTTTGGGAGGCGGCTAGAGGCGATCTTGGAGGCTAAAGGATGAAGAGAGACACCTTCCATGGAGGTTAGGAATGAAATGCAACATCTAAAGAAGCTATGGATTGAATGCTTGGAGCTTGGAGATGGGTGACAACTATCTTCTTCTTCTTTCCTTTAATTTGTATTTCCCTTGTTGTTGATTACTTTTTGGAACAAATATGGATTAATATCTATCCATTGATCTTGTATCTATGTTGGGTATTGAATCTATAACATGTTTAGCCATTGTGATTTGTGTTTGCTCTCATTTAGCTATGTGTATGTAGTATGCATGTTGGATGTGGTCTTACTCATTTGCTATGGCTTGAGCATGGAATTTATGATTGTGTTGGTTATCTAGTACGTAGTTTAATTGAATCTCTCTTTCTTATTTGGTTGTTGATGCATTTGTGAGTTCTTTAAAAGAAGGATTTCATTGTGCACGCCAAGTGTTCGATAAAATGTCTAAACGAAGTTTGTCTTGTATTTTGTATATCTTTGTGCGTCGTTGGCTATGATTTGTTGTCTCTTGGAAGGCACCATATGAATTGGGTTATCAAATTTAGTTTTTCATGTTTAATTGCTTAGACAAGTGGTTAATTTGGTAACCTATATGAAATTGGAAAACGGATTGTAGTGTTTTGACCCGAATGTGATAACATGTGTTATGCTATGTGTTCTTAGGAGCGTATACATAATTTGTGCGTAGGATAGACATATACCTATGTGCCACATGTAACCAATGTGAGAATACGTGCTTCAAATTCTTGCGTTGCTATTTCTCATAGACATATAGTGAAATGCTTAGCTTGGGTGTCCTTGTCTAAATTCTGTCAAATGGGATAGGTTTGGATTTGGTATGTTTATATGTCCTTCAAAAGAGGCATCTAATAATTTTATATTCTCGGTTAACCAGTCATCGTGACCGTAAGACCAAATAGGGAGAGTGATAAGATTTAAATGAAGTATTGGAAGAAAACGTAATCATAGGTTCATCTATCTTTACCGTTTTAGTAGTTTAAATGTTAATTTGCATTAATTCAATCATATTTTTTGAAACGTTTTGACAAGAAATTTAAGATCGAACAGTCTAGGGTTTTACCGATAAATCGTTACATGAACTTTTCTTCTAATTCTTTACATACCACTCATACAAATACATGTATTAACTATATCAAATCATGAATATACCTATATACCATAGTTTTAGACTTCTAGAGCATCAAAATAACTTTTGATCGGCTAAAAATTTATTTTGACCATTTAAAACATATATAGACTCTAAAAATGAACTAAATAAGGTTTAGAACACTTTTGAACCTCTTATACATAGATGTTCTTCTTCTTCTTGATATAAAATTGGCCTAGGACTCCTCCTTGACTATTCTCTAGCACTTTTCCTTGGTTGATTCTTAATCTCACAAGACTTTGCTTGTTTTTCTCTCAAAGAAGCTCTCTCTTTTCTCTCTAAAATTTCTAGACAAATGACTAACCTTTGCTAGCTCTTTCTCTCTTCTCTATATATAGAACTTAGGTAAGCTCAATTAACTTCCTTAATCATCTAATGTTAGTCAATTTAACTCTCTAAATCATGCTTGCTATAGCAAGGAATGACAATATGAATGACAATAATGAATGACTTCAATCAAGGTTGCTTGTAAGCAACATTTAGAGTGAAAATGAACCAATAGGAAGTCACACTCAACATTTTCATGTGTGGCCCTCTCAAAATTTGGGATTTGTTATTTTACTACTCTAATTTGGCATTATTTTTATGTCCAATATCATTATATAAGCATCCATATATATATATATATATATATATATATATATATATATATATACACCAATATATGTATACGTATTCACCTATACTTGCACAATACTTGCATTTTTCTCATATTTAACCATTAAAATGTCACACATCAGCTTGACACATAGATGGTGAAGTGCAACATAAGCAATATAACACAAACACTTAACCTTGGTCACTAAATACCCAACCTTAGTTAAATCTCATCTTATTTATATATGCATATTTATATATCTCCTAACAATTAACCATAATGTGGTTAACTCTCTACAGTCAAGTATACATATATATTCGATATATTTATATATTTACTAACACTTAACTCTGGCATTGGTTAAGGTTTTATTTTATTACCACTTAGGGTTAACAACTAACCCAATAATGGTTAGTGCTCTACAACATTCAACCCAAGGTTACTTACCAATTCTATCTTGACAAATTATATACATACATAATTGTATCTACAATATTCTTCCACCAATTAACCTATGTAAGGTTACTATCTTCTAACAACTAACCTAAGGTGAAACTACCAACCTCACCTTAGTTAACTCTCATCCATCATGTATATATATAATTATGTATCTACACATTTTGCTAGCAACTAATTCATGCATAGTTAAAGCTTTAATTTATTTACCACTTAGGGCTACTCAATTAACTCATTCATAGTTAATTCTCATCATCATATTCATTTACCTAGCAATTAACAAATGTTTGGTTAATGCTCTCTCTTGTCTACCAACTAGGATTATTCAATGAACCCTACATTAGTTAATTCTCTACACTCAACAATACTTGTCAATATTATTTCATTGGACTTATATTAATTACCTCTTTGACTATTAATTAACATAATATTTGGGTTTATTATTTAGTTACCCACCTTCATAAAAGTATTCACATATTGGGCTAAGACATATCATCCTTTTTGGGTTAGTCCACTAATAGTAATTAAATTACTTGAACTGTTCATGATGCTACATCCTTAAATTTATTTGGACCTCTTTATAATTACCAACATGACTTAAAATAATTAACATATTGGTTTGCTTTAATCCATTATTGGAATATATGTAACAACTTAATAATTAAGTTAATTGTTTAATTAATTAACTTCTTAATATTGTCATTCTAGGCAATATTCTAACTTCTCTACTTGCTAATCTTAGCTTTAATTCATGACTCATGTAATTAACTTAGCTAATTATATTACACGACTTTCATTCTTACTCCATACTTAAACTAATTAATTTATTAGTTTTATTGAGTATTAATTTACTCAACTTCATATTTGGCTAAAAGCACACTTTAGGTATATATGTATCAATATAACCACCTTCACTTCTTAATTGAATTTATTTTCTTAATAAATCCTCCACATGCATCCTTATAATATTCTCACATTTAATTAAAAAAAAATGTTTACTCATTTTCTACACAACTCACTTCTCCAACTCTGAGTTTTAAACCATAACATTTAATTAATCTTATCTACAACTCTTGTAAATATATTGGATATTACAATGGGAGCGTAACATATAAGAACAATCCTAAAATAGGGAGTATTCAAAATTTACTCATAATGAGTGAATTTTGAATGAGTTTTTAAGCGGAAAATATTATATTATATTATACTATTTTGTATTGTATCATATTATATTTTTTTATTTTTTTATTTCTTCTTTCCTTTTAATTATATTATATTATATTATATTATTGTATATAACATAATATGATATTTTAAATAAAATAAAATTATAATATTTTATTTTATTTTAAAGTATATTATTTTATTTTATTTAGTGATATTATAATATATAAAGTAATATGATATTTTAATATTATTTTAATTTTATTATATTATATTCTTACGAAGATTACTTGAAAAAGAAGGCAAAGTTCTTCATTGGTTCTTGTGGGCCAACTTGGGTGTGCACAATATTTGTGCCCCTCTAACTTGTTGGGGAGGGTGTTGGTCGGAATCGGCACCTATAAAAAGCACGCGATTCCGGATTCGTTTGAATGAATGTATGCGCAAGTATACGCGGTCAACAAGTAATATAATGAAAGTAAATTGTCGATCCCACGAGGAGTTATACTAACGATATCTGCATAGCAAACTTAATGCAATCTAATCCGATTTAAACTATGATTAAGATGGTGAATTTTTGTTAACACAATAACCTAAAATAATAGAAATGTAGCAACAAAGATTCGATTAAAACAAGCTAAGATCACAACTTCACTCACTACCTCGTTTAACCCTCACACCTCTCTTCTCAATGCTAAGATCGCTCGAATGATAACCAGAGAAAATAAGCAACCATAAACCTCTTTCGATAGTTAAATGATTCACACCCAACCAATTAGTTCACTATATTCCTATGTGACCTAACTTAGCAAGATGGCGATGAAAGCTCTTCTCAACAAGGTTACACAAGGTACACCAGTATATTCCTATCCGAGATACAAATTAGGCACTCATCCAAAGATAAATCATCCTACAAGTGCTATCATGCTTTAGGTAGAGTTATTTAATCCATTTTTCAATATCATAAACAACCACACATTACATACAAAGTACATAATCCATACATGAAGAACAAAGCATTATAATCATTCATTAGCATCCATTCACATCAAAAAGAGAGATATTCCATTAAAATCTAATAGTGAGATCCATTGTGATCCTAGAAATGAAGTTAGTTCATAGCTAAATGGCTAACAATCATTAACAAGTTGTTCATTAGACTCAAACTACACAAAATGAAGATATATCAAATGAATGAAACTCCTTTTTACACAAGTCTCAAACACTAAAACTCCCTTCAAAACGTAGCAATCCAAGCTTGATGAATCTTCTTGTTCTTGAGCTTAACACCAATCCAAGTAGCTTTGAAGGCTAGAAGAAATGAAGAAAAAAAAGCTCTCAAACGTCAAAAACTGATTTGCTAGGTCAAGCCTCCTTCCCTCTTAAGTAGCAAAAATCTCGTCAGAAAACAGCATGGCCGACCGCCGCGGCGGTCGAATCTACCGCTGCGGCGGTAGTCTTTTGTGAAAATTACCATTTTGCCCTTTCAGCTCAAAAATCCTACAAAACACCGACGAGACATTAGGGACCATAAAATTCATAAATATAAGCAATAATAACTCTCAAAAACTCACAAAATATTAAGCTAGACGTACTAATTCGCAGGTATAAAACCCGCTCATCAGAGGGGGCAATATTGAGGATACTAGCGCTGTTATTGCTATATCAGGTGCACCATGTGATGGTACATCGCCACAATATTATGACCAAGATCAAGTCTGCACAAGGGCTCAATATCAACACCAAGCACACCAGGTTCAGCTTCAGAACAATGTACACAAGACACACAAATGTAGCACAAACTGGTGCAAGGCATGAGACTTACAGTTCACGCTGATAAAGTTGGATGGCAATGACAAGGGACCACATCTAGTACATTCACCAGGAGACACATGTTTATTGCTCATTAGTATAGTTAGTTACTAGTATAATTAGAATAAGCCTAAAATACACTTTGCACCCCAAACTTTATACCATTATTGACTTTTGCACCCCAAACTGGAAAAGGTGCCTAAATGCACCCTAAAGTTCTATTTCGATAAACAAAGGACACACTTCAACGTTTTAACTGGTTAATAGTGACTTATTATACCTGTAAACCAAATTTTGTAGGGGTAATTTGGGTACATCATAATATATTAAAAGGACAAAATCATAAAAGAACAAAATAATCTAAAAATAAAATTCTCATGTAATCAATATAAAATATCAAAAATAAATTTAAAAATTAGGTGTAAATATCTAGTATACCTATCAGATATGGTGGCAATGGTCTTGAAGGTCAAAATGAAGGATCGATCCGGACTCCACTAGTAAAACCCACAAGCAAATCCCCCAACTTTTTGAAATTCCATCAATCTCTCTCTTTACAATTCAAAATGGTTGTTCGTGGCAAGGGCGGAACAAAACGGCACCGTAAGGTGCTCCGGGACAACATACATGGCATCATCAAACCGACAATTTAGAGGCCTATACTGTGACGCCCCCAAATCTGAGCCCACACAGCCCAAACATGAGACGTCAAAATACATAACAACTAATACAAAACAGTACAAAACACAAAAATACAGAACCCAATAATATACAACTAAGTCTTCACTATTATTGTCACACTATTATACAACATGGTGAAGACTATCATCTACATACTCGGACCATCACTCCATTCCCCGGCTAGTCCTAGCTACACTCTCATTTCCTAAAGAACAATGAAAAAAAAGAAATAGTGAGCTCAAATAGCCAATAAGAAAATATCATGACTAAGATAATGACGAATAAATTATCTCTAGCCTTCAGCAATTGAGTTCTTACTTGAATATAATAAGCAACAAGTTTTAAATCAATAACTGCAGTTAAGTTTTTAAACAAAATTTAGATCAACAGTTACAGCAAAATAACAAACATTAGGAAAATTATGTATATCATGATGTCGATTAGCTTCTTCTTTTTTTTATAAAAATCACCATTAACCTTTATCATCTAAAATGCCACTGGTCATGATCATACAAATTCACAGTTCCTGATCATAATCATGCAAATCAACAGTTCATCTTTGCACTACGGGCCAAAGATATTCAAATATAACACAAATGGTCATAATCATGCCAGTCTATAGTCTTTGGTCATAATCATACCAAATAACAGTTCATCTTTACACTACGGGCTAAAGATATTCAAATATAACGCCAATGGTCATGGTTATACCAGTCTACAGTCTTAGGTCATAATCATACCAAACAACAGTTCTTCTTTACCCTAGGCTAAAGAGAGCAATCACCACGTGCCTTAAAAGACACTTAATAATTATATCGCCTTTATCCTATCATGAATCATCTGTGCCCCAAGCCACAATATTCATCAATTATCTTCACTTAGGCCAAAGATATTCACAACAACTTGATTCTTGATGATTAGTACAAATAACAGTGATATAAATAATGAATAGAAGAAACAGGATAAATAATAAATATCAGAAGTTTACAATTTTACTTTGTGCAAATTCAAATAATGTCCAAATTATCAACATGATGTGGAGTCAAATTCAAGAATGATATTCAAGATAGGTTATAGTTTTAGCATTTTGAGGCATGAAGATCACTTCAAATTACTTTTCTTCCTTCTTCAAGGTTGTAGAGGGCAAAAAACTGAAGGGATAGTCTTTGAATTCATTAAATTCTAACAAATAATGAATTTACTATAATTTTTTGAAAGAGTTGTTGTATATAAAACAAATTCCACTCGAGAATTCAAAGAATAATGCAAAAGATTTCAAAACTATGAATGACTTAGAATATAAATGTAACACTTTAACTGATATTTGTCAATACATAAGGTAACCTAGCATACATAGAGGGAAACTTACACTAAGAAATTTTTAAAGAATGGAAGAAAATATATGTAAGAAAGGTATGAATTTTTTTTTTAAGTTAATGCCTCTATTTATAGCCAAAATTCAAGATTTTCTAATTTAATCCAAACTGTTCATTTCATTATTTTTAATTTATATCATTCATTTAATAAAATAACTAACTTTATATATAAATTAATTAACTTTATATACACAATAACTAACTTTATACATAAATCAATTAACTTTATATATAAAATAAATAACTTTATAATTAAATCTATTAACTTTATATAAATTAATTAACTTTATATATAAAATAATTAACTGTATATAAATTAATTAACTTTATATATAAAATAATTAACTTTATATATAAAATAATTAACTGAATATAAATCAATTAACTTTATATATAAAATAATTAACTTTATATAAAGAATATAAAACAAAGAACTTTATAAATTATTTTAACAATAATTCATCAATTATTCACAATTATTCATTATTATAACTAATTATTATAAATGCAGTGTAGTTGACTTTCTGAATTAGAGACTTATAATACCAGCAGAAATATCAACTAATAATGAAATACAACACTTAAATCAACATCATAATAATGATAACAATAATACATAAAATAAATAAAAGAAAGAGCACATTACTATGTAATGACAATTATTGATTCAGTAATGTGAATTACTATGCATAAGCTACTATGACTATTATCAATTTAATAATATGAATTATTGTGCATGTGAAAATTATTGGTTCAATAAAGTCAATATTGTACAATAGCTACTTTTTCAATTCAATAATATGAAACATTGTGCAATACCGTATGCTACTGTGCAATATCGTGTGCTACTGTGCAGTACCGTATACTACTGTGCAATACCGTATGTTACTGTGCAATACTGTGTTCTATTATTCCTTTACAACCAGGTATATTAACAGTTAAGAGTGATAGCACTATTGACCATTTTTATTTAAGAATGTTAATGTTGTCGTTTTCTATATCTTACAATATTTTGTTGTAAGGTCCACCAATGTTTGGTTATTTCGGTGTTGTCGTACGAATAGAATATTTCCCGACAGAACGAATATTACTCAATAAAATGAATATTTTCTGACAAAATGAATATTCTTTGACAAAATAAAATTTGCACAAATTTTTTTTAACTTAACCTTTGTTTATTTAACCATTTACCGCTTCAGAAAAAAAAAATATGAAGAAAATTTTAAATTATATTTCATAAAAGTCGGGGTTTTACATATATCGAGCATTCTAGGAGGAAAATGGTGACGGTAATGGATGTGGTGTATGCTCGGAAGAGGCAGTGTAGGAACTTGTATGGTTTTGGTGGTTGAAATTTATTTTAGGTTTTTGGGATTTTGTTTGATAGTTCTAGTTTTTGCTTGTGGTTATTGTAATTGGGCATTTTGCTTTAAATGGCAATTGGATGTTCCCTAAATTAATCTTCAAAATTATCTTGGTATTTTTCTTATAGTCAGAGTAGTAAGCATCAACCATCAATCGATTAATTGACTAATGGCTACTCATCCAACTAATCCTGGATTAGTTAATCCAAATTTTCCTATTCATTATGTTGTGGGTTGGTTCGTTAAGTATTTTCTTTGTTTGTATCTAGCTAGACTTGATAGTGAATTCGAAGAATCTTTTCCTCGATTGATAAGATATGTTGGTGTTAAAGGAAATCAAAAAACTATGTCTAAAGCCTGAGTAATTTTTTGAAGAGATGATTCTATATGCTTTTGTCCTTTGTCATTTTTTGGAAGTGCAAGGGTCTGATTTTTTTGATAGTGATGATTTATCTAATACTGGATTTAAGTATTTAGTAAATTTACGGTATGTTATTTTGCCTATCAGAGTCGGTACTTTTCTTTTGTTTAGAATCTTATTATCCCAACATATTTTATAAACAATTTGGGTTTGACTAGAGTGTTATTTAGCTTTTGTTTTATAGTGTTTTTTAGGTATTATAGTCAGTTTGATTTTGATGCTTCTGTCCTCTCCGATTTTTCTCGCAGGGTAAGAATGAGATGGATCGAGATGATGACAGAAGATAAATTGATGTCTCGAGATGGTGGCAGAGTGGTGGATCGATGTAATGACCCCGAATATTTTAACCTATATTAATAAAATTAATTATTGATGAATTATATTTTTGTGCGATTAAATTAAATCACTGTGTGATAGTCTAATTTACTTGCTTATGTGTCAAATAATTAAAAGAATGTCCTCTTAATGAGTTATTTAAATTAATAAATCAACCTAGGGTATTTAATATCAAAATATTGAAAAGATTATTAAGCTATGTAATAATTCAATGAACTTGATTCCTAACAAATCTAATTGGATTATGTAAATTAATTAATGTGGTTATTATTTAATTTTAATGTGTAAAATATTAATAATAATAATAATAATTTGTAGTTCCACTAGGAATTTATTAATAGTGGACTAGTCTAATTTATTTATTAAACAAGTGCAATTTAATTTAATTGTTAGTAGACTTGTAATTGGTCATGAGATAATTTAGTTGGCCCAACATTTGTGAATATGGCAAGCCATATAGGAGGTCCAATGACTTATTTATTTGAGCCGTAAATGGATTTAATTAGTGGCCCAAAGGATGACTCATAATATGTATATAGGTATATATATACATATGTGTATAATTAACCAAGTTAGCAATAGAAAATAAATCAAAAATTGGATGGAAAATGGAGAGCATTGTCAACAACTTTGGGAGGGATTCAAGGTTAGCTCAATGCTTAAAATTTTCTTGGAAAATAACATCCCACAAATCACTCCCAAGCCCCAAAAAATCCCCTCAAGTTATAGAAGTATGTTTGGTGATTAATTAGATTAAAACAACTATTGTTGGTGGATTAATGAAGCATAAGCATTATTAGCTATGTTCTATAAATAAGAGCATCTCCCATGTTTGCTAGAGTTGGTTTATTTGAGTTCTTTCCTAGAGAGCAAAAGAGAGAACAAGTTAGAGAGAAAAGAGAAGAATACTTAATGTTTTTGAGATATTATCAAAAATAAAATACCAAGTGAGGCTAAGAGGTAGTGCAAGGAAGCTAGGAGGTGTATTAAAGGTCATACAATTTCATCTTCTACTTTGGAAATGCTAGAAAAGGAGCACACAAGCCCAAGAGGTATAAAAGCTTCCAAAACCCTAGTTTTCAAGCTTCTCTTGTGGTTTATGGAATTTCCATGGTAGAAAATCATTTTCAAAGTTCTAAATATTTATATCCATACTAGATTAGTAAATCTAGGTTTCAATGGGTTTAACATGTGTAACGGCCCCGAAATTCGACAAACCTTATTACCTTAAGTTTCATATTTATTATACATTATCTTCCTAACGTCCAAATTTCGGTTCGTTAATAAATCTTTAATCACATGGCTTAATCCATTAACTAACCTTACATCATTAATTACTAATTTTTTGGTATAATTTTTTTTTTCTTACCTCTATCATCTGTCTCAGAATCGCAACATTTACTCTTTACTTTCACTGTCAGTCCCATTTATTATCTGATTTGACTCATCACCCCAATTGTAAACGTATGATAGTTCAAAATTTATAATTTAATATCACTTCGGACTTCGGTTGTTATTTGCTTAGAATTTTTAGCATAATTCAATCAATACCATAATTATACACCTGTACAATAAAAAAAAACTTAAGTAATCCTTTAACAGTTAGATCAGGACTCATAACACCATTGACATATTAATAATTACCATAAGCCTTAATAATTACAACTACAATGAATCATTATATCAGAAATCTAAAATAATTACATTATAACTTTAATCGATGTCGTAACATAACTCTATTATATCCCGATACTTTAGGATTCTCATTTTCACCTTTTAAAAGCTTGAAACTTTCTTCTTGAAACTAGATATCCTTCTTGATGGCACAAAACATTTTGTAGAATTTTATTCTCTCCTTGCTTAGTGGTTCGGATGGTGGAAGATGATGGAGAAGAGAAAGAGAGAGAGAGAGAGAGAGAGATTTGTGTTGTTTCTCTTTTTCTTTCTCTTCTTTTTTTTCCCCTTTTATTTCATTTAGGAGACAACTTACCAAATTTAAATCCCATGACAAGTCCACCGACTTGTCCCTCTCTCGGATGATCTAAAGAATCAAGCATGCATAGCATTTTAATACATTACATAATTATTTCGTGTAATAAATAATTTACATAATGTAAATAAAATATTTATTTTAAGTAACCAAAAATCATAACATAATTTATAAACATTATTTGCACATTTTAATGTACCATATTTGAATAATTTTGTACATGCATAATTACGTGCATGTAGTTACACAAAATATTTTATACTTCCAAAAATTTCATAAACGCACCAATTAACTATATATATATATATATATATATATATATATATATATATACACACACACACACACACCACACACACACACACACACACACACACACACACACACACACACATATTATGTATTAAAATTAATTAACAAACCCATTTAATTTTCTAAAATATTATTTTCCATAAAATTGAAAATAATTCCACTTTACATAATTCACAACTTAATAATTTAAAATAATCATTTCTCTCATTTATTTTCTATTTTCTTCATTACTCATTACACTTTATGTAAACTATACAATAAAATATTGTACAATTTATATAATTATCCTTCCATCCTCAATTAATTTAATCCTATTATAAAAATTATATAATTATTCTTATATAATTTATATAATTATTATTTTCATAATACTTTACTTTAATTTCCTTATATAAATTATATAATTTACTATTATATAATTTATATAATTACTTTTTCTTCTTAACTAATTTCCAAACTTCCTCCATAATTATTGATTAATTCTATAATCAATAATTACAATTTTACTAACTCTCTCATTAGCTTTTAATTAAATTTTGGATTAATCTAATTGTTAATCCACCACATTTTTCATAATAGCTCTTTACATAAAATTATGGATTAATTAAATATTAATCCACATAAATTTTTCATCACTTAAATTTCTCCGCAATTTTACTTCCTTCATATGTATATAATTACATATATACACTTACTTTAAAAAAAAATACGCAACTCAATTTATATATCACTTATTCACTTTCATAATATATTACCTATCTCCGAATTTGACATTCATCCCATATATATACTATTTGTTTTGCACACACACAAATATATATTATTAAATGCGTATGTGTAAACTTAAATAATAATACATGTAATAATCACGCACATATAAAAAATAAAATAAAATAAAATAAAATTTACACTTACTCACTCATACTCTACAAATTTTATACCTCAATAATCCTTACATAAATGAATATATATAGGATTTTTTTTTAAAATAATTTATTATTTCACCTTAAAAATAACATGTTGACCTGATTTAAAAGACCAACATAAATCGTACAATTTTTATTGTACAATGATGTACAATTACATATCTTCCACCTAATTGTTTTGAATAATTTATTTAATTACAATTACAATTATTCATTCTAGTTAATCATTAACTCATCATAGATTTAATTTATCAATTAAATCTTATTGCATAACTTAATCTTATAATATTTTTCTTTCATAAATAATTCACATAATCTTGCTAATTTTAATGATTAAAATATAATTACAATATTCTCGAAAATTCGGGTCCTCACAACATGTGTATTTATTGCAAAAATTTTAGCAAAAATTATGAAAACGATTTATACCGACGGAACCCTAATCGAACATTTGATTCAAAGCTCTACATTTTGAAACTTACATGTCGTATGTGTGATTTTCTTTTGTCATACGCTAGATATGTAAGCTAAGAGAAAAACCTAGTTAGAATCATGTCAAAAGATTTTGAAATGAGTGACTTATAATTTTTAGAACCAAAGGAGTTCATTTTAAAAACCCTAAACATGACAGTCTACTTTAAGCCCATTTTTAGTGACCAAAACATGTCCAAAAATGTCTTTTAATAATGGAAAAGTGTAGTTTGGGAATATACGAATCCAAAAAGACCAATTTGATGTCATTTGGATTTGTAAATTTTATTTTATTTAGGTTTGTGCAAATGAGATAAAAAATCAGGAAAAATAAAACTGCACACTGCAAGAAATCCTAGAAGGCGAGCGCCTAGGCGCTTGTTTTAGCCCCTTGAGCACCTAGGCGCCTAAGTAAGCACCATGGCTGCTACTATGTTGGCCTGATTTAGCTTTGGGTCGGTTCGGGTCAAATTTAATTAATTAATGGGTCGTGTAATCTATTAAATATTAATATAATTAATATGGGACTCAAATAAAATAATTATTTATTATTTAAATAATGTAAACAAATAATATCTAAGGTAATTAATTATTATTTAAATAATGTTAAATAATAGTTAATTATTTGTTATTTAATTGCAATGACATAATAAATAAAGGGAATTAAAAGTAATTAATTATTTATTATTCAAGTGTGATTAAATAATAAATAAATAAAATTAAGAATAATTTATTTTGAATAAAAAAAAATTAAAATAATTATTTATTATTTAATTAATATTAAATATTAAATAAGGTTAATAATTAATAAATTATTATTGAATTGATATTAAATAAAAATTAAAGAAGAATAGAGTTATTAATCTAATTATTTATTATTTAACTAACATTAAATAATAGGTAAAGATAATTAATTAATTATTATTTAACTAAATAATAATTAAGAAGAGTTAAAATTAATAAACTAGTTACTTATTACATAATTAAAATTTAAGTAATATGTAAGGTTGTTATATTAAATTAATTATTATTTAATTGACTTTAAATAATAATTAAAGAAGATGAAGGTTAGTAAACTTATTATTTAATTAACATTAAATAATGAGTGTAATTAATTAATTATTATTAAATTAAGATTTAATTGTAATTAAAGTGGAATATAGTTAACAAAGTAAACTTTAAATAATTAATTATTGTACAACAATGATTAAGGAGAATTATATTAAATAATGAATATGGATAATTAATTAATTAATTATTATTTTAATGAAATTAAGTAATAATTAAAGGGAGATAAAGTTAATAAAATAAATATTTATTATTTAATTAATATTAAATAATAAATGAGGATAATTAATTAATTAATTATTATTTAAATGATATTAAATAATAACTAAAGGAAAATAAAGTTAATAATATAATTGTTTATGTAATGATAAATAGCAAGTAAAGTTAATTAAATTAATTATTTAATTAACTAATATTAAATAAATAAAGTGAAGGAATTTAAGAAAATAATAAAGTGATTAAACAATTTACATTAATTGTTTAAGTTTTTAAATATTACTAAAGGATTAAATTATTATTAAATGATTTATGGTAATTTAAAGGATTAATAATATTAGTAACCAATTAAGATCTTGTTAGATACTTAATAACATTAGTAAATAGTCGAGGTATTATTAGGTGTATAATAATACGGGTTGGTAACTAAAATATTATACAAGTGTGATAATATTGTGTTATAATTTATATGTCTGTAAATAGAGAATTATGTGCTTAAGTGTCAATTTATTTGAGATTGATATAGGAATCCCTATGTATTTTACTAATTGAATGATAAACTTATTTAAAAATTAGGTCTTTCAAATGAGGTAATGTGAATTATATGAGCGTTAATGATGGACGCAAATACAGAGTAGTAGTGGCATAAGTCAATATGTATATCAAGTAAGTTTTTCAGTACTATGTGATGTTCTTGCAAACCTGTTGCTACATGTATAAACTGTTATATATACACTTATTGTCTGTGTGAATTGATTTTAAATATGCCTTTGTACATGTATATAATGTGAATAGTTGATATACAATTGATACTATAAATTTCGGTGTGTTATATGAATTATATAACTTGTAAATATTGAGATGCATTGTAAACATGAAGTAATTAAATAAATGTAAAGCATAAGAAGCATGATCTCTTTATAAAATGCGAAGCATGGAGCATGAATCATGATTTAAATATGAACTACGTGTTATGTGATAACTGTTAGACTTGTTGAGCCGTCGTGCTCACTCTTACTATAATCAAACATTTTCAACGAGGTGCGATGAATTTGAAGATCCCGGTAAACGCAACGGAAATGATTGAAGTTATTTTTGGGTTATAAAAGCTTGTTGTTATAATTGTTTAAGTCTCTTAATGTATTATGTTGGGATATTGTATTATTTTTGAATTAAGACCTTGTAATGATAGTGAAACGAAGTTATACATTAAGACGAGTGCTTATAAATATGAACTCGGTTAGTTAAGAGGAGTCGGTAGATAGTCATAGTGACTTATTGTTGAAGTGTGAGCTTTTGTATATTCACAATGGTTATAGCACACTAGGTCATGATTTATAAATGATCTGAGTTTGTAAGATCAGTGCAAAGATTTCGATTCTGAGATAGAGTTAAAGGAAATATTATAAAAGTTTAAATTTATTGAGTTTTAGCAACATATTTTTATATAATGTTGTGGTTGATAAGGAGAAGTTTGTACATTAACGACCGAGGGTCGCCCGTAGCCAGAGTGGGGATTCTCCGGGGCGCTATAATCGAGATAATGGATGTGACGCTTCCAAATTCGAGTCCCTCGAACCACAGATTCGGTGCTCATGATACTATTCTACCATGTCATCACATTCATTCATTGTGAATAAAATAACTTAATTTACAATATTACATAATTATCCCAGGTTTATAGATCTTTAAATAGTACAAAACATATACAATCTATTCTATTATAGCATATTACATTTACAATGAGTATATAGTTATACATTAACTGTTTGCTAGCCTTTTCTTTTCCTTTATCCTCTCCCGACCCCTCGGCCTATTTAGGCTTAGCTGAAATATCATGTTAAAGCAAGAATGAACGTAAAATAGCTCAACAAGTACATAAACAAATAATGAAATGATATCTCAGAATAATGAATAAAAAATTTGATATAATAAGGTTGAATCAATAAAGGGTTCCATGAATAATTTGAGAATCTAACATGAATCTTTGCGTGAATAACATGAAACATAGATTATGTTAGCTGTATGGTCACAAGACCACGAACTCGTTAAGAACAATACCAATCATAAAAAGAATTGATACTGTCTGGTTCAATCACAAGACTGCGTGTCCTTACAGATGTGTACTCTAGGTGATCAGCTTATCGTAATTTTATATTGTGCACAACATAAACATCTAACAACGCAACCACACCATAAAATTTACATTTTCTTTTACATTTATTCCCCTTTTTTATCAAAGTTATTTGGGTATAGCATTTCATAGATTCCTCACCACAACAATATGGATTGGAGGATATAATAATAAATATCTGAATCACATGAATCATCACATTTGTCTAGCCAAATCAAGATTGACATTGACTGTTCTAAAAAACATAGTTCAATAACAAATGAACTTCAAAGTGATTTATATGAATGCATGAAATGTATCATTGTTCAAAGAACTACAAAATAGAGTTCGAAAAGAACACTTGCCTTCTTCCTCGTTTACGCTTACAATTAATATATTATCCCGTTTATGACCTACACAATCACAATATTAGTCCATACATTAGTTATAAGTATTTACATGCTTTACCTTGACATACAAGTTATCATTTTTCTTTACATGCTATTTTTGACCATTTTATACAAAACTTGATTCCAACATCTATATATATGACTTGTTTAGGCCTTTAAAAATGTTAAAAGTCTTCACATAACCCTACTTTTTTGAAAACTCAATTTTAGGTGTTGACGAACGTTCTTAAATGTTTAAAATGCACCTTTATCGCCATAAACAACAAATGACTTTCAAATCATCACAGACACATGTATTTACATAAAACTTAGTTATTTGCCTCATTTTTATCTTTAATTACACAAATTGGCCAAAAATCACACTTGAGTAGAATTTTGTCAACTTAACAAAATTCACACTTAAGCTCATGCTTGAGTTCTTAAACTCCATACACCACATACACTAACATATGCTTATTTAGCAACTTTGTATGTCTACATAACATCTACACGCACCATCTAAAGTACTTTACAGATTATAATTTGGTTTACATGCAAACTATAGCCTAATATTCTACTTTTCCTACACAAGTCATATTTTTCAACATTTAAGGCATCTAGTCTACTATATAGTAAGAAATTTTACATGTATCAAACATGTTCAATACTTTCAACTAGGTTTTCACCAAAACATCTAACAAATAACACATGATCTTTCACAAATCATGCTTTCTAGCCATAAATTCAAGCATGAATAAGTTCACCACATTTGTAGTACAACTTTTAAGCTTAAGGTTTCTTCATATTCCAACCATATAGCACATAACTCACATAATCAATACTTATATTCATAGATACATGCATGACTATGCATATTCTTGAATTTAAACACATAAATGGAGAGTTTTAGAGGCAAAGAAACTTTTAAACCTTCCTGTAGCTCTTCTTCTTCGTACAATAATGCTTCTTAAGGTTAGATTCTCCATTTTGATGGCTTTATCTACTTCTCTTGAACACTTGATAGCAATCCTCGAAGCCTTTTTGAAAACCCTAGCTCTTCTTGTTTTTTCTCTCTTTATCTCACAACACTTAGAAACTTTGAAATGAAATAGCTTGATACTTACTAAATCTATACATACATATGTTGTATGTATTCTTCCAACAATTAACTAGCCTAGTTAGGCTTAACCTATGCATGGTTATGGGCATTCAAGGCAATTCACATTGATTAGTAAGGACATCTTAGTCAATTAACCATCCTAGGATATCATAGTCATTTATCAAGTTGTCAAGAGTAGCATGGTCTTTTGCCAAAAAATCTAGAGAATTTAATTCAATTAAATTCTTATTTTGCTTATTTTTTTTCTCCAATTCAATTCATTTTTTATCCAAATTTGTTTTATTAGACTTGAATTTTATTCTATAATCAAATAATCCATAAGTAACTTGTCCTAAAACACTTGTCACACTTCAAAATTTTAATTTCATTAATTAATTATAATATTTACAATATTGATAAATTCCATGTCATTAAAGTGGAATAGTGGTGATTGAAAAAAAAAATTCTTTTCCAAGAATTTGGAGGAAGTTGAAGAATAGTGATTGAGGTTGGGGTTTTTAATTGTTTAAAGTAATTTACCCAAATTACCCCTTTGTAATAAGCTTACAGGCTTAGCCGGTCATTAAGTGTGTTTTTTGTGTAGATAAAATGAAGTTTGGGGTGCAATTAAACACTTTTTTCAATTTGGGTTGCAAATTGTACTTTAGTCTTAGAATGATAACCATAGTTAGCGCGCGCGCGCGCGCGCACGCGCGCGCGCACACACACACACACATATATATATATATATATATATATATATCAGCTAGTTCAGCTATTGTTGGTTAAGTGAGAATTAACAAATCTTCGCTTAATCTATACGCTTTTTTTTCATCAATGGAATCTTCTTCATTTCCTTTTGAATTCAATAAACAATCTTAGAAATAAACTTTATTGTTTTTAATAAGTGTACTTTAAAAAATATTGGGGTTGAAACGTATTATCATAATTCAAATCACTACAACTTCATTCATCATTTGATAAAATAATTCCACCCAAAATCAGCAATAGCATTAAACAAGAATGACCAAAATATACAAAGTAAGTAACAAAATTTTAAAAAATTATAATGAACTCGTATAAAAAACTTCAAAGCAACAATTATAACGAATGTAGGCAAGATAGATATAGAGAGACAAACAAATACATAGGTGACTAATCAAATCTTCAGCCTAAATTGTGCAAAACCTGTTGATGGCGGGGCAACAACGAGCAGCAATGGTGGCGATGAGCGGCAATGACGACAATGAGCGGCAGCAGCGACAAATGGCACTGGCGTCGGTAGCGACGGCGAGCGACCTTCCCTCTCCTCCTTCTCCTTCTCCTTCTCCCTCTCCCTCTCTTTCTCTCTTTCTCCCTTCTTGTCTTCTTTTTTCTTTCTATCACTGCGATCTGCCTTCTGAAACATTTTATTCTCGTCAGCGACCGACTTCGATCGCTGATACGATCCAAGTTGATCGCTGATACGATTGATGTGTCATTATTAGTGACTGATTTGTGGTCGCTGAAACATTTCGTGTCAATATCCGTGCCATAATTTTGCATGATAAAATTGTAATAGTGACTGACCAGTGACGGATTAGAGGTCGCTAATACTATTAGCGACCAATTTGAACTACAGTTGCTATTGTCAGTCGCTGATGGGCCCATTAGCGACAGACAATTGCAGTCGCTGATAATCCATTTTCTTGTAATGATATGGTTAATGAGTATGAATGGACATTTTTATCTTATAAGCAGAAAGGTTTAATGAAAGCCTGTGAAGAACTTGTTCACAATATTGAGCAAGGGTTCTACTTTTGGGCACATACATTCCAATGTCACACATGTTGGGCATAAAGGTACGGGGTTAAGGGAGTTATTATGGGACTGCGAAAGCAAAAAATCCAAGGAAGTTCAAGGAGAGCATTGTAGCACTGAAGAAAGAAGATCCTGAAGCATGCAACTGGCCGAATGTTAAACACCACAACAATGGTCAAGATCGCTGTTCAGTCCTTATTCAAGGTGCGATATGCTGACAAATATTAGTCGAAGTGTGATATGCCAACAAGTAGTTTGTTTGAACGTTTTAACAGCTCTATAGTAAAATTGGCAAGAGAAAAACCAATATTTTCAATGACAGAGGACATTATCAGAGACTGAACTTTAATAGAAATTTGTATAAAAAATGGTATGATAAATTGTGTCCCAATAGTTTGGAAAGATTGGAAGGGCAAAAAAATATGTCGGCGGTTGCATTTCTGAACCCTTAGATGAGCACATATTTCCGGTGATGACATATTTAAAACTGAGATAATTTATTTAAATTTTATAAATAATAAAATTTATAATTAGTAATATGTTTTAGACAATTTATAATATTTATAATTGTATTGACAAAAATTAGATAAATTTAAATTAATTTTAAATTTAAACATATTTAAATTAATTTTAAGATATTAATATTAATTTTTATTTTGGAATAGATGGAATATTAAAGAAGAGGGGGAAAAATAAGCCTACAAATGTTACGCACTTTGTATTTCATTGCTGGATGAAAGTAGTCATCAAATCTTGAAGGAGGATTATTTTATTGAGTATTATTTAACAAGAAGCTATACTCATAATACATTCATAACGCACCATGTAAAACACACATGCAACGCTCACCAACAGGTATGTAAATGAATATGTTGGTGAAACCATTGCAATTTATTCAAAAATACAATTTCCATAGGTTGATGATATATAACGTCTAAATGGAACTAACTTTTTTAATATTTTAACATAATTATTCATGGTTCATAACCGCCATCACCACCTGACCCGTAACCTGACCCATAACCTGACCCCGAGCCTGAACCGCCGCCGCCACCTCCACCCCCTCCCCCTCCTCCTCCACCACCTCCGCCCCCCTTGCCACCACCACTTCCATATCCAGAGCCACTGCCACTACCATACCCCGACCCACTACCATACCCTGACCCACTACCAGATCCATAACCTGACCCGCCACCTCCACCACCTCCTCCACCTCGACCGCCTCCACCTTTTCCTATACCTCCACCCGACCCATACCCGGATCCACCCCCGGATCCATATCCTGACCCGAAACCTCCACCCGACCCCTTTCCACCACCTCCTCCACCTCCACCACCACTACCATATCCTTCTCCCTCTTCCCTGCCGTATCCTGAACCACTCCCTGACCCATACCCCGCCCCATAACCTGACCCAGACCCATGATCCGACCCTCCTCCTCCTCCTCCTCCTCCACCACCACCACCGCCAACTATGCCACCGCCCCTACCAAGTACCACCCTCGACTGTCTGGCTGCAAAGCAAATTTCCACCAAGAATAATATCAATAATGTAATAGCAATCACCTTGGAATTGGCCATGATCTTCGAGCTTTGAAGAAAATCTCTAATAAATTCCCAATACGTATGTTTTGGTTTTTTTTTTTGAATGAAAAAGAAGGTAAATGTAGGGTGTCATATATATAGGGAATGTAGAGCTCAACTTTTACAAAGTTGCATGGGCATTCAGCATTTTTCTAGTAGCTTCTTTTTTCACTCAGTTACTTTTTAATCATGGAAAAATATGAACGTGTCCCATAAAAGAGATAGTGGTGGTGTTGTTGGCCGTGGTGGTGGTATATATCATGGTCATGGGTGGGGGACTCATCATCTTCTAGCTAATTCATATGTACTAGCTCCCACTTTTGACTTGAGGCTCTAAACTACTCTCGAGATAAAACCAATGAGATTCATTCTTCTATACTTTGTTCATCATTAATTTCACACTTGTTCACATAATTTATGTGAATACATAAAATTTCCATGCATAATACTAGTTACCCTCTTGGTGCAAGTTGATATGACTATGGAAAAGGATAGATAATTTAGACAACCTTTGAGTAATTTAAGGATAGATAATTTAGGGGTTAGATCACTTTTTTTTACCACCAAATTGGACATCAATTTACATATGTATCACTGATTTTTATTTTTTTTATTTTATTTTTATTTTTACAATCGACTCACTGAACTGAATTTTTTTTACAAAATTTGAATTTATCGTTTAAGAGTTTTTAAATTTAACAGGATGTTGTCGTGATTGCTTACGTAGATTATTCAACATATTAAATATAACATAACAATGCTAAATACTTATATTAAAAATAAAGAAAAAATATATTTTTAATTAGTTTACGAGTTAAATCATTATTTTTTCACTAAACTGGAGTCGAATTTACATTTATATAATTTAAGTTAATTTTATTACATTCGACTCATTGAATTACAAATTTTTTACAATCCATTATTAAGAAACAAAGATATTGTTCATCCTCTCTCTCTCTCTCTCTCTCTCTCTCTCTCTCTCTCTCTCTCATATCTTTATCTCTATCCTTCACATCTCAGCCACAAATCATCATCATCAACCCACCACAACAGGTAGCAACAACACCAACTCTCATTTTTTTAGTGCTAATTTCTTCTTACACCAATTCCAACCCATCAATTCTTTCTATTTTGTTCGTGCTCTTAGATTTCTACTTCTATATCTCGATTTTCGATGATGAAGAAGACACAAGTCCCAGGCCAGTCCTTGCTACAATAGATCTATAAATAAGAGAAATGAGAGAAAGAAAATAGGTTACCCGATCTATTTCTTCCCTTCTCAGATCTAAAAATTTATATATATTGGTATATGTATAGAGAGAGAGAGAGAGAAAGAGGAAGAAAAGAGACTAGAAAATTTTATGGCAGATTGTTTGTTCGAGTTCCACCACCATCACAATGATGAAGTATTTTTCGATAATTTCTTTCTCTCTAGATAAAGCCATTTTCCAAATTTCTTTCTCTATGGAAGTATTGAGGGTTGGGTTAGGTTGAGAAACAAGAGTAACAATTAAAAGATCGAGCAACAATTATAGGACCATAAAAGTTTGAGCAAATTATATGAAAAAATGGTTATTTTATATTTAATTTTGCCAACTCAGCTCCCATTAGGAGCTCGCGTGGCATCACATAAATGTGTCGTTAATTTTTAACAGCCTTGGACATATTTTTTAGTTTTTGTAAAAATTTAGCAGTTCAATGATGTGAATGGAAAAAAAATTATTTTAGTGATACATATATAAATTGGTGTCCAGTTTAGTAAGAAAAATGTGATTTAACCGGGTAATTTAGACAACCTTTGTGTAATTTATTTATTTTTATTTGAGAATTTACATGAGGTTTTACCACTAAGTTATCATCTTTGGTCTTTGAATAATTTATTTAGATAAAATTTAGTTAGTTGTTCTCATCAATAACTAAGTCAATCCAATTATGTATTGACAAATTATACAAAATAACTAATTAAAATTTTGTCCATATAAGTTAGACAAAAATTGTCTAATTACATGACACTACTAATCCACTGTGTATGTTTGGTTATCAACGCATAAGTGAAAATAAATTATTTAAAGCGAACAAAATTTTCAAATAATTTTGAACATCCAAATATGCCATACTATAAATTGATAAATGAAGAAGCACTTTATATAGTATGTACTTCTCTTCAAAAATAGGATTTCGATATTCCTCTCTCTCTCTTGGTTTGCATGTGTCAAAATGCGCAGGATAAGGTTCGGTATAGATTTTCTAATAATTAATTTAAAGAATAAAGTCCTGACCAGCTTTCTTAAAATTTTAGGAGCTAAATTCGTATAGTGTTATTTATACTCTCTCTGTATCCAACTTTTTGTAGTTAATTTTACATATTTTTAAATTTAAAAGTAACATAAATTAATTTAATTTCAATTGAATGCTGAACTATCTAAAATTAACTTTCAAAAATTAATAGTCTTATAATTTAGAACGGATGGAGTTTTTTTTTTTTTTTTTTCTTTTAATTTGAAATAATAACTTTTAGTCTTTATAGATTAATGTTGATTTTTCTAATGTCTGTTACATATGCAAAACTTAATTGTAAAAAAGAAAAGAAAAGGAAAGTATGACTCTCTTTTGTGGATGGAAATATTATTTGAATATTTTGTTTTTCTATATTGATAAATTGAAATCGATAGAAAAATAGGACCTAATGGGACTGTCTTTGAACCATTTATTTCAATCCATAGATAGTTCATCTTTTTTCTATGAAAAGGAGAAGAAGAAATTCTATTTTTTTAAACCTTTTCTCTTAACGAATTAAGCGCACTACTCTAAATTATAGATTATGCATCAGCCATTTTGTTGGTGCAGAATTATAGATTATGCATTAATCATTTTGTTGGGGGAGTATCGATGAGGCGATGAACTTGCGCTTGAAGACTTCTCTTATATATCAAAAATTAAGTATTTTTTCTTCGATCATCACGAATAACCAAATCTCGGTTATAACTACTCTTTGAATTTTTTCATAGAGTGTCTTTGGGGAGCAAGCAACCCTTCATCGAGAACCACCCATCACATGTCTTTAGGGTGAATCTTCCGTAAATCTAATATCAGTTTAAATTATTAGGTCTTAAGTTTAATCAAGACACTAACACACGTATTTAAAATTTAACTTGACTCAAAAGTTTAAACTATTAGGTCTTAAGTCCATTTGTATATATTACTCATTTGTTCTATCATTATTTTTCCTATATAATATTCTAATTCACTTGTAATATTCTAACACATTTCAACATATTTATTTGAAGATTGTGCTATTTGTTTATGATGACCAAATTAATTATATTGTCAAAATAAAAATAACATTACACGATAATAAGCATTATTTAAAGTGATAAATGTCAAATTAATTATCAGAATGTTACTAATTAAATATATATTTATTCTAATAATAATATTTTGTTCTCCGTCAATATCAAAAGTCTTATTTATATGTACCGGCTGGTAAATATACGGGAACTAAATGGTTGTTAACGTCTTCAAGCGAAAACACATATGCATTGTGTTTTGTCGGTTTTGGGGTAGGACTGACAAATGATATTTTTACTCTGAGATACTGATATAGGGAGATATTTTTAAATTTAAAATGATATAAATTAATAAATTTTAAATTATATAATCATAAATTATTTAAAAATTATTATTAAATAGAAAGTTTATTGTATTTAAATTAAATAAATCACCTTAATTTTGATTTTAAAAAAATATATATTAATTTAAATTTTAAACCGAGAGAGTATAATAAAAGGTGAAGAAACTGCTGAGGCTATACATGTGTCGAGGTCTTATGGTGATATTCATATTTTCATTTATTTATTTATTTATGATATATTATTTCTGAAAAACCTAAATATTAAGGCCATAAAAAATGGATATATAGGCACTAAAACTTCAAAACCCAAATAATTCCCTGTCACATCTGAATATAAATATTCTTAGTGGGCTGGGTTTGTTTTCTTCATTTATACCCTTAAAAGACTGACAAATGGCATTAACTTGCACATCTCATTACCACGCCTGCTTGCACTTTAATTCGTAATCATACCCGAAATAAATATAGTGCATCAATTAAACAAAGTCTTTTTCCTCTATAGTGCTTGCCTTAGCCAAATGGGTTTAATAGACTTCTTAATCACCATAAGTTTATTGTTAACAAATTTGCTACGTTTTATTTTGCGTATTATGATGATGATAAACGCACTGTTAAGTGGATGACTTAGGTTGGGCGTGTCAATATATAATGGTGCAATTTATTGCCAATGAACACTTGTCTGAATTGTCAGATTTGGACAAATATTAATTCATATTGTCGGTGGGAAAATTATTTATATTACGACTGATTTTCTTTGACTCTAACTGCATATAATGACAAAGAATTTTATTATGTATTGTGAATTTTTTTAACAGAATTATCGTTATGACATATATACTTATGTGAGATATATAAAAATTGTCTTTAGTTAAAAAATTATCTCGTTCGAATGAAAAAAGATGGAGGTAAGAAAATAATTATTGACATCTACAAAGACGACTCAAGCCAAAGATGATATATTAACAAAGCTTACTAAAATCAATTTTTGTTAAAGGCGGAAAGTAGCAAAGATCCAATTGATACAGACATGGTAAAATCAAGGTGCTGGAATTATTTTAATAAAATTAATTATTTCTATTATTAATTATAAAATTAGTTATTTCTATTATTAATTATATATGTGCATTATTAATACTGTATTATTAGGATAATCATTTGGTGGACAATTTCAAATTAGAGTTATTCAAGAGTGAGTCACAAGTTCAAGTTCTTACAGTTTTATTTCCTGGTCGTGGTCTGTTACATATATTACCGTATCATACATTACCGTTAGCCTAGCTAATGTGTAGACTTTCACCAACTTTGTTAGTAAGCTTATATATAAAAGTTAAATTCATGACAGTGGTGTATATATCTTGTATCCATGCACGTTAGCTCTATTATAACATAAACTTGTATTTGAGGAGAGTAATAGCTGTGTTTGTAATTTATTTTTATTCATGCAAGCATGTACACATCATGTGGGGGAAAAGATAATATATTGTTTTCGTATATATATAATATATATGAGGATTGGGCAAGGATAAAACACTGTGATGTTCATGGTAAATAAATTGACAGAGAGAGAGAGAATTGGAGAATTATGGCTATGCCTTCTCATTGATTTGATACAAATATATATAATACAAAAAAAAAAAAAAAAAGCTCTCCTACTCGATAAGGAAAACAATTCAAAAAGTAGTAGCTACCTAAAAATAATAACAAATCACTTAAAAAGAAGATAATTACAGATCAATTACAAAATTTATAAAAGGGAAAATCCCCTGATTTCTTAGGTTCCTTGTTTTCCTCATTATCTTTATCATTCCCCCGCAAGATGAACAACCGAGATGAAAGTCCGGTCTTGGTTATGAGAAACTGAAACTGATAACGCGGAAGTAGTTTGGTGAGTGCATATGCGAGTTGATCTTTTGAGGATGCATGGGCAACTCGAAGCAAGCCATTCTAAACTTGTTCTCGAAGGAAGTGGTAGTCTAAAGCAACATATTTCACGCGGGAATGAAAACAGGATTAGAGCATAAGTTGGTGGTACCAACATTGTCACAATAGATTACAGGTTGTTGAGGAAGAATAACACCAAGTTTAGTGAGAAGCGAGTAGATCCAACGAAGTTCAGCAGCAGTAGCTACAACAGAGTGATACTCTGCTTCTGTAGAGGAGCAGGCAACAGTTCGCTGCTTTTTGGAACTCCAAAAAATAGGATTGTGACCAAGGTAAACAAGATAAGCACTAGTGGAAATGAAGTCATCCTTGTTACCTGCCTAATCAACATTTGAAAAAAGTATGGAGAGCCAAGGTAGAGCGACGATGAAGAGTAATACCATGATTAATAGTCCTACACAAATAGCGCAGCAATTGTTTACCTGTTTTCCGGTGTTCACTAGTAGGTAGGTGCATAAACCGAGATAGTTTATTCACTGTAAAACTAATATATGGACGAGTCAGTGAGAGGTATTGGAAACTGCCAACAATAGTCCGAAACTCAGATGGATCAGATAACACAGTGCCAGAGTGAAGTGGGAAGGGTGGACTAGTGGCAAGAGGCATGGCTACGGGCTTTGCTTCAATCATGTGAGCTCGAGTGAGGATATCAATAATATATCGACGCTGACAGAGGAAGAGACCATCGGTGTAAGGAGAAACTTTAACTCTAAGAAAATAAGCTAAGGAGTCAAGATCCTTAAGAGAGAACCGTTGAGATAGAAGTTGAATAAAGTTTTGTATAGCTTTAACATTGTCACCTGTGATAATTATGTCATCAATATAAACAAGAAGATAAATTATTGTACCCCGGTTGTTGATGAAAAATAGAGAGGTATCTGCATGAGAGTTAGTGAAGCCAGAGGTGACAAGGAACTGGCACGGGGGTGCCTGTTTGAGACCATAAATAGCCTTGCAAAGTTTGCAGACATGTTGAGGATGGTCTTGATCGATGAAGCCTTATGGTTGTGTCATGAAGACATTAATAAGAGTGCCCTCCTCCCCTTCGGTCATCCTCTTTCTTATTCTGTCACATTTTTCATCTTTATTTTGAGTCTCTTTCACCTTATATAATAAGGTTGGGCTTGCTTCCATTTCTATCGACTCCTTTGGATTTTCACCTCCAACTCCATTCGAAACATTTCTTTCACTAGTTTCTCCTGTTCGGTCAATACAAATAATTTCTTCCTGCTCTTTCTACTTAGATCGTCTGCTACTACATTGGCTTTGCCGGGATGGTAGAAAATTTCACAATCGTAGTCATTGATTAATTCCAACCATCTTTTATGTCTCATGTTCAACTCTTTTTGTGTAAAGATATATTTCAGACTTTTATGATATGTGAATATCTCACACTTTTTCCCATATAAATAATGCCTCCAAATCTTAAGGGCAAACACCACTGCTGTCAGCTCCAAGTCGTGGGTAGGGTATCCTTTCTCATAATCTTTTAATTGTCTTGATGTATACGCAATGACCTTGTCGTTTTGCATAAGCACATAGCCTAGTCCCTTGTGTGATGCATCATTATAGACCATAAAACCTCATGTATCGTCTGGTAAAGTCAACACAGGTGCTTCACTAAGTCTTTTCTTTAACTCCTAAAAACTCTCCTCGCCCTTCTCCGTCCAAACATATTTCATTATTTTCCTCGTTAAATTGGTTAATGGTGTTCCTATAATAACCCGCTAACCTTAAGAAACTCCTAACCTCTATCGACGTTCTTGGTTGTTCCCAATTTATCACCGCTTCCACCTTTGCAGGATCTACTAAAACTCCCTCCTTGTCGATAACGTGACCTAGAAATTGAACTCTCTCCAACCAGAATTCACACTTTGAGAATTTGGCATACAACTGCTCATTCCTTAATATCTCTAACACCAATCTTAAATGTTCGATATGCTCCTCTTCTGTTTTGGAATAAAACAAAATATCATCAATGAACATAACTACAAATTTATCCAAGTACTGCTTGAATATTCTGTTCATCATGTCCATAAATGCGGCTAGCGAATTCGTTAGTCCAAACGACATTACCAGAAACTCATAATGACCATATCGAGTTCTAAATGCCGTCTTGGGTACATCATCCTTCCTGACTTTTAACTGATGATAATCAGTCCTTAAGTCAATCTTTGAAAAGTACTTTGCCCCTTTCAGTCGGTTAAATAGGTCGTCAATTATTGGCAACGGGTACTTATTCTTAATCGTTACTTTGTTTAACTTTCTATAGTCCATACAAAGTCACATCGATCCATCATTCTTCTTTACAAATAACACTGGTGCTCCCCATGGAAAAACACTAGGTTGGATATACTTCCTATCTAACAATTCTTGCAACTGAACCATCAACACCCTCATTTCTATCGGAGCCATCCTATATAGTGCCTTTGATATCGATGATATCCCTGGTACTAAATCAATCCCAAATTCTATCTCTCTACCTGGCGGAAGACCTGACAGTTCTTTAGGAAAAACATGCATAAACTCCTTAACTACTAGTATTCTTATTTATTTTATTTTATAACTAAATTATATTATATTTTATTATTTTTTAATATAATATTTTATTAGATTATTTACAAGTTTTAATATTTTTTAAATATTATATTATATTATTTACACTTTTATTTATTTATTATTCTATTTATTTTATTATTTTTCTCTTATTTGATATTATTTAAATTATATTATTTTTTTATCTGATATATTTTGTTTTATTTAATAAATAAATTATATTATATATTTAATATTTTTAAAAATATTTTATTACATTATTTATATTTTAAATATTTTATTATATTATATTATTTACACTTTTATTTCTTTTATAATTCTGCTGAAAATAAATTCAACAAATTTGTAATCACAACCCCAAAAAGTATTATAGATACTTCACGCACATGTAACTAGTGGTGCATAAATGGCCTGTGGCCTGGCCGAACCTGTGGCCTGGCCTTGGTTCGGCTTGGGCCCGACCTGGTCAAAGTCTGGACCGGTCATGCTCGGCCTGTAAGACTAAGAATAGTCCATGGTTTTATTGGCATGAATACGACCTAACCTAGCCTTCCAAAAAGTCTAGACTAGCTTGGCCTTCGGTCTGGTCCAGCCTGAGGTTTGAGGCTTGGTCCACTCTACTAATGCCATTTGGTCCACCATAACGCCACTGCTATTGAAACCTTTTTTCACCATCACTGTGAACCGTGCCCGTTAATTCTGATGAACATAACCATATGATCGACATGCACACAACCTTTGATTTATAATCTTCTTTTAGATCCAGACTCGATATAAAAATTAAAAAAATAATAAAAAGAGAGAAAAGAGAAGAAGTAAAAAAACCTCAATCTCCATTATTGTTCACCATTACATTTAGCCACCCACTCAACCACAGTAAGCAAAGATATTAAATTTCAAATAGAAACTCAATATGGATTCTACATTAACTGTGAAATCACAATCATTGTAAAGAGAATGAACCCCAAAAAAGTTAGGGCTTATAATATACATATAGAGAAAGAGAATAGCTTTATTGGAGATGATTATGGTGCTTAATTTAGTGGTGGCTGATGGTAGGTGGTAGCTGATGGAGATCTGCTAGGATTTTTTGTGGTGGATGGCTTGATGCTTTGTGATGAGGTGGGATTGTAGAAGATGATGATAGATGAGGCTAGTCACAGAGTATTCTGGAAATGGTGAGCATTTGTTTACTAAATTGAATTTATTTAACAATTTATTAATGGAGTACTCAATGGATGTACCCAGCAGGTCAGCGACCCAACATGCACGCACTGAGGGCCCGAGGCTGGTTAATAAAATGGAAGTATGGAACCTAGACATAAAAAAAACTACTTGGACCAGACTGGACCAGCCTCGCCCTAGCCTAAAGCTTGGTCTGACATAGTCTACTGGCCTTAACAGGTCACCTATTATTGTGCCAAGCCTGGCCTGGTTAACGACCAAGACCTGGCAAGCCCAGGTCGTACTAGGCCAGGCCGACCTGTTGTGCATGCATACACGTAACCCAAATCAGTTTATACCATCAATTAGGGCAAATAAGATTATAATATGCATAATATAACAATAAAAATCATATTGTCATTTAACCCAAATCAATTTATACCATCAATATGCACAAATTTCTAACCAAATCAGATTATGTATACCATTAATATTCACAAATGTTTAACCAAATCAGAACATTCTTAACCAAATCATGTAATACCATCAATATAAACTCAAAACATTTCTAACCAAATTAAAATTATACCATGGTTTCCACAAAATTTTAAAGCTAATCAAACTTGAAAATGGCAATAGAGGAGGAAAATTAGAGAAATGATGAATTGGAGGAACTGAAAAATCGTACAGAGGGACCTTCCTAAGTGTCACCGTTGCTACTTTCTTTCTTTCTTCTTCTTTTTCGTCGCTTAGCTGCTTTACTTCTTTTCCTTGCTGGTTGCAACAGAAAGTGAAAGCAGTAGGGTTATAAAACTTAACCTTATTTTCGACGGAATATTCTATCATAAATAAGGTTAAGTTTTCGTCGAGAATAAGGTTCTCGCGGGCGGGAAGTTTCGCACGCACTAGGTTTCATCAATTCTAACGAAATTCGGTCGTACTTATGCTATTACTAACGGACTACATCTCCGATGGAATATTCTGTCGTAACTAATCTATTTTCGAAGAAATAAGTACGATCAAAAATAGTTCCGTCAAAAATAAGGATTTCTCTTATAATGATTATTGCAGCCATATGAGAACTATTGAAAGATGGAACCCTATACTCAAGAAAAAGATTGTTGGTTGTACCTTGTTCAAGGTATGTACATCTTCTTCCATTTTCCCTCTTCAGATAAAATCAAAAGGGGAACTGTTAATGCTCGAATTTGTCTGCACATTCAACCACTGGTTTGACTGTGAACACGCACAGAGAAAACCACTAGACAATGCTTAACGACTTGGGCCGCTGAGGGATACTTTTGGTGTGAGAGTAAATATAGGCTTCAAGAGGTGTTAACAAATGGAGGTAGAAAATATTTAGTAGGCTAAAGTATTATACAATTCCAGATGATCTACTCAGTTGTTAATCATGTATTTATAGTATTCACTTTAATCCTCAAGGTTGTGATTCCTATTGGGAATCATATAAAATTTAAACAGGCACACTTAGAAGGGGGGGGGGGGGGGTGTTGAATTAGTGTGGAGTAAAATGATGTCTGATTTTTGTGATTTAATAAAATAGTAAGTAAACCAGTTTGCTGAAAGAATGATTTCAAGCTGTCGATTTAGAAACTGATTTATACTACTAATGGAATATTATTATTTTTTCTTGGAAATGAATGTGATGTATTGAGCTAGCAGTTTATATAGATAATGAAAGTAACCAATCACATGAACACAAGAGTTTTTACGTGGTTCGGCCCCTATCTTCTATTCTAGTGGCCTACTCCACGTCCAATACCAAATTGTATTGGAGATTGCTTTTTATTAAATAATTTTGCCTTACAACACCTTTCTACAATAACAGTTCCCACACTTGAGGATAGTTCCTCCTGAGCACCTATGCTCCTTTGTTCACACCTGTGCACTTACTTGAGTATTCTTACTCACAAAGCTATTAAGCTATCCCAGAATTTAATTGTAAAAATCCTTTAAACAGAAAATAGATTAGTGTAGATTCAAAACTGTTTACAATGAATACTATGATCAAAGTATGAGTTATATAACAACACAAAGCTCAAATCTAAATACAATGATCAAAAGTTAAGATATCACCAGGTTATTCTCAAATGATTCACAGCTGGGAACAAAATTAGATTGTCAAGTGTCCTTCAACAGTGTAGCAGTTTTTCATGTGAGAGAATAATACTTGTTGTGCAGTGTTTCTTTGCTTTTTAAAAAACTCAGTGTAGTATCAATATTATTTGTATCTCTTTTTGTTTGGCTGGACAGGATATATATATATGCATTTGAAAATAGCCGTTAAGGAGGATCCACAATAAAGTTACCTTTAACCTTTTTGGACTTGGTAACTATTTATGGGATATTTTCACTGATTACGTGTGATTAATAAAGAGGATCTCGAATTAAAAATAGATTTATTCCCATATAATTATGATGCCCATAATAGATGTTCTGAAGCACAATCTTGGAAATAACTTTTTGACACCTTAACATAATATAGGTCAAGGAAATTTTCATACCATTAATAGTTGCAAGATTCTAGCAATCACGGTTAGCATTTATGGAAACAAAAAAACAACCCATTACTGTTACCATAAAATATTCTAGGTTTAGTTTTTTAACATATTTATGTCAACTCTTGATTGTCAATCAATCAAGTATCAATCAAGTATTAGTGACTTGATTAAATAGTTCCTCCCAACATGGAAAGGTCAATAAATTAAAAAATTTAATTTAGATTCCCTTAATCATTCTAATTGATCCTAGTATGGAATGTCCATGATAGTTGACTCGGCAATTTAGTATGACACTTTATTTGGATATATTTATAACAGATTCCTTTTTAAATATGGAATGAAACCTAATGAGCTTTGAATTGAAATATGAGTCATAGCCAAGATCTTACATGAAAACTTAAGGACTCAGATAGTGCTTCACAAGACTTTTCATTTGTAGCTTTAATCCAGAGCCGAAATCAGTTTGCTGCATTTAATTATTTTCAACCAGCTGCACATATCTTAATAGCAATAAACAAAGTTTTAGTATAGAAATAAAGTTTTCATCAAAATCAAGAATCAGAGTGTGACCAAGTCAACAATCTTCCCCTTTTTGATGATGACAACACAAGAAAATAAGGCTCCCCCTAAAACCATGCATCGAGTAACCTGTTTGAAAATAATAATACTCCCCCTAAAACCATGCAATCATGTTTTTCTCCCCCTTTGTCATCAGTAAAAAGAGAGCGAAGGAAACAAATATACGCACAAGTAAGCAGGCAAAATATGTTTAAACCAGAGTGTAAGCTTCAATCAAAATGTAGAATGTAGAGTTATTATAGACTCAATCAACGGAAAGAACTAGAGAATTTAATCATCAAGGTCTACAATCACAACGTTGTTATCTGCTCGGCGAGTGAAATATGGGCGATGTAGGACACGGGCCATCCATTCCTCATAGGATATTTCGTCGGCGAAACGAGGTGGGCGAGGAATATGAATATCAGGATTAATGCATAAATCTATAAAATCACCAGCAAATTCAACCATCCAATTTATTTGAGGCCAATTCAGAACAGTTGAATGAGCTTGATGGTGACCAATGTCATTAAAGCGATGAGCAACAAAAGATCCCAAAATTTTGAGTTGACTGCTAACAAATTTGATCTCATGACTAAGTTGACATGCATTCCTATTCATTTTCCTTTGCATAGAAGCCAACATTGTAGTTGTCTGAACTTAAAAACCAACCTGTAAGTCGATAAACTCATCCTCAATTCATTTAAACAGATTTGTAGCCTTCTGATCAGGTACAAGATTTTCCCTTGTCTCGAGTGCAGTGAGCCTTTGTTTAATTTCTGTTAGTTTAGTCTTCATTGCAAACTTTATCTCTGCCATGTCAGTCTTTATTTAAGTTTGATTTGCAAGACTTTGTTGAAGAAGAGAGGTGATCTCAGGAGATTGAAGAGGGGTAGAAGAAGTGGAATGTGGCAACTGAGATGGATTTTCAAGTAGATTCTCTCTAGGAAGTCGAATAAAATAACCATTAGTGAGAGTTATGTTAGACTGCTTTAGATTCTCCGCATCAATGGATTCATTGAGTGGAAGAAAAGCCTCAGTGTCAAAGGAAATACCAAAATATTGAAAGATTTTAGTAAGAAGTCCGCCGTATGGAAGACATTTCTTGTTTTGTTTGACACAACTGTCTATATGTAACATGATCATTGAAGCTAACTTAAATTCTAGCCCTTTCATAATAGTAAGAACGAGAACTAGATCCTGGAAAGTAAAATTAGCACCACCACCCGTGCGAGGCATCAAGTTTGATCGTACAATTTTATGAATGACTACTGTTATGGTTGATACCTCAACATTAATGGGAAGGACCACTTTAGTGAGAGAGGTATCATTCATGACACTTTAAAGTTGAGTTATAAGGGAGAAGGGTTCTTGCGTTGCACCTTTTAGTGTGAAAGGACACAACCTAGTAAAAGGAATTGGATAAAATGCTCCCTAAAACTTCCTTAGAAAACCCAAACAACTTTCCTTTAACGAGAGAGGTACATGTTCCCTGTTTTAGTTCAAATTTTGCATATAATTGTTGAACAAGTTGTGGGTAAGCAGTGGTGGGAGGATAAATCAATGAGGCAATACCATAGGAATTAAATAGTGCTTCTAGTGTGGATTGCTTATAAATAAATAAATCCATTGATTTCTCATAAAGCAGAGGCTTTGGCATTATGTGAGTTTGGAACCGAGCCTCAAAATTATTTCCACAAAAATAGTTCCTGATTAAGGAGGGAGAGGTGGGTATTACCGATTTAGAGCCAATTTTTGGAGATTGGACAGCCATTTTTGCTTTTCCTTTTGACTGTTTGAATCCCGATTGACCTGTTGATGTACCCATGCTTGGTTTCTTCAGATAACTTGATTTGATAGTGACAGGGGTGTCATCCCTAGTGCTCGATTCTTCTTCCCTAACTCGCTTGGAAGTTCGAGTCTTCATTCTTCCTCAACTGATGGCTTTGAGGATGAAGAGGAAGGGTTTTCGTAGAAGGAGAGTTTTTGATCGGTTTGGAGATGAAGAGTAAAGTATGAGAGAGAAGACCGAGTCCAATTTTTAATATAGATGAAAGAGAGATAAAACACGGTTTCCAAAGAATGCTGAAATTTTGTTTTTTAAAAAAATAAATCATTCCTTAATTCTATGTTACCATATTAACATAACAACATGTATTATGTTCATGCAGACATGTAAATTAAGTTTTCCATGCAGATATGTACAATATAGAATTATGAAATCATACACATACAAAGTTCACGTCTTAAAGTACGGAATCTTTCTTCACCTAATGGTTTGGTAAATATATTAGCTAGTTGGTGATCGGTAAGGACGAAGACTAATTTAATCAATCCTTTTGATGCATTATCTCTTAGAAAATGATGTCTAACTTCAATGTGTTTTGTATATGAGTGCAAGATATGATTTTTAGATATGTCAATGGTACTCGTGTTATCACATAAAATAGGCACAGTATCACAAATAGCATTAAAATCAATTAGAGTTTGACGCATCCAAAGAATTTGGGAGCAGCAACTCCCTGCTGCTAGATATTCACCTTCTGTTGTTGATAGTGTAATAAAAGTTTGCTTCTTGCTATGCCAAGATACTAGGCTTTGTCACAAAAATGTACAAGCATTACTCGTACTTTTTCTATCAGTTTGACAACCTACATAGTCAGCATCTGAATAACCTATTAGATCAAATATTTAAACACTATTTAAACCAACATTGATAGTACCACACAAATATTTAAATATTCTCTTAACAACATTTAAGTGTGATTCTTTTGGTTTTGCTTGAAATCGTGCACAAAGATAAACACTATACATAATATCAGGTCGTGAGATAGTTAGATATAATAAACTCCTAATCATACCTTAATACCTGGTGATTTCTACATCAATACCTTTATCGTCTGCTTTAAGCTTAATTGTGGTACTTATTAGTGTTGCCTTTGAATTTGACTCATGAAATTTGAATCTCTTTAGTAGGTCCTTTATGTACTTGGTTTGATGAATATAGATTCCATCTTTAGTTTACTTGATTTGTAGTCTTAAAAAGTAATTAAGCTCTCCCATTAAACTTATGTCGAATTCCTTATGCATACACTTAGAGAACCACTCACAAAGTAATGCATTAGTAACACCAAAAATAATATTGTTTACATATATTTGAACAATGGTAATATCTTTATTTTCATGTTTAATAAATAATGTAGAATCGATTTTACCTCTTGTAAACCCTTTGGATAATAAATACTTGCTCAATCTTTCATACCATGTTATTGATGCTTGTTTGAGTCCGTAAAGTGCTTTTCTGAGTTTGTATTCATGATGAGGATACTTCTCGTGTTCAAATCCAGGAGGTTATTTTACATAGACTTCCTCATTTATATATCCATTTAGAAATGCACTCTTTACGCCCAATTGATGTAACTTGAACTGTTTGTAGCAGGCGAAAGCAAGTAGGATTCGAATAGACTCCAATCTTGCCACTGGGGTAAACGTTTCTTCGTAGTCTATTCCTTCTTGTTGATTGTATCCTTGAGCCATAAGTCTTTCTTTATTGCGAATTACATTTCCATGTTCATCATGCTTGTTCTTGAATACCCATTTGGTTCCAATGATTGAAACTTCCTTTGGAGGGGGAACTAATTCACATACTTGACATCTTTGAAATTGTTGAAGTTCCTCTTGCATAGCTAAAAGCCAATTTTCATCTAGTAGTGCTTCCTTCGCATTTTTTAGTTCTATTTGTGACAGAAATGCAGTGAAGGCACACAAATTTTATAATCCTCTTCTTGTGCTAATTCCTCGATTAATGTCACCAATTATGTTTTCTAGAGGATGGTTTTTGATGTGTCTTCTTATTTTATGCACCGAAATATTATGTTGTTGTTCTTGATGTTGGATGGGACTCGAGATTGAGGATTCCTCATTTTGGTCTTCTAATTCGGCTTCCTGATTTTCCAAATCGGTTTGTTGATTAACAGATCTAGTTTGTTGTTTCTGCTGTATCTCTGCATCTAGTAAACTGTGTTGGTCTGTCTGTTTTGCTGATTGTGAATTCAGCAAGCTGCTTTCAGTATTCTGTCTTGCTGTGGTGACTGCAGCCTCTATATTTCCTGCATCATTTTCTCTTTCTTTTGGAAGATCATTGTTAGACTCACTAAAACTGACATAGACATATTCTTCGACACAAGATTTGTTAATATTAAATACACAATGAGCTTTGCTTTGTTGATAATAACCTATACGAATTCCTTCATATGATTTAGCATCAAACTTTCCTAAGTTACCACTAGTATTTAGTATAAAACATTTTGATCCAAACACTTTGAAGTAACTTATATCAGGTATTTTTCCATTTAATAACTCATAGGGTGTTTTCAAAAGAATAGGACGAATAAGTACTCTATTTAGAATGTAGCAAGATGTATTTACTGCTTCGGCCCAAAACTTTTGTGGAAGTTTACCTTCTTGTAATAATGTTCGTGCAGTTTCTTGTAGAGTTCTATTTTTCCTTTCCACCACCCGATTTTGTTAAGGTGTCCTTGGTGTGAAAAATTCATGACTAATCCCTTTTTGCTCACATAATGATATGAACCCTTTTTGAAATTCGCCACCATGATCGTTTCTTATCCTTATGAGCTTGTGACTGTATTTTGTCTCCAAATTCTTTATAAGTCTTTCAAAATCCCTAAATTCTTCATCTTTAGTTTTAAGAAATGTTACCCACGAGTATCTAGAAAAGTCATCAACTATTACAAATGCATATAATTTACCATTTAGACTAACATAGAATTTACCATTTAGACTAGCATGCCTTTCTGGACCAAATAAATCAAGATGTAATAATTGTAAAGGTGATGAAGTCGATACCTGATTTCTTGCATTGAATGATGTTCTTACCTGCTTACCCAGTTGACAAGATCCACATATACCTTTCTTTTCGTAGTTGATTTTGGGTAGCCCTTTTACAAGATTCTTAGTTGATAACTTCTTTATTAGGTCCATGTGTACATGTCCCAAAAATTTATGCCATAAATTTACTTCATCGTCTATAGCTGATAAACACAATTCTTTATTCTGTTACTCAAAATCAATTATATAGATATTTCCTTCTCATTGTGCAACTAGAGTAGAGTTATTAGTACCATGAAAAATAGAGCATTTATCTTTTTCAAATTTAACTTGATGTCCACTATCCATTAATTAACTTATGCTGATGAGATTAAATTCAAGACCTTTAACTAAATGAACATTTTCAATATTTATCTTACCATTTTCTATTTTACTTTTACCAATTATTTCATAGGTCTTGTTGTCCCCAATTGTCACCGTTCCATTTTTCTTCTTAAGAGATAGCTCCAAAAACTTTGATTTATCACCCGTTATATGGCGAGAACATTCACTATCTAGAATCCATTTTTTTGATAGGACTTTTGCTTTAAGGCATACCTGCAATAACAAAACAGTTTATTGTTTTGGAACCCATCTCTTTTTGGGTCCGCTAGTGTTAGTAACATGTAAATCACTTTTTCTTACCCATATCTTTTTAACTTTCTTATTACAATTAATGTTTAGGTGTCCTTTGATTCCACATTAGTGCAACTAGTAAACAGAGAGCATTGATTCAAATGAGATTTGGATTTTAACACTTTTATATTAGTCTTTTTATTTGTTACTTGATATCCAATTCCTTATTTTTCTAAACTAGGTCTCTGTTTTCCTAACATTACATTTAAATTGTCTTCCCCTTGAACAAATTTTGCCAAAGATGTTTTTAATGACTCTATTTTTTTTTGTAATTCTTTTTCATTATTATTACAATTGTAAGAACTATCATTAAAGGCATCAATACAGATATCTCTCATTTTTATTTCATTTTGTAATTTCTCATTTTCACCATTCAAGAAATTTACCTTATTGTATAGTATCTTATTATAATTATCTAGACAATCAATTTTAGCATTTAAAACTTTTTCACCTTAGATGGTATTTCTTTTTCTTTCTTTTCTTCAATTAAGGTGCATATTTCACTCATTAGAGTATTTATTAAATCTTTTAAATACATATTCTTTTCTCTTAGTTTCTCATTTTCTTGTTTTAGCAGAGTATTATTTAAAGTTACCTCACTTGATTCTCCTTCAAGTCGCATGAAACAGATTTGAGCAATTTCATCATTTGCACCGACTTCTACTTCTGAATCGTCATCACTTCATGTAAAAAGAGCTTTCTTCTTGTTATCCTTGAAATTTAATTTCCCTTTATTCTTCAATTAAAAGCAATCTTTCTTGAAGTGACCTGGACGTCCACATTTAAAGCACATTTCTTCATTCTGTTTTTCCTTAAATTTGTTGGTTTCCATAGCATACTTTCTTTTGTTCTTCCTTTGCAACATCCCTTTCAATTTTCTAGATAACATAGCAATTTATTCATCTGAGTCATCACTTGATTCTCCTCCTTTTCCTACAGTATGAGCTAGAACTTTTCTTCTAGGAGTTTTCTCCTCATCATCATATCTTTTTAGTTGATGTTCATATTCCTCTAATTCACTAAATAGAGTTAAAGTATCCATAATAGAGATATTTAAAGAATCTTGAAGAGTAGTGATTTTGGATGCAAACCTCTCGGGCATAGCCCGTAGTAGCTTTTGATTTATTTAACTCTGAGGGATGGTCTTGTTGAGTAGTTTTAACAAATTCATGAGTACTAGAAATCTAGCTTGAGCTTCCTTGATAGTTTCTTCCTTTTATAGCTTGAACATCTCGTAGTTGTGCATGAGCATACTTAACTTTACTTCCCTTGCCTTTGATGTTCCTTCATGACTTACTTTAAGAATATCCCAAATCACTTTGGCCGTATTAAATGAGGACACTTTATCTATTTCAGATTATACCATGCCGCTGAGTAGTGTGTTCATTGCCTTTGAGTTATAGGAGGTCAAGTACACTTCAATTGAGGCCATCTCAGTCAGGGCTTTTGGTGTACCATCATCCTTTCTTGGAATAACCGGACTATTCTCCATAACCCACCATTCCCAATGATCTCTTTTGAGATAGATCCTCATCTTGAACTTCCAAAAGTTATAATTCTCAGTTCCATGTAGCAATGGAGGTCGATCTGTGGATTGCCTTTCTTGTATGTTGCTTCCAAATTACGCCATATCAAGATCTTACCCTACAAGTCACTTTCAAGACTAAGATAAGTAAAGCCAAGCTCTGATACCAAATGAAATTTAAACAGGCACACTTAAAAGGGGTGGTTGAATAAGTGTGGAGTAAAATGATGTCTGATTTTCATGATTTAATAAAACAGTAAGTAAACCAGTTTGCTGAAAAAATGATTTCAAGCTGTCGATTTAGAAACTGATTTACCTCGGATATTTACAAGATTTGGAGATAAGATGTTAAATGATTAATTAAATGTTAATGTTTAAAACCTAGATTTGGAGAAGTGAGATGTTTATGAAATGAGTAAACATTTAACCTAGGTTATGCATTAGGAATTAAATGTGTACAATTGTGGGTTATGAAAATTCAAACCCTAAAAAAGACTAATATGTATACTTAGATGTATAGTAAAAGTAAGGTAATATAATGCCTTTAAAATTTAATAAGATTGTTCGATGAAAGAGTTTATGTGAGAAAATCTTATAATGATGTATGTGTAAGGTTATTAAGGAAATAAAATTCAATTAAGAAGTTATTGTGGTTATATATATACATAATATATGCCTAAAGTTGTGTGTTTTTTTTAGCGAAATAAGAAGATGGGTAAATTAATACTCAACAAAACTAATAAATTAACTAGTTTAAATATGGAGCAAGAAGGAAAGTCATAAAATATAATTAATTGGGTTAAAATGGCATCCTATGTGGTAAAAAGGTTTAAGCTTTAACCATGGGTTAAGGGTTAGAAGAAATGCAAGTATATTATGTTAGTAAAAAAGAGAGAAAATTTGGGTCGACTGTTAGTTTTGGATAGTTTGTATTTCACTCAATGAATAAAGTGGTTCACCAACTCCCAACAACTCATACCTAACCCTACCAACTCTCACTAACTCTAGTCAATCAAGAGTGTCAATCACTTGGTCATTCAATGTGTTATTCAAAGAGGTAAATCATGATGGTCAATTCTCCCTAAATCAAGGATGATGGAGTATAGTCAAGTTATTGGTGATTTATGTAGAAATACATATTGTATAGATATTTGATGAGAATTAACCAATATTGGGTTAGTTGGTAAAACTAAGGCGTAACAAGGTTAAAGGATTTAACCATGCTTGAGTTTATTGGTGTAAATATAGATATACAATCTATATGTAATGATAATGCAAATATACTAGTAGTATGATAGTAAGAAAAAGAAAAAGTGTTAGCTTTCATGTTGCTTTAAGTTTACTTAATGAACAAAGTTGTTCAACCCCTTCCACTAACCCTAGTTAATCAAAGTTGTCATTCAAGTTAGTCAATCAATTAGTCAAGTCAAATGTTAGTCAATCACCATATCACATTTCGTAAAAAGTGGATCTAGGATTTGATTTGTACAAGAGATGTTGATGATAATGGATAGATATATAGATTATATGTACACATGGTTGTAGAGAATTAACTAAAGTAAAGTTAGCAAATTCACTTTGGGTTAGTTGTTAAAAGAAGGTTAACCTTGCTTGGGTTAATTGGTGGAAAATGATAAAATAAATATACCTATTGATATGATGAGTTTGGATCATGGTTGCATGTGTGGACTAACCTAGGTCATTTGAATGTAGAGAGTTAACCACATTGTGGTTAATTATTGGGAGAAGTATAAATATGTAAATATATAAATAATATGAGCTTTAACCAATGTGTCATCCAAAGGTGGATAATGACCGATGTGTAATAACTAATGGGTAATCTAAGACCGGATAATTACCCATGTGTAAATTAAGAATGAACAATAACTAATGTGTAATCCAAAGGTGGATAATGATTGATGTGTAATAACTAATGGGTAATGGCTAATAACCAATGGATAACCAAGCTTTTGCGAAATGACTATTTTGCCCCTAAAAGAATATTGCTAATGACTAAAATACCCTTGAGGAAGCTCCCTAATAAGGATAAATTGACTAAATTGCCCCTCACTAGTAATGGTTAAAGACCATTTTACCCCTTACCTTGTTTTTCTTTCTATAAATATGGCAAGATGGAGTTATTTTCAAGGTTTAGCAAAATAAGATCATTGGAGAAACTTGAGAGCAAAAATAATGGGAAAATAATGGAAGCCATGTGGGGAGAAAGCTAGTATAGAGAAAAAAAAAGAAGAAGTTGGAGCTCTAGCATTATTCTAGCAAGCCATGGAAGGAAACAAGAAGGTATATTAATCTAACTCTAAAATTAGTTTTATGTATATATGTTTACACATGATTTTGGTATGGTTGTGGAAGTTTGAGAGGTATGATGTTTTTATGGTGGAACATGGTGGTTACGATGAACTAAGGTGGTAGTGTAGCTGATAATATGTTTAGGATTTCATTTCTATGCATTTATAGTCAACAAACCACAAGATGATAGTCTAAAAGTTCAAAACCTAGTTTTGTTGATGTTTTCAAAAAAATAACCAATGAAGATTGTGTATTATTTTTTTAAAAAAAAGATCCATATACTTATTTTATAAATCAATGAGTTCTTTAAATGAACTATTTTGATATGAACAAAAATGGAGCCTAGATGAGTTTATAGTGATTTGATGTAAACTATGTTTTTTTGTTTTTTTTTGGGTAAAAATGTAAGAAGAAAGTGTTTTTCTAGCTATGTTGTTCAAGTGTTGAACTAGTGTGGATATATATGATGTAAGTTATGTATTACAATGTTAGGAAGTCATTTTGGCATGATAAACTATCCAAACAATGCATGTGATGTTAGGGTTTGGTAATAAAAGCATGAAAGCATAAACTTAGTTTGCATACTATTTTTATGATCAGATTTCAGTCCACTTCAGGTAGGATTAGGGTGGTTTGACCTGAAGATAAATTGTAGAGGAGGAAGTTACGGACGCATAGGCTTTTGAATCACTTTAAAAGGTTAAAAAACGAAGAAGTTATGGCCGTTAAAGCGAGCTGGGTCCAACAGTCTTTAAGACTAGAAGACCATCGGGTTTGGACTCTTTAAGCGGACTTTTTGAGTTTGAGAATTTTTGGGTTTATGCCACCTATATGGGTAGTTAGACCATATTATACATAGGTCACTGTCCAAAGATGAACCAATTCCGAGTTGTTATAAATGAGTTATGAATTAACTAAAATTTAAAATCGGTTAACGAAAAGGTTAAAACAATTAGAAGCTAGGGTCATAATTAAGACTAATAATACATCAAATTGTGATTAATATTAATGTGTCAACCACATTATGATTGTAGGTTATTCGAGGAATGTAATGTTAGCGTGTATCGAATAAACTTATCATATAAGTTTTTCAGACTCTATCGTATGTATTACATGCAAATCTTCTGTGATACATGAAATTATGTTAAACTTGTATTAATCTTGTGATAACTGTTGTGCTATTTATTTGATGATTAAGGTAAGATGTCCAATGTGAACACTACAAATCATTGTTATGATGCATGAATAAATGTAAGCATGATAAAAATGGAGTATGAATATATTTAAGATTTGATTAGCATCAGACATGTAAGAAAACAATGCATAAAGAAAGTAAAGTATGCTCAGTATGTGTATTACTTATTACGTGGATATCTATTAAACTTGTTGAGCAACGTAGTTGTTCACTCTTGCGTTAAATATACATTGCAGTTACATTACAAACTTTGAAGCTTCCGATAAAGACAGTGATTGGAGGAATGAATGTTAAATCAAAGTACTTGCAGTCTAAGCTAGTGCTGAAGAATTCCTGCGTTAGAAATAAACTGGCATACTGATTCGAACTTTAGAAATAGTTTTATCTTGTATTGCTAAACTTCAAAACGACTTGTTACGTAGCCTCTAACGGCACTAGAGGAGTGTTGATGTTATAGTTAGTGGATTTATAGTCAAAACATATTGTATAAGAAATAGTTAGTTCTAGATTGTAAGTTCATGAATACTCTCAATCAATGTAATGAAATGAAATATATTGTACATAATATGAGACGAATTGGATAGATCAAAATGATCTACAAATGTAATAACATATAGTAAACTAGGGATAACCCGTGCCTGAAGGCACGATTCAATTAATATAACAGTTGAGTATTGTATTTAATATTTTTAAATTGAAAAATCTAAAACTGTTGTGGCCAACCATTAATACAAAAAGATTAGTACTCAATCCAGTCATAGTTTCTTTTTGAGACAAACATTAGTGTGCTACTCATTCCCAACTTAAAATTAGTTCTTAACAGGTTTAAGTAATTAATTGATTGACAATAGCGGACTCAAATTTGTGTAATATAATATTTTCGAGTATATTACACACCTTTCCTTTAATGGCAAAACAGAATGAGAAGTTTGACAGTATTTATTTGCTTCTAATATATCTAACCATCGATCAATATGATCCATGAACAATATTTTCTGTGAAAAAATTGTAGTACTGCAAGCCATTTCGTGAGATCCAATAAAAAAAAGATGTAAAAATTCAAAAGAAATATTTTTGCATATATACCCAAAAGTATAAAATGAGCTCTCTAAGTTCAAATAAAAAAATATTGTCATAACACCAATTAAATCGTATCACCATAACATTTTTTTCTCTATATTTTTTCTTGAAATTGGACAAAAGATTTTCATAGCATGAGTCAGAACTTACTACAATAGTTACTTTCGATATATCTCGCAAAAATACCAAAGAGATGATACGTAATTATCCGTGCCTAAAGGCACGACGTAGATTAAAATTTCAAAAATACTCTATTACCTAAAGACTCTTTGCAACATAAAATAACTTACAAATAAATTAGAATGAATCTGAACCGTCCCCGTGATTTTCTGCCCAAATTAATTTGCATGTGTAAATATAACGACCACAATACCCGACAAACAGAAAAATGACATCAATGTTAAAAGGGTGACTCATGTTGTTTATTTTTTATTATTATTATAATAATTATAATAATAATAATAATAATAATTATTATTATTATTATTATTATTATTATTATTATTATTATTACTATAATAACAGTAATAATAACAACAATAATTATTATTATTATTATTATTGTTATTATTATTACTATTACTATTTTTATTACTGTTCTTCTTCTTCTTCTTCTTCTTCTTCTTTTTCTTCTATAAATCCTTGGTTCTTTCTAGCATGGGTTTTTACCTGTATCCAACATGATTAACACTTTGAACTATGTTTTCATCACTTCTATGAACATATAACACATGATCATCCAATAATCATGTTTTAAAGCCTTGAATATGAACATGAATAGTGCACCACCTTTGTAAAATCAAACTTGAGCTTAGGGTTTATGTTTAACCAACCAAATAACACATAATACACATAATCACCACATGTACACCAAGATACATGCATGACTACTCTTAATCTAGCATTTAAACACATAAACACCATGTTTTATGGCTTAAATATCATTATACATTCTATGTGCTCTTTTTCTTTTTGCTATAAAGCTTGATAGTGCTAGATTCTCCGCTTTGATGGCTACTTCTTCTTCCTTTGATCACTTTTCTAGTAATTCTAGCAAACCCTAGCCTTCTTCCTTCTCTTTTCTCTCTTTAGTTCTTAACATAACAACTTGTAGTAAAATGAAATGAAAATAAGGATAGTTAGCTTGTTGCTTACAAAATATATATATATACATATATTGTATGTATAAGTCTAGCAACTAACTCCCCTAGTTAAACTTAACTCATTTAAGGTTAGGGGCATTTAAGTCATTTCACATGACTAACCAAGGACAATTTAGTCAATACTCTATTTTAGGATACCATGGTCATTTCCCAAATTGTCAAGGGCACTTTGGTAAATTTTCCAAAATCCTAGGGAATTTATTCTTATTAATTCATAACTTGCTTAATTTTAATTCAATTCAAGTCCTTTTGATCTAAAATTGCTTCATTAGGCTTGAATTTAATTCTATCATCAAATAGTCCATGACTTGCTTGTCCTAAAGCACTTGTCACACTTCAAAATTTTAAATTCCATCAATTAATAATAATATTTACAATATTAAGAATTTTCATGTCATTACATGTCCTCTAATCATTAGCTTACTTCCTCCACCTCTGTTACTGCTTCCTTCACTGTTTCCCCTTTTTTGGCAGTCTTTGATCTAGTGGTTAGTTGCCCTATAAGCAAAACATCCTCGAAATCTTCTTTGGGTTTGGGAAATTTGGTGAAATGTGCCCCTCTTGATCGTAGTTGTAACAAACATTACGTCCCTTCTAACATTTACCTTGGTGACTCTTCCCACACTTTGGACATGCATCACTTCTCTGTTTCAAACCACCCTGCTTGGATTAATTATTATTATTGTTAGTGTTGTTGTTGTTGGTGCTGTCCCATTTTTCTTCCCTAAATTACTTCCACCATTGCTACTACCTGTGACGCCTCCAAATTCGGGTCCCTTGAACCACGGGTTCGGTGCTCACGATACTATTCTACCCTGTCAACTTATTCATTCATTCAGAATAATAATAAAGCTTAAGTATGTTCATTCATAACGATCCCACGTTCTACATACCTTTATACATACATACATCTGTACCTGACATATTACAAAAAGATAACTTTTACATATACATGACCCTATCACTGTACATCAACTATTTGCTGACTTTTCCTTTTCCCTTGTCCGTACCCGACCCCTCGACCTGCTCAGGTTTAGCTGAAATATCATGTTTAAAAGCAAGGGTGAGCATAAATAGCTCAGCAAGTAAATAAACAATGATGACATGATATTTCGGAATGATGAAAGAAAATCATTTACAATGAACATGGACTGTTTGCAGTAAACTGTACCCTTTTATGATAAACTGGGTCAAACAATGTGATGGATCATTTCCAATAGCTGACTATTAATAGTTCAATAAGTGAACAGGAAAAACATGCATAACTGTACAGGGTTAACTGAAACATGAAGCTTACTTGTTGTACAGTCACAAGACCTAGAACTCGTTAAGAACAATACCAATCATAAAGACTGACATTGCCCAGGATAATCATAAGACTGCTGTTTAATTTAGATGTGTACTCTAGGTGATCAGCCCATCGTACTTTTATAATGTGCACAACATAAACATCTAGCGACGCAACCACGCCATAAAAATATATTGCTTTATACTTTACTCCCCTTTTATCAAGGTTGTTCTGTTACAGCATATCATAGAATCCGCACCACAGTAACATGGATTGGAGCACATAACAATAACCATTTGATTTCAACATAAATCATCATATGTGTCTAGCCGGAATCAAGATTGGCATCGACTTTTTTTCAGAGTAGTTCAATGATGAATGAACTTTATATGAACACGTGAATACATATCATGAGTAACTGTTCAAGGAAATGCAAATAAGAGTTCAGATAAAACACTTGCCTGTATTCTCGTCTATCACAACCGACAAAATATTACCCCATTTATAATCTACATGACCACAATATGGGTTCATGCATTAGTTACATACACATGCATGCTATAACTTGTTATACAAGATACCCTTTAGCTTTACATAACCCTAATCACGTAACACATTGTTCATCTATCCTTAATAGCTACCACATCGATTATTTTTATTAATTTATGGTTTATAACACATGCATTTATCATTTAATATCAAAACACTTTATTTTGGAATTTTAAAATTTTCTTGGCCGGAACAGTACATCTCGCCCCGACGAGATATTTTGGCCTGAAGATCTCCCTGGCCGCGAGATCTTCTCGGTTACACCTCGCCCCGGCGAGCTATGAACTCGCCTCAGTGAGGTCCCTCACAGAGCACTGCGCCCCGGCGCAGTCCTTAGGGTAAAAGATGGCGCCCCGACGTAACGCTAGTTTTTTTGAAAAAAAATTCTTTCAAAAATCATGGTTATCTTTGGCCTTAATTTGATTCTCTAAGTTCCAACACCCCACATAGCACACATAGCATGTATTGGACTTGTGTGGGCCTTCAAAACATTTAAAAATCTTAAAATGGTATTGTTTTTTTCTAATTAAATCGTTTTGGTCGTCGACGAACGTTTTAAAACGTTAAAAATGAACAATTGTCACCATACGAATCAAATGAGTTCCAATGCAACTCTAACATGTGTATTAACACAAAACATACATGTTTGATCTCATTTCACCATTAATTATCCAAAATATCCAAAAATCGCACATTGTTTGGGTTTTGCCAATTTTTCAAAAATCAACTATTGAATACCATTTGCATTCTTGTACACCATGTGCATATAACTTATCACATATACATTTAGCAACTTCGCATGCTTGTGTAACTTTTACATGCACTTACCAAAAGATTTTACAGATTATGAATTGGTTTACATGCAACATATAGCCTAATATTGTAATTTTTTTACACAAATAATGTTTTTGCACCAATAATGATCTTTTAATGCTATCTAGCATAATATTAAGCACGCTTCCAACACATTCAACCTTTCAAGCTAGGTTTTTATCACTTCTAGCAACCTATAACACATAATTATCCAATAAATCATGGTTTCTAGCTTTAATATGAACATGAATAGTTCACCACCTTTATTTTAGCAACTTGGAACTTAGGGTTTCATACAAAACCAAACATGAAACACATAAACTTATAAAAATTCACATAATAAACACATATAGCCCAAGATACATGCATGGCTTCACTCTAACTTGGATTTAAACACATAAAGAAGGAGTTATATAGCTTGAACTCATTTATACCTTCTTATAGCTTTCTTTCTCCTTATAATAAACCTCCTAAGAGCTTGACAATTTGATGGTTACTTCCTCAACTCTTGATCACTTTTCTCTTGAATCCTTCAAGATTTCTTGAAACCCTAGCTTTTCTTCTTCCTTTCTTGCTCTCTCATGTTTGGGGGTGAAAAATGAAGAACACTTATCTTGATGCTTGCAATATACTTACATATAAGTGATATAATTTTTCCAACAACTAACCATACATAAGTTAGCTTAACTCATGCATGGTTAGGGCCATTTAAGGCAATTCACTTAGCTAAGGGAGGGCATCGTGGTCTTTCTACCATTTTAGGACATAACAGTCATTCTTTAAGTTGTTGAGGGTAGTTTGGTCTTTTGTCAAATTCTCTAGGAAATTTAAATTCATTAAATTATAATTTACTTATTTCTATACCAATTTAAATTCTTTTTTATCCAAACTCGTTTCATAAAATTTGAATTTAATTCCACCATTAAATACACTATAATTGGCTTGTCCCAAAATACTTGTCACCTTTCAAAATATTTTGCTTTCATTAATAACTTATTAATTTACAATATTTGGAAATTTGTGTATCGTTACACTACCTCCTCCATGATTATCTCTTCCACTTTTCTTGTTCTTCTTCTCTTTATTGTCTGATTTAAGGCCTCACTTCTTCCTTCAACTATGATGGCCTTCTCTAATAGACTTCCAAATGAATCAATTTGAAAAACAGATACCTTGCTATAAAGCCAAGGTTTCAACCCTTGTTTGAAACGTCGGGCCTTCTTCTCCTCAGTATCTACCTTATGCGGTGCAAAACACGTGAGTTCATTGAATTTGGCAGTGTATTGTGCTACCATCATCTCTCCCTGCTTCAACTCCAAAAACTCAATCTCCATCCGGTTCTTCATGCTTTTGGGAAAATAATTTTCAAAGAATAATTCCTTAAATCGGTCCCACGGTATGACTCCTTCACCAGCCCTTTGTTGATTCGTCTCCCACCAGAAATTTGTTTCCCCCTTCATCATATACATAGCAAATGCAGTCTTCTGATCGTCTCCCACCCTTGCAATTTCAAACACTTTCTCTATCTCTTTGACCCAGAATTAGGCCTTGATTAGATCAGTTGTCCCTTTAAATTTTGGAGGTTTTACATTATTAAAATCTTTAAAATTTGCCACAGGAACTGCTGAGCGGTTAGGATTTACCGGTTCGGGGTTCCTCCCCTGAAAGGCGCCTTCTAATAATTCTACCAACCTTTGCACTGGGTCTCGCTGACCTCCTTCATTGTTTACAAACTCTTCTTGTGTATGTTATATTGGTTGTCTACATCGTGGCGGCATTTTCTGTATATTAAAGAAAACTTAATAATATTTCTCATTACATTCTTTTAAATTTATCTTTTAATGCACAAAGTAAATAACACAGTTTAGTAAAGACGTTTATATTTATATGTCAATAAGTAGTACATCATACATGAAACACCTACAGCATACTGCTATAAACACTAGCATTAATTCCCTAATATAACAAAAGGTGGGGATCTACAAACATACTACCCCGCTGACAAATACAAAAGTTAGGATTTACACATACCATCCCATATAAGAGTTTAGGATTTAATACATCATAAATAAAAAGTAAAGGTCATCCTACACATAAGGACACTGAATACCAAAATATACCAGGTAACTAGTCCATCAGTGCATGCCACGCTCCATAGCACTCATACTCGATCTGTCCCATATAGATCGCCAACTCCGTGCTAATAGTGTGATGAGTCTGTCCTACCTAATGACGAATATTGTCCATCCATCTCTCAAATGTAGTGCTAAAAGCGTAACTCATCCTGTTCATCTTTCTTCTTTTGCTTCTCACCTCATCCTCAAGGTCACCAGCTATCTCTCTCTCTCTCTGACGTCCTCCGACATCTCATCTTACTGATCTGACCAGCCACTTCTCTAGCTGGGCTCATAGAGCCTCATTCTCAGATTTATCATTCTATATCTGATGATCTGACTGCTCTAACTTTCCTACCAACTCCTCATTATGGGCCCACAAATATTATAACGTGGCCCCAATCTGTGCCCCAGCCTCTTGGCACCCCTGCACCTTGGTCTCTAGCTCTTGGATCCTCTCCTGGTGCTCCTGGGCCTCCTGCTCCAGCTCTTTAATCCTATGCTCCTGCTCTATAGTGTGATCAACATAATCCATTAAATCATCCTTAAATGTATGGAACACTGGGGATCCTCCATCTAGCCTCTATCGGCACAGTCTGTATAGCAGTATCACCCTTTACAGATTGTTTCTCCGGGTCCTCCTCCGGCTCTGTCTCTACAGCTGTAAAGGGCTTTACTCTGGAAAGTGACTCTGGGATTATGTGGATGTCGATGTCCCTCGGTTCATCCTCCATCAATCTACTAGGCTCGTATAACTCTGGCATCCTACAACCACAGACACAAAACAAACAAAACCTATCAATTTCTCGAAATAAAATATAAATTCATTGTATGGAATGAAAATATATTTCATGACACTACAGACTTTCTATGACAAGTCTACTAACACATAAAACTCTACATGAGTTTTATCTCTTTCTATTCGAACTCTCATTTCTAAGCTTATAACCGAAGGACCTTTTTCCTAAGGTTTATAACCTATGGCTCTGATACCAACCTGTGACGTCCCCAAATTCAAATACTTATACCTCGAATCTGGTGCTTCATGATCCAACTCATACAACAAACTAATATCAACTAAATGCGAAATAATAAAAATATTTACATTAAGATAACATAAATATTTTCATCTCAAGTCTCGCAACCATTACTAATACAAACACCATTCAAAATAACAAGTACTCCATAAGTCTTAATACAACACTGAATGACATTAACTACAGCATGTCAGCAACCTTGCCTTTGCATTTATCCTTTCCTGAGTCGGTGCCTTGTTCAGACTTAACTATAATGTTTAAGGGAAACAAGGGTGATTAACGAGTTTGCTCTCAGCAAGTATATTAAAGTAAGTGTTCATGTGTAGGGATTCATGTAACAAGGTATGTAATAATAATTAGAAGCTCGGTAATTGAATAAATGAATTGTGAAAAATGTAAGTGTCAAAAGTTTCAATTCTGATCATTTTTACTATTGAAAAGTCACTATGGACTGAAGAGTATATATAAAATTAAGAATTTTAATATGTTTAGATAAAAAATAATTGAACTGAGTGGTCACTATGGACCATGAACACATGCTTGAATTAACAGTATTTTACTGAAAATTCACAATAATAAACAAGTACAATAGGTGATCAGCCTAAAGTACCCTATGTTATGCATAACACTTAGACATGTTGTTCATATGAGTATCGGTTCCCCGACGTAAAATAGTTGTTCATCTTAGCATACTATAAGAGTCCTCACTAAAGAAATTGGTTTAGATAGATTTCTCAAGAAAATATGATTGATTAACAATCGATCTTATCATTAGTCTAGCCGATACAAATGACATAGAAATACATCTCAACACAATTAGGAACAATTTATACGTTCAATGTTCACAAATAGAGTTTGAATAACTATTCAAGAGTATAGCCGTGATTTAAATCAAATTTCAGAGTCAACAATTCAACATTCATGAATATAGATGAAACATAAATTATTTTATCGGATAATTTTACTTATACGAATTATTAAAAGTACAAGTTAAAATATTTGCCCCAATCGTCGACTCTATCGAACTATAATTCCTTATCCTTTGAACAACCTATACTCAACATATTCATCTAACGGTTGATTTATATTAATCTTCACATGCCAATCTCATATATTTGACTTACAAGTTATATACAACTTGGACTCTCAAATCATTACACATATAATTTAAAATAAAATTATTTATTTGTACATTATTGTCTCTCACATTTCTTATTTAATTCATTCATTAATTATTTCAAATAAAATAACACTTTGTATTATTTTATTTGTTTCATTATTCTTTATTATTTCTTAATGATTCACAATAAAATGTTATCACTTTATTTGTTTATGACTTGTTATTATATTCTTTGAACGCCCTTTATTAATACACAATTAAAATAATTTAAGTTATCATTTTATTTGTTTAATTTCAATTAGAGTAGCCCTTACTCTTATTTTAATTTGATTATGCTTCATTAGTATACAATTAAAATAATTCTTAATATCATTTTAAATGTTCATCCTTTGATAATTCACAATTAAAATAATTAATAACCTTATTTAATTACTTACTCTTTATTGATTTACAATTAAAATAATTCTTAATATCATTTTAATTTTTTAGCTCTCATTAGTTCACAATTAAAATAACCTATAATATTATTTTAATTGTCTATACTGTAATATCCCAAATATTTCCAAGATTTTAGATAATATCTTAATTGATTTAATTAATGGTTAAGGTTTAAAACCTAGAATTTGAGAAGTAAAATGCGTAAAAAATGGGTAAACATTTTTTTTAAACATAATTTTATTGTTAGAAATTAAATGTGAAAATATTTTAATGATGCATGTAGAGAATTTATTAAGGAAATAAATTCATTTGAGAAGTGAAGGTGATATATATATATATATAAGTATACCTAAAGCGTGCTTGTTAGCCAAATAGAGGATGAGTAAGTTAGTACTAAATTAAACTAATAAATTAATTAGTTTAAATATAAAGTAAGAAGGAAAATCATGAAATATAATTAATTATATTAGTCATGAGTTGGAGTTATGGAAAAGCTAGAACGATTGCCTAATGTGGCAATAATAAGAAGTTAATTAATTAAATAATTAACTTAATTATTAAGTTATTAAATAGTGTCCATTAATGGATTTAAAACAAGCCCAATATGGGAATACTGACATGAAGGTGGGTAATTAAATAATAAGCCAAAATGTTATGTTAATTAATAGTCCAAGAGATAATTAATATAAGTCTAATTAAATTATGTTTACAAGTATTGTGATAGTCCAATTAAATTAATTACCAAGCCCAAGTTATAAATGATATGTGAGTTGTGTTGGGTAGCCCAAGTAATTAAATAAGAGAGCCCAATGCAAAGTAAACTATGTAGCCCAAACATTTAAAAGTCCAACGTTGGTCAAAGTGTTGGGAGATATTGTTGAGTGTAGAGAATTAACTAATATATAGTTAATTGAATAACCCTAGTTGATAGGCAAGATAGAGAATTAACCAAACATTAGTTAATTGCTAGAGGAATGAAGGTAGTGATGAGAATTAACTATGGATGAGTTAATTGAGTAACCCAAGATGGTAGAATTATTTATAACAAGTCTAATTGGATTATATTTTAAATTCAAATGAGGTATTAATCTAGGTCAAATTAATTTACCTAGTAGTCCATGTAATTAATTAAACAAGCCCAATGCTTGATTTAATTAAATGTAACATAGACTATTAAATGTTAGCCCAATGTAATAATTAAAGTGAGCCCAACCAAATTAAATGGATTAGCCCAATATATTTAATTCCTAGGTCCAATGTGGAGCCCAATAGGAAGTCAAAGTTGGTCAAACAATATATATATAGAAGTATATATATATATATATATATATATATATATATATATATATATATATATATATACATAATTAAAGAATTAAAAATAAAGCAAAATTGGGTGTTTAAATCCCATTTTGCTGAAATCATGAGGGGCCCACAATGAGTTGCTTGTTTTGCTTGATTGCTTCAATTTCACACTATGTCATAGTTGGCCAACAACTTAAGTCATTCCACTTGTCATTCCCAATGTCAATCCAAGCAATAGTAATCCTAATTAGCCTTTAATTTGACTATGTTGGTGGATTATGGAGAGTTGATGGTGATTAAGGAGACTCTATATATAGAGTACTCCACACCCTTGTCATATTTGTTTGCTCATTTGTTTACTTTCATCAACTTATAGAGAGAGGGGCTCTAGAGAAAATAAGAGCTACATGGTGGGAGTTGTGTGTTTGAGAGCTCAAACACTAAGGGTGTTAGTCATTTTTGGGTAGAGCAAGAAGATCAAGAGTGAGTTCCAACCATTTCCGAGAAGAATAATTCTATAGAAGGTTTAAAAATTTCTCAAACCTTATTTATTATTTTGTTAAATATAAGTTTTAGTAATCTTGGCTATGGAAGGATCTAAGTGATGAAGATCTATGGTGAGCTATGCTAGATATGTGTTATATATGTGTGATACGTAAAATGACGGAAGAAATAGTCATATGAGTATGTTTAGTTGTAAAACCTTAGTTAAATAACTAGGTTGATGATTATGAGTTGAGATGTGTGGGTTATATTTATGATCTAAGAGTCTTGAAAGATAGGTTTATGTATTGTGAAGATAACCTAACTTGAACGATTGAAAATTTTGAAGAAATAAGCAAGTTATGGCTTTTACCGCAAAATAGGGTGTTTTGAAACCCTAAGCGGTTCGATCTTAAATTTATTGTCAAAACGTTTTCAAAAATATGATTGAATCATAAAATATTGTAAAACGAGAAGTTAGGAAGACAACAACACTAAGTTGGTGTCATTTAGAGGTGTAGAGTTTATTTTATTCAAGTTTGAACCTTTAAAACCAAGGATTTGTGATTTTAGTTTTCACTTTGTCCTTGTGAGCAGTTTTTAGTCCAATTATGTTCGGAATTTGGATTGTTGATATAAAGAGAATTTCTAGATCATGAAATTCTAATGAATTTAGACTCAAAAATCACCTCAAAATATTTCCGTATGACAAAGTTATGGCCAAACTATTGAGAGAGGTTCCGGCAACAAAAGTACACGGCGTCTAGACACCCAAGTGTACGCCCGGGCCTTGTTGGTTTCTGCCTATGGGCGTCTAGATGCCCCAGAAAGACTTTGTGGCGGTGTCTAGACGCTCGTGCTTGTTAAAATAAATAAATTTTTAATCCAGACTTGTTCGGAACTAAAAGTTTCGCTTGTCGGACATTGTAAAACTTAACAAAAGATAATTTCACTATTGAAATAAAGATAAGCTATTGTAAGAGAGTCTATTAGTGAATAAATGATAGCTAAATGTTTAAGTTAAAGATTAAGGTTAACACAATTAAAAGGTTAACTATTGATATTGATTGAAGATTGTTAAAATAATATTAAATGATAAATAATATTAGTTTATGATTAAAAAGTTATTAAATGATGAATAACATTAGTAAATGATTAAAATATTATTAAATGAGTAATAATATTAATATGTGATTAAAATATTATTAAATGATTAATAATATTAATAAGTGAATAAAATATTATTAAATGGTTAATAATATTAATAAATAATTAAAATATTATTAAATGATTAATAATATTAGTAAGAGATTAAAATATTATTAAATGATTAATAATATTAATAAGAGAATAAAATATTATTAAATGGTTAATAATATTAATAAGTGATTAAAATATTATTAAATGATTAATAATATTAGTAAAAAATTAAAATATTATTAAATGATTAATAATATTAATAAGAGAATAAAATATTATTAAATGGTTAATAATATTAATATGTGATTAAAATATTATTAAATAGTTAATAATATTAATAAGGGATTAAAATATTATTAAATGGTTAATAATATTAATTTGTGATTAAAATATCATTAAATGATTAATAATATTAATAAGTGAGTAAAATATTATTAAATGATTAATAATATTTGAATGTAGTTATATATTATCAAAGGTAGATAATATATTGGGGTATTTGGTACATTATTAATTGTCCAAATCATTAAGTTATATAAAAGAAGAATGTTTAACCGATGTAAATAGTCCGCTTGTGACTAATTTAGACAACTTAATAAAAGTGAGTCGTACGATGAACGTATAGTGAATGCGTAAGTTGGTTAAGTGTACCCGTTATGTCCGAACTGTATTTGGGTTAAGGTTTTTGTTTGGAACTTAAGGGTTCGTTTATCGGACATCTTAAGAGTTAATAATTTGAAGATTAAGGTCTTAAGTTAAGACTAATTAATAGTCTTTGTAACTAATGATTATGTCAATTTCCTATATAAATTGTAGGTTGAACGAAAGACGCAAATAAGCGTAAATGGTAAAAGCGAACAAAACCTATAATATGATGTTAAACAATTAACATGAAGATATATTGATGACATTTGTGATATGTGAACAACATGAGATATGGTTACATGTGAAATATGTACAGATATGAAGCATGATTTGCTAGATGTTAGTTATTTATTTTATGTGATGCATAAGAAGTATGAAGCATTCATAAAATAAAAAGCATGAAATGCATAATGTAAGAATAAAATGCAGAGCATGTATAATATGGGAAGTATATAATATGTTATGTGTAACTGTTAAACTTGTTGAGCCGTCGTGCTCACTCTTGCTTAAAACAAATATTTTCAGATAGTGCAAGTTATTTGAAGTTCTCGATAAAGAACAAGGAACAGGAAAGCATGTTACTTTCATTGAAGTTCTAAATATCTATTGTAGATATCAGTCCAAATTGGACAGGCAAATGATTGTGTTGTATAAGAATTAGCTGGTATGTAATATGAGTGTTAAATACTCAAATTGATTGTAATAGAATGTCGTATCAGGTATGATATTGAGATATACTAGGAATGTATAAAGATTGCGATTATGGAATAGAAATAGATGTTGTAAAATTATAAATAAATGATTATTTAACAATTATAATAGTGTTGTAAGTCATGAACAATAAGGAAAATGTAGTACTAGTGTTGAACTGGATTCGAGGTTCGAGGGACCCGAATTCGGGGTCGTCACAAGTTGGTATCAGAGCTGATAGGTTATAAACCTTAGGTAAGAGTACCTTAGGCTATAACCGTAGTAGAAGATAAGTAAAATGATAAATGAATAAACTTCGGAAGAGTTTAAGTAATAAAAAATGAATTTGAAAAATTCATATATAGAAGATTATCCAAAGATGGATTTGAGAAGATATAAGAGAAATGAAAAAGGTCATGTTGTATCTAATTTGAAGAAATGATAGAAAATATCTTATGATAAGATTTTGAGAAGCATAAAGAAAATGTTAATAAGGTCATGAAATGATTAAGAGAGATGAACTCGTAATGAGTCAGATGTGCTAAAATATGAATTGAGAGAATTCGTATTCAGTTAAGAAAATTAGAGGTATATGGGATTTTTCATTGAGGACTCATAGTAGTGGTTGAGATGTATAATTTCTTGTATGGGCAGGGATTTGTGCTTGGTTTTAGAGCCACTTAGCTTCCTATATTAATATAGTGGTTGAGTCGAAAGAACCCTTGTATAGGCGGGGGCTATGATATGTCAGCGAACCAATTAGGGACCAAAATTTGGACGTTGTAAAGATAATGTATAATAAATACAAAGTTTAAGGGAATAAAGTTGGTCGAATTTCGGGGTCGTTACAGTTGGTATCAGAGCTAAAGGTTATAACCCTTAGGAAAATGATACCTTAGGCTATAACCTAAAGTGAGGAAGGAGTAAAGTTAGTTGAGTGTTCTGAAAACTTAAGCGTATAGTAAGCTTGTGACTCATGATTGTATGGTGGAGCCCCTTTAGCGAATGGGCGACTATGGCCTGACTAGGACAAGCTCTTCAAACCATATGATTATGGTAAGTTCCTGAGCCCAAATACGTGATAAGTTTGATGAACATGGGGGGGATTAGAATGGAAAGATATAAGTTAAGAGATATTGTTCTCAGATAGTGGCTAAAGTGAAGGAAATGTGAAAGATATAAGATTATACGGAAGAGATAAAGATGTTGAGAAAGATTCGAAGGGCGGTAACGAATTGAGAAAATTCATAAGTTTAACTAAGAATATATCTGAAAGAATATTTGAATTAATTCAAAGATGAATCTTAAAGAAAATCAGGGGACACCTGATTCAAGCAATAAAGACGATAAGGTAATCTATAAAGCATAGAAAGAGATCATAATAATATGATCGGGAGCAGTAAGAGGATCGTACTACGATATGATCGCAAGATAAGGAAAACGAATAAGGAATAAATGGTAAAGCAAGGTCATGATGGGATCAAGTGAGAATGTGAAATAACAGAAAGACCTATTAATGGTCAACAAGGTATAACTTGATGCTATAAAGAGATAAGCTACTATGAAATAGTACAAGAAGAATTTAGATAATGATAAGACATGAATGACAAAAATGCTATGATAAAGGGGGCAGAAAGCTTGGGTACGAAATTTCAATTGAGGACCCATGTGGTGACCAAGTTGCACAATCCTTTGTATGGGCGGGGGATTTGTGTTTACTTAGTTACTATGTGATAATCATTGAAATGTTAGAGTCGCACTAAGAGTTTCTGATAGGTAAATAATATTAAGTTTAGGTACGAGTTCTTAAAACTCATACATATGGTAAGTCCATGACTTATAATTGTATAGTATGTTTTGAGCCCCTCAGCATATGGATAGTCTTTGATTTGTTCTTAGACTACATATTGCTAGGACAAGATTTTAAACTCATATTCTTGTGGTAAGTTCCTGGACTCATAATGTGTGACAAGTTTGATGAACTATACGGGGGTATAGAAAAGTTGGAGTAGATAGAAAATTCTAATATGATAATTAATAATAGTCCTAGCAATAAATCTTGTAATTAAATGAAGAAGCAGAAGGTGAATGTTGGGGAATTTAGGATATTCCCACTCTTCTAGCTTTGCTAGACTTCGAAATTTTTGGCCTCAAGTTAATTTAGCACGAATGTGTTTTAAAAAATACAAATGAATTTTTTAAGCGATTTAAAAAGTGTCTATGCTACTTGTTTCGGCTAGACAAAAATATTTTTACATCAAAATGTATTTCAAAATAATCATCCATACACCTTTTAGCCCGGTGTAGATTTGATGAATGACGGAATGCTCAATGTGTTGTTGAGACGGTGCGGTACTATTTCGTTATAAGATGATTCAACACCATAAAGTATGGTTTATGGTGTAGGAATTATTAACGACGGAATCCTCAACGTACTGTCAAAATGACGCGGTAACATGAAGTCATAAATGATTTTGATTTATAAAAGTATGTCAAAGCTATAAGTCAATGCCATTTGACTCGGCTAGACGTTTTGAAAAGTTTTAACATGATGAATGTTTTAAAATTTTCTGCGAGTTATAAATTGTTAAAAGTAAGTCTATGCTAATTGATCTAGCTAGACAAGCGTTGAAGAAATAGAAGTCTGAGCTATTGATTCAGCTAGACAAATTTTAAATTATATTTATTGACTTCGTATTCTTTGAAAGTTATAACTAAATAAATTTCTTTTGAATGAATTCTAAAGCTAAGATGAACAAAAAGATTAAGAATGTTGCAGGTTGATCGAATAGTCACCTGGCATAAGAAATACAGTATGGTGAAACATCCATCATTTTAATGACAGACTGATCCACTGTCAGGGTTTGCAGTATGAGGTACTCAGGGAGCGAAGTAGTGTAAATCGGGATCATGTTCAGAATGTTATGACAATTCATGAGTTGCAGTATGAGGTACTCTGGGAGTGAAATACTGTTAACCGGGATAAAAGTTCATTCAGCATACTACAAAAAGTTTTATTTATCTCTACTCTTATGAAGATTGGATGGTAGGATGGGGTAGCATTTTCTAATTGTGAGTGATAATAAAAACAATAATTGTGAAGTGAAGAAATTATAAAATGTGATGGATTAGAAATAGCATTGTGCAATGACTATGAGAAAGGAAGAAAATAAAGATATGTGGAATAAATGTAAAGAAATTGTATAAGTTGCAAATGAATGAGATATTAATACATAGAAATTTCGAGGACGGAATTTTATGAAGGAGGGGTGAATGTGACACCCAGAATTTTTAGAATAATTTCAAATAAGAATTATGATGAATTAAGTAAAGGTTAGTATTTAAAACCTAGTGTTAAATGATAGAAGTATTAAGGAATTATTTATTGAAGGTGAAGAAGAGTCATGAATATGAATAAAAAGGAGAAGGATGAAGGTGCAAAGTATGCAATAAGTGGATTGAGTAAGGTTACGTGTGATTAAAGAAAGGAAATTTTTCAGAGAATGAGAAGTTATCTTGATAAGCGTGTCAAGAGACGAGCTAAGGTATAATCAATAAATTTTTTTTAGAGAATTGTGAAATGTAATACTACAAAGAAATTGTGAATTGAGTTAATAATTGAATATTCTAACAGTTATAACCATTATGGGATTATCCATGTGAGTTATGGAAGTTAATGAGGTAAAATATGATTATTATGGATTTAGTTGTTATTTATCAAGATAAAGGTATAGCAAGTTGCTAGAAATAAAATACATATAAATATTACGACAATTATGATTCCGATGACGGAATCCTGTTAAGGGGGGAAGAATGTGAGAACCCGAAACTTCAAGATTTCTTTAATAAAATTAAATGAGAATTTAATTGATAAAATTATCAAGATTGTTAAATTAATTATTATTTTATATGATTTAATGTATGGGATGAGATTTAATTAGTAAATTAAATTTGTACAGAGATTATGATGAATGGTATGGAATTAAAGAAATTGAAAAGAAAATAAATTGTTTAAAAATAATTTATTAAGAATAAGAGAAATTTCTTGTAATTGTACAATAAAATTATACAATTAAATTATTATGGAAGTACAGAAATTATGTTTTAAATGAGGTTATATGGAAATGTAAGAAATATGAATTATATATATATATATATATATATATATATATATATATATATATATATATGTGTGTGTGTGTGTGTGTGTGTGTGTGTGTGTGTGTGTCTTTATGCTTAATTGTTATAATTATAAATGTTATTAATTATGAAAATTAAGGGATTAATAATTAAATTAATCCAAATTATTTATGAAAAGTTAATGAGGAAGTTAGTAAAAAGTGTAATTATTGATTTTAAATTAATTATAAATTATGGAGGAAGTTTAAAAATTAATTGAGAAGAAATGTAATTATATAAATTATATAATAATAATTATATAATTTATATAAGGAAATTAAAATGTTGTATGAAGGAAATAATAATTATATAAATTATATAAAATAATTATATAATTTATATAAGAGAATTAAATATAATTAAGGGTGGAAGAAAATTTTATAAATTGTATTTGTGTAAAATGGAAATTATTTAAAAAGGAATAATGTAATTATATAAATTATATAATTTATATAAGGAAAGTTAATGTGAATATCAAAGAAATTGAATTATAAATAAGAAAAAAGAATGTTTTAAGTTATTAAAAATTATATTTATGTATAATGGAATTATTATGACTTTTATGAAATATAATATTTCAGAAACGTGAACATGTTAATGTAACATGTTGTCCAAGTAACGGAGTGAAAAATTATGAAAAATAATTTTTATTAATTATATGAATTATTTTATGATTTTTGGAGGTATAAATTACCTCATATAATTACATGCATGGTGTTATGCGTGTACAAAATTTTTCAAGTAAAGTAACGAAAAAAGGTATTAATATTATTCATAAATCATAATATGAATTTTAGTGAATTAAAGTAAATATTTTATATATATTATATAAAATATTTATTACACGTAATAATTACATAATGTATTAAAAAAATGCATGAATTGTGGCTTTGGAACTTTCGGGAGAAAGCAAAGTCGTTGGATTTTTTTTTTTAAGCCAAAAATGTTAAGTAGCTTGGCTTATAAAAGGAAAAGGAAAGTAAGAAGAAAAGAGAAAAGAAAAAAAAAAAAAAAACATAGCCACCACCTTACTCCATCCGAAAACCATGACCACCACTACTCCACCAGCAACCACCATAGCCACCACCATGGGAAAGGAGGTTTATGCCATCAAAGGAAGGATTTTTAAAGCCAAAGAAGGTATAATTCAATTTTATTTTGAATTATTTTGGATAATTATGGTGTTGCATTATTGTTGTGGAAAATTAGGAATTAATTAGAATAATTATTCTAAATAATTTTAGGATGTATATATATGAATTATGTAATTTTTGGAATGATTTTGTGGTGAAAAATTGGAACAAAAATGATAAATTTTGCATGTTTTGTATTGTTGCCAGAAGAAATCTGGAGGAAGAAATAAAAAGGCTGCCGCGCAATGCGCGGCAGCCATTTTTTTTGCCAGGCGCGGTATGAAACGGCGCCGTTTTGGACCCTGAAGGGAGGCAGGTCACGCAATGCGCAGAAGAAGAAATTTTGTCACGCCAAACGACGTCGTTTGGCGAGGCGAAGCCGGGGAAAAGGGTCGCGCGCCATGCGCGACCTTGTTTTGAGCAACGAAATTACGTTTTTACCCCCGCTCTTTTCCAGAAATGGCGGACGTGTCCTAGACGCGCGGTAATTACAGAAATGCCCTTGTTCCTTCTGGAAAATACCGAATATGTCCATAGGGGCGCTAAAATGACGAAAATGCCCCTAGACTTTCTGAAAAATTTCGGTTACGTCCCTAAAGCCATGAAAATTACCAAAATGCCCCTAGAAAGTGATTTTTAATAAAATAAATGTTTAAAAATTGTTTAAAAATTATAGAAAAATAGTAAAAATATAGAAATGATGTTTGGGTATTAAATTTAATATTTTTGTTAAAATATTAAATATTGGGGATTAATATTTAAATGTTTAAATATTAATATAATAAGGTTATAATTTAGAAAATGGTTAAATAAAATTTTTGGACAACCAAATGTGTTAAATTTTATCCGATTAGCTGGGTTGTCCGTAGTGAAGGTATTAAATATTAAGTTAAACAAGGAACTAGGTTAATATAATTAACCATATTATTAAATAATTGACCCAGAAATGGTATTAATTAATTAAATTAATATCATAAGAGGATAAATAATTATCATTTGATTATTTTATGATCATAGGTTGATCGAGAGAGGATTTTAAGCTATCAATTAAATAATTGGACGTCAGGCAAGTTCTGCAGTCCCTTTTTGTCAAATGTTGGACTGTTATGATATGTAATTCTTGTTTTAAATGCATAAAAATTATGTGCTATGTGATACGTGATTAATATGACCACAATGTGTACTTTGTGCAATAATATGAATATATATAAGATATATCATTATGGTAGAAGCACAAGCACATGATGTATGACACACACCGAGCATGTTAAGGTATGTGCTATGTGAAGCATAAACTGTTGAACTTGCTGAGCCGTTGTGCTCATTACTTGCTTAATATACATTTTTGCAGGAAAGAAATAAATTTCAAGAATATCAGATTAAATTAGAGATGAGTTGGCTAGAAGGTTGAAAATATTATTGTTATATTTTTCATTCAGTGTGGATAATTTGTCAAGGTTACATGAATATTTTGTATGTACATATATGTTGGATTCCGAATTGGACGAGTAATGTTAAATTGTGAACCGTGAATGTTCAAATTACTTGTTACGTTAGAAATTATTATACGTTTGATTATGAACGATGCAACAAGGAAAATTTGTATGAAAATAAATGATTGTAAATTTTGAATGATGAGCATTATGATATTGGTTATAGAAAGAAAAAGTAAAGGTTGCGATCCAGGGACTAGGATCAAGAAATGAAATTTTTAAATGATAAAATATTTAATACAATGATTGAGAAAAAGAAAAAAAGAAAAAAATTATACCGAAAATTTTTGTAATTGATGATTATAAAATCAATTAAGGGTTTAAATAAGGTGATTAAAGATTTATTAACGGACCGAAATTTAGACGTTGTAAAGATAATGTATAATAAATACAAAGTGTAAGGGAATAAAGTTGGTCGAATTTCGGGGTCGTTACACTGATGGCATGTGTTTCCTTACAGTGTTGAACAGTTGGGAAATTGATATATTTGTTCTTGGTTTAACGACTGCTTAACTTCCTATATTGATTAGTGGCCGAGTTGACCAATTTCTTGTATGGGCAAGAGATTGTGTTTGGTTTAACAACCACTTAGCTTCCTATAGTGATAATCGATTTAAACTTGGTGTCATGCTATTCGTTATATGTATGTTGAGAAGGTGATTCTTTTCTCATATGTATAACGGATAAGTAGAGGATGTTAAGATAAGATCGTGTTATGAGAACCGACACGTATGGTAAGTTCGTGACTCATAGTCATGTGGTGGAGCCCCTCAGCGAATGAGCGACTTTGGCTTGACTAGGACAAGTTCCTCAAACCATATGATTGTGGTAAGTTCCTGAGCCCAAAAATGTGGTAAGTTTGATGAACAGTGAATGTGGGTAGAGTTAAGTAGCAAGATTAAAGCTATACTAGATATAGTTATTAAGCTGGATAAGATGAGAAGAAATTTGAGGTATTTTGAGGTTTTAGGATATTCCAAATCTTCTAGCTATGCTAGACTTTAAAATTCTTAAAAATCGTGCTAAAATTGCACTTTTGTGCTTTTGAAAAGACAAATATATTTTAGAGATCATTAATGCACTTAGTGCAGAGATAATAAACGATGGAGTCATCAATGCAGAGTAACCTAGTGTTGGATGTTTTTTTAAGCCCACTATGGTATGATGTAATATGACAAAGTCATAAAATGATTTTTAGTATTTTGAAACATTTAAAGAAGAGTCTATACTAATTGTTTCGACTAGACAAATTGATTTGAAAATATCAAAATGTATTTATAAAAGCATCATACGCCATTAAAGCCATGGTGCAGAGATGAAAAAGACGGAATCCTCAACGCACTGTTGCAACAATGCGCTAGCATGAAGTCCTAAAAATGTATTTCAGTTATTTTAACTAATCTGAAATGATTTTCGATTCATAATATACGAACAGTTCAATGATATGAGTCTACGTCATTTATTTTGACTGAAAACTTTTGGCCAGAAATGACTCAAGCTTTATTATCCAATCCAAATTATTTGGAGATTTTGTAGTAAGAGAGGTGAACAAACCCTATAATGGGGCATATGTCGGAGCCATGAATAAAATACCCGCGAGGGGGCGTCCAAGAGTGGTGGTATGCTGATAGAACAAAATACGGGCTGGTAAATCCAGAGAGTTCAACCCTAATCGAAGTCGTTGTACACAGCGCTAGAGTACGATAGGTTGATCATCTAGCGTACAAAACAATTGTGGAATATTTTTAGTCTTTGTAATTGATAAAGCTTCTCGCATATGTTCACAGTCTTTATTGTTGGTTTGTAATATTCATAGACACGCAATCAAATTGCATAAAATAGCGGAAGCATGGTAAAATCAAATTTTAAAAAAAAAATTACAAACCATAATCCAGGATCGACCTTTATGTGCAATTATTAATTAATAAAGAAGAAGTTAGAGATATACCCTTATAGAACTCAAAGCTTCAACGGGTACAAGTCCACCTCCAAATCCTTCGCGTTCTTCTTGAATTTCACCGATTGGATTCTAATGATCAATGTTAGCCACCCAAGTGTTTTGCCTCTAGAGGTGATCCACCAAGGAATAATAATAATTCAAGAAGTGGGTGGTGGCAAACCCTAGTTTTCTCTCTCTAGAGAATATGTGAGTATTCTCCCAAAAACTTATGGAAGTGTATGTGTATAACCTTAATCCATAATAAGACTTCTCTTATTTATAGATTTAGTAAACCCTCCTAACACCTCTAGGAATATGGTTTTTAATTAAACTCCTAATCTAATTAGGAACTTGATTAATTTAATATAATAATTATAATTCTTAAACTATTTAGGAACTTAATTATTAATTATGAGAATACTCTTATTAATTAATTCCTAAACCATTTAGGAACTAAATAATAATGATAATAGTAATAATAACAATAAGACTCCTCTTATTAATTTATAATTAGTATTTCCAAAATACTAAATAATAAATATTAAGCTATTTAATTTATTTTATCCACATAGTATAAATTAAATATACTTAATTCATTATTACAATTATGTCTTTTACTTCTTAAATAATTATTTTCCTTTTTGCGGTGTGACCCTTTTGGTTCTCCATATTAAATCAGTTATAGAATAAATTAATTAGAACTATTCTAATCTTATTTATTTAAATAAATTAAACTATTTAATTCATTTAAATAAATAATATTTATTTCATAATAAGGGTAAGCCCCCTTAGCGATCAACGACTTTCAGATAATATAGATTTCAACATTTAATCACAAAAGAACCTATTCAGCAAATAGTTACCGTACAATTCAATTATTCTACCTCACAATGTCCCAATCAAATATAAGACATGGTATTACTGTCAAGTCTTATTTTATTTGATTATATGCATTTCGATCCCCAAACGAATAACTCTAATTAATGTAAATTAGAAATTACTTTCTAATTTCCATTCTGCCTTGGCCAAGGACTATTGGGTTGTCATTTATCAAATCGCATAGGACATTCCCTTATTTTACTAGAAGTGGTAGATTCTTTGTTGATCACTCACCTATCTCCATGTATGACTTATTATATCCGAGCATACCCTTTGATACACCCTAAAGGTTTTAAGGAATATGTCAAAATATAATTCATCATACACAAGATACTATGATGATCTCAAGTATAAGGATCACTTGTACTACTATCATAAAAGGAACTCCTATTGGCAGGCAAGTAAGACTCCATTAGGTGTTCCTTGAGTGAGTCACATTCAGTGAACTTATTCTCTAATAAGCACCTACATACTTGCTTTAGTATCTCTACACAAATGATTATGAGATCAATCATCCTCTTTATAAGAGCAAGCATAGTATGTAGTAATCTATCTGGATTCACTAATACCCATTTTAGTGATCCAACAATTATGAACAATTCTAGTTTTTTGAGCTATCTTGAATTTAGATCTCATTAGCATGATCCTCATCATGGTTCTAAAAGCATTGCTCGAAAATTATGAGTTTATCCATTTGATTAATTCAAGTGATTAATCATGAATAAAGAAATGCCTTGATACTTTTATTAATAAACGAATAAGATTACAAAGTATATGCTTATCACATCAAATGTGATTGGCTTGAGGACATACTACTTTCATTTATGACTCCTCAGAATAGTATGAAAATTTTAATGAATATTTTGATTTTTAATTTATTCTTTTGTAAGATATTGATTTTCAATTTATTCTTTTGTAAGATATTCCGTTGTTCTGGAATTGTGAGTTTAGCAATATGAACTTCCTAGGAAAGGGTGGTCATATAATTTGATGAGTAAAGAGTTATACTCAGAGATGAAAATTGGTAGAAATGTGTATGAAATAATTTCGGGGTCGAAATTCTTATAAGAAGTGGGGAATGTAATATCCCAGATATTTCCAAGATTTTAGATAATAACTTAATTGATTTAATTAAAGGTTAAGAGGTTGAGTAAGTTAGTACTAAATTAAACTAATAAATTAATTAGTTTAAATATGAAGTAAGAAAGAAAGTCATGAAATATAATTAATTAGGTTAATTATATTAGTCATGAGTTGGAGTTATGGAAAAGCTAGAACGATTGCCTAAGGTGACAATAATAAGAAGTTAATTAATTAAGTAATTAACTTAATTATTAAGTTATTATATAGTGTCTATTAATGGATTTAAAACAAGACCAATATGGGAATATAGGCATGAAGGTGGGTAATTAAATAATAAGTCAAAATATTATGTTAATTAATAGTCCAAGAGATAATTAATATAAGTTCAATTAAATTATGTTGACAAGTATTGTGATAGTCCAATAAAATTAATTACCAAGCCCAAGTTATAAATGATATGTGAGTTGTGTTGGGTAGCCCAAGTAAATAAATAAGAGAGCCCAATGTAAAGTAAGCTATGTAGCCTAAACACTTAAAAGTCTAATTCGAACTAAAAGTTTCGCTTGTCGGGCATTGTAAAACTTAACAAAATATAATTTCACTATTGAAATAAAGATAAGCTATTGTAAGAGAGTCTATTAGTGACTAAATGATAGCTAAATGTTTAAGTTAAAGATTAAGGTTAATACAACTAAAAGGTTAACTATTGGTATTGATTGAAGATTGTTAAAATATTATTAAATGATAAATAATATTAGTATATGATTAAAAAGTTATTAAATGATGAATAACATTAGTAAATGATTAAAATATTATTAAATGAGTAATAATATTAATATGTGATTAAAATATTATTAAATGATTAATAATATTAATAAGTGAATAAAATATTATTAAATGATTAATAATATTAATATGAGATTAAAATATTATTAAATGGTTAATAATATTAATAAATAATTAAAATATTATTAAATGATTAATAATGTTAGTAAGAGATTAAAATATTATTAAATGATTAATAATATTAATAAGAGAATAAAATATTATTAAATGGTTAATAATATTAATAAGTGATTAAAATATTATTTAAATTATTAATAATATTAGTAAAAAATTAAAATATTATTAAATGATTAATAATATTAATAAGAGAATAAAATATTATTAAATGGTTAATAATATTAATATGTGATTAAAATATTATTAAATGGTTAATAATATTAATCAGTGTGTAAAATATTATTAAATGATTAATAATATTTGAATGTAGTTGTATATTATCAAAGGTAGATAATATATTATGGTATTTGGTACATTATTAAATGTCAAAATCATTAAGTTATATGAAAGAAGAATGTTTAACCGATGTAAATAGTCCGTTTGTGACTAATTTAGACAACTTAATAAAAGTGGATCGTATGATGAACGTATAGTGAATGCGTAAGTTGGTTAAGCGTACCCGTTATATCCGAACTGTATTTGGGCTAGGGCTTTTGTCCGAAACTTTAGGGTTCGTTTATCGGACATCTTAAAAGTTAATAATTTGAAGATTAAGGTCTTAAGTTAAGACTAATTAATAGTCTTTATAACTAGTGATTATGTCAATTTCCTATATAAATTGTAGGTTGAACGAAAGACGTAAATAAGCGTAAATGGTAAAAGCGAACCAGACAAGTTTTTAAGAACTTACTCCTATGTGCATTGCTATGCTATAATATGATGTTAAATTATTAACATGAAGATATATTGATGACATTTGTGATATGTGAACAACATGAGATATGGTTACATGTGAAAGCATGAAATGCATGATGTAAGAATAAAATACAAAGCATGTATAATATGTGAAACATGTAATGTGTTATGTGTAACTTTTAAACTTACTGAGCCGTCGTGCTTACTCTTACTTAAAACAAACATTTTCAGATAGTGCAAATTATTTTAAGTTCTTGATAAAGAATAAGAAACAAGAAATCATATTACTTTCGTTGAAGATCTAAATATCTATTTTAGATATCAGTCTGAATTGGGCAGGTAAATGATTGTGTAATATAAGAATTAGCTGGTATGTAATATGATTGTTAAATACCCAATTTGATTGTAATAGAATGTCGTATTAGGTATGATATTGAGACATACTATGAATGTGTAAAGATTAAGATTCTGGAATAGAAAGAGATATTGTAAAATTATAAATAAATGATTATTTAACAATTATAATATTATTGTAAGTTATAAACAATAAGGAAAATGAAGTACTAGTGTTGAACCGGATTCGAGGTTCGAGGGACCCGGATTCGGGGTCGTCACATATATAATATTAATCCACAATTAAAATAGTCATTTAACATTATTTTAATTGTTTAAGGAAATCATTAAATAATCCTTCCCAAATAAATAATTTTTAATTATTATTTTATTTGTTTAATTAACTCACAAATAATTTTTATTTGTTTAATTAACTCATAAATAAAATAATTTTAGTGTTTTTTTAAAGTATTATTTTATTTATTTAATATTATTTAATCAACTCATAAATAAAATAATTATAAATTATTATTTTGTTTATTTAATATTATTTTAATTAAATTACAAACAAAATAATTTTTAATTATTTTTTTTGTTTATTATTATTATTTTTAATTATTATTATTATAATTAAAAATAAAACTTATTTTTTTTGGTCGGGTCAGGTCGGACCGGTCAACCGGACGAATTGATCGGCGTTACAGCACCCCCTGGCAGTATCCTATTTATCATTTCTTTCTAGATTTTGATTTCCTACCTTTTTTGATTCAATACTTCATAACATGCTCATTTTAAATCTAAATGAGCTTAAATCAGTTTTGTTATTTCATAAACTCATAACCCTTCAACATTCCAATTTTTATGCTATTTTTAAAAATATTTGTTTAATCAAAATTATTGATTTTTCAAGCTAGAGTTCTATTTTTACATATGTTACAAGAAAATTCACCATAAATTCATTTTAGCTCCGTTTTTGTTTGTTCTACTTAGAATATCTTCATATTTCATAGAGCTACAACATACAATTTTTAGATTAGGCAAATGAGTTACATATTTTATTTATTTTTACGCAAATCACATGTTTTTATAAGTACACTTAGGCTTTTGATGTTTACATGCATTATTCTTGATCATCTTGACATATAAAACATACAAACACATATCAATTATATATATTCCTTCACAAACCCTTCCTTATGTCTTCGAAATCTGCCATGATTCACACACACAAGATCTCACACACCCAAACATAAATATTTACACAACTAGCTACAACATGCTACTAAGGAAAAAAATTTAGGATTAGAAATTATTTATACCTCTTGGAAGCTCTTTTCCTTCTAAAGATGAACCTTGATATGGCCTCCACTGATCTTTGCTTGATTCTAAGATTTCTAGAACTCAAATTTACAAGAGTTCCACTAGGTTTTGTATTTTTCTCCTCACTTTTCTCCCTAACTTTCTATTTTCTCTCTATAACTCTATCTATTTGCAAGTAAACTTTAAAATGAAATTTAGGAATTTTTATTTATAGGAGTGCTAATATCCCCCAAGCATGCATTACCCATTGGCTAAGAAGGATTTGGTGGAGTGTTGTCAAAATTTTCTTAAATTAGGGCTTAAAACCATGCCTTACATCATTATGACCCCTACATTTATACATTGCATTTAATTTCAGCATTTAGGCTATTGGGTTGGGTTGGGGAGAGGGGGGGGGGGGGGGGGGGGGGGGTTCGGACATGACTTGTATATATATATATATATATATATATATATACACACACACACACACATTACCAACACTAAACATAATACATTGGGCTAACCCAATCAAATTATTATTGGACTACTAATTAAATTTAATTTGGGTCATGCACACTTAATTTTATTGGGCTCAATAAAACAATTAACCTTAATCACCTTGGGACCTTAATTTCTAACACATTGGACCATACCACATGATATTTCTAATATCCATATTGAACTCAAATATTAGATCTCATTAGTCTATTTAATTATTTAATCAACTTACAAATAATTTAATTAAGTAATTAGTCCATTTTACTAATTATGCCACACAAGGCATATAACATAAACATAAATTTAAGTTTACCATCGTCATTACTTAATTTATTATTTAATGCATAATACATAAATGTATGAGCACACAAATAATTTTTCAATAAATTCCTTAATTTTATTAATATAAGCATTTACAAATTTCTTGGATATTATAATGTCATTGGCTGCATAGATCTCAACCATGATGAAAATATTTGAAGCTATGGGAATGCATAATGTTCAGAATGTGTCAGTAATATGTGAAATATATGTGGGTGATCATCCAAGTGAGTAATGTGCCATAAGTGTTGAATCAGTGCAATATGTTGGGAATTACAATCGATAACAGCAGAACAATCTTCCAAATCAATATCACCCAGGGTTAAAGAATCACCCTAATTTCTTATGGAGTAATAACCAATCATAATAACAAGCTCCAAGACAGACCTATCCCCCGAATTTTCATAATCGACAATAACAACAACCAAAAAAGAAATCAGAGTTTGAGAAGTTTGTCACTAAATACATGATGTAAAATGAAGTATGGAAAAATAGTCATGATGTGGCTATTCGAAGTATGGAAAATCAACTTGGACAGATATCAAGTGCTTTAAGCAACCGACCTCGAGGGGCTTTACCAAGTGACACTAAAGTAAATCCGAAGAGAGATGGTAAAGAGTAATGCAAAGCAGTTACGCCTGAGAGTGGTAAGGACCTAAAACAGGTTGAGGAAAAAACCCCAAAAGAAGGTGAAAGAGTCTAATGAAAAGGATACCAATTCAGAGGAAAAAGAAAAGAATGAAAAGGAAGAGCCAGCAATGCAAACTAAAGAGGAGAAACAGATTACAGGTATCCCACCAATCCCATTCTCGCAACGTCTTTAAAAACATAAATTAGATAAGCAAGTCTCAAAGTTTTTAGAAGTATTCAAAAAGTTGCACATCAACATCCCTTTTATAGATGCATTGGAACAAATGTTGAGTTATGTAAAGTTTATGAAGGATATTCTCTTAAGGAAAAGGAAGCATGGTGATTATGAAACAATGGCCCTAACGGAGGAATGTAGTGCGATACTGCAAAAGAAGTTACCACCAAAGTTAAAGGATCCTGGTAGCTTCATTATCCCTTGCACCATTGAACCTAATTTTCCAGCTGATGTTTTTGTGATTTGGGGTAAAGTATCAATTTAATTCCTCTTTCGATCTACTAACAACTTGGATTAAAAGAAGCAATTTCGACTAGCGTGACATTGCAGCTGGCAGATCGATCACTTACATATCCGAGGGGAATTGTAAAGCTCGCGTTGGTAAAGGTAGAAAAATTTATATTTCCATCCAAATTCATTGTCTTAGATTTTGAGGAGGATCGTGATATACTGATTATTCTTAGAAGACCAATTTTGGCCACAGGAAGGGCTTTAATTGACGTACAAAAAGGAGAGCTAACAATGCGGGTCCAAGACCAATAGGTGACTTTTAATGTCCTTAAGGCGATGAAGTTCCCCAAGGATGTTGACGAATGTTTTTGTGTGGATGTAGTGGAAGAAGCCGTGGATGAGGAGCTTGCAGATATTCTTAATGATGATTTTTTTAGTAGTTTCCATTATGGGTAATTCTTCTTGTATTTTTGATGATCCAAATGTGATAGAGTATGTGCAAGTATTAGATACATCTCCAAGAGAAGAAAAGCTTAAACTACCGATTAAATCATTGGATTATTCTGGTAAAACTTTTGCGCAGGCTAAAACTTCATTAGAGGAACCACCAAACTTAAAGCTAAAACCATTGCCTAATCACTTGAGCTATGCATATTTGGGTAGTTCATCTACATTACCTGTGATTATCTCTACTTCTCTTATTGAGATTCAGGAATGTAAATTGTTGTGAGTGCTTAGAAAGTATAAATTAGCCATTAGTTGGATTATAACAGACATAAGGGGATCAGTCCGACAATTTGTATGCACAAAATTTTCCTTGAAGAAGATGGAAAGCCAATTATTGAGCAGCAGCATAGACTTAATCCTGTCATGAAAGAAGTAGTGGAAAAGGAAATTATCAAGTGGCTTGATGTGGGAATCATATATCATATTTCAAATAGCACATGGGTGAGCCCAATGCAGTGTGTCCCCAAGAAAGGAGGGATGACGGTGGTGTCTAATGAAAATAATGAGTTAATTCCAACAGGACATTGACGGGATGGAGAGTATCCATGGATTATCGAAAACTCAATAAAGCTACTCGCAAATGTCATTTTCCTCTACCATTTATTGACTAGATGTTAAATCGTTTGGCAGGCATGAATTCTATTGTCTCTTAGGATGGATATTCGGGATACCAGTAGATAGCTATTGCCCTGAGGATCAAGAGAAGACAACATTCACTTGCCCGTATGGAACTTTTACCTTCAAAAGAATAGCTTTTGGATTGTGCAATGCACCTTTAACTTTTTAAATATAATGATTCTGAGACACATGCTTTGAACGAGATGGAGCATAAGACACACTCGTTCCGCGTGAGGTGAGATAGAGCATAAGATGCACTAACCAAAATAAACGAGAAAAAAATGGAAAAAGTGAAAAATATGAGAAAATGTTGAAAATAATATATATTTGTGCTTAATGTTTTAACATTTGGGGAACCCTCGGCTTATATATTTTGTTTGAATTAGCAAACATTGATGTGGAAAGGGGAGTTACTAGAGTTGATTTTAAATTTTCTATTAAGCAGTTGATTATGTGGATTGATATGGGTTGTGGCTAGTTACAATAGTGGTAAGCACACACGCACATAAGTGGGTTGGAAACAAGTCGCGAACCAAAGAATATTAAAGCTGTAACATGGCATGGTTTTAATATCCTTTGTAGTCATCTATGAGGCCATGTGTTGGATAAATTATGGGTTCTTTACTTGATTCATAGGCATATTGTTGCTTGTTATGTTATTTGTTTTTGTTTTGCTTGAGGATAAATAATTGTTTAAGTTGGGGGGTATTTGATGAGTGGGTTTTATACCTACTAATCGGTGTTCTTAGTCTTGAATTATTGTTTAGGTCTTAAGTGTAGTAGTTACTTTTTATGTGTTTTATGTTATTTTGCAGGAGGAGATACTAAAAGATGTGCAAGGATCAATTTTGGAACAAAAGGAGTAGGAAAGAGCTCAAAAACAAAAGTCAGACAAACTGGTGCGGCTGCTCCAGGATTACTCTTGGAAGTAGCGTAGCTGTGCAGTAGCTAATGTGAAATTTCTATGAGAGTAGCGCGGGCACGCCGTTGGATAGTTTATATGTGGCATGGCCGCGCCAATTCAGGAAATCAACTACATAGGTCTTTGTTTGGCAGAAGTTTTGAAAGGAAAGGAATTATGATTGTTTCAGGAATACTTCTCATGTAAACCTAATTAGACACTTTTCTTTGGCTAGAGTGAGGAATTGGTTTTGGCGGCTAAAGATTTGAAGCAAATATTCAGTGTTTAGGATAATCAAAGTAAGAGTTAAAGGAAGGGAACAAGGATTGCTTCAAATCAATTTTTCTCTCATTCTTTATTTTTATTTTATTATTTTAATATGTTGAACTATTTATGGATGATGATTTTTAATTCAGTTATGAAGTAAATTTTCTTTTAATGCTACAATGGATCTCAATGTGTAGTTTAGATTAATTTCCTTCCTATTTGGTTATAATTGGATTGCCAATCATATTTGTGCTTTAGTTATTAATTACCTGGCCAGTAATTAGCGTGGTAATTTATATGAAATTGAGAGATGGATTATAAGTTTAGACCTTGATGTGATAGCATATGGTTGTGTTTTCTGCGTTGATAGAATTCATAATTCGTGTATAGGATAAAGATATACCTATATGCCTTATATAACCTTGTGAGAATCGGTTGTTCAAATCCCTTTTAATTGTAGTTCATATAGAGATATAATGAATTTGTTAATTTGGGTGCTTTCTTTAATTTTGTTTCTTTGTGTCGGATTTAAAAGAAATTATTTATGTGGTCATTGAGAGGTGCATATAAATTCTATAAAGAATTCTTGGTTAACAATCCAAGATAATTAAATTAACTTAATGGGAAGTAAAAAGGTTTAAATGAAACATTGGGTGAAGTTATAGTCTTAAATCTTTCTAATCTGAATTCAAAACCTTGGTAGTTAATGATTTGTGAATTTTAATTAGTTATTTTATTTATTTTTAGTTAATAATTTCAATCATTAGTTTAAACAATATTATTTTAGTTTCATTTTAATTGTGATATTTATTAAATCAATTCTTTGTGGGACGATACCTTGTTTGCCAATATATTGCTACTTGATGATGTATACTTACGTGTTTGTGCTAGTTAAGAAATTAGGCAACAACCATCTGTAAACAGACGGACAAAGTGAAAGAATAATTCAAACGCTAGAGGACATGCTTCACATTTATGTCATGAATTTCAAGGAAAACTGGGATGACCACTTACCCCTGGTAGAGTTTGCGTACAATAACAGCTATCATGCAAGTATTAGCATGCTGCCATACAACGCCTTATATGGAAGAAAATGTAGAACTCCATTTTGCTAGGATAAAGTGGGAGAGATAGACAGGAGAAATATGTCGATTCACATAGACAGAGCAGAGATTTTAAGGTGGGCAGCTATATATTTTTGAAGGTGTCACCCTGAAAGGGAAAAATAAGATTCGAAAAGAAAAGAAAATTAAGCCCTAGGTTCATTAGGCCTTTTAAAGTGTTAAGAAAGATAGGAGAGGTGGCATTCGAGGTGGCATTACCTCCTGAACTGGAACATATCCATAATGTGTTCCATGAGTCAGGATTACGGTCTTATAAACCAGATTACAAGCACATCATTGCCTATGAGCCTATTTAGGTCGAAAAGGACCTGACATACGAAGAGAATCCAGTGCAGATAATCAATTAAAAGGAGAGAATTTTAAGAAATAAGATAATACCTTTCGTTAAGGTACTGTGGAGGAACCACAATGTCGAGGAGACAACGTGGGAACTTGAGGATAGAATGAGAGGGAATTACCCCCATCTTTTTGCGTAACCTTATATTGATTCTGGGGATGGAATCCTTATAGGGGGATAATTGATGACTAGTTTTTATACCTATTTATTTAATACCTTTGAACTTGATTATATTGTGAATTCTTTAACATTTTAGTTAGTTTTATATGTTTTTCTGTTATTATTATAAAATATGATGTAATATTAATTTTATTTGTGTTATTTATATTTTAGGTAATTTATATTATTTCTATATATTTTATTTATTCTAATTTGATTTTTGTAGAAAAATATAGCTGGACTGGCATTTTGGTAAAATCTACACAGAGGCCACCACCGCAGCGATAGTGCTGTGTCGTTTCCAATAGTAGGTTTCACCGCCGCGACGGTTTATTCTACCATCGCGACGCCTAAAGCTTCTGTCCATCAAATTATATAGGACCGTCGCAGCACTCCCCTGGTACCGCCGCGGCAGTGGTACTGTTCATGGTTGGCAAATTCAGCTTTTAAGTCCATTTCCAACCCTAAAATAGAGATATTTCATTCCTTTTTCATTTGGAGGCTAGAGAGAGAGAGACTAGGACTTGAGAAAAGATGAAAGAATGTGATTTTCCACCATGAGAAACCACTATACATTTAATTCTTGATCTAAATCTCTCAATTTTTGGAATAAATGGATGAAAAAGATGAAGAACAACCAATGAATCCTTTGATGAAGCCATGGATGGATAGAACCTGGAGGTTGAGCTTTGATGACAACAAGTGTATCTTTTAACTCTTTATTTGTCCTTGTATTTTGTTATATGGTGATTCTTATGGATTATGTAATGAATATTGGCTATTCTTCTTACATTGGAATCTAAGTATGCTTTTGAATATAATTTGTTGTTGAAATTGATTTTCTCTCTCTTGATTAGCACCATATGGATTGGTTTATCATATTTGTGCTTAATGTATCAATTAATTGCAAGTGATTCATTAGGATAGACATGTGTTGTGTAATTGTTCTTAGGAGCATATGCTTGATTTGCTTGTAGGATAGACTTATACCTATGTGCCGCGTGTAGCCAATGTGAGAATCTGTGCTTTAAAACTCTACTTGTGTTAGTTCTCATAAATACATAGTGAATTATCTTGCTTGGGTTGTTCTTATCTAAATTCTATCGAATGGGATATGTTTGGATGGTATATGCTTATTTGGCTATCGAAAGATGCCCATAAGTACTATTGTATTCTCGGTTGACAATTCCTCATGACCGTATAATTGAGAGAGAGTTAAGAGATAAAAATGGCATGTTGGAAAACATTGCAGACTTAGATTCACCTATCTTAATTGCTTTCTAGTTTAATTGATTAACTTGCATTATGTCCATTTAGATTTCCCTTTTCTTCCATTCAATAAACTGTTTGAACTAAGATTGACTCGATGCAATTGGTATTTGGAACTCAAATTCCTTGTGGGGTCGACTTTTACTTTCACTTTATTACTTGTTGACTGTGAATTCTTGCATGTTATTCATTCAAACGAACTTGAGATCGGAATCTAACTAATAAATAAAATATAAATAAATAGTTTCGATTTCGACCAACACGTTTTTGGCACCGTTGTCGAAAAATGAATTTCTGATTGTTTTCTAATATTGATTTTAATCGAGTAGGTCTTTATTTAAACTTACATTTCTGTCTTTAATTATGTTGGGGCTCTTGATTGTGTTCACGGCATTTTCAAGGGTCAGAATAAGAAATAAGAAGTCCGGCTATAGACTATAAAATAAGCGCTAACTGGGAGGCAACCCAAGTTTCTCTAATGTTTTGTTTAGTTTTGTTTTTCATATTTAGGTTATATCTTAGCAAATCATAAGAGTCAGTTGCAAAAGGCGATAGTTGACAATTTGGCCCTATTTTCACGGAAGATCCTTGCTTTTAATTCATTCATTGATTATAGATAGGGCGTTGTCAATTCCAAGTTTGGGGGTATTCGACGTTTGTTTTGATATGCTTGATGTTAAGTTTTTTTTCTTTTTTTCTTTTAGTGTTATTTTGAGTTTTGAGTTTTGAATTTTGTGGGTATATTCTTTACAAACCCTCACGAGACACAACTCGTCCTCTTGGGCAACCTTGGGGTTTAACGACTTGTTGCACGTGCTAAATACAACTGTGTTTCCTGCAAAAATGGATTTATTAATGTTGCTTTTATTTTGTTTTTGTTTTTGTTTATTTTTGTTTTTATTTTAGAGTCATTGTAGTCTAGGTTAATTTGTATTCCTTGAGCATTATTGATGTGATTAGAACTTTAATCAAGGATTGGACTATTGATTGTTCTTATGATAACTCGTAGAAAATGGATTGACGTTGCTTAGTCTGTGTGCTTGACTTGTGGGTTTTTACATTGCTTCTGATCCCTTACACTTTGAGCACATATCCATTTGTAATAAGCTGGTTGTATGTTTAGAAAATGCTTATATGACCGAATGCTTGTGAAAGTTATCACTAAACTTTAGAACACGTTAAACATCACTTGGAGCGAAACACCCTCATTTGAATAGCAAACCATGTGGTGAGTGAGATGGAGCATAAAACGCACTCACTCATAAACACATGCTTAGGTGAGATGAAGCGTAAAATGCACTCACCTCTGAAATAAAAATAAAATGAGAAAAATAATATAATTCAAATAGTAATCATGTCGTGGATTGTGAGGGAGCGTAAAACGCAATCATCCATAAACGTGTGATTAGGTGAGAATGAGCATAAAATGCACTCACCTACAATTTTTGGACGAATGATGTGAAAACAAGTTTAGGAGTTGTTGTTTTCTTTCAACAAGGTAATGTGGTTGCTTAAACTCAATCGAGCTATAATTAGTTTGTTACAAATGGTGCACACATACACTTGTGGGTCATGAGTAATGTATGATTAACATATATGTTGAAATTCTAGACTTTGCAATGTTTTGAAATTTTCTTATAATCATCATTTGAAGTAAATCTTTGTGCCCATTTTGTATTCCATATCGATTCATTCCTCAAGTTTGTGTTATTTATTTTTGTTTGTATAGTTTGTCTTTGTTTTGCTTGAGGACAAACAAAGATTTAAGTTTGGGGGTATTTGATGACTGGTTTTTATACCTATTTATTTAATACCTTTGAACTTGATCATATTGTGAATTCTTTAGCATTTTAGTTAGTTTTATATATTTTTCTATTATTATTGTAAAATATGATGTAATATTAGTTTTATGTGTGTTATTTATATTTTAGGTAATTTATATTATTTCCATAAATTTTATTTATTCTAATTTGATTTTTGTAAGAAAAAATAGCTGGAAGGGCATTTTTGTAAAATATGCACAGAGGCCACTACCACAGCGGTGCCCTGCTACCGTCGCAGTGGTAGTGCAATGCAGAATTCAACATCAGGTTTCACCGTTGTGGCGCTCCATTCCATCGCTGTTGCGCCCAAAGCTTCTGCCCATAAAATTATATAGGACCTCCGCGACGCTCCCCTGCTATCGCCACGGCAGTGGTACTGTTCATGGTCGATAGATTCAACTTTTAAGTCCATTTCCAGCCCTAAAATAGAGATCTTTCATTCCTTTTTCATTTGGGGGCGAGAGAGAGAGAGAGAGAGAGACTAGGGCTTGAAAGAATATGAGGGAAGGTGGTTTTCCACCATGGAAAACCACCATACCTTTAATTCTTGATCCAAATCTCTCAATTTTTGAAATAAATAGATGAAAAAGATGAAGAGCAACTAAGGAATCCTTTGACAATAAGTGTATCTTCTAACTCTTTATTTGTCTTTGTATTTTGTTATATGGTAATTCTTATGGAATATGTAATGAATATTGGCTATTCTTCTTACATTGGAATCTATGTATGCTTTTGAATACAATTTGTTGTTGGAATTGATTTTCTCTCTCTTGATTGGCACCATATGGATTAGTTTGTCATATTTGTGCTTAATGTATCAATTAATTGCAAGTGGTTGATTTAGGAAAACCTATATGAAATTGGAAGATGGATTATAGGTTTAGACCTAAATATGATAACATGTGTTGTGTAATTGTTCTTAGGTGCATATGTATGATTTGCTTGTAAGATAAACATATACATATGTGACACGTGTAGCCAATGTGAGAATCTATGCTTAAAAACTCTACTTATGTTAGTTCTCATAGAAATGTAGTTAATTATCTTGCTTGGATTGTTCTTAATTAAATTCTATCGAATGGGATAGGTTTGGATGGGATATGCTTATCTTGCTATCGAAAGATGCCCATAAGTACTATCGTATTCTCAGTTGACAATTCGTCGTGACCGTATAATTAAGATAGAGTTAAGAGATAAAAATGGCATGTTGGGGGACATTGTAGACTTAGATTCACCTATCTTAATTGCTTTCTAGTTTAATTGATTAGCTTGTGTTATGTCCATTTAGATTTCCTTTTCTTCTATTCAATCAACTGTTTGAACTAAGATTGACTCGATGCAATTGGTATTTGGAACTCATTATAACTAATTCCTCGTGGGATCAACTTTTACTTTCACTTTATTACTTGTCGACCGTGTATGTTTGCACGTTATTCATTCAAATGAATTTGAGATCGGAATCTAACTAATAAATAAAATATAAATAAATAGTTCATATTTCGACCAACAATAACATAATAACAAAAGAAAGCATGTAACCTATTTATTAATAAAATTATTTAAAAATGACAATGTGTGATGAGGAGGATATGTGAATAATTAATAAAGATAATTAATTCAATTAATTTGAATTTAAGCATAAGATGAATAAGAAGTTTAGATGAATTAATAATTTATGAGAACTATATGTGAAGCTTATGTTATGAATTAACTAGACTTGGATGATGTGCTTAATGTGGCAAAATAGAAGTTTAATATAATTAATGAGGTAAGCCTCATAAGAAATGAAATTATGATAAACCAATAATTACTGGATTAGTTAAGTGTTTAATTACCTTGATTATGTCATGAAATATAATTAATATAATTTAAGATTATATGTGGTTAAGTGTAATACAATCTTATGTTAAAAATTAAGATAGTCCAATGTGTATGTATGATTGGCCCAAGTGTATGCTTATAAGCTTGGTAGAAAATTAAATTGGCTAGCGCAATGTGTACATATACATATGTGTAACATTTATTTGGCCCAAAGTTGAGTCCAAGGACTAGTTAAGTGAAGTCCAACATATATATATATATATATATATATATATATATATATATATATATATATGTGTGTGTGTGTGTGTGTGTGTGTGTGTGTGTGTGTGTGTGTGTGTGTGTGTGTGTGTGGGGAGGGGGGGAATAAAGGTCAAGCAATAATGTGAAAAATGTATTTTAATTCTTGAGCTATGTGTTCCTTAAAACCCTCTCCAATGATCATCTTTTTCCTTAAATCATGGAAATATGTTGGGTAATTAATTAAATTAAACCATGTTTAAATAATTTGCTGGAAGGTTAGAGTTAATCAAGCAAGGTTAACTTTTGCCTATAAATAGGACTCTCCACCAACACTTCGAAGAGTTGCTTCATTTTCTAAGCGTTGGGAGAGAGTTAAGAGAGAGAATTAAAAGAAAGAAATAGAAGAGAGAAAATAGATAAAATTTAAGAAAAATATAAGTGCGTGAGTATATTTTAAAAGGAAGAGGAAGATCTTGGTGGATCAAGGAAGGAGGGGCCATTGTGGAAAACCTAACAAAGTTTCTAGCCAAAAGGAAGAGGTCCTCTAAAAGGTTTTAAAGTTCCCTAACTTTATATTTTAGTTTTAGTAACATATTTTGTTATATATATGTTTAAATCATGCTTGATTGTGGGAGGACTTTGCGGTGGGGGAATCATGGTGGATTCTGAAGATATAAGGTGGTTTTGATGGAGATTATATATTATTATGTGTTAAAATGTGTAAAAACTTAAAGTGAAAAGAAAATAATAACATAAACGTTTTATCAGGAAAACCATAAAACAAAACATGAACTTTTGACGGGCATAACTCATTTTTTTTTTCCAACCCTTAAGTTTTGAATGTTAGATCAATGAGTTCTCTAATTCAATTAATGGCGAATTTTCTACTAAAACTGTCCAAACTGCAAAAAAAAACCCAAAAAAATAATCTACCAGAAATTTTCAACCACTGTTTGGGCTAGTTAACTTATGCCAAAAAATTGGTCCTTCTGGATTATGGTATTGTATGGTATAAGGAAGTTCCAGTCCAAAAATGAGCTCAATCCGACTTTAGGTGAGTGAGATATTGCCAATCGAATTTAAAGGTTTAAAAAACTAAAACTAATATAACTGGAGTTTTACAACTTCGATGAGGCAGAAATTTTTATTAGAAGTTCGCACTGATATAAGGAAGATACTATATAAATTTCAGAATTGTTGGATAAAATCTCAAATTATGAAAAATATTAAGGTTTTCAGCTTATACGACATTTTAAAAATAGTGTATGACTTTAGAAAATTAAAAGAAAAATATTGTGTGTAAAATAATGTTAACTAAGTGATTCCATAGAGAATAAAAATAATAAGATCTTTAAGTATTTTTAATATGTAAGATTGAGTTAAGAAAAATTAAGAAAGATAATTAGAGAGAAATCAAAAAATGATGTAATTTGATTTTACCGTCAAGTATGCAATAAAAATGGGTAAGGAAGACTTATTAAAGACAATATGCTTATTTTTATGTGTATATTATGTTGACAAGGAAATAATAATGATTAGTTGTGCAACTACTTATGAAAATTAATTAATTAATAATAATAATAATATAAGTAAAAGTAAAATGAAATAATAAATAATAACATTAAAGTGAGAAATGATTAAATATATAAAATAAAAATTTTTATTTATGGAAATAAATAATATTGAGAAATGATTAAACAAATAAAATAATAATAATAAAGATTATTTTATTTGTAAAGACTGATGAATAAATACAATAAATAATGATTAAGGAATGAGTAAACAAATAAAATAATAAAGAATTATTTTATTTGTAAATATTAATGAACAAATAATAATTGATAAATAATGAGAGATGATTAAACAAATAAAATAATAATAAGATTGTTTTATTTGTGAGGATTAATAATAGAAATTGAGAAACAATTAAGCAAATAAAATAATGAGAAAGATTATTTTATTTGTGAGGATGAATAAAATGATGTATAAATGATGAATAATAATCTGAGATAAAGGGAATAGTGAATGAACAAATAAGCATAAAGCAACATTAATGACTTTTTTTATTAGGGGTCCGATTATGAAATTGATTATGGATTGATTGTATGATGAGTTATAAAGCGACTTAAGTTTTATGCGAGGTTCGATAGAGACTAATCGGTAGACCAAATTATGACGTATGTAGGTCATCCGAAGGACGCTAGCGTAAAGCAAAGCAAAGCGGATGAAACAGGCAAAGTCCTTTAACTTGTACACTATTATTGTTCGTTCAAGTACTTAAATATTATATCTCATAGAAAGATAACTCGTATTGAATATGCATGCCACGGTTATGTGTTCTTGAAGAATGTTCCTATATTAAATTATTAAACATGAAACCTCGATAATATACATTAGTGTCTTCGAGAAACCTTTCAAACATCGTTTTGTTAACACCGAAAGTTAAATTGTGCATGAGATTTTTCTGAAAAGTACGTCTATGCACTTTGATTCGGCTAGACCATCGATAAAATAGATTGTCCATCAATCATATTTCTTTAAGAAAGCTATCCAAACCAATTGCTTTGGTGCGGAATCTTATGATATGTGGAGATGACCAACCCTGATAAGGGAAAATTATTTTATGTCGGTGAACCCGACTCGCGTGCTATGATTAAACGTTATGCATAATGTAAGGTCTAATGATGCTGACCACCTCATGTACCTGTTTTTCGAAGGTTTTGCAGTCAAATATTGTTAATCCTTCTAGAGTTCATTGGTCCATAGTGAGCAATTAGTAATGAAACTATTCTTACTTTGCAATGTTGAAATTGTTTACTTATCGAACGTTTGAAAGTTGATCATCTATGAATCATTCAGACTTTAAATTCCTCATACTTAGAATATTTGAACATTTTTCATCATTAATCCGGTAGAATTATCGTTAATTGTTATCTATTTTAAGATTTTGAATCCTTGAACTTGAATATTGTTTATTCTTTGTTTATACTTGTTGAGCAACTTGTATTTCATCCTTTCTTTACATTACCTATTTAGAATTAAGACTGAGAAAGTCGGTAGCTCTGGTAAAGACAAGGGAAAGGTTAAGGCAACATAGTAATTTAAGATAAAGTTAGTATTTGAATTAAAGATAAATGTTATGAACCTTTATGATTTTTCGTATTAGTTAAGTGATGTAATGTAAAGGTTATCATAACCTGGGATATTATGTAAGTCTTAAGTGATGTAATTATTAATATTATTATGTAACGAATTAGTAGATTTATGTGATGTGTGTATGGTATCGTGAGAACTGAATTTGAGGTAAAGGAACTCGAATTTGGGGGCGTCACATGGTGGTATCAAAGCTGTTAAGTTATAGACCTTAGGTGGAAAAAAAACTTAGGAATATAGCCTTAGAATAGATGAGACGAATATAGATAGGAGATAAATCTCATGTAGAGTTTTTACAAGATGAAATTAGGAGATGTATCATAGAGAGTTATTGTTGTCATAAAATATATTTTTATGCTATACAATGAATATATTTTATTGGGAGATACTAACTTAGTCTGTTTTCTTATTCATGGTTGTAGTATGCCTAAGATAAGGGAGTCTAGTCATATTATAGAGGATGAGTCCTAAGATATACATGTAGTGTGTAATGGTCAAGAAATCGTAAAGAATATTACATTAACAAAAATGAGGAATTATTTGAAACTTATGTGTACTTATTTGTGTATGTGTGATTATGTGATAGGAAGAGATATAGAGCTAGTAATTTAATGACTTTGAATTAATTATGAATCAAAGGAACGAGTCATAATGAAATTATAAATTATGATAATTATGTAACAAGCTTGAGTTATGAATTAACTAAGCTTGGAAGAATAAACCTTGTGGGGCATGATGAATGATTAATTTGATGAATTGATCAAGTTAGTTGATTAATTCATGGAAGAAGATTAAAATAAATTCAAGATGATAATTAAGCAAATAATGAACTAAATTGTGATGAAGATTAAATGAATTCATGTAATTATGTATATAGATCCAATATGGATTAATATTGGATAATCCAATGTATACATGCTTGTATGGCAATTATTTAGCCTAATTCTTATTTAATCTAATGAGACTTGTGGAGTAGTAATGGCCCAAAGTTTAGCCCAAGTTGATTATTATAAGTCCAACATAAAAAACCAAACCAAAGTCCAAATTAATATGCAAGCCTTGTTGCGAAATCGAAGAACATTTTCTAGAATACTCCAAAACAAAACAAAAAATTGCATCCCTTGGGGGGTGCAACTTTTGGAGCATTGTGTAATTTTATTTTCCTTGGAGTTTTTCCATGAATTCCTCTAATGTGTCCCTCTTTTTCCTTCATTCATGGAATGGTGTTGGATGCTTAATTAAGCCTAATTGGCAAGGGTTGGGAGAATTAGTGAAACTAAACAAGATTAGTGATGCTCTATAAATAGAACTCATCTCTAGCACTATTGAATGTTTGGCCATTTTATTTGGCTAAGTGTAGAGAATAGAAAGAGAAGAAATAAGAAAGAGATGAAGAAAAATAGAGAATACTTCTAAGTGAGGGGAAACTCTTGAGGCAAGAAAGGAGGAGAAGATCATTGTGAATCATCCAAGTCTAGCAAGATATCTAGCAAAGTACGCCTATGCCCTTTAATTCGGCTAGACCACTGATAAAATAGATTGTTGATCAATCATATTTCTTTAAAAAAGCTATCCAAACCAATTATTTTGGTGCAGACTCTTATAATATGTTGAGATGAACAACTTTGATAAAGGGAATTATTTTTTGTCGACGAACTCAACTCGCGCGCTATAATTAAACGTTTATGCATAATATTAGGTATAACGAGGTTGATCACCTCATGTATGTAATGTAATATCCCGGATATTTTGCAATACTTTTAAATAAGATCTTTAATGATGAAATAAAGATTGAAGTTTAAAACTTAGATTTGGAGAAGTAAAAGGTGTTGAAAATGAGTAAATATTTTACCATAATATTTGTGTTAGGATTTAAATGTGAGCGAATATAGATTTTTAAATTTTAAGACCTAGAATTTGATTATTATGTATATACTTGGAGGTATATTAATAATAAGGTAATATAATATCTTTAAGGTTCGATAAATGTATTTGACTAAAAGAGATATTATAAGAAATTTTAATATGATGTATGTAGATATTTATTAAGGAAATAAATTTCAATTGGAGAGATATTTTTAAGTTAACGTGAAGGTGTACATATATAGATACGTATATACTTGGATGTTTGCTAATTATATTTTAGCCAATCGTGATAAATGATTAACTGAATTAATTATCAAGAACATTGTAAAGCTTAATCTATTAATTAAACAAGCTTATAAAAGTTAAACATTGAATGGTAAATTAAGATAGCCCAAATTAGTAAATTGGGAAGAGATAAGCTAGGTATTGTGGTGACAATTAAACTTAAACCCAACCTAGTAGCCAAGTGTTGAAAATTAAATAATAGTCCAAAATGAATTAAGATTATGGCGAGTCAAATTAATATATATGACAAGCCATATGAGTATAGTGAACAAGCCTAAACATTTAATAATTGTAAGACATATATATATGGCTAATTTATTAATATGGTAGTCTTAAAATAAGAATGAACCCTGTGTGGTTGTGATTACGTGGAATAACGGTGTGAAGAGAATGAGGTAATGTATACCTGGTAACCCAAGTATACTTATGTATGTAAAGGCAAGTTAACAAATAGAAATATCAAGAAATGATCAAAGTGGTTAAATAATCAAAGTTTGACTAAAGAAAATGAAAGAGAATCAAGAAAACTAAATTTGGAGTTCGAAAGAGAATTTTGAGACGCGGATTGCACCGTTGAGTTCAGAACGTCGAATTTAACAAGAAGATATAGTAAACACAATTTGTTGTCGGGGTTGACTTTTGGTCAAAGTCAACCGTTTGACTTGTAAAGATAAAATGTCAAAGTTTGAGTTTGAAGAAGAATTTTGAGAAATGGACTTCAACGATACGAACGTCGAATTTACTAAGTATGGACTGTAAATACGATAGGTGTTCCAATTGATTTTTTGATCAAAGTTGATCATTTGACTTTTTATGATAAAAAGTGAAACTTGAAGTTCAGAAGTGAATTTGAATAAACGGATGTCTCCACGACGACAGGAACGTCGAAATTAGTAAGAAACGACTGCAATATTAAAATTTTAATTTTTGGGTCAAAAGGTCAAAAAGCAGGTCAAATAATTAAAATTGGGACCTAAAAGAGAAATGAATCTCTAGATTTTAAGTGGGGCCAATTGATTCTCAGCATTTTTAATAGTGGTATTAGATAAGAAATGAGTGGAGGAACATGTTTCCTTATATATATATTATCTTGGTTATTTTATTTATACAAAACTCACTCTATGCTAACAAAAGAAATCAGCATTAGAGAGGAGAGAGAGAGATACTCACGGGAGGAGAAGAAAAAGAAGAGGAAGAGAGAAGTTTACGCCAAGAAATAGAAGATAAAGGAAGTGATGAAGGTAAAATTTTAAACCCTTATATAATCTTTGATTTCTTTTTGTAGATATTAGCTTTTAATGAAATTTATAGTAGTAAATCATGATTAAACTTGTATGTAATAATCTAACCATTGTTTGACATGAATCTAGTAGATGATTCAAGAAATGAAGTAAAATAAAAAAAATAATTTGAAAAGCAAAATTCGCAAAAAATTGTGTTATGTTGCTTTGGTTGGGAAAAATCATATATAATCGAGTTTTTAGAGTTAGAAAGTGGGCTATCAAATTAAAGGTGTGTAAATAAGCTACACAAAAATTTTAAGAACACAAAAAATTCCTTGTGGTTTGTTCGTAGTGACGAAATGAAGCAGGCTGGGTCGGACAAAAAATAGTCTACCAAGAAAAATAAAAGTCTGTAATGATTTTGGATTTTATAAAAATTATATAAAATCATGTATCAAGAATTCAATGTTGGTGTAAACTGCAAAGATATAAATATGAAAGTTTTATAGAAATACACGCGAGATTGAGCCATTTTATGTACTAGAACATTTTCGGAAAAAAATAATTTTGTGAGATTGTCCAGAAAATGAAATTTTTTGGACAGGTTGTGAAACCAATTAAGATCTGTTTCGTTTGGAAAAGGGATGAAGTCAAGGCCTAGTTAAGAGTAAAGTAGACTTAATAAGCTTTAATTTGATATAAGGATAAACGAAAACGGACATGTAACGAAGAAGTTATGATAAAAATAAAATAATGTTTTGTAAAAGAAATTTTTTTAATAAACAGACAGGGTAGGCTTGCCTACTTTGCTGTCTAGATTAGTCAAAAAAGTAGAATCAAGGCTTATTGTGCAGTCTAAGTTATTTCAGACAGGTATACCTGTCTACTTCGATGTCTGCTTTAGTTTTGTAAAGAAACAGACAGGTAGCACTGTCTGCTGGGGAGTCTGTTTTAGTTTTGTGAAGAAACAGACAGGTAAGACTGTCTGTTTTGGGTGCCTGGTTTAATCTGTTATTAAGAAAAAGAAAAGTTAGGTCATGTTTTGGGCCATAGAGCAGTTTTTGCTTGTTGTACAGTTAAATTAAGTAGAACCTAGTTGGGTATTAACTAAACTAACGTTTCAGATATTAAATCGAACTTATAAATGATTTAAAAACTAGTAAAGTAAACAAGTAAGATGCATGGTTGGGAAATAATTAAAAATAAATAGTTGAACATATCATGTTGATAACTAATGTGTAAATTGACATTACTAAATATAGGTCGTGCAAGAAACACAAGGCATTAACATAAGCAGGATAAACGAGCCAGGCAAGTCTTTCAGAACTTGGTCCTATGTGTTATATGCTTTTATATGTAAACATGAGTTAACATGTCTTTGTACAATAATGTGTTATAAATGTTTGATGTGAATTTAATGATAATAGATACATGTTCTATATTGAACTGTATGATATGATAAATGTTGTGCATGAAAAACACGAAGCATAAATTTAAATACAAAGTATGATATGCATAAGATATGTATAAATTACAAAGCATAAGATGCATGAAGCATGATAAAATGTTGTTATGTACTATGTGATAGCTGTTGGACTTGTTGAGCTGTCGTGCTCATTCTTGCATAAAACTAATATTTTCAGCAAAGTGTTGGAAGGCCGGATGTTTCCGATGAAGCTAAAGAGTAAAGATGAGTTATTGCTTAGGTGCGAATGAAGAATAATTTATTGTTATGCCAAATTGGGCAATATGGAAAATATGCTAGATTAATGTAAACCTAATAAGGTATAGAATTGTTCTGGACTTATGTTATTAGTATTAATTTCTGTCATCATAAATGTCTTATTTATTATGCAAACCTGTTGAGGTAGACATATTGACTATAATAGTAAAAATTATAAAACTTGTAATAGTTCATATAACTTTGGAATAAGCTAGACGAGCGTTGTTAATAACAAACTCGAGGGACAAGAGAAGATTTTGTATAACAGAAAGACTTAAAATCAATTGATGTGGTAATAGTTACTCGCAATTTTGTAATTGAACAAATCATAATGTATTGATTCGGTGAGTTAAGAAAAGATGTAAAGATTAAAATTCTGAAACAAATTGATGTTGCAAGTTAATAAGCTATGTAGTTAGCAATGGTTGCTAATCTTTGAGATAGAGTTATTGTATGCCTATAAAGGTCAATACACTTGATTTATATAAGGATATTCTGTAATAATTCTAATTACTCAATGTCTTTGAGTTGTAAATATTAGCATCCGAGGTTTACAGCAAAGACTAAGAAATAAGAAATGTTTAGTGACCTAACAAGCTTGAAGTTTTAATTTAGTAATAACTTTTTCATCGGGATTGATAATGAATATCAAGGTAGCCCTAGTAGTGTAACTATGATGTGAAATAATAATATCCCTTAGATATAAAAATTTTGGGATACTTATGCTGTTGTAATATTCTTGGTTAGGGACCATGTTATTTTAATAAAAGACGAACCTATATTAGATGAGTGCTAATATTATTGGACTTGATCAGATAAGAAAAAGTCAACGTATAGTGATAATAACTTATTGTTGGAGTGTGACTTTTTGTGTACTTATAATTGTTGTAATAAATTATATCATGATATATATGATCTTGAGATTAAGTAAGTTGATGTAAAGATTTCGATTCAGGGAATAAAGAATGTTATAAAATGTTTAAAATTTGTTGAGTTTTAACAGCATTTTATTATTCAATGTTGTGAGTATTAATGACAAGGTTTTACATAACACACGGAGTTGCCTGTAGCAAGTACGGGGACTTTCAAGGTGTTACAGTTGGTATCAGACTTGATAGGTTATAGTTCTTAGGTAGCAGTACCTTAGGCTATAATCGTGGAAATATATTGAAGGCAGCGAAAGGATAAACTCAAATGGAGTTTAAGTCGTAAGAGTTGAATATATGAAATTCATAAAAAAGAAAATAAGTGTATATATGAGAAGATTCAAAGAGGGATCTTCAGGGATGAAATCAAAATGAATGGAAAACAATCAGGGAACACTTGATTCAAGAATTTTAAAAGAAGGATTGCACAGTAAAATGATCAAAGATGAGTGAGAAGATTGTAGAATTAAATGATCCTAGAATAAACGAGAAATCATACAGTAAAATTAATTATAAAATAAGATCACACAGTGATCAGAATAAAGTCATTGAATGATAAATGGTTTGTTAAATGATTAAGAGGATGTGTAGATAGCATGATGTTATAAGAAGGAAGATATTGTGAAATAGTAATAAGTGAACTCGTAAAGCGTTAAATGTGATAAGGTATAAATTGAGAAAATTTATATCAAATTAAGAAAAGTTAGAGATTTGTGGGTTTTTAATTGATGACTCATATTAGTGGCTGAGTTGTATGATTATTTGTATAGGCAGGAAATTTGTGTTTGGTTTTAGAACCATTTAGCTTCCTATATTAATATAGTGGTTGAGTTAAACAGTTCTTTGTATGGGCAGGGGATTTGTTCTTGGTTTAAAAATCGCTTAACTTCCTATATTGATTAGTGGCTAAGTTGACCAATTTCTTGTATAGGCAGGAGATTGGGTTTGGTTTAACAACCATTTAGCTTCCTATAGTGATAATCGATTGAAACATGGCGTTGCGCTATTCACTATATGTATGTTGAGAAGGTGATTCTTTTCTCATGTATATAACGAATAGGTAGAGGATGTTAAGGTAAGTATGTGTTCTTAAAACTCACACTTAAGCTAAGTTCGTGACTCATAATCGTATGGTATATTTTTTAGCCCCTCAGGGTATGGACAATCATTGATTTGTTCTTCGACTACATATTGCTAGGACAAGCTATGAAACTTATATTCTTATGGCAAGTTCATCAACTCATAATATGTGTTAAGTTTGATGAATAGTGAGTGTGGGTAGAGTTGAGTAAAAAGATTAAAGCTATATTAGATATAGTTATTAAGCTGAAAAAGATGAGGAGTAAAATTTGTGATTGTTATATGATATTCCAAATCTTCTAGCTATGCTAGACATTGAAATTCTTGAAATCGTGTCAAAATTTGCACTTATGTGCCTTTCAAAAAAAAATGAATGATGATTTTCAGTTCTTTTTAAAACGTTTAAATGAGGGTCTATACTAATTGTTTTGGCTAGACCAGAATGATTTGAAAATATCAAAATGTATTTCTAAAACGTTAACACACTATGTGGTGTGGATATGATAATAACGGAATCTAATGATAGAATCATTAACGTACTATCAAGATTATGCGATATCATGAAGTCATAAAGTAATGACGGAATCCTCAACGCATTGTCAAGATGATACGGTATCATGAAGTCATAAAATAATTTTTAGCTATTTAAACTATAAAGAAAAAGTATGTGTTAATGTCAATTATTTTGGCTAGACATTGTTAATTTTAACCTAAAATCATGAACTTCAAAAAAAAAAAAATTATTTCACGTGTGTGCTCTTGAAAAGTTTTAAAATTTCAATTAACATTTGAACTATTATCACAAGTCTATGCCAATTGTTTTGGCTAGAAGTTTTCATGTTAGACATTTAAAAGTTATCTAAACCTGTTGTTGGTACGAATTCCGAGTCTGAGAGAACAACCCATAATGGGGGGGGGGGGGGGGGGGGGGGGATCTAAGTATCGGATAAATGATACAGACAAAAACCTAAAAGGCTAATCCCCTCAAGTACAGTCTGAAAATATAAACTAAGAGGATCAATCAAGAAACTAATTCCTCAGCAGACATTCACGGTCTATCTGACCACTCAGTATTTAAATAATCAATTGTCACTTATTAAATTGTGTATTGACTATATCGCATTTATATTATTGAATCATTTTGTAAGCTAAAATGGTTAGTCGAATGATTGATTCCTTAGTATTTGTTCATGGTCTTTATAACCCATCAGTCATATATGAAATTATTTTAAAGGAATTCTTTTTACTTCCTAGTTATTCAAGCTCCTTCATAATTATTGAACAATTGTTGAAGGCTTCTACGAAATATCCCAATATTCTAGAAATTGAATGGGTAGAGGTGTAATTTTAGAGGAAATCGATCATAGAATTAAATGATCAATGCAGAATCCTCAGAGAATGGAAATTTTGATAGGTTAGATCGATAACCTAATGGATAGAATGAGCAAAAATAAGTATGCTATAATTTCGAGGACGAAATTCTTCTAAGGAGGGGTGAATATAATATCCCGAATATTTTACAAGACTTTTAAATAAAATCTTTGCTGATGAAATAAAGGTTGAAGTTTAAAACCTGAATTTGGAGAAGTGAAAGGTGCAAAAAATGAGTAAATATTTTACCATAATCTTTATGTTATGATTTAAATGTCAGTTAATGTTGGTTTTTAAATTTTAAAACCTAAAATTTGATTATTATGTGTATACTTAGATGTATATTAATAATAAGGTAATATAATATTTTTAAGGTTTGATAAATGTATTTCACTAAAAGATATATTATAAAAAAAATTAATATGATGTATGTGAAAATTTATTAAGAAAATAAATTTCAATTGGAGAGATATTTTTAAGTTAACGTGAAGGTGTATATGTATAGATACGTATATACTTGGAGGTATGCCAATTATATTTTAGTCAATCGCGATAAATGATTAACTAAATTAATCATCGAGAACAATGTAAAACTTAATCTATTAATTAAACAAGCTTATGAAAATTAAACATTGAATGGTAAATTAAGAAAGCCCAAATTAGTAAATTACGAAGAGATAAGCTAGGTATTGTGGTGGTAATTAAACTTAAACCCAACCTAGTAGCCAAGTATTAAAAATTAAATAATAGTCCAAAATGGATTAAGGTTATGGTGAATCAAATTAATATATATGACAAGCCATATGAATATAGTGAACAAGCCTAAACATGTAATAATTGTAAGACTTGTATATATGGCCAATTTATTAATATGGTAGTCTTAAAGCTTTAAATTAAAAATGAACCCTGTGTGATTGTAATTACGTGAAATAGCGGTATGAGGAGAATGAGGCAATGTATACCTGATAACACGAGTATACTTACATATGTGAAGGCAAGATAACAAATAAAAATATCAAGAAATGACCAAAGTGATTAAATAGTCAAAGTTTGACTAAAGGAAATGAAAGAGAGTCAAGGAAACTCAATTTGGAGTTTAAAAGAGAATTTGAAGACGCAGACTGAACCGTTGAGTTCAGAACGTTGAATTTAAGAGAAAGAGATAGTAAATACAATTTGGTGTCGAGGTTACCATTTGGTCAAAGTCAACCCTTTGGCTTGTAAAGGTGAAAAGTCAAAATTTGAGTGTGAAGAAAATTTTTGAGAAACGGACTTCACCGTTGTGACGGAAACGTAGAATTTAATAAGTATGGATTGTAAATACGATAGGTGTTCCGGTTGACTTTTTGGTCAAAGTTGATCGTTTGACTTTTTATGGTAAAAGGTCAAACTTGAAATTCGAAAGTGAATTTGAAGAAACGGATGTCGCCACGACTACAGAAACATTGAAATTAGTAGGAAACGACTATAATATTGAAAATTTAATTTTCGGGTCAAAAAATCAAATAGCAGGTCAAATAATTAAAAGTGAGACCCAAAAGAGAAATGACTCTCTAGATTTTAAGTGGGGCCAGCTGATTCTCAACATTTTTAATAGTGAGAGTAGATAAGAAATGAGTGGAGGAACATGTTTCCTTATCTTATCCTAGATTGCACAGATTGGCCCGGTTCGAATGTCCGCTCAACTATGCACTTGTCATGCCACTTTTTGACTCTCTCCTTGTACATTTTGGCATTTTCATAGGCATTCATTCTAAATTCGTCCAGTTCATTTAATTGCAAAAGCCTCTTTTCTCCTACTACTTGTGACTCAAAATTGAGCTTCTTAATCGCCTAATACACGTATGCTCCAATTCTACTGGGAGATGGCATGCTTTTTCATAGACGAGTCTATATGGAGACATGCCTATTGGAGTCTTGTAAGTAGTGCGGTATGCCCAAAGAGCCTCGTCAAGCTTGCTGGACCAATCTTTGCGGGTCGGGTTAACAATTTTTTCCAAAATCCTTTTGACTTCTCTATTGGTAATCTCGGCTTATCCACTCGTCTGCGGGTGATATGCTGTCTCAACTTTATACCGTACTCCATACTTAGTGAGAAGAGCGGCAAAATATTTGATGCAAAAATGGGACCCCCCATCACTGATTATAGCCCTTGGTGTTCCAAATCTTGTAAATATGTTCTTACGCAAGAAAGTTAGAACAACCTTAGCATCATTAGTAGGTAACGCCACTGCTTCCATCCACTTTGAGACATAGTCCACCCCCACTAAGATATACCTGTTATTGAATGACGATTGGAACGGTCCCATGAAGTCAATCCCCCATACGTCGAATATTTCCACTTCCAAGATTGAATTCAAAGGCATCTCCTGCCGATTTGATATGTTGCCAACCCGTTGACAACGATCACACCTCTTTCCGAATTCGTGAGCATGTTTGAACATTGTTGGCCAATAGAATCCAGATTGGAGAATCTTTGTAGTTGTTCTATCACCTCCATAGTGACCTCCATACAGAGATGATTGGCAATGTTGTAGAATTCCTTCAATTTCCTCCCTAGCCACACATCGTCTTAACATCTGGTCAGCACACTATCGGAAAAGAAAAGGTTTGTCCCATAGATATTTCTTGACATCATATAGGAACCTCTTTTTCTGCTGAAAGCTCAAGTCATAAGGAAGTACACAACTGACGATGTAATTGACGTAATCCGCATACCAAGGAGCGTCCTTTGCTATATAGAATAATTGCTCGTTGGGAAAAGACTCATTTATCAATACCTGATCTCCTTCGTTTTACTGCGAATTTTCCAGTCTATAGAGATGGTCTGCTACTTGGTTCTCGGACCCCTTCCTATCCCGAATCTCAAGATCAAAATCCTGAAGTAGAAGAATCCACCGGATTAACCTTGGTTTGGCATCCTTCTTAGAGATGAGATACTTTATTGCAGAGTGGTCTGTAAACACGATCACCTTTGTACCAATCAAATATGCTCGAAATATGTCAAAGGCAAAGACCACTGCAAGTAATTCCTTTTCTGTCGTGGTGTAATTTAATTGTGCATCTGTCAGAGTTTTGCTAGCGTAGTAAATTGCATGAAATATCTTTTCCTTGCGCTGACCTAAGACTACCCCAACCGCGTAGTCGCTAGCATCACACATGAGCTCGAATGGTAAACTCCAATCTGGTGCGACTATTATCGGTGCAGTTATTAACTTCGTCTTTAGATTCTGAAATGCATCATGACACTCTATAGTGAACTTAAAAGGAACATCTTTTTCAAGTAAAGCACACAACGGCTTTGTGATCTCAGAGAAATCCTTGATAAACCGTCAATAAAATCCTGCATGTCCTAAGAAACTTCGAATTCCTTTTACAGAATTTGGTGGTGGCAGGTTTTTAATCGTCTCGATCTTTGCCTTGTCCACTTCTATACCATTATCGGACACCTTATGACCGAAGATGATCCTTCTTGCACCATAAAGTGACACTTCTCCCAATTAAGCACCAAATTTGTTTTTACGCATCTCTTTAGAACCGAAATCAAATTTGCTAAGCATAGATCAAAACTATCACCAAAGACTGAAAAATCATCCATAAAGATTTCTAAATTCTGCTCTACCATACCAGAAAAGATTTCCATCATACATCTCTGAAATGTTGTCGGTGCATTGCAAAGCCCAAAAGACATCCTCTGGAAGGAAAATGTTCCATATGGGCACGTGACTGTCGTCTTTTCTTGATCCTCGGGGGCTATGAAAATTTGATTGTAGCCCAAATAGCCATCCAACAGACAGTAAAATGAATGTCCCGCCAATCTATCTAGCATCTGATCAATAAAGGGCAATAGAAAATGATCTTTGCGAGTTACTTTGTTTAATTTCCAATAATCCATACATACTCGCCAACCTGTCACCGTCCTTGTTGGAATTAGTTCGTTATTCACGTTGGCTACTACTGTCATGCCTCCTTTCTTTGGTACACATTGCACCAGACTAACCCACGAACTATCTGATATGGGATAGATAATACCCGCATCCAACCACTTGATAATATCTTTTTTTACGACTTCCTTCATGATTGGATTTAGTCTTCATTGTTGCTCTACAACTGGTTTGGCCTCCTCCTCAAGCAGAATTTTGTGCATGCATAGCGATGGGTTGATTCCTTTGATATCTGCTATGGTCCAACCAATGGCAGTTTTGAATTCCCGCAATACCCTTAACAAAATTTTTCTCTTATAACTCGGCAAGTGAAGCGGATATAATCACCGGTAGTGTAGAAGAATCCCCCAAATAAGAATACCTTAAATAGTTTGGCAACTGTTTCAACTCCAAAACGGGTGGTTCTTCTATGGATGTCTTTTCATGGGTCTTTGCTTTCTCAAAATGATCTAAGGCCTCAAATTGCTTCCCAACCCGTACAAGTGGTGTAGAGGCATTCAATAGTTGCACAAACTCAAGTGGAGCTGGAAAATCTACAGCTCTAGGATTGACTAAAGCCATTGCAAGTGGATCCGCATGATAGTTAACCTCAGAAACTTCATCCACTGCTACCTCTAACCAATCAACTTTGAAACACTCTTCTGCTTCCTTTGGGAATTTCACAGCTTTGAAAACGTTAAACGTTGTTGAACATTGAATGTTTAAATTTGATGATAAGAAATAATGTACACAGGCTGTGTTAGATAAGGTCAAAGCTGTTAGGTTGATCTTCTGATAAATGTATGAATTTATAAAGTCTTCTGTGTTGTACTAAGACTTAGTTTTTAGATAGATCAAAACTGTTAGGTTGATCTTCTGTTAATTTAATCGTAGAATGAACTCTACGATTTTGGCCAAGAAGACTCTACGATCAAGACAACTAATCGTAGAATGGACTCTACGATTTCGACCAAGAAGATTCTACGACCAACAGACTATGTACTAAGCGAGAAATCGTAGAACGGACTCTACATTCAACGATCTAACAGTAGAGTGAACTCTACGATTACAATAAGAGATGATACATTACAGAACAACCACAACAGCAAGGATATTCGTAGAGTTGATCATAGAGGGTCGTTGAGCAAAAAGGAAAGAGGCACCACGACTCTCAGATCAGAAGTTATTTCGTTCAAAAGAATAATCTGCATTGATGTGACAGAAAAGCTTCTGCAAATCGATCAAAGTCAGAAAAGTCAGGGGACTGTCCCAATCGCACTATGAAACAGAAAGAAAACTTTCGAGGCAGTAAAGTCAGAGGACTGTGTCCTATCAGTCCTATAGTATGGAAGGACCAAACGACTCTATGAAAGTTGGTGGGAACCTACGACTGACATATCTATCCCAAAGGAAAAAGAAAACACCCTTCCATAGACTAACAAGTCAGATCAAATAAAATCTCATCAGAGCATTAATGAGCTATATTAATATAATATTCATAAGCTCCCCTCTGTGAGGTAACGAAAAGAAACAAGCTCGAGCAGATGTTCCAACGAGAAAAAAACTGAAGCCCTCAGTTTTTAAATGCCTAGATCGGCAAAAGAAAAGGGCAGCGATTTACACAAGAAAAGAATATACGCAAGAAGTCGAAAAGATCAAACAAATAAGAAAGCTTGCATTGCTACTAAGTCCTTAAGAAACTCATGCTAAAAGCAACTTAGTAGCACATCCAAATCTACATCACTCCAGGAGAGTTCTTTGTGAACTAGTGTATCCAAGTCTGTTAGACGTGCAGAGTTCTTAGTGAACTAGAGTTCCAAGACTGTTGGTCTTGAAGGAATCTTAGTGATTCTGAAATTGTAAAACTATCCTTAGTGGATTTGCTGCTGGAAGAGCAGAACAATGGAGTATAAGTCTTGCGAGCTCTGAACCACTTAAAACCTGGAGTCTTTCTTATTGTGTCTTTTAATTGCTATATCTTCCATATAATTGCTTGTTGAATTCTTACTTTAACATATCAAGAAAAGGGTAAATAAATCATATTCCGCTGGGGTTAAACTTATTGATTAAGAATTAATTAACGTAAGATCTTTAAAGTAAAAGAAATTTTTAAAAGAATCTATTCTACCCCCCCCCCCCCCCCCCGCCCGTTCTAGATATCTATCGTGTCATTGGGAACTAACAATTGGTATCAGAGCAGGTTCTCACTTCTAAAGCCTTACAAGCTTGAGTAGATCAAATGGCACTCAACAAGAACGGATCAGAACTCGGTGGAGGTAACAGACCACCTATGTGTAATAAAGAAAAATTTGCTAACTGGAAAGTTCGTATGCAGGCTTACATGGATGCTATAGATGATGAACTGTTCGAGACAGTGTTAAATGGGCCGATCATACCAATGAAGCTTGCACTACCAACTGAAGATCCAAGCAAGCTAGTAGCAAAGAAAAGAGACGAATGGACAGACAATGAAAAGAAGGATGTTCAAAGAGACAAAAGGGTTAAGAACATCTTATTTCAATCTCTGGATGATGATCTATTTGAGAACGTTGTCAACTGTAAAATAGCTTAAGAAGTCTGGCAAACTCTGTTGATCATGAATGAAGGAACAGAATAAGTCAGAGAAAATAAGCAATCACTGCTTGTTCAGCAGTATGAAATGTTCACCCATATCTCATGTGAAAACATTACAACCACCTATGAGAGATTTAACTTGCTACTGAACTCTCTCAGATCTTATGGAAAAATCTATCCAAACAGAGATCTTATCATTAAATTCATGAGATCTTTGCCAAGCAAATGGGATGCCAAAACCACGGTCATCCGGGAGTCAAAGAACCTACACGAGATGACTGTACAGTAGTTATATGGAAATCTTCTCACCTATGAGCTGGAGTTAAATCAAAGAGCAGAGAATCTATCTGGGGAAAGAAAGAAGGAGAAAACATTGCTCTTAAAGCCTCAACCTCAACTCACAAAAGCAATCACAAGGATAATTCTGACTCTGACAAGGATGAATCAAATGATGATGAAGGAGCTGCCATGCTAGTCAGACATTTTAAAAGATTCATCAACAAGAACAGACCTCAGAAGTTCAGAAGCAACAGCAGCAAAGAACAATGAAATGACCTTTGCTATAATTGCAAAAAGCCAGGTCACTTCATTGCTAAATGTCCAAAACCCTTAAGAGAAGAGCTGAGGATGGACAAAACGAAAGCAAATCCAAAAAGAGAATTCAAAAGCTTCCACAAACAAAAAAAGAAAGACAAAATCTTCATGGCTGAAAGCTCCTGGAGTGACTCAGAAGAAGAACTAAATTCTGAGTCAAGTGACGATGAAGAGCCACAAAAAGCCAACCTGTACTTAATGGCAAACGAAGAAGGAAGCAGCAAAAAAGAATTCAACATAGATGAGGTATTTGATTTTTACTCTCCTAAATTAAGCATTGATGATCTTAGAGAATGCATGCATGACTTAATGGTAGAATTACACAAATACATAAAAATGTTTAGAAGAATATCTAAAGATTACTTTCATCTAAAAGAGGATAAAGAAAAAATAAGCATAGAATTAGAAGCCTCATTTCAAGCTGCAAAACTTTACTCTAATCTTGAGACTGAGAATGAAAGACTAAAAGAGATAAATAAGTTGAGCACTCATAAAGAATATTCACTAGCCTCCAAGATTCAAGAACTAGAAAAGACAATTTTTATGTGGAACAAGTCTAGTTCGTCTATGGACACACTGATCTCAAGTCAAAGAGATGTGACTGATAGATCATGATTAGGATTTGAGAATTCATTCTCAAAGCCCAATATGGAAAAGTCTATGGAAATAAATGAAGGAAAATCCTTTAATCTTAATAAATGAATTGTGTTCATCAAATCCTCAGATTCTACATCTCCCAGCAGTTCACATTCTGCTAAGCCTGCTATCATTTTAGACAATAAAACTCGCCCGGGTCTGGGGTTCAGAAAATTGAAAAACAAGTCAAGCAAAACTCACTCTACGAATCATGAGAATCGTAGAGTAGTATGGAAGCAGAATGTAGATCAGCAAAATCAAAAGACTATGAGAAATCATAATCCATACAAGTCCTGGACAAATAAGAATTCACAAATGCACACATATCATTGTCAATATCATATCAATCATAGTCACCATCATAAAAATGATAAATATTTGTCAAGATATCATAGACTGCAAGGATCTAAAATCAAACAGATTTGGGTCCCAAAAGGTACTAACAAAGCAGGACCCAAACAAATATAGATACCAAAATGAAGATTGATCTGTCATGCAGGTAAAGAGATCCATCTGGTATCTTGATAGTGGATGCTCAAGGCACATGACAGGAGATAAGGCTCTTCTATCAGAGTTTAAGGAAAAAGATAGACCTACTATAATTTTTGGAGACAACTCTGGGAAAACCAGAGGTTATGGCTCAACTGGAAATGGTGCAATATCTTTTAGTAAAGTGGCGTATGTTGAGGGACTAAAGCACAACTTGCTAAGTATTAGTCAACTCTGTGACAAAGGACATCAAGTCACCTTCCTCAACAACCAATGCCAAGTTAGAGATTTGAAGACTAACTCTCTAAAGCTAAAAGGAGTTCGAGAAGGAAATGTCTATGTGGTCAATCTTGCTCAATTAAGTTCTGAACAAACTGTCTGTTTTCTTGCTAAAGCCTCTGAAGATATGTGCTGGCTCTGGCACAGGAGGTTATCTCATCTTAACTTACAAAATATTTCAAAGCTTGCCTCCAAAGATCTAGTAAAAGGATTGCCAAAGTTAAATTTCATCAAAGAAAAACCCTGCAAAGCTTGTCAGTTTGGAAAGCAAACAAAGACGTCATTCCAAAGCAAGTCAGTAAACTCAAATGATAGGGCTCTTCAATTACTTCACATGGATTTATTCGGACCTGTCTCGACGACTAGCCTCGGAGGAAAGAGATACTCTCTAGTGGTAGTAGATGACTACACTAGATATACATGGGTATCTTTTCTAAGCTCTAAAGATGAAACCATTTCACATCTTATCAAGCTCTTCAAACTAATCATGAATGAAAAAGGCGAAAAGATCAAGGCCATCAGAAGTGATCATGGAAGAGAGTTTGATTTCTCAGAGATGGACCTGTTCTGTGAAGAAAATGGAATCAATCACAACTTCTCAGCCCCAAGGACGTCTCAACAAAATGGAGTAGCGGAAAGGAAGAATAGGACTCTTATTGAAGCAAGAAGAACCCTTTTATCAGCAGCCTATCTTCCTGAATATTTCTGGGCTGAAGCCATCAGTACTGCATGTTACACTCAAAACAGGTCACTCATACACTCAACATTGAAGAAGACTCCGTACGAATTATGTAAAGGAAGAAAGCCAAACATAAGTTATTTCCATGTGTTTGGTTGCTTATGCTACGTACTCAACAATGGCAAGAAGCATCTAACTAAATTCCAGCCAAAATCAGATGAAGGAATCTTCCTTGGCTATGCAGCAGATAGCAGAGCATTCAGGGTGATCAACAAGGAGTCCTTAACTGTTGAAACCTCCATCCATGTCACATTCGATGAATCAGATCCTGAAAAGAAAAGATCAACATTTAACGAGTCATCAGACACAAGCTCAACGATCGAAAAATTCAAAATCGTAGAGTCTGACTCTACGACCATAGAACCAGCAACAGAAATCGTTGAACAAGGAGAGGAAATCGTAGAGCACACCACACCAGACATTGAAACTCTACGATCAGAACCAGAAGCTGATTTAGAGGAACTTAGACAAGAAGGCACCAGAACAGACGTCCCTAGCAGAATAAAATGGACCAAAGATCACACTCAAGATCTAATTATTGGAGATCCAAACACCGGAATCAAGACAAGAGCTGCAACTTCGAATGAATGTTTTTACCTAAGCTTTCTCTCTCAAGAAGAACCCAAGAAAATTGAAGAAGCCTTAGAAGATTCAAGTTGTATAGAGGCCATGCAAGAGGAGCTAAATCAATTTGAAAGAAGTAAGGTTTGGAGATTAGTTGCCAGGCCTCAGCATAAACTGGTCATTGACACCAAATGAGTTTTCAGAAACAAGATGGATGAAAATGGTGTGATGACAAGAAACAAAGCAAGACTGGTGGCCAAAGGTTACTCTCAAGAATACGGAATTGACTACGATGAAACGTATGCTCCAGTTGCCAGGTTGGAAGCCATAAGGATCTTCCTTGCCCATGCTGCACACATGAAGTTCAAAGTCTTCTAAATGGATGTAAATAGTGCTTTTCTGAACGGAGAACTTCAAGAAGAAGTTTACGTGGAACAACCTCCAGGTTTTATCAATGCAACCCTTTCAAATTATGTTTATAAATTAGATAAAGCACTATATGGTCTAAAACAAACACCTAGAGCATGGTATGAAACCTTAACTAACTTTCTCATTGAAAAAGGATTCACTAGAGGAATAGTAGGTACTACCTTATTTTTGAGAAAACATAAGGATAAAACACTGCTAGTTCAAATTTATGTAGATGATATCATACTTGGTTCTTCTGAGGAAAAGTTATGTGAAAGATTTGCCAAGCTAATGCAGAGCAAGTTGAAATGAGCATGATGGGAGAACTCAACTTCTTCCTTGGACTACAAGTAAAGCAGACTGATGAAGGCATATTCATTAATCAAGCCAAATACATCAAAGACCTATTAAAGAAGTATGACATGGAATCTGCAACTATCATGAAAACTCCTATGCCACCTGCTACCAAGCTCGACAAAGATGAAAATGGTAAATCTACTGAAATCACTCAGTACAGAGGTATGATAGGCTCACTATTATATCTTACCACTAGCCGACCAGATATAATGTTTGCTACATGTATATGTGCTAGATTTCAGGCTAACCCTAAAGAGTCTCATTTATTAGCTGTGAAAAGAATTTTCAAATATCTTAAAGGAACTCCAAATTTAGGATTATAGTATCCCAAGGAGTCCTCCTTTGATCTAATGGGATACTCAGATGCTGACTATGCAGGATGCAAAATAGACAGAAAGAGCACACGTGGAACTTGCCAGATGCTTGGCAACAGAGTTGTCTCTTGGTTTAGTAAGAAGCAGAACTCAATATCCACATCAACTGCAGAAGCTGAATATATAGCCGCAGGCAGTTGCTATGCACAAATCCTATGGATGAAGACTCAGCTTGCAGACTATGGGTTTGAGCTTAATTCTATTCCTATATATTGTGATAATACTAGTGCAATTTCTATAACTCATAATCCTCCTGCTATGCATTCAAGAACTAAGCACATAAATATAAGGTACCATTTCATTAGGGATCATGTACTAAATGACAATATATCACTTCACTACATCCCAACTGAAAATCAACTAGCAGATGTGTTTACAAAACCTTTAGATGAATCAAGATTTAATAAACTTATAAGTGAGTTAGGAATGCTAAATCTAGACCCTTAATATATATCATGTTTTCTTTTTTAGAAGATACTAACTCTGCAGGAAGAAAAGTGAGCAAGGAAAATAAGTTAAAGACAAATTCGTGGAATGCACTCAATGATCGTCAAGCGAAGAATCGCAGAGTACGCTTAAGATCGTAGAGATCACTCAACGATCAACAAACCAAGGATCGTAGAGCACACTACAAACCGTAGTGCTCACTTAACCGTAGCTCTGGGAACAAATATGAGGATTCTATCAAAGCTTATCCAAGAGTTTTACATCAATGGATCCTATACAAACGGAACTCTAACCACCACAGTAAAAGGGGTACAACTCAACCTCACCGCTGAAGAATTTAACCTAGCCCTAGGTTTCAAGCAAGGGGGCCTCATATCTCTAAATATAGTGAGCACCGAAGAAGGCCTGAGAAGAATGCATCACCAAAAGAATCCAGGACTGAAAGGTTTGAAGAAGAAAGAATTTCCTCAGAAATATGAGTTCCTGGCTGATGTTATAGATAAATGCCTCCTCTGGAAAGACTCAGCTCATGACTTAGTCAGTAAGGTGCAGCTGAAATTAATGACAGCTATAGTCAAGAAGATAAACATCAACTATGGCTTCTTACTGTTGGAATGGATAGGGAACTGGGTCCAAAATACAGAAAAGCCAAGGGGACCAGAAAGATGTTTTATGGGAGATTCATCAGCATTCTCCTTAGATCGTCATTAGGGGATCTGATTGAGCATGATGAAGGAGAAGCCCTAATTACTAACAAGAGAATAACATAGAGACTCTTTGACAACTAGAGGAGGAATCCAATTGAAAATAGGAAACTATCCCGGTCAGGGGATAGTGAAGGAACGCAGAGTAGGGCAGGGCCATCGCTATTGAAGAACACCCTGTAGAAGAAGAATCTCAGGAAGTCAGCAAGCAATCTCAGGGTCTCATCAGAAAGAGGAAAGGAAATAGAGCCCTTGAGATTGAAGAACCTCAAGGCTCATCAAATGAGGCTCCTGATGCTGCTCCTGAAGGAAAGGCTACATCAGAGGATGAAGATTCCGATCTATGAAGGGAAACTCGCAGTAAGTATGAAGCTGAAGAGGCCACTCCAAAAGAGCCAAGAAAAAAGAGAAGAAGGCTAGTAAAATTAGCCGACAAAGACTCAGTAGCTAAGGAGGAGCTACTTCTAAAATCTGTCATTACTCCAGTTGAGAAGAAGTCATCTAAAGCAGCTGAGCCTATGGATGCTCAAACTGAGGGGGAGCCACCAGTAGTTTATGAGCCAGCAGGTGCTCTGGTTGAGGGGGAGACTCACGAAGACACTTCAGTCCCTTCAGCCACAATGAATAATGATGAAGAGGATGACATCGAAATAGTGGCCGTCGGAAGAAATGAGCAAAGGCACCTTAACTACAACTGCCTGCTGAAATTCTTGCCATTGATGCCATTCCACCGAGCTCTGGTGCACAATGCGTGGGATCAGGACTTCTGGACTTTCAAAGCATACCTAAATGTGGTGATTATTGCTCAAAGCTATCCTCAGAATCTATTTTTTGCCTAGAAACTCATTTCATGCAACCCCTTTTCACTTTTTTTAGGGCAAAAGGTACATTTTATTCCTCTAACCCTCATTCAAATTCATACACCTTCACGGATGTTCAATAAATTTGAGGAGTCTTCAAATGTCAACTCTGCATCAGGCTCTACGATCAACACTTCCCCGATCATAGAGTCCCCGCCCTCTGCGACTGGTGGTCAAGAAAGCCTCAATGATCAAAACGTAGAGTGCCTTCCAGACTCTCCCGAAATTCTGCCTACTCAGCAAACAATGCCTCCGGTTCCATCTTCAAGACTTCTCTTAACCTACGAGGATATTCCCTCCACCTCTGGTCACGAATACTTCCACATTCTAAGCTCTACGACTGACCAGGGACAACCATCTCAACTCCTCCAGGAAATTCTGGACAAGGTATCTCGGCTTCCTACAACTGAGGGCCTAACTAACTTGACAAGCCATATCCATACGGAGATACAGAAAGACTTGGCTTCTAAATCCCACAACATTCAACGAAGATTGGACGATGTCATTGATGCTGCCAACGATCTCTCTAATAGCTTGAATAAATAATTCTCCACAAGGTTAAGGTAGTTAACGGCAGCAGTCTCTGAAAATCTCCAAGAGAGGGATAAAATATTTCTAGAAGCCTTAAACAAACACCAGAAAGCCGTTGTCGTTCTTCAAGAAACCAATGACAAATCTATCACTCTCCTCAGAGATCATTGTCTTGAAGAACTCTCTCACAGAACAAGAACATTGATCGAACGATACTTTGTTATTGGTGGAGCAAAAACAAATAATGGTTGACGAACGACTCCAAGCACACCAAGATGATGTTCAGGAAATTATTCAGGGCATACAGCAGCTTTCAGAACAGGTAGCAACCATTAATGATGCGAACAAGGGGGAGAAGAAGCTGAGCACAACAGAACAAATGAGAACGAGCTCAGACTACAAAAGAGGAAGAGCACCTCAAGGGATGAGGATGGTTCAAACATCAATAAATCCTCCTAGATTCGAAGCAGTACCATCTCGTCCTAGACAGGATGAGACAGCAAGACCTTCTTCCTCAGCTGTGAGGCCATCTAGCTCACAAGAATGGTTCCAAATTAAATAAGAAGAAGCTTTACTGAGGGAAGAAGAACTGAGGGAAGAAGAAAGGAGGGCACTCTTCAGGCAAAGGGAAGAAGAAAGAAGAAGACCTCCTAGTAGAAGGAGATAAGTTATTTATTTTTTTTCTCTCTCAATTGTATTAACTGACTAAATATCAATAAATTCATAATTTTCACTAGAAAATACAGCTGCTAACTGTATGATTAGGCATTCAATTATTCATATGCATTTTGCCTATCTAATGTGTTCATATTACTATATGCTATTTATGTTGTCATCATCAAATAGGGGGAGATTGTTGAACATTGAATATTTAAATTTGATGATAAGAAATAATGTACAAAGGCTGTGTTAGATAAGGTCAAAGCTATTAGGTTGATCTTCTGATAAATGTATGAATTTATAAAGTCTTCTGTGTTGTACTAAGACTTAGTTTTTAGATAGATCAAAACTGTTAGGTTGATCTTCTGTTAATTTAATCGTAGAATGAACTCTACGATTTCGGCCAAGAAGACTCTACGATCAAGACAACTAATCGTAGAATGGACTCTACGATTTCGACCAACAGACTATGTACTAAGCGAGAAATCGTAGAACGGACTCTACGTTCAATGGTCTAACAATAGAGTGAACTCTACGATTACAATAAGAGATGATCCATTACAGAACAACCACAACAGCAAGGATATTCGTAGAGTTGATCATAGAGGGTCATTGAGCAAAAAGGAAAGAGGCACCACGACTCTTAGATCAGAAGTTATTTCGTTCAAAAGAACAATCTGCATTGATGTGACAGAAAAGCTTCTACAAATCGATCAAAGTCAGAAAAGTTAGGGGACTGTCCCAAGCACACTATAAAACAGAAAAAAGACTTTCAAGGCAGTAAAGTCAAAGGACTGTATCATATCAGTCCTATAGTATGGAAGGACCAAACGACTCTATGAAAGTTGGTGGGAACCTACGACTGACATATCTATCCCAAAGGAAAAAGAAAACACCCTTCCATGGACTAACAAGTCAGATCAAATAAAATTTCATCAGAGCATTAATGAGCTATATTAATATAATATTCATAAGCTCCCCTCTGTGAGGTAACGAAAAGAAACAAGCTCGAGCAGATGTTCCAACGAGAAAAAACCTGAAGCCCTCAGTTTTTAAATGCCTAGATCGGCAAAAGAAAATGGCACCGATTTACACAAGAAAAGAATATACGCAAGAAGTTGAAAAGATCAAACAAATAAGAAAGCTTGCATTGCTACTAAGTCCTTAAGAAACTCATGCTAAAAGCAACTTAGTAGCACATCCAAATCTACATCACTCCAAGAGAGTTCTTTGTGAACTAGTGTATCCAAGTCTGTTAGACTTGCAGAGTTCTTAGTGAACTAGAGTTCCAAGACTGCTGGTCTTGAAGAAATCTTAGTGATTCTGAAATTGTAAAAGTATCCTTAGTGGATTTGCTGCTGGAAGAGTAGAACAGTGGAGTAAGAGTCTTGCGAGCTCTGAACCACTTAAAACCTGGAGTCTTTCTTATTGTGTCTTTTAATTGCTATATCTGCCATATACTTGCTTGTTGAATTCTTACTTTAACGTATCAAGAAAAGGGTAAATAAATCGTATTCCACTAGGTTAAACTTATTGATTAAGAATTAATTAACGTAAGATCTTTAAAGTAAAAGAAATTTTTAAAAGAATCTATTCAACCCCCCCCCCCCCCTTCTAGATATCTATCGTGTCATTGGGAACTAACAAACGTGACCTCTTGATCATGCACCCTCATCATCAGCTCCCCTTTCTGCACGTCTATCAAAGTTCTACCCATAGCCAAGAATGGACACCCAAGTATAATCAAAATTTCTTTGTCCTCTTCGAAGTCCAATACTATGAAATTTGCCTAAATGATGAACTTGTCAACTTTCACCAATATATCCTTCATTATTCCTCTTGGATGAGTCAACGACCTGTCTACCAGCTGTAGAGTAACATTGGTCGGTTTCACTTCTTTCAGGCCCAACTGCTGATATATGGACAATGGCATCAGATTAATACTGGCCCCAAGATCACATAAAGCTTTCCCAAAGAACTTGTCACCAATTGTACATGGTATTGTGAAACTGCCTGGATCTCTTAGTTTGGGCGGCAGTTTTTTCTGTAGAATGGCGCTACATTCCTCTGTTAGTGAGACTATCTCAAAATCTTCCAATTTTTTTTTCCTTGACAGAATATCCTTCATGAATTTCACATAGTTTAGCATTTGTTCTAGAGCATCCGCAAAGGGTATATTGATTTGAAGTTTCTTGAACACCTCTAGAAACTTTGAGAATTGTTTGTCTGCTTTTAGCTTTTTGAGTCGCTGAGGGAATGGTACGGGTGGGACATAGGAATTCAGCTCGACTCCTTCGGGTTTTTCCATGGGCTTCTCCGTTTTCTTTATCAAATCCTCATCTTCACTTGCCTTATGTTCAACTCTGTGCTCATCATCTCATGGCTGCTGTGAGTTCTCCTTGATTGTTTCAGGTAATTCTGTACCACTTCTTAGAGTAATCGCCTTACAGTGCGCGTTACCCTCTCCTTTTGGATTCTTCTCAGTATCACTTGGTAAAGATCCTTGAGGTCGGTTGTTTAAAGCACTATGGATCTGACCAATCTGAGTTTCAAGATTCCTTATTCGAGCTGCTTGATTTTTCGAAGTTACTTCAAATTGATTTGCCATTCTTGCTAGTAACTCTTCCACTTGTGATAACTTATCGGGTTATTGTTGTTGTTGATTCTGAACTCCAGTTGGGTATGGATGCCTTGGAGCTTGAATTTGAGGTTGCGCCTGATTATTGCTCCATGCAAAATTCGGATGGTTCCTCCACCCAGGATTGTAATTGTTTGCATTATTACCATATTGCTGCTGCCTATTTTGATTCCCAATAAACTGCGCAGATTCTGAATTAATTACACAATGCTCTGTTGAGTGATCTCCTGCACAAATATCACACACTGTCTCCATCTGACACTTCTGCATTCCCATAGCATCTATTTTCTTTGTCATGACAGAAAGTTGTGATGTCACTTGTGCTGAAAAGGCTGTCATGGCATCCACCTCATAAATACCTGCTGCTTTTGGCTGATGAGTTCTAGCTGTAGGCCATTGATAGTTGTTTACTGCCATATTTTCAAGCAGGTTGTATTCTTCTTCACAGTTCTTCCCCATCAATGCTCCACCAGCTGTCACATCTATGCTCGTCCTAATTTGGCTGAATAAACCATTGTAGAAGGTTTGAACTTGCAACCACTTAGGAATTCCATGATGGGGGCATTTTCGTAGAAAATCTTTGAATCGCTCCCAATATTCATACAACAACTCCGAGTCGTGCTGAACGAAAGAAGTGATATCGTTTCGCATCTTTGTCGTCTTTGCTGGTGGAAAGAATTTGGAAATGAATTGTTGTGCCAAATCATTCCACGTTGTAATGGACCCTACAGGCAAAGAGTGTAACCAGCTCTTGGCTTTATCTCTCAGTGTGAATGGGAATAACCTTAGTCTAATAGCGTCCTCCATCACCCCATTATACTTGAATGTGTCGCATATCTCCAAAAGCCGACAATGTAGTCGTTGGGGTCATCGTTCGGTAAACCCCCAAACTGAACCGAGTTTTAAATCATCTGAATAGTTCTGGGTTTGATCCCAAAACTAGCTGCTGTGATGGCAGGCCTCGTGATACTGGTCTGAATTTCCGTCACTTGTGGCATAGCATAGTCCCGCAGTGTTTTCTGTTCTTCCTCAGCCATTCTTTCTTGGTTTTCTAGAGATGTCTTAATATAGGTGCGAATTATACGGAACCTTCATTCTATTTCATCTTCGTAAGACTCTAGTTCTTGACCTTTAGATCTCGTGTGCATACACAAAATACTAAAAGCACACCTTTGCAGAAAGCACGGGCAAACTCAACCAAATGAAAGCCTGCAAAAGCAAAGGTAAAGCAAAAGATTAAAACTTTTAAATTAAAATTAAACTAATAAAAATTAATAATAAAATAATTATTAAAACCGTTCCCCGACAACGGTGCCAAAAACTTGTTGTCCGATTTATATATATGGAATTCACACGCAAGTATACACGGTCAATCAAGTAATATAGTAGAAATAAGGATATCGAACCCACGAGGAACAAGTAATAATAACTATATTAACTATTAAATTTGTGTTAATTCAACTCTATTTAAACTGTAGAAATTTTGGATTATGAACCTCGAATTATGAACTATTTAAAATTGAAATTGAAATTAAACTAACTAACTATCAAAAATGATTTACCAGAAAATAAAGAGCTTTAAGATTACAATTTCCCCGTTGTATCACAATAATATCATCATCTTAATTCCAATTACTTATGCATATGGATTGTCAACTGAGATCACTTATCTATTTACTAATCTCTTTCGATAATTAATAAAAAGATCTACTCCAATTTATAATGATATAAGTCTATGCAAAATATCTTGAAACAGACTCATTAAGATTAAACTCTCAATATGTTACGTGTGGTCTATAGGTATTCGCATCCTATACACTATCATGATACTCTTCCTAAAAAGAATAAACAAAGTCACACGTTATTATACCCTGATCTATTCCTAGATTTCCTCTTTCAATTCCTTCTAAGAAATCAAATAATTGCTGATCAGACAATTATAATTCACGCACAAGATATAGCAACCAATACCACAATTGATCAACTAATTGAAACTAAGATGAATTAATTAAAGTTCAACCAACGGTTCCATTGTAACCTTAAAGAAGAATTTAGTTACACATCATAATGGAAAACATAAGTAAATCGATATAGAAAATCATCACAAGTTCAAAAGATAAAAGAAAAGAAAATCGAGTAAACTCTGTCGAAGTCTCTCGTCTCCTTAGCCTTCACTGTTGCTTTCTTTCTATTCCAATCAATCTTTCCAACTTTTCACCTTTTTTTTTCTCCAATCCTTGCTCTCTATCTCCCTTATGTTCTCTCTGTGTAATTCCTTAAAGCCCTAGAATCCCTCTTTCAAATAACCGCAATAACTAACTTCCTAACTGTGTCGTCTTTGTATGGAAACATTGTGCCCCGGCGCCATCTCCTATTCCAAATTACAAAATTGCCACTGAACCCTGATTTTCATGTTTTGACCTCCCGAAACCGTTTTCTACAAAAGAATCATAAAAACAAGTAAAATAAAACTAAAAACACTCCATAGAGACAATTAATTAAGCTTAAAAGCACCTAATTCGTAGGTATAACACCCACTCATCAGCAAGTACGGGAATTTTCGGAGCATTATAGTGTACCTATTTTTCGAAGGTTTTACAATCAAATATTGTTAATCCTTTTAAAGTTTATTGGTCCATAGTAACCACTCAGTAATGAAACTATTCTTACTTTGCAATGTTTGAAAGTTGATCATCCATGAATCATTCAGACTTTAAATTTCTCATGCTTAGAATTATTGAACATTATTCATCATTGATTCAGTAGAATTATTGTTAATTGTTAACTATTTTAATATTTCAAACCCTTGAACTTGAATATTGTTCATTATTTGTTTATACTTGTTGATCATCCTTGCTTTACATTACCTATTTACAGTTAAGACTAAGAAGGTCAGTAGCTCCGGTAAAGACAAAGGAAAGGCAAAGGCAACAGAGTAGTTTAAGATAAAGTTAGTACTTGAATTAAATATAAATGTAGTGAACCTTTATGATATTTCGTATTAGTTAAATGATGTAATGTAAAGGTTCTCAGAACTTGGGAAATTATGTAAGTCTTAAGTGATGTAATTATTAATATTATTATGTAACGAATGGGTAGATTTATGTGATGGATGTATGGTATCGTAAGCACTAAATTCGAGGTAAAGGTACTCGAATTTGGGGGCGTCACATTTTATACCAACAATTATGCCTAAATAAATTGTTCTAAATATATACCCATATATATACAAAATCAAAACAATTAATAATTGTAATAAAGTTGGCTCTGATGTCACTCTTGGTTTGTAAAAATATACATACATGCAATCAAATTGATGTATCGCAACAAAAGCAAGCATAAATCATATTTAATTTTTTTGCAACATCCAAGCCCAGGATCTACTTTTATGCGATATTATTAATTCAAGAAGATGAAGAGATTTATATATTTAGATGATTCAGCTCTTAATTCAGTTACAAGTTCACCTCTATTGATCCTTTGCGTTCTTCTTTAAATCCACCGATTAAGCATTAGCTACTCAGTGTGATCAATACTCTAAAGGTGATCCACTAAGAGGACAACAATTAAAGAAGTAGATTTTCTCTCTTTGGTGGCTAGTACTAATTTTCTCTCACTCTCTCTCTCTCTGACTCTTTAGATGTAGAGAATTATAAAGTATTCTCTAATAATACTTCCAACAACACTATCTATAATATGACCCATTTTATTTATAAACTAGTTCAACTCTCCTAAACTCTTTTAGGAATAGTATTTTAATTTAATTCTCCATCTAATTAAGAACTAAATAATAATAATAATAATAATAATAATAATAATAGCAAACCTAACGATCGTAGTGCCAGAGGAGGAGATCGTAGAGTCTATAGTTCTGGATATGGAAACTCTACGAATTGAAGAAGTTACTAAACAATAACCAAATCTTGAAGGACTCAGACAAGAAGACACAAGGACTGATGTCCCAACTGGAAGTAGATGCGCAAGAGATCACACCCAAGACCTGGTAATTGGAGATCCCAATGCAATAATCAGGACAAGGCCTGCAACTCATAATGAATGCTTATACTTAAGCTTTTTCTCTCAAATGGAGCCTAAGAAGATCGAGAAGCCTTGGGAGATTTAAATTTTATTGAAGCTATGCAATAGAAGCTGAATCAGTTTGAAAGAAACAAGGTTTAGAGATTGGTTCCAAGATCTAAAGATCACCCTATTGTCGGCACCAAATGGGTATTCAGGAACAAGATGGATGAAAATTGGGTGATCACAAGGAACAAGGCAAGATTGGTTGCCAAAGGATATTCTTAGGAAGAAGTGATCGACTATAATGAGACATTTGCTCCTGTTACTAGATTGGAAGTTATCATAACGTTCCTTACATATGCTGCTCACATGGGTTTCAAAGTCTTTCAAATGAATGTCAAGAGTGCATTTCTTAATGGAGAACTTCAGGAAGAGGTTTATGTTAAACAACCTCCAGGTTTTATCAATCTAACTTTTTTTTATTATGTTTACAAATTTGATAAGGCTTTATATGGATTAAAACAAGCACTTTGGGCATGGTATGAAACTCTAACTAATTTTCTTATTTAAGACGGATTTATTAGAGGTAGGGTAGACACCATTTTATTTCTTAGGAAACACAAAGATAAAATATTGTTAGTACAAATTTATATATATGATATTATATTTGGTTCTACTGACATAAAATTATGTGAGAGATTTGCCAAGCTTATGCAAAGCAAGTTTAAGATGAGCATGGTGGGTGAACTAAACCTCTTCCTTGGACTTCAAGTGAAACAGACTAATGAAGGAATATGAATATTCATCAACCAAGCCAAGTACGTCAATGACTTACTTAAGAAGTATGGCATAGAATCAGCCTCTCTAATGAAGACTCCAATGGCCTCTGCGACTCAGCTTGACAAGGATGAGAAAGGTAAAAGTATTGATATAACTCAATATATAGGTATGATAGGATCTCTCCTGTACTTAACTACTAGTAGACCAAATATCATGTTTGTTACTTGTATTTGTGCTAGATTTTTGGCTAACCCTAAGGAATCACATTTATTAGCTATTAAAAGGATTTTTAGATATCTTAAGGGCATTTTATATTTGGGACTATGGTATTGTTGGTCAAAATCGAAAATGTTTATTTATATTTTATTTATTTACTAAATTCCAATCTCGAATTCATTTGAATGAATAGTGTGCAAGCATACACGGTCAATAAGTAATAAAGTGAAAGTAAAGTATCGATCCCACGTGGAATTAGTTCTAACGTTTCCCAAATACTAATTCAAAACAAGCCAATCTCAGTTAAACGATTGATTGAATGGAAAAGAAATTGAAATAAAATAAATTAACATTTAAACTAGAAAGCAATTTAAGATAGGTGAATATAAGAATGGAATTTCCCCCAATATGTCATTTTCATCTCCTAACTCTCCTCTCAATGTTATGGTCGCGACAAATGGCTAACCGAGAATACAAAAGTATCTATACGCCTCTTTTGAAGGACATGTAGACATATCTCATCTAAACCTATCTCATTCGACAGAATTCAGACAAAAACAACCCAAGCAAGATAATTCACTGTATTTCTATGAGAACTAACACAAGTAGGGTTTTTAAGCATAGATTCTCACATTGGCTACACACGACATGCAGGTGTATATCTATCCTACATGAAAATATGAATTTAATCCTAAGATCAAATAGCATACACATGTTAACATATTCAGGTCAAAACATATAATCTATCTTCCGATTTCATACAATTTATCAAAGTGATTATAAAGCTAAACAATTAATAATCAGCACAAAACATGATAACCCACTCATATGGACTTAACCAACGAATGGTCAACCAAGAACACTATAGTACTTATACGCCTCTATCGATAGGAATACAAGCATATCCAAGTCTAAATAATCCACTTCTATGAGAATTACAATAAACAAGGGTTATGAAGCTCAGGTTCTTATATGGTTACATATGACATACAGGTATATTTTTATCCTATATGAAAATTATGCATTCCAACATGTAGAATAGCACAATCGCATGATATCACATTTAGGTCAACTAACTATAATGCATTTGTCAATTTCATATAGGTGACCAAAATAATCATTAACCCAATCAATCAATACATGAAAAACTAAACATGATAATCCATTCCATGGTGCCAATCAAGGGAGAGAAAATCAATTCAAACAATTATTTGGTTTCCAAAACATAACATAGATTCCAATGTAGAAGTTTAGCAAATATTCAATACAAATCCATCATGAAATCCCAAATACAGTAAAATATAAAGATAAATAAGAGAAGAAAAATAAACTAGTTGTCATCTCAATTCCAATCTTCCTCCTCTATCCATCCATAGCTTTCATTGATAGTTCTTTGCTTGCTTTTCATCTTCTTCATTGAATAAGTTCCAAAAATTGAAGGTTTTGGGATCATGAATCCAAGGTTAGGAGGTTTTCCATAGTGGAAAACCCATTTCCCTCTTCTTCTCACAAACCTTAGCCTTTCTCTCTCAGTCCCAAATGAAATAAGGAAATGAGAATCATGAATTAGGGCCAAAAATCTGAACTTAAAAAGTAAAAATCCCGCAATGGAACAGTATACCACTGTGGTGGAAGCAAGGGAGCGCTGCGACCGCCGCGGCGGTAGTTATAATTTTTCTGGCAAAACCATTAAGCGTCGCGGCGGTGGCAAATACCATTTTATTAGATATCATGTTCAAAATGGAAATATATCTTTGCATTTCATTTCAACTGAAAATTAACTTGTTGATGTTTTTACTAAACCCTTAGACGAACCCAAATTTAAAAAGCTAATTGATAATGGGTTTTTATACCTATTTATTTAATATTTTTAGGCTTAATTATTTGTTAGCTTTTAAGTATTTTAAGTGGTTTTAGGTAATTTATTTAATTTTATGTGTTTTTATTATTTTTAGGAATTTTATATTATTTTTATATATTTTATATTTTATTTTCTAGGAAAAATAAAGTGGAGTGGCAAAGTTGTAAATCTGCAGCTGTGGGTGGCAATTTGGTAAATTCAGCAAAGGGAGTGGCAGTTTGGTAATTAAGCAACGCGGTGGCATAGTTGTAATTAAGTAGACAAAGGAAACGCGCGCAATGCGCGCGGTAGCAAAACAGTACTGGAACAAACGACGTAGTATTGAGCTGGGCAGCCAAAAGAAATAAGCGTCCGCGCAATGCGCGGACGCTAAATTTTTAGAATATGGTAGAGCGGCGTCGTTTATGGATTGCGCGGTAAGGGTTGACGTCATTAGTGCGGTTGACCGGGTCAATGGACGCGGAAGGCGTGTTTGGCTGAGCATTAATTCTCCAGAAGCAGATTTTCGCGATTTTGAAGAGTAATTTGATTCCAAATTGGATTTCTTTTTCACATTAGCTTAGGATTATTAATATACTCCTATAAATATACTATGTAGCTATTATATTCAGTACTTTTAACATAGATTAGAATAGATTATGATAGAATAGCAGATTATTAGAGTAATTTAGGAGTAGTTTTAGGAGCAAATATTTAACGCGAAGGATTCAAGAATTAAAGGCGGGGCTTGGGAATTTGAGACTGTGATCCGAGTAACAGACGGATATCAACACAGATTTGATTTTTTTTCTTTATCTTTTATTTTTGTAATTTTGAGATGTTAAATTATTTGTGGTTAATTAATTATTTAATTATGAGTTAATTTTTATTTGAGATTGTAATTGAACCCAATGTGTAGTTTAATTTAATTTGTTTTCTTTTTAATTATTAATGATTATATATGAGTTGTTTATCATATCTTGTGCGTTCATGTATAATTATTTGCGCAATAATTAATTGTGATATCTTAGAAGGAATTGGACAAGGAATTCTAGGAATAGATCCGGATATGATAACATGTGAATTTCTTGATTCTTTCTAGGAAGAGTAACATAATAGTGTGTAGGATGAAGATACCTACCTATATGCCACATGTAACTTTATTGAGAGTTGGATTTTAATGAGTTTATTTCAAATTATTTTGCATAGAAATATAGCATTATAAATTGGAGTAAATCTTTTTATTAATGATTGAAAAAGGTTAGTAAATAGTTAAGAAATCTCAGTTAACAATTCTATATAGTTAATTAATTAAAAAGAGAATAAAGATATTTAAATGAAGCATTGGAGGAAATTGTGATCTTACTATTTTAATTTGATTTAATCATTTTTAGTAGTTTAATTTAGTTAGTAATTTTGATTAGTTTATTTTATAATTAAGTTGAGATTGTTTAAATAGAATTAATTTGATATTAAATTAGTGTTTGGTACTTATTATTATTTAGTTCTCTATGGGTTCGACACTCTACTTTATCACTTTATTACTTGTTGACCGTGTATACTTGCATGCATATATTCATATAGAAAATACCCAACAAGTTTTTGGCGCAATTACAGGGGAATTAATTTAATAATTTTTATTAATATTAATTTTAGTCAAATTAGTTTTAATTTAAACTTGTATATTTTTATTTATTTGATTTTTATTTTCTTTTATATTTTTATTTTCAGGTACAATGGCTGAAATTAATTATCAATGGTATTTTGATAGGATGGATCCATCAAGAGTGGCAATACTTGAGCCATTGGTTAATCAAATTTTGGAGCTTGAAAGAAAAATTGATGCTCTTGGGAATCAATCCGTTCAAAATGCTTACAATCAGCAGCCTAGTTACACCCCAAACTACTATCATCCGGGTTGACAGGATCATCCGAGCAATTCATGGAATAACAATCAAGACCAATACTTCGTCCCAAGTTATTATCGGGATTTTCAATACCCACCTCAATCATACGAATTCTCGTATCAACAACCTCCACCGCAGCAAGATCACTTATCAACTTGTGAGGAAATTCTTGTGAGGATTACAGAGTATAACGAGATGAGTAGTAAACGCAATGAAGAATCAATGCAAGAGTGGGAGATTCAAATGAAAGAGGATGAGATTCGAAGGGAACAACTTGCATCTCTAGTCAACAGTTGCATTCACGAAACTTTACCTAGCAATACAGAGATAAATCTTGAGGAGGAAGGTAAAGAGCAGTGTGAGGTAGTTACATTAGAAAATGACAAGGAGTTTCAAGAGGCTAAAAAAGTAAATCTAAAGAGGTCTCGTTTAGATGAGGAAGATGATGATGAGGTTGAAAATAAGAGAAGTAAGGTTTGGGAAGAGGAAGAGAATGATGAGGATGATCAAGTCTTTAATTTGAATGGTAGTAAGACAAATCCGAGTGTGACTTTCGTGCAACAAATTCAGATTTTTGAGGAGTACTATCGGGTTGACTTTGTTAAAGACTATGATTACTCGGATGAATTCAAGTTTGGGGGTGGTTCGCAATTTTTCAAGAATGCCATGGAGATCCAAGAGAAAGTAAAAAGGAGGCATGAAAATAAAATTTTTGCGAGTGAGCCTGATTGAAAGAAAAGGGAGTTGTCAGGCTGAGACTTTAAAACAAACGCTTATTGAGAGGCAACCCAAGTTTTAGTTTTTATTTTTTAGTAGATTTCTTAGTAGTAAAATTTAGTTTTTTTATTTATTTAATATTTTATTGTATTTTTGTTTTGTTTTAGGTTTATTCATTGCAGCTCAGACTTAGCCGATGAGGAGGAAAAATGCTACATATTCAGGGGAGTTCCTTGTTCTTAATTTTCTTTATTTTATACATTGAGGACAATGTCTGTTTTAAGTTTGGGGGATTGGGTAAATTTGAAAAATTTTGAAAAGAATTTTTAAATTAACTTTTAGGTTTTTTAGTTTAAATTTTAGAATTTTGTGGGTAAATTCACTGTAAACCCTCACGAGACACAACTCGTCCACTTGGGGTAACCTTGGGGTTTAAAGGCTTGTTGCACATGCTAAGTGCAATCGTGTTTTCTACGAAAATGGCGTTTTTTAGTTTAAATTTTAGAATTTTGTGGGTAAATTCACTGTAAACCCTCACGAGACACAACTCGTCCACTTGGGGTAACCTTGGGGTTTAAAGGCTTGTTGCACATTCTAAGTGCAATCGTGTTTCCTACGAAAATGGGGTAACTTAGTTTTTAGGAAGAGTCTCTTGGGCAATGAAAAAAAATTTTGAATTAAATTTTTGGTCAATGATAAATTTTTATTTTTATTTAATAACTTTTGAAAAATGGATAAATTTTTGCATAGTTTGAATTTTGGCTATTTGTTAGTATTTATTTTATTTGAGGTCCTTTAAATTTTTATACACATATCCAATTGTTTGAGCTAGTTTTAACTTAAGTGAAGTTTATTTGGTTAAATGCTCATGATAGATATTTTTGAATTCTATATTTTTATTTGATCGTAACGTGAAGTGAAATTGTGGTAAAATATGATTTTAGAGAGATGATTTAAGTAATTTTTTATGGGATTATTAAAATTAATTTATCTTGTGGAGGAAAAAAAAAGTTAAGAAAGCAATGTGAAAAAAGCGAGATGAAGCGTAAAACGCACTCACTGGTGAGATGGAGCTTAAGATGCACTCACCGAGAAAAAAAATGAAAAAAAAGAAAAAAATGGGATGGAGCATAAAATGCACCCATTTAATTGAGAAGAGCTTAAAAGAAAATTAATAATCCTAGTGGTGCTTGAAAGATTAAATATTTTTTTGATCTCCTTAAGTTATATTTGCATGTATTAGCTTTGAGTTATGTGAAAAATAAAAATATAGAGTTTTGTTGTATATATTTTTTTTGATATCTTTTATGAGACATTTAATTATGTGAGCGGATCTAAGTTTTTTTCGCTAGTTTGATACATTTGGATTCACACACACGAAGAGTCTTGAGTAAAATACGATTAATAAATATGTTTAAATTTATGACATTGCATGATTTTGAAATTTTCTTTGAGTTATCATTTAAAAATATTTGAGGTTAATAATTTAGTTCATATTGATTCATTGCTTGAGTAATTTTGTTGAGTTAGTAGTCTTAGTTTTATTTTGGTTTTGCTTGAGGGCAATCAAAGAGTTAAGTTTGGGGGTATTTGATAATGGGTTTTTATACCTATTTATTTAATATTTTTAGGCTTAATTATTTGTTAGCTTTTAAGTATTTTAAGTGGTTTTAGGTAATTTATTTAATTTTATGTGTTTTTATTATTTTTAGGAATTTTATATTATTTTTATATATTTTATATTTTATTTTCTAGGAAAAATAAAGTGGAGTGGCAAAGTTATAAATCTGCAGCTGTGGGTGGCAATTTGGTAAATTGAACAAAGGGAGTGGCAGTTTGGTAATTAAGCAACGCGGTGGCATAGTCGTAATTAAGTAGACAAAGGAAACGCGCGCAATGTGCGCGGTAACAAAACAGTACCGGAACAGAAGACGTCGTATTGAGCTGGGCGGCCAAAAGAAATAAGCGTTCGCGCATTAGAATATGGCAGAGCGGCGTCGTTTCTGGATTGCGCGGTAAGGGCTAACATCATTAGCGTGGTTGGCCGGGTCAATTGACGCGGAAGGCGCATTTGGCTGCGCATTAATTCTCCAGAAGTAAATTTTCGCGATTTTGAAGAGTAATTTGATTCCAAATTGGATTTCTTTTCCACATTAGCTTAGGATTATTAATGTACTCCTATAAATATACTATGTAGCTATTATATTCAGTACTTTTAACATAGATTAGAATAGATTATGATAGAATAGCATATTATTAGAGTAATTTAGGAGTAGTTTTAGGAGCAAATATTTAACGCGAAGGATTCAAGAATTAAAGGTGGAGCTTGGGAATTTGAGACTGTGATCCGAGTGACAGACGGATATCAACACAGATTTGATTTCTTTTCTTTATCTTTTATTTTTGTAATTTTGAGATGTTAAATTATTTGTGGTTAATTAATTATTTAATTATGAGTTAATTTTTATTTGAGATTGCAATTGAACCCAATGTGTAGTTTAATTTAATTTGTTTTCTTTTTAATTATTAATGATTATATATGAGTTGTTTATCATATTTTGTGCGTTCATGTATAATTATTTGCGCAATAATTAATTGTGATATCTTAGAAGGAATTGGACAAAGAATTCTAGAATTAGATCCGGATATGATAACATGTGAATTTGTTGATTCTTTCTAGGAAGAGTAGCATAATAGTGTGTAGGATGAAGATACTTATATGCCACATGTAACTTTATTGAAAGTTGGATCTTAATGAGTTTATTTCAAATTATTTTGCATAGAAATATAGCATTATAAATTGGAGTAGATCTTTTTAATAATGATTGAAAAAGGTTAGTAAATAGTTAAGAAATCTCAGTTAACAATTCTATATAGTTAATTAATTAAAAAGAGAATAAAGAGATTTACATAAAGCATTGGGGGAAATTGTGATCTTACTATTTTAATTTGATTTAATCATTTTTAGTAGTTTAATTTAGTTAGTAATTTTGATTAGTTTATTTTATAATTAAGTTGAGATTGTTTAAATAGAATTAATTTGATATTAAATTAGTGTTTGGTAATTATTATTATTTAATTCTCTGGGTTCGACACTCTACTTTATCACTTTATTACTTATTGACCGTGTATACTTGCACGCATATATTCATATAGAAAATAGCCCCAACACTAATTAGTGAGCAAGGCATGTTAAATTTGAATTCTTAGTATTATGACCTGGAGATTACTAACTTTACAAGAAGAAATCATAGAATTATCAACTAAAGCAAAGTTCGTACAGCAATTCGTAGAGTGAAACAGAGTTCGTTGAGTGGTCAGGATTCGTAGAGTGAAAATGCTTTGTAATAGCATACTTTACGATTTCTACCAGATCATTAAGTAAGAAGGTCAGGAGTTATAGCGCATGAAAAGCACATCCGGACTAAGCGATTGAGATAGAAAAGTAACTGCACTACAGCTGTAAATAGCAGTTATGATATTACGTGCAGCCAATATCAGCTCGACACGTGTCCAACTCAGCCGATTAAAGGGAACTGAAATAATTTGTTTCAAATTTTTACTTAACCTTTCCCATTCATCATATCTAAATTTCTCGGCATTCAAATTTCTCTCTCTGATGCTCGAGCCCTAGTTTTTCAAAAATCTGTAAACTCAGACAAGCTTTGTTCTAAATCAAATCAACCCCTGTGAAGATGTCTACCTATCAAGTCATCTAAGGAAACCAACTATGCTTTAAGGAGTTCGAAGGAGTGGATGCTTAGTTTCGATCAGTTCTAAACTTGATTTAGAAATCTGGATTTTACGAAGCTCTGAACACCAATACTATAATCTGCACCCGACGAGTTGAAGAGTTTTATCTAGCCATAACTTGTGATAATGGAGTCATCAACTCAAAGGCTAGAAAAGGTACTCTGTAATACAGTGTAATGGAGATGAACCATTTCATAGGGTTCATCAATGAAGGGATGACCTCCTTTGATGATATCGATATGAAAGAGGGACTAAAGCTGATGAAGTACAAGAAGAACCCAAAGTTGAACGGAATGAAGAAGAAGGAATCACCTCAACAATATGAGTTCCTTGTAAATATCGTCGGTAACTATATACTGTGCAAGGACTCAATACATGACTCTGTCAAGGAACTACAGTTGAAGATCATGTCTGCCATTGTAATGAAAAAAACAGATCAACTTTGGCGCTGTATTGATGGATTGGATCGCTAAGTGATTCAGCGATGCCAAGAAGAAGGCAAATGAGGGAAAGTCGCTCCCAAAAATGTACTCCGAGATATTCATTAGCATTCTGTTGAAGAAGAGGTTGAAGAATCTTCTTGAGGATAGAGAATGAGATGTCCTCAACGTTAATAAGAAGATTACCAAAAAACTATTTAAAAACTGAAAGAGCAACCCAGTTAAAATATTCCCATCAAAGCAACCAGAATGGAGTGATAGGATGATAAGCGAAGTGCAGAAAAGAGAAAAATGGCAAAAATTCAAGAGGAAGCTTCTCAAGGCTCAATAGCCCTACACATGGTTGAGGGTTTGGCTTCAACTGCTAAGAAGCCACCTCAGAAGAAAAAGAAGGTGGAAGAAAGAAGAGACATTCCTAAGGACTCACAGGATGAGTCAAATATTCATGTGATGAGGGATAATACTATTTCTTTGACAAAGCTAGTCAAGGAGAAGGGATGGAAAGGCAAGAAATAAATAAAGGTAACTACTAAACCTTTTCCCATGACAATCAGAGAAGAGGAAAATGAAGTCTATAAGGAGATTAATAGGAGGGACATTAAAATTACAGCCAAAGAGGGTATATCCCTTGCTGAATGGGATTGGAAAAAAATAAAGAAGAAAAGAGCTTCCAAAATGGCCAAGTCTAGCAAATTTATTTAGATTGACTATTATACTTCTGATGAGCCGATCATAAAGCCTTCAAGCATTTGATCGTGGAGCAAGATAAGGAAGCAGTAAATGCTGATGTGATGGCTAGAAAGACTTCTAAGCTTGAGCCAATGATTGTTAAATAGACGTCTCGGACGACCTTTGAGCCAAAGCCAAAAGATGATGAAGAGATGATTGTGAAGGTATCTAAACCTGAGCCAAAGAAAAGAAGATTAATAAAGATGGTTGAGAAGAAGATGGCGAATGCTGAGAATAATAATAAGAAGCCTAAGAAGAAGATAAAGAAGCAAAAGCCCCAGAAGTAACAAAAATGATTGAAGCTACTTCTGAGGGGGAGCAGCCAATTCCTTATCCAAGCTCTTTAGATGAGTTATTAGAGCTGACCAGGATAATTGAATCGGTTATAGTAAATATTGGAAAAGAGTCTAGTTCTATTGTCCCCAAGCCAAAAATAGCTACTAAGGCATAAATGCACAAACTGAGGAGGAGCAACCAGATGCAGCTACTGAAGCCCCCTCAATTTTTGTACAGATAGGGGCAGGATAGATCAAGCTGGAATCTCTGGGCGAGGCACTGTTTAATATTGCAAAAGATATAGACATAATCACTATCATTTTTTACAACGATAGTGACTTACTATTTTATTTTTTTCCTATTATGCCACTGATGAAAGCAATGACGGACGGAGAGCTGAGCTTTATCGCCTGGACATTCACCAGATTTCTAAATGCCAAAGTTTTATCCCAGAACTTCCCAATAATTCTTCACTTTGCCTCCCGAACAATCACAAATGAAGGCTCTTCTTCAAGTACATAGTACAAATTCATTTTCATCTCAAATTTCTTTTACACCAAACTTACTCCTTTGTATTTCTACCAAAATACTCAATCCCCAATCATAGAGTCCCAAAACCTTACGATCGATGTATAAAATACTAACTTCACGATTGTATAACCTCTAACACCTATGATCAATATCCTAGATGCACCTTCTCTTGTTCTTATTCCTTCACCTCACACTTCACCTATACATATAAAATCTAACTCACCATCTCCTATATCCTCTACAATCATAAAGTCTCAACACCATACGATTGAAACTCATATACCTGTATATACCCAATACATTGTTCAGCTAGATACACCTTATACAGATATACCTTCCACTTCATATAACTATAAAAAAAATATACCATTTTCCTCAAATACACAAACTTTAGACATTACAATCATTGATTCTTAATTGAATCGGGGAAATAATGAAGGATTAGAAGCTACAATGGAAAAGATCCCTAGAAAGGGTGTCTCTGGTTATGAGTGGGTATTATACCTACGATTTAGGTACTTTTAGGCTTAATTACTTGTTATCTTTAAGTAATTTTAGTTCTATTTTACTAGTTTTTATGTTTAATTTGCAGAAAACGGCTTCGAAAGGTCAAAACGGGAAGACAAGCAAGAAGTGGCAATTTTGTAATTGTGAGCAGTGCTTGGTGCCGGGGCGCAGTGACAAGGCTTGAAGTTGGTGCCGGGGCGCAGGTCGGCAAATCCAATTGTCCAATTCCACGTTGAGCAATTCGAGTTTGGGTAGGAAGTCGATTGTTGTAGTCAAGTAAAGGGAGGAGTCTAGGACTTTAGGTAGGAAGAAAAGGAACGTAATAAAGAAAGCAAACGCAAGGATTAGGGGGAGACAGTTTTGAGCTATTGGAGGATTCCTGAAGGAGAAAAGCAGCAATGAAGGATTTCTTTTATTCCTTTTACTTTATCTTCTAAATTTTGATGAACTTTAATATGAATTTGATTTTGGTTTTCATGACGATGTGTAACTAAATTCTTCTTTAGGATTACAATGGAACCGTTGGTTGAACTTTAATTAAATTATATTAGTTTCAATTATTTGATCAATTTGTGGATTGGTTATTATATTTTGCAATAATTTATAATTGTCTGATCAACAGTTATTTGATTTCTTAGATGGAATTGATGAAGGAAATCTAGGAATAGATCTGGGTATAATAACGTGTGACTTTGTTTATTTTTCTTAGGAAGAGTATCATGATAGTATATAGGATGCAAATACCTATAGACCACACGTAGCTTATTGAGAGTTTGATCTTAATGAGTCTGTTTCAACGAATTTTGCATAGAACTATAGCATTATAAATTGGAGTGGATCTTTTTATTGGTTATCGATGGAGATTAGTAAATAGATAAGTGACCTCAGTTAACAATCCATATGATTAATTAATTGGAAGTAAGATAATGATATTATTGTGATCCAACGGGGAAATTGTAATCTTAAAGCTCTTTATTATTTGATAAATCATTCTCATTAGTTAGTTAGTTTAAATTCAACTTCAATTTTAAGTAGTTTATAATCCAATATTCAAAATTTAATTACGCTAGGATTAATTAGAATCGAATTAATATAAATTTAATAGTGAGCATAATTGTTATTACTTGTTCTTCGTGGGTTCGACATCCTTATTTCTACTATATTACTTGATTGACCGCGTATACTTGCGTGTGAATTCCATATATCTAAATCGGACAACAAGTTTTTGGCGCTGTTGCCGGGGAACGGTTCTAATAATTAGTTTATTATTAAGTTTCGTTAGTTTAATTTTAATTTAAAAAGTTTTAATCTTGTGTTTTACCGTTGTTCTTTTCTGGCTTTCATCAGGTAGAGTTTTCTCGTGCTTTCTGGAAGAAGTTGTTTTTAGTATTTTGTGTATGCACACGAAATCTAAAGGTCCGGAACTAGAGCCTTACGAAGACGACATAGAACGAAGGTTCCGTAGAATTCGCACTTATATTCGGACGACTCTAGAAAATCAAGAAAGAATGGTTGAGGAAGATCAGAAAACACTGCGGGAGTATGCTATGCCACAAGTGACGGAAATTCAATCTAGCATCACAAGGCCCGCCATCACAGCAGCAAATTTTGAGATCAAACCCGGCACTATTCAGATGATCCAAAACTCGGTTCAGTTTGGGTGTTTGCCGAATGATGACCCTAACGACCACATTGTCGGCTTCTTAGAGATATGCGACACGTTCAAGTACAATGGGGTGACGGAGGATGCCATTAGACTGAGGCTATTCCCATTCACACTGAGAGACAAAGCCAAGAGCTGGTTACACTCCTTGCCTGCGGGATCCATTACAACGTGGAATGATTTGGCACAAAAATTTCTGGCCAAATTCTTTCCACCAGCAAAAACGGCAAAGATGCGGAACGATATCACTTCTTTCGTTCAGCACGACTCGGAGTCACTGTATGAAGCTTGGGAGCGATTCAAAGATTTGCTACGGAGATGTCCACATCATGGAATTCCTAAGTGGTTGCAAGTCCAAACCTTCTACAATGGTCTATTCAGTTAGATTAGGACGAGCATAGATGCAGCAGCTGGTGGAGCATTGATGGGAAAGAATATTGAAGAAGCATATAACCTGCTTGAAAATATGGCAGCGAACAATTATCAATGGCCTACAGCTAGAACTCATCAGCCAAGAGCAGCAGGTATTTATGAGGTGGATGCCATAACAACGTTGTCGGCACAAGTAACATCACAGCTTTCTGCCATGTCAAAGAAAATAGACGCTATGGGGATGCAAAAAAATCAGTTGGAGACAGTTTATGAGATTTGTGCAGGAAAACACTCAACGGAACATTATGCTATTAATTCGGAGTCTGTGCAGTTTATTGGAAATCAAAACAGACAGCCGCAATATGGTAATAATGCAAATAATTACAATCCTGGATGGAGGTACCATCCGAATTTTGCATGGAGCAATAACCAGGCGCAAACTCAAACTCAAGCTCCAAGACATCCATACCCACCTGTAGTTCATCAACACCAACAACCCGATAAGCTATCACTAATGGAAGAAGTACTAGCGAAATTGACAAATCAATTTGACGTGACTTCGAAAAATCAAGCAGCTCAAATAAGGAATCTTGAAACTCAGCTAAGTCAGATCCATAGTGCTATAAACAACCGACCTCAAGGATCTTTACCAAGTGATACTGAGAAGAATCGAAAAGGAGAGGGTAACGCACACTGTAAGGCGATTACATTGAGAAGTGGGGTAGAATTATCTGAAACAGTCAAGGAGAACTCAAAGCAATCATAAGATGTCGAAGCAGGTGAGGATGCAGACTTAGCAAAGAAAACGGAGAAACCCGTGGAAAAACCCGAAGGAGTCAAGCTGAATCCCTATGTTCCACCAATACCATTTCCTCAGCAACTAAAAAAGGCAAAAGCAGACAAACAATTCTCAAAGTTTCTAAAGGTATTCAAGAAACTTCAAATCAACATACCCTTTGCGGAAGCTCTAGAACAAATGCCAAACTATGTGAAATTCATGAAGGATATTTTGTCAAGAAAGAGGAAGTTGGAAGATTTTGAGACAGTCGCACTGACAGAGGAATGTAGTGCCATTCTACAGAATAAATTGTCGCCCAAACTAAGAGATCCAGGCAGTTTCACAATACTATGCACAATTGGTGACAAGTTCTTTAGGAAAGCTTTGTGTGACCTGGGGGCCAGTATCAATCTAATGCTATTGTCAATATATCAGCAGTTAGGCCTGAAGGAAGTGAAACCAACCAATGTTACGTTACAGCTGGCAGACAGGTCATTGACGCATCCACGAGGAATAGTGGAGGACATATTGGTGAAAGTAGATAAGTTCATCTTTCCAGCAGATTTCATAGTATTGGACTTCGAAGAGGACAAATAAATTCCGATCATAGTTGGGCGTCCATTTTTGGCTACGAGTAGAACTTTGATAGATGTGCAGAAAGGGGAGCTAACTATGAGGGTGCATGATCAAGAGGTCACTTTTAACGTCTTCAAAGCTATGAAATTCCCAAGAGAAGCAGAAGAGTGTTTCAGAATTGATTAGTTAGAGGTAGTAGTGGACGAAGTTTCTGAGGTTAATTATAATGCGGATCCACTTGCAACGGCATTAGTTAATCCTATAGTTGTAGATTTTCCAGCCCCACTTGAGTTTGTGCAGCTATTGAATGCATATACACCGCTCTTACAGACTGGCAAGCAATTTGAACCTTTAAGTCATTCTGAGAAAGAAAAGACCCATGACAAGACTTCTATAGAAGAACCACCCGTTTTGGAGTTGAAACAATTGCCAACCCACTTGAGGTATTCTTATTTGGGGAATTCTTCTACACTACCGGTAATTATTTCCGCTTCACTTGATGAGTTACAAGAGACAAAATTGCTAAGGGTATTGCGAGAATTCAAAACCACCATTGGATGGACCATAGCAGACATTAAGGGAATTAGCCCATCACTATGTATGCAAAAAATCCTGCTTGAGGAGGAGGCCAACCCAATTGTAGAGCAGCAACAACGACTAAACCCAATCATGAAGGAAGTCGTAAAGAAAGAGATTCTCAAGTGGTTGGATGCGGGTATAATCTACCCCATATCAGATAGTTCTTGGGTTAGTCCGGTGCAATGCGTACCAAAGAAAGGAGGCATGACAGTAGTAGCCAACGAGAATAACGAACTAATTCCAACAAGGACGGTGACGGGTTGGGGAGTCTGTATGGATTATCAAAAATTAAACAAGGTAACTCGCAAAGACCATTTTCCGATGCCTTTTATCGATTAGATGTTAGATAGATTGGCGGGACATCCATTTTACTGTCTGTTGGATGGCTATTCGGGCTACAATCAAATTGGCATAGCCCCCGAGGATCAAGAAAAAACAACGTTCACGTGCCCGTATGGAACATTTGCCTTCCGGAGGATGTCTTTTGGGCTCTGCAATGCACCGGCGACATTTCAGAGATGTATGATGGCAATCTTCTCTGATATGGTATAGCAGAATTTAGAAATATTTATGGACGATTTCTCGGTCTTTGGTGATAGTTTTGATCTATGCTTAGCAAATCTGATTGCGGTTCTAAAGAGATGCGTAGAAATAAATTTGGTGCTTAATTGGGAGAAGTGTCACTTCATGGTGTAAGAAGGAATCATCTTGGGACATAAGGTGTCGGCTAGTGGTATAGAAGTGGACAAGGCAAAGATCGAAACGATTGAAAATCTGCCACCACCAAATTTTGTGAAAGGAATTCGAAGTTTCTTGGGACACGCAGGATTCTATCGACGATTTATCAAGGATTTTTCCAAGATTACAAAGTCATTGTGTGCATTACTTGAAAAAGATGTTCCTTTTAAGTTCACTACAGAGTGTCATGAGGCATTTCAGAATTTGAAGACAAAGTTGATAATTGTCGCTCCAGATTGGACTTTACCGTTCGAGCTCATGTGTGATACTAGTGACTACGCAATTGGGGCAGTCTTGGGCCAGCGTAAGGAAAAGATATTTCATGCCATCTACTACGCTAGCAAAACGCTGACAGATGCACAATTGAATTACACCACAACAGAAAAGGAACTACTTGCAGTGGTATTTGCATTCGACAAATTCCGAGCCTATTTGATTGGGACAAAGGTGATCGTGTTCACAGACCACTCTGCAATAAAATATCTCATCTCTAAGAAGGATGCCAAACCAAGGTTGATCCGTTGGATTCTTCTACTTCAGGAATTTGATCTTGAGATTCGGGATAGGAAGGCGTCCGAGAACCAAGTAGCAGACCATCTCTCTAGACTGGAAAATTCGCAGCAAGACCAAAGAGATCGAGTATTGATAAATGAGTCATTTCCCGACGAGCAATTATTCTTTATAGCAAAGGAAGCCCCGTGGTATGTGGATTACGTCAATTACATCGTCAGTGGTGTACTTCCTTATGACCTGAGTTATCAGCAGAAAAAGAGGTTCCTACATGATGTCAAGCAATACTTTTGGGACGAACCTTTTCTTTTCCGACAATGTGTTGACCAGATGGTAAGACGATGCGTGGCTAGGGAGGAAGTCGAAGGCATTTTACAACACTGCCATTCATCTTTGTATGGAGGTCACTATGGAGGTGATAGGACAGCTGCAAAGATTCTCCAATCGGGATTTTATTGGTCAACAATGTTCAAATATGCTCACGAATTCGGAAAAAGGTGTGATCGTTGTCAACGGGTTGGAAACATATCAAATCGGCAAGAAATGCCATTGAATTCAATCTTGGAAGTGGAAATATTCGACATATGGGGGACTGATTTCATGGGACAATTCCAATCGTCACTCAATAACAAGTATATTTTAGTAGGGGTGGATTACGTCTCCAAATGGGTGGAAGTAGTGGCGTTACCAACTAATGATGCCAAGGTTGTTCTAACTTTCTTGCGCAAGAACATATTTACAAGATTTGGAACACCAAGGGCGATAATCAGTGATGGGGGGTCACATTTTTGCAACAAATATTTTGCCGCTCTTCTCACGAAGTATGGTGTACGGCATAAAGTTGCGACGACATATCACCCACAGACGAGCGGACAAGCCGAGATTACAAATAGAGAAGTCAAGCGGATTTTGGAAAAAATAGTCAACCCGACCCGCAAAGACTGGTCCAGCAAGCTTGATGAGGCTCTTTGGGCATACCGCACTGCGTACAAAACTCCCATAGGCATGTCTCCATATAGGCTCGTTTATGGAAAAGCATGTCATCTCCCAGTAGAATTGGAGCACAACGCATATTGGGCGATTAAGAGGCTCAATTTTGAGTCACAGGCTGTAGGAGAAAGGAGGCTTCTGCCATTAAATGAATTGGATGAATTCCAGATGAACGCCTATGAAAATGCCAAAATGTACAAAGAGAAAGTCAAAAAGTGGCATGACAAGCGTATTGTTGAGCGAACATTCGAACCAGGTCAATCGGTGCTACTATTCAATTCAAAACTCAAGCTTTTCCCGGGCAAGTTGAAATCCAGATGGTCAGGACCGTTTACGATCACGAACGTCTTCCCATACGGTGCAATTGAAGTGATTGACCCTCGTTCTCAGGAAACGTTTAAAGTTAATGGGCAAAGACTTAAGCATTATTGGGGCGGCAACATGGATCGACAACGGACCTCCGTAACCCTTTCCGAGCCAACTTAAGCGAAAGGGCGAAAGTCAGGCTGAAAGACTCTAAATCAAGCACTTGTTGGGAGGCAACCCAACCGTAGTATCGTTTTCGAATTTAATTTTCAATTTTTAGCATTTTAAAGTTAATTTAGTCAAATTATAGGATTTATTAAATTTCTAGCTTAGGTTAAGTTTCTTATGAGTAGCTCTACTAATTCTTGCATATTCTTATATCCTTGCAGTTAAAGATGTGCATTGTTGAGTTTTAAAGTCAGAAAAATGCAGCAGTCCAAAATTTTGCAGAATTCAGCACGGCGCCCCGGCGAGACCAGAACGCGCCCCCAGCGAGAAGCTTGCAGTTGGAAAGCGCCCCGGCGGAAAACATCGCGCCCCCAGCGAGAAGCTTGCAGTTAGACAGCGCCCCGGCGCCACAGTCGAGTTTCAGTTTTTTAAATTACAAATTCCCATGCCCGAAAGGAATTAAATCCTAAACCTACTCGGCTCATTCCATCTCTCTTTCTCTCGCAAGCCCCAAGCTTCTTCTTCTTTTTCTTCTTCGACAACCTACTTCTTCCACTCAAATTCAGTCTAACAAATACTCATTCCTCGCCTCATCTTCGGATTGATACTACTCCCTCACGGTGGTTCATCGTTGGTGGTTCAACCGGTGTTCTTATCGAACGTGTCAACTTCACAAGTTGGGGTTTGAATAAAATAAAAAATTCGGTTCGGCTGCATTCTGAGGTACTAAATATAATTTATATTCTATAGTTTGATCATTCCAATTTTTCAAGTTTAGTGGTTATATTTGGTACTTTGATTACTTGTGTTGGGATTACCCAGTGGTTTGTGTTGGCCACTAGAGGAGAATTGGTAGTTTGGAAGTAGTAAACGGAGCTATGTATTGAGTATCTGTTAGTAAACCCAAAATCAATTGGGGGAAAATTAATGCACACAACCTGTTTGTTAATTTGCCCAAAAGGGGGATTTGCGTTGATTGGATAACACATTGGTATTGTGCAATTATGCCTCCGAAATGACAGAGGGGAGAAGGCTCTTCAGCTGCACCTCGGCCCTTTAATCGGAAGAAGTTTGTAAGCGTAGAGGCCGAGGATAAGTTCAATAATATGTTAGCCGGTCGAGCGTTGATTGCAGAAAGGGGGTTGCGTCCAGATATTTTAGAGGACGGGGAAATGCGCGCTATGTTAATTGGACGTGGATGGCAGGTGTTTACAGAACACCTGGATGCGGCGGTAACGGCCGTGGTTAAGGAATTCTACGCTAATGCGCTCGATACACCTGAGTGTGAGGTGCTAGTTCGGGGCCAGGTGGTGTCATTTAGCAGAGAAAGGATCAATGAATATTATAATTTGCGGGCCCCCGATGTGTGTCAGTATTCTGCACTGGGAACTCCCAATTATGGACAAATTGTCCGCGAGCTTTGTCGACCGGGCAAGGAATGGAAAACAAACAAGTATACGGGCAGGATATCGACATTTCCGTTCAATGCGTTGAGTCGATATGGCAAGATTTGGTACGCCTTCTTCTGTGCCAAATTGATGTCGTGTATGCATGTGAGCGACGTGACAAGGGAGCGGGCTGTTCTTCTATATGCCATCATAACAGGATTATCTATTGATGTGGGCAGTGTAATTGTCGCGTCAATTAAAAAATAGTTAAAAGGTGCAACATCCGGAGGCTTGCCACACCCGTCCCTAATAACCGCATTATGTCAACAATCTGGTGTTAAGTGGGGAGCAGTTAAACCAGTGCAGCCACCCACGACTCTCCTCGATCATAACCTGATTGCACGCTACAAAGTTTGGGAAGGGGGAGAGTCTCATCCACGTGGCTTAGGATTTATTATGGCTCCTCACTCGCCACCTTATGCCGCTGCTGCTCCTGATAGCCCCGATGATGAGGCAGCTGAACCAGTTCCTAACCGAGCCGTCAGACGATTACAGAGGCGGACAGATATCCAGTTTGAGGAGGTGTTTCGGCAGCATGAGCGCCTAGCGGAACGTCAGGATGCTATGCACGCGTACACTTATACGTGCACTTCCGTTTTGGCCGCGATGTTGTCCCAATTGAATCCGAATGCTCCAGCCTTTTCGATTCCAGCCCCGCCGATGTTACCGGATTATCCGCCGAATGACTCAGACTCGGAGGACCACCCCGACCATGATGCCTGATTTACTAGGGGAGGTTTCTTGTTCTTATTCATGTTTACTTTCTTTACTTGTTTTACAATGAGGACATTGTTTCTTACGAGTTTGGGGGTGTACGGCATTTTTTCTGCATTTTCATATTTACATTGCATGTGCATATTTCTAGTTTTCGTTTTTGTTAGTTTTGTCTGATAGTTTATGGCATATAGGTTAAGGTTAATTATTAATTAATTAATTAATTAAAAAAATTAAAAAATTAAAAAAAAATCAAAGAACAGAAAAATATTTGCATGTAGGATCGTATAGTATTGCATATAGGAACACTTGAGCATTAAATTAATGTATGAAATTTAAGGATAGCCAATGATGAAATTGTGAGTCTTCATTTAATAATCTTAGCAAAATGGATTTAGATCGTTAAAGTCGGAGTTTTTCATATTTTACTGATTTTGTTGAGCTTGATACCCTTGGTTCTTAATTGCACAGATTCAATATATTAAGTTAGTTGAGTTTTGATACAAGCTTTGTGGATTTAGGTGCTTGAGAAAGATTTAAATAACTTCTATCACTTGTTGGAACAAAAAACTATATGAAAAAAAAATAATGAAAAAAAAATAGACAGATATGAGCAACACTTAGCTAATCCGTTTTCGTGGCCTTTATTACTCGAACAAGTAAGCCCTTAGGAGTGTCTCTACACTTAGTGTCCTGAAACCACTTGGTTTGGGAGTTACTGGTGGAAAGTTCGCTACGTGGGTAATTTTGAAAAGCCTAAGGAAAATGGGTATTGCACATGCTAAGTTAGTCATTTGCGAGATGGAGCGTAAGACGCACTCGTAAATAAAAAGGATGAATAGAAAAATGTAAAACAAGTGTATAGCGGAGTAATGAAATGTTATATGAGTGATTATCTTTATTTGAGCGTTGATATTCATGAGTTGCATTAGAATGATGGCTGATTTGGTATGTTGAATTCACACACACACGAAAGGGTTGAAGGTGAAATGAAAATGGTGATATGTTAAATTTTAGACTAAAACGAGAATTTGAAGTTTAGCTAAGTTATTATTTAAGATCTTTGAGGCTTGATATTCATGGTTTATGTTGATTTGTGCTCGAGACATTAGTTATGTTGCATTGCGTTCATGTAGTTCAGTTAGTTAGTAATTTTTATTTTATTTTATTAGTAATGTTTTTTCTTGAGGACACGCAAAGTCTTGAGTTTGGGGGTATTTGATGAGTGGGTATTATACCTACGATTTAGGTACTTTTAGGCTTAATTACTTGTTATCTTTAAGTAATTTTAGTTCTATTTTACTGGTTTTTATGTTTAATTTGCAGAAAACAGCTTCGAAAGGTCAAAACGAGAAGACAAGCAAGAAGTGGCAATTTTGTAATTGTGAGCAGTGCTTGGCGCCGGGGCGCAGTGACAAGGCTTGAAGTTGGCGCCGGGGCGCAGGTCAGCAAATCCAGTTGTCCAATTCCGCATTGAGCAATTCGAGTTTGGGTAGGAAGTCGGTTGTTGTAGTCAAGTAAAGGGAGGAGTCTAGGACTTTAGGTAGGAAGAAAAGGAACGTAATAAAGAAAGCAAACGCAAGGATTAGGGGGAGACGGTTTTGAGCTATTGGAGGATTCCTGAAGGAGAAAAGTAGCAGTGAAGGATTTCTTTTATTCCTTTTACTTTATCTTCTAAATTTTGATGAACTTTAATATGAATTTGATTTTGGTTTTCATGACGATGTGTAACTAAATTCTTCTTTAGGATTACAATGGAACCGTTGGTTGAACTTTAATTAAATTATATTAGTTTCAATTATTTGATCAATTTGTGGATTGGTTGTTATATCTTGCAATAATTTATAATTGTCTGATCAACAGTTATTTGATTTCTTAGATGGAATTGATGAAGGAAATCTGGGTATAATAACGTGTGACTTTGTTTATTTTTCTTAGGAAGAGTATCATGATAGTATATAGGATGTAAATACCTATAGACCACACGTAGCATATTGAGAGTTTGATCTTAATGAGTCTGTTTCAACGAATTTTGCATAGAACTATAGCATTATAAATTGGAGTGGATCTTTTTATTGGTTATCGACGGAGATTAGTAAATAGATAAGTGATCTCAGTTAACAATCCATATGATTAAGTAATTGGAAGTAAGATAATGATATTATTGTGATCCAACAGGGAAATTGTAATCTTAAAGCTTTTTATTATTTGATAAATCATTCTCATTAGTTAGTTAGTTTAAATTCAACTTCAATTTTAAGTAGTTTATAATCCAATATTCAAAATTTAATTGCACTAGGATTAATTAGAATCGAATTAATATAAATTTAATAGTGAGCATAATTGTTATTACTTGTTCCTCGTGGGTTCGACATCCTTATTTCTACTATATTACTTGATTGACCGCGTATACTTGCGTGTGAATTCCATATATCTAAATTGGACAACATCTGGTCCCCTCCAAAATCCAAGTTACAAGTATGCTAGAAATGCTTACTGATAAATGCGATGAAGGAATGTAGAGCATAGTTAATGGAATTTAGAGAAGTCTAACTCTCATTGCTAAGACAACAACAAAAATGCGTAGAGAAATGTCAAAAGAGTTTGAAGAAAATATGTAATAGTTGGTTAAGACTATCAATGAAAATCTATGGAAATGAGATGACCTCTTCTATAAATAAATAACTGGTCTTAAAGCAGTTGTGTTCGCTATCCAAGAAACAAACGGCAAGAACATCAGCAAATGCCATGATGGACTTCAAGAACATTCTCAAGAAAGTCAACACCTTGAGTGAATCATTGAAAGACTTCAAGAAGATGGTAACCAGCTCAATGGAACGAACAGACACTGCTATGGCACTTGTCCATCAACAAAAGAATAAAAGAGAATGATGTACATAATAAAAAATAATGATGTACATAGAGAAACCAGAGGAGACATTGGCTTCCAAAGCAAACAAATGCAAGAAATTATTGGCGTTTTCCTAAAAATCTCTAAAGAGGTAAATGCCATGCGCAACGACAAAGATGCTGACAAAAAGGGGGATAGAAGCAAACCTCAGAGGGAGAAGAGTTAGGAGAAAGAAGACAATCACAACAATCATTAATTCAATCGCCTCCACCTCTCAATGTTATTCCTCTAGGCTGAGAACAATCATCGTCACGGGAAAAATCGTCAAGTGAAGTAACACCCACAGGCCTTCGACCTCCAAATGACCCAACACTCCTAAATAAACTGTCTCAAGGGGTTCATATTGAAGGAGAAGAAGAAGAATAAATCTACATGCTTGATCTCAGTCCCAATTTATTGACTGAAGAACTTCAAAGAAAAGATGATGAAGCAAGAGAAAATTATGCGAGAAGAAAAGAAGCTAAGCTTAGAAATTCGCCAAAGAGCAAAAGGATGAGAAGATGAATAAAGGGGAGAGAATAAACCTATAAAGGAGGTAAATAAAAGAAAAGAGGTATGCATATGTTGTAAATTTTATTTATAAATTTTACATACTCTATAAATTATATATTCAATTAATAAATTCATTGTTTTTCTCTAGAAATACAGTTGCTCACTGTATATAAGCCGTGTTTACATTCAAAGTATTATGCATCTTAGAATGAATGAATGCTTGAAACTACTGGTTTTGTCATTATCAAATAAAGGAGATTGTTAGCACAAATGCATGTTTGAATATTTGATTTGATGATGAGTTGACAAAATGACTGTTAATATATATTTGTAACAAGTAGCTTTTGTGAAGTCTTTAAAAGTGAAATTGATGTACAAAAACTTAGAGTAGAAGATCAAACTTGTTAGGTTGATCTATGGAATGAATTGAATGTATAGATTATAGAAGATCAAAAAAGTTGTTTAGTGGATCGAACGATCGTAAAGTCATCCTGAAGATCGTAAGGTAGATGAAGTTCGTAGAGTTAGCTTAGGATTATAAGTCAAGGAAAATTCATAGAGTCAACTCTAAAATTGTAAGGCAAGATAAATTCATAGAGCCAGCTCTAAGTTCGTAAAGCTAAGTGAAGATCGCAGAGTTTGCTCTAAAACTATAAGGTAAAATAAAAATCGTAGATCTTGTAGATCAGAGAGCATATCATAGACTTGAAGAATCGTAAAGCTTGTATATCATAAATCAAGATCGTAGAGCTCGCAAATTCTAAAGTCAAGCCAAATACTCTACGATCGCCATGGAACTCTACAATTAGGAAAATCATAGAGTGTGACAGGTCTGATAGAGGACTGACAATGGGATGATCTGAAGGGTGAAGTTTTTAAGATGTTTGATGATCATCCTAAGTTCAAAATGAAGGTCAGATCAAGTTGTGTTTAGCAACTAGTTTGACTAAGTGACATCAGCCACATGGTTACCTTTTCAGCACACTGATCTGAAATCATAGCTGAAAGCAAGATGACACACGTCCTTAATGTTAACATCAGAGATCTTTTAGGACCAAGGTTGTTAGTACAAATACATGATTTGATGATGATTTGGATTGATTGTTAATTTATATTTGTAATTAATAACTTTTGTAAAGTCCTTAAAAGAGAAGTTAATGTACAAAGACTTAGAGTAAAAGATTAAAATTGTTAGGTTGATCTATGAATGAATTGATTGTATAGATTAGAGGAATCAAAAGTTGTTTAATGATCAAATGAACGGGAGAATTCATATTGGAAATGCAGAGTTGAATAAGGATCGCAGAGTATACTATGATCAAAAAGTACAACAAACTCCAAACATCAACTCTAGTAATGTAAGGTAAGTTAAAGATCGTAAAGTTAACACAAAGTTTGTAGATCAAAGCAAAGATCACAAAGTTAGCTCTAAAGTCGTAAGGCATAATACATGTCATAGAGCTAAAAGATCATAAAAGTCGTAGAGCAAATCACAGAGCTTGAAAATCATAAAGTCAGCCAAACCATATATTCTACGATCATTATAAAACTCTATTATTAAGGAAATCATAGAGTATGATAAGCATGACAATGGGCTGACAATGGGAATATTCGAAGGGTGAAAACTTCAATATGTTTACTAATCATCCTAAGCTTAAAATGAAGGTCAAATTAGTATGTATCCAATGGCTAGTTTGACTCTGTAACGTCAGCCATGTAACTACCTTTCAGTATACTGATGTGACATCTTAGCCAAAAGCAAACTGACACAACCCTTCTATGTCTACATCATAAATTCTCAAGAATCCAGGCATTAAATGAGCAACAGCTACTTATCAACGGAAAAATCCAAAAGATTTTCTATAAAAGGACATTAGGATTCAATCCAATAAATACAAGGAATGAACATTAAGTCAAATTACTATCAAAATCAAAAGCTTTACTCTACGATCTAGAATACCATGTTCAACTGCTAAGTTCCATCTGATAAAGATAGCTTAAAGAAAACTTAGCAGCACGCCAACAAACTTCATCATTAACAGCTGAAAGTCAGGACTTAGTGACCCTTCCAATTCAAAAGAATCAGCCTCAAGAGTGAGAAGATGATTTAGTGTCTTAGAGAAAAGACAGGACTGTGTGACCTGCCTGATTCTAAGTGAATCAGACCCTGAATGAGAAGGACTAAGTGTCATGTTGTAATAGTTCTTAATGACCTTCATCCTTAGTGGATTCCCTGCCTAAAGTTCAGAAGAGTGGACTAGGAGATCTTTGTGCTCCAAACCACAGAAAAAAATTGTCTCCTTTATTTTCAGCATTTACTTTTTGCATTGTTTATAAGTGTCTGTAACTAACTTCCACAATTTCAACTAAATTCAAACCTGAATATTTCATCAAAGATTTAAAGGAAATTTTCAAACTATCATTTCTCTATGCTTAAATAAATAAATCCAGATAATTCATAATCTGGTAATCCTTATTTAAAAAGTAATATTTTTTTAAATGATTTATTCAACCCTCCTTCTACATCTCTTTCTGCCTCTGGGAAACAACAAAGGCATTTAATGAAGTAACGGCTACTTATTAACAGGAACATCCCGAGATCATCTATAAAAGGATATGAAGATTCAATTCAGTGATAACAAGCAATGAATTACAAGCTGAATTGTTGTCAAAATCTCAAGAGCTTTACTCTACTGTTTAGAACAACTTGTTTTGTTGCTAAGTCATACATCTTTGGACTTAAATCCACTTAGCAGCAACTCAAATCACATATTCTCTTTGTGATTACTAGTCTGAGTGATTGAAATCAAGTTTAAGTAACTTGAAGAGTTCTTTGTGAACTAGCCTTAGTGACATATGCCGACTCTTTGTCACTTGAAGGAGTCTTAGTGATTTGGCTGTTTGTAATAGTTTTGTGTGAAATGATCTTAGTGATCACCCTATCCTTAGTGGAAGAGTGAACTAGGAGATCTTTTAGCTCTAAACCACTTAAAATTTATGTGTCTCATTTACTTTCCGCACTGCATTATATTTGTTTGTGACCGACTTCCACAAGCTAACTAAATTTAGAACTAATATTTCCATCAATCTTAAAGGGAGTTTTCAAACTAATATTTCATTGTGCTTAAATAAATTAACTTGCTTAATTTATAATCTAGTAATCCTTAGTCAAAAGAAAAGATTTTAAATGATCTATTCAACCCCCTTTCTAAATCTCTTAGTGCCTCTGGGAAATAACGCAATGGTCTAGGATTGTTCTATGATAAATTCCCTAGTGTTTTTTAGGAATACTCTTATGCAAACTGGATTAATAGCATGGAAGATAATAAATCAACAAGTAGGTGAATTTTTGCTCTTGCCAGTGGTGTTGTTTCTTAGGCAAGCAAGAAAAATACTTTCATTCTCCACTATATTATGGAGTCAGAGTTTATAACTTTGACTCAAGCTTGAAAAGAGACTGATTGGATTAAAAATATGTTATTAGGCATAAATCTTTAGCCAAGTCTAATGCCTCCAATTTCACTATATTGTGATAGCAAAGCTACGCTTACAAAAGCGAATAATGGTACCTATAATGGTAAGTCTAGACACATTGGTCTAAGACATAAGTTTGTGAGACAATTGATATAAGATGGTATCATAACTATTGTGTTTATGAAGTTAAGTAAAAACTTTATTGATTCGTTTACTAAATCTCTAACGAGAGACTTAATAAATTTGACTACACAATATATGAAACTTAAACCATTCTGAGTCAAAGGTAGTGGGAACCCAACCTATATCTAGGTTACCCCTAGTTTATAGTTTCAATGGAAAAAATAAGTCATAGTAATTGGCTGTGTTACTATCTACTTGGTCTCATATGCAATTTATGATAATAACATTTGTTGTATAACTAAGGATGAGCTATACTCTTTACAAAGTTATGCACTCTTAGCAACAGAAGCGAAAGAAAAATACTTTGCCTGTATGAACTAAAAGTGGAGTTGCTTCTTATAGAGGGTTCTGATTTACTCTCTTAATGGTTCATGAAGCGGGATATTATGCATGGAAATAGTAGAACAAAGTGATGAGAATGCTCATTGTAAAGGGAGGTTTTGTATGTGTATGACAACTGTGATCACGTCATTTAGGAATAGAGGTTCAAGCTATGAACACCATCTATTTTTGGTGTGACTTTAGGTTGTTTAAACTAAGAATGTTCATCACACATTCTTTTATGCATATAAGCCTTGGAGTTGATAGGTAGAGAGTTGTTTGAAGAAAAGTAGTTTTTTAACAAGTGGGGGATTGTTCAAATGTACCTTTTAATAAATAAGTTTCGGACAATTTTAGATTTAATTTTGACCTATTAATTGATTGAATTTAGATGAAATTAAAGGTACTTTTGATAGTGTGTCACAAGAAGATTAAAAGAGAATATTATATAATATAAGTAGAAATTATATATTGTATTTTAATAATACCCAAAGTGGGGTATATGAAAATATGCATTGTTGTTTGCTAAACTATTTTTCTTAAGTCCCATATTGGTAAAAAGTAAAAATATTTAATACTTTATAAGTATAAATAGAATAGTTTAATTTAGTTGTGGTACTAAAGGAAATGCTTAGAAATGGTCATCATGACGTGGTGCAAAGCACCACCCGCTCGTGCCCAGGGCCGAAATCAAGGTCGAGTATGTGTCGCAAAGTCGCATTAGTGTTGTACATGCACTTTACACTTCGCACGTATGTATCGTCGCTAGGAGTCTCGCTCGAGCTATAAACTTATCTTTTTAGATATGACTCGAATCAGTTTGGTAAACCTGACCTAAGATGAATTGCAAACAAAGTTAAATTAAACAATTACAAAGGAATTAATATGTACATAATAATTGGAAAAAAAATTATTCTATTTTAATTCAAAAATGTTATTGCAGAATTAAATTTTATAACTGACATTTTTGAATAAATTGTGAAGTTCAATTTTATTTCTTAGAATAGAAGATTATTCTCTCGATGTGTAATCTCTTTACTCTCTGAAATTTCTTTTAACCTATACAAAGCAGTTTTCATAGAGTTTTTGCTAGTGAATTGCTATTACAGTAAAATAGTATATGCTTAACATATTTCCTAAAAATATATTACTAGTAACATTTAGGAAACATTAATAGTAAGAGGTAATAAACACCTTAAAGAGAGGGACTACTCGTGTCAACCCTCTGTTCTATCTTTTCCTTTATGTGAGAATGACAGTATACATATGATAGACTCCACGGCACGTTTGCGTGAGGTAGTCGTCACCCGAATCGTTCTAGCACAAGTCATGATGGATTACACCAACAACACCTTAACCCCTCGCTTATATTGAAACTAGAATCTTGGTACAATCGACGCTTGATTTAGGGTAGAATGACGACACAATCAATTATGGGCTATTGATTGATAAGCCGTGTTGAACATTGTGGATTACTTTGATAAGTTCGTTAGTTTTTAAAGAACCAAAAGAGAAAAACCTCTTAATAATTTTATAAACTCCAAACTTGAATGAATTACATTAGTCATGTCTCCTATTTATGCAATTACATAGAAAATTCTAAAAATCCTAATTGAAATTAAAACTCTTAATTCCAAAAGAAAAATTAATTACATAGAAAATAAAAATAATTAAGGAAATAAAAATCCTAATTACAATACACATCTTTATTAATCCATGTTACCTGTTCATTTAATTGTCGGGGAAATCCTAGACTAAATAGACTCTAACTTTGCTGCACCTTTAATGATTCTAGAATACTGCCATTATTTGAATTTCCAATGCTCAATTGGATTAACCATGCTGACTGCTCAATTGGATTAACCATGTTGCTCATATTCCCTCCGCAATCTTGGAATCTGATTAGGATTAAAACTGCATCACTTGTACTTTCTTTTTCTACCGAGAATTTAGTTGAACTTGGAAAGCTAAAAACCTACCGTGTTTCTAATTGAACTATTGCCACCTGTTTGCTGCTGAATTTGGGCCAACCGCATAATATTTTAAACTGCTGAATTGCTGATTATTAAGCTGCTGAACATGCTTACCATTCCTATTGAAATAGGACTTGTACGCTGATGGTTTTTGGGCTTGTTTAGTTGCTGAATTGGGCCTTTTAATAGCCTGCTGAATTGGGCTAAAAAGAGTCGAGATATTGCTGAAACATAAGTCTTGTTTTGGTCTGCCCATCTCGTTTGATGTTTGATGTAGATATGATCGGGATCATGTCGACATAAAAAGAATCTATCTATACTATAATTAAATAATAAATTTGGTTCGTCCTTTTTTTTATTATTATTATTTGGCTCGACCTTTGACATTTCCTACATTAAGTCAATTTTTATTATTTATCAATTTAAAATTGAAATTATTATCATAATTTTATAAGGAAACAAGAACTACTAATATCGTGTTATAAGAAAATAATTAAAATAAGATCATCTTACCTATAATCAAAATAAGATCATTTTACCTAATATTAATTTGTTGCTTTTATTCAAAAATTAGAATTAATATCATAATTTTATAAGAAAACATGAAATCGTAATATAGTTTTATAAGAAAATAATCAAAATAAGATCATCTTATCTAATATTAATATAAGTGTAGATACCCAAATTTTTCACTTCTCTACTAACCCTGGCAGGAGGGCAAAGTCATCACTCGACCCGACATGCGAAAAGGAGGGTGGACCCCAACACGAAGCCACCCCAACGATTTACGGTCAAAGCCGCCACAAACGGACAACGAGCATCCGGTCACTTGAGGCAAAGCAAACAGTTGATCCAGAAAACCTGAGTTGATCACAAAAGGCGACTAATGGCCACTACGCTTACGATGTTCGGGGGTCTCGCTCCCCGGTGAGCGAGCGGCTGCCCAGCTCGCCGGTGAGCTGGCTGGGGTGGAAAGGGGGCAGCGCCCCCTGGAAGCCAAGCACAGTTAGCAAATTCTATATCAAGTCGCAGTCCTCCGAACTAGCCTTCCAGAACAATATGGCACGTTTCCCAGGGATTTCCGGATTGCAAAATACGAGCCTTCTAGCGAAAAAACGAAATCCAAGTTTATAGCGTTTGATATAGTTAGATCTAGTTCTCATTTCATCTTATTGTTTAAGTTGTTATAGATCTAATATTTGTACATTTGTTGGGTGGATCTACTGTTAGATCCGAAAATATTTGGTGCGTTGCTATTTGAGTAGTTTGATTCGGTGCATTTTGAAGTTAGATCCAATGTAGTCAATATATTGTAGATCTATGGATTAGGGACGATTAGAGAGGATTTATTGCGGATGAAATCTCCTCCTAATCTCCCGATGATATCCGTTTAGTTGTTTCATAGCTTTTACGTATGTAGCGATTGCGATGCGCTTTTATTGTAAATATGTAAATTTTTGGGCCTTAAAGCGATGTCGGATCGAAAATCGGGTTTAAGGCCCCGTGATAGTGAAATGTGCGATTGTGGGCGTTTGGGGTTATTTAGATGGCTCACATGCCCGTGAATAGCCTCAACGCTATTTTAAATGCTTGATTTTCCTTTTAACGCGAGAAAATGATTTTGGAATAAATGATAAAGCTTTTCATAAAATCAAGCAAATTAGGATATTAGATCGTTCGTAGGCTAAATAAAATTGTAAGTGTCGGATGAGCTTTATTCCTATTTGACGAAGGGTTTGAAAATATGTTTTACAAAATATCATCGATTTTATTATCGAAACAAAAAAGCAATAAAAATGAACTTTTCGATTAAGTAAAATCCTTCGTGCATAGGGTTAACGAGATTCTGAATCATTTTCAAAGTAAAGCATTCCAACGACATTCATTTAGGCACACACGCGCGCGCACACACACACACACACACACACACACACACACACACACACACCTTCTTAGGATTTTAAAAGGATAGGAAAAACATCGAGATTGCGGTAACCGTATTTCACGGAAGTCGGGGGGTGCCTAACACCTTCTCCTCGCTTAAGCAAGCCCCCGAACTCTATGAATCTCGGTTTGCGGACCAATTGAATCGGAGTCACATATGAGCCATTACGATTACGAAAACAAAATTCGGATGAGTTGGTACATCCATTTCAACAATACCAACTGACGACTCTGGTCAATTGGCTCATAAAAATTCAACATTTCAAAACCCCGTCGACACTAAGCCGACCCTTTTCAAAAGTCACATCTTAATCTAAAGGCTAAAATTGGAAAGGGACTTTTAATTATAAAAAAACGAAACGACCGAAAATCCCGGCGTCGACAATAAGCTTAAGTAAAATTATACAAGCTTAAGTAAAATTATATTATCATTTAGATAATATAGTTTGAGAAGAAAAAAAAATTATCTACCTAACTTAAATTTGTTAATATTATTAAAATATAATTATAATTTTGAGTCTAAGATTATTTTCAGCATTTTTTATATTATCATTAAAATAAAATTATAATATACTAATCAACCATATATTATACTTCTCCTCACAAATTATATATATATATGGACACACACACATATTATATATTGGTTAAAATTTATATATGTTATATACTCTCTCTCTGTATCTCAAATTAAATGCCTAATTTTGACTTTTTATAGTCAAATTGATTATTTTTAAAATTAATAATTAGCATATATAAATATATTTTTAAAATTATAAAAAGTGGAGTTAGTAATAAATTGTATATATTTTCCTTTTGTTATAATCTTCTCACATATATTTGAACAAAAATGGTACAACCATAATTTTAAAAATGGTCAATTTGACTTTAGCAAATAAAAATTGAACATTTAATTTGAGACATAGGGAGTACATATACTATATGTATAACATATAGTATTTACTTCTACTTTAATTCAAAAATTATTTTTCCTACAATACGTATTTATGTAGTATATAATTAAGTTTTATTGTTAAATAAAATATTTTATTATATTATATTGCATTGCTCGAAGGTTACTCACACCAAAGGGATCTCAAAATATTTTGAATTGAAGGTTAAACAAGTTTATGTTTGATGCATAATTATTATTAATAAAAAAAATTATTTCAAAATAAGAAATCTGAACATAGAAAGCTAAAAAAACATTAAAAAAATATAAATACCAAAAAAAATATGTACAAAAAAAATAACTTCAAAAATAAATAATTTATCATTAAAAATAAATAAAATTTGAAAAAATTCCAAAATATTAACATGTAAAAACCAAAATAGCCTTTTAAGTTAAAATATTATTTATTCTATTCAAAATATTATATAAAAAAATTAACCAAAAATAAATATAAAATTTAAAAATCAAGAATAAGATAGCATGCCTTGTATGTGGTATACTACTAGTACTATAATTAAATAGACAATTTGGTTTATCCTCATTTTCTTTATTTGGTTCGACTTCTTACTTTTCCTATTTTAAGTCAACTTTTATTATATATCTATCCAAATCAAAAACTATAATCATTTACATAGTTTTGTAAGGAAATAAAACTTAGTAAATATAGTTTTATAAGGAAACAAATTAAAATAAGATTATCTTATTTAATAACTTGTTATTTTTATTAAAAATATATACAATAATTCAAGTTGAAGTAAAATAATATTACTACCTTGATGATATAATTTTTTAAAAAAAAATATAATTATAATTTTGAGTATAAGTAAGATTTTAGTATTATTTAGCTAATATAATTTTGAAAGAAACTATTTTAAAAAAAAAAAATCACCTTACTAAATATTCAACTTGTTAATACTTGCATCTATGTGTTTGATTTGATGATAACAGTTTTTAATGTATATTTATAAAGACAAGTATATTTTGTAAAGTCTTTATGAGAATTTCTATGTAAATTGACTTAGTTATTTGTTAGGTATGTCCAAAATCGTAGTATATAACCATGTACTCTTGTAATAGCTGAAACTGTATAAGTAGCCTAACATTTCGTTGAATAGAAGTTGAGATCATCGAGTAAAACACCAGATCGTATAGTCATATTGCAGAGCCACTAGAGATCATAAATTTGATATCGTTAAGTAAAGTCACTCAACAATCTGAAAATCAACTTTACAATTCTAAACTAAGGTTGAATTGACCAAATTAGTAGAGTATAGATGTCTAATAAGAAAGTGACAGGTTTATGACACGGGTCATACAACCTTAACTCACACATTTCAAATATGATATTTCAAATGAGTTTGCGATAAGGATGAACAGATAACACAACTTTTACAATAACTATCTTTACAAGGATAAGGACACACGACTGCTACTGTACACAACATAGTACTGTCAAAAACGACAGCGTGTGGTCCAACAAACAAGGTTTTAAAGTCAAATGAATGATCTATTAACAAGTGTCACAGGCTATTTGGAGCATCAGTAATAATCCAATGGGCAAAACTTAAGGAGTGACTATAAAAAGATTTTTAAAATACCTTCGAACTAGAACTAATCCTCAAGAATTTAATGTCTAAAAGCTTAATTTTTCAAAGTGCTCTACCTTACGATCGATCCAAAGACTTTCAATCTATTGCTAATACATTTAAAGAAGAATTTATATAGCACCTCAAAAACAAACCTTACTCTTTGTGATTATGTTAAGATCTTAGTGACATTTGTATTCCATGTGTTTATTACTTGAAGGATTCTAAGTGAATCAAGAGTTGTACTAATTCTATATGAGCTTTGGTTATTTGTAACCCTCATCCTTAGCGGATTATCCATACTTTCGGAGTAGAAGAGAGGAGTATGAGAATTTTGTACTCTGAACCTCTTAAAATTCTTTGTGTTCTTTACCTTTTTGCATTTATATTTTTTATTTATTTCTATTTGTTTTCATACTGCGACTAGTTTCTGCAATTTAATTAATTTCAAAACTTTGAATTTTTTTTCGTAATCTTTAAAAGGGGTTTAGTTTCCCAGAAGCACAGAAAAGATATAGAAGAGGAGTTGAATAGGTCTTTTCAAAACTTGACTTTCTTTGATGTTAAATTATGAATAGTTAAGCAATATTAATTATGCACAGTGTAATAAACATTTAAAGATCCCCTTTAGAAAAGATTTAGCAAATATGATTCTGAGATTTGAAAAGTAATAATAAGTTCACACACAAACACAGTAAGTATATGATAAAAAGTAAGTATAAAAAATGAATAATAGAGACAAGAAAATTTAAGTGGTTCAAAGACGAAATAACTCATACTCTACTATTCTACTCTATGAGTAGAAAATTCATTAATGGTGAGATTACAAAGATCAATTTCAACTGAACTACTAAGGTTCCTTCGAGTCACTTAGTCTCGGTATACAATGACACTTAGTCCAGATCACTTAAATATCTTCAAGTCACTAAGACAACAATATACAAATGATTGTTTGTTGAAAGTTACTGCTAAGTTAGCAATACGATCTTCTTCTTGAGTACTTACCGGCTTGAATAAGTTGTTAAGCTTTTCATAAAGTAGCCTTCAGAATTGATTTGTTTATTTGAAGAATTTTAACCTTTTTGATCAGTGTCACTCTCCCTTTTTTTTTTTTTGGATTATGCTCTTCTTTATATAGATTTTTTGAAATCTTTCCGTTGCAATATAGTCGTTGCTCATTAAATACTTTGATACTGAAGATCTTTGTTGTGGCTCCATTTTGGTGTTAGGAAAAAAAGCTTTCAGCTGTGTTAGCATATCAGAGTTCCTAATAAGGTAACTAGATGACTAAATTTTCAACATCCAACTAGCCAATAGACAAAATCATACTCTGATTTTTATTTTTTTTCACTTTGACTTGCACAAATTTCATCGAGCTCTTCAATTTATGGTACGTACGTCCTTTGTCAATAGGCTAACAACTTTTACTCTATGAAATGAACTGAGGCTTTCTATATGATCTTGACTTTATTATGCGAACTGGGTTTGCATTACGATCATAATGTTGCAATACGATATGAGGCTTGTAATACGATTCAACTTCTACTATGTGAACTTTTTTTGCAATACGATTCAAAGTTGTTGTAATAACTGAGAAAATTATGAACTTACTTATATATATATATATATATATATATATATATATATATATATATATATTCATATTCATGAGAAAATATGATGTGTGAAGTTATGTTATAAGAGCTTATGTGATGAAATCACAAAACTTGAATGTTGGCCTTGAATGAAAAATAAGAAGATTACTAATCACCAAGGGAAATACTTATATGACTAATGACGAAGAAGAGGAGCCCAAGTGTGTTATATTATAAGTTAGCCCAAGTGATTTAATTGTTCGAAAAGTTAAATGAGGTAAACTAGTGGCCCAAAGAATTAAATTATTGAGCCCAACCAAAGTGTAGTTCAAGTCCAAATGGAATTAATTAGAAAGTCCAAATTGGAGCCCAAAGTGTAGTCAAATATTAGTCCAATTGATACATGGTGTATATATGTATATATGTATATATAAGATAAGATTTAAAGCAAAATTGGTTGAAAAAAGGGCTAGGGCCGGATTTTTGGAGGGGGGCCCACTAGGATGGAGTAAAATTTCATTTATTTCATTTTTACGCAAAATCTAAGTGGTTCAACCACTCTTATCAATTCCCTAACCACTCTAGTCCTTCCAAGTTATCATTCCATTCAATAGTAAGTGAGTTTAAGCTCTTAATTCGCCAATGTTAGTTAATTAAGGGACTAATGGTGTATTTCCAGAGTTCTATAAATAAAAATCACCAACACTTATGCAAATGTTGGCTCATTTATTTCATTCACTAAATTTTAGAGAGAGATAGTTCTAGAGAGAAGATAGAGCATTTGTGAGAGTTCTAGAAGAGCAAACACTTTGAGTGTTAGTGTGTGTGAGCTATTATTCTAGTGGTTTATCCAAGGAGGAGGAAGAGTTCTTGTAATATCCCAAATATTTCCAAAGTGATCTAACAAGATCTAAGAAGGGTTATCAATTCAAAACCTAAGATCGATTGCTCAAGCATACCTTGAGCTATCTTAAAAAATATATACGACTTGAAACTACGATCGTATATAACTAAGAGGTTAAACTGTTTAACCTAAACTATGTGTTATGTGATTAGTAAAGCTTGAATTGAGCTTTTAAATGTGCTGTATGAATTATCTATGTGTAGGATTTTTTGTTTTGGTTCAAGTAGTTAACCTTAACACTTATTAAAATTTAAAAGTCAATTTAAGGCAAAAACCTAAATTGGAAAAAGAGTTAAAACCTAAACCCTAACCTTAGGGTCTAAACCCTAGGAAATAATCTAGGCCCTTGAGCAAAATGTGAAGGTCAAATTGACATTCCGTGTCAAAATTCAACCTTCCCACGATTTAAAAACACGTAACAGTCAATAAAAGTTTTTCTCGAAAAACGTGTAAAAGCACTATTCATGAGGTGACGTTTTTCATTCATTTGACTATTTCATTCATCTGTAGGACTTCTTGTATTTCACGATATAGTGTTAATATGAAGTTTAGATGTCAGGTAACCAATAAAATTTTCTAGAGAAAAAGACAAAAAAGACACGATTTACGAGAAAACGTTTGTCGTCTTTTTGAATGTTCTTTTCAACGTTTGGACTTTTTTCATTTCACGACATAGCATTTATACGAGGAATAGATACCAGGGAGCCACTGATATTTTTCCTAAAATAAAACGTAAAACGCTCTTCAAACGAAAATGCTTTCCGTTTTTGATCAAACCGTTGATGGATACAGTGTTTGTATGCAACACCGGTACGTAATAAGCAATAAAAGATTTTCTCAAAAAGTGTGTCGGGAATAAGACGAAATAGGGAAAAGACGAAAATAAATATTATTTTTGACTTTTTGGTCTTCTAACCATTTTCTGAGAAATGGTCGTAAAAAATTCTATTCACCGAAAAGTGTGCCAAGTCTTTTGGACATTTCACTTTACTGAAAAGTGTTCATTCGGAACAAAACTCAGTAATATCAAATTTTTAAATCAATAGAAGTTAACCATTTAGTTGGAATCAGACTGTTATATAATTAAACTGCTAATTCGTCTATGTTATTTTCTTCAAATGCAACACGAGATAAGTTAACATTAAATTTGAATAATCAAATTTATCATATTAATACCTAATTATATTATTCAGTCATAATTAGTGTCTAGAATGAAAGAAATTTATCAATCGCGTCGCCCGGTAGGTGTATTTGAGAAAAATACACGGAAGATTATCCGAGATTAATTCAAGAAAAACTTTGAGGGTCAGACGAGACATTATATTAATACTGTATGATGTATTTTATGAATAAAATATGTATAACTAATTAAAACTTAAATTACTAATGCAAAATATTTTAAATTAATCGCACGCGATTTATCCGATATACAGAAGTCGGAAGAAATAGCTCACCAAACTTGCTTTGGAAGCTAAAAGAAGTGTATTGGAGAAGTTTTATTAAGCTTGTTCAAGAAGCTTGGTCTTAATGACCTAAATACCGTAACTTTGAAAGTCCTATAAATAGAAGGCTTAAGTTCATTAGTTCTTTACCATTTTGAAAGCTAAAGAGCAAATATAGAGAGAGTTCTTGTGAGACAAGAATCGATTGCAAAGAAATAGTTAAAGCTTGTAATAATAAAAGGTACGATTCTTAATCTTTATTATGCTTAAAGTTTTATTTTATCGATGAGGCTCAAGAACATAAGTCGTAGCCATGTACGATTTTTCGTTCTCCGTGTTCCTTATGACTTGAGTAAGTCGTTGTTATGTCAAATTTCATTTCATAGTTTAAAGTTCAAGAACATACGTCGTATCCATGTACGGTTTATCCGTTCTCCGTGTTCTTCGTATGTTCTGGAGTATGATTATAAATTGTTATAATTAAGTAAACAAGTCATTATAATGACCAAATTTTGTCAATTATAAAGTGTTATAATCACATATGTAAGCAGTTATAATGCTCAAATTATTTCAAGTATGAAATACATAAGCTCAAGAACATAAGTCGTTACCATGTACGATTTTTCGTTCTTCGTGTTCTTCGTGTGTTCTTGAGCAAAAGTCATAATTTCTACATAAGTAGGTTTATGATTTGGTAATTTAGTGTTATGGGATGATGAAACATGATGGCCTTGCTAAATAATGCTTGTGGCATCAAGTTTTAGTAGTCGAAACGAAAAACGATGAAACTTTGTTCTTCGTGTTCTTCAATTCGTTCTTCGTGTTCTTGAGAAAAAGTCATGAAATCTTATATAAGTAGGTTTATGATTTTGTTATTTTTATGTTATGAAGTGATACGGAGTGTTAGAACATGTTATCTTAGCAAATTAATGCTTGAGGTATCATATTTTACCAATCGGGTCAAAGAAAGTTAAGTCTAATATACTCGCAGAATATTTTTTCAAATTTCCGAAACTTTAAATTCTGAATTTGCCTTAGCAACCTAAATGAAAGTTGTAGATACGGAAGTTACGAACGCGTGAAATTTTGAACGACTCAAAAATGTTTTAAAACGAAGAAGTTGTGGTCGTTTGATCGAGCCGGGGTCTAGCAGCCATACATGCTGCCTATTTTTTTAAAAGTGACTTAAAAGTGAGTTTTTGAGTTGGACAATTTTCCAATTAATTCCACCAATGAAAATAGTCTAGTTAAGTTATTCTAAGACTTATTCAAAAGGAAAATTTCATAAACTAACATTCGGGGTCGCGTAACCCTTTTTGTAGGCGTTTAACGATGTCTCGGGAAAACCCTAACATGGTTTTAAGGCAAGTCTTCTAACTCTTGCTATGTGCTACTTGTTTAGTATTGTTAAAATGATAAATGAGATGTATAATGTCATGTTATTATGCAATAGATGATATGTGAAGTCTTTAACTGATGTTTACAAGCCTTCTAACTGTTATGCGTTATGTTTACGATGTATGAACATGATTTATACACTTTGTGTGTCAATGTGATATAAATTATTGGAACGTGAGTTATATGTGATATTAAATGGAGAATTATGTTCAGTCAATGCATGTTAAAGTTTATATGAAAGCATAAACTGCGTATGTATTGTATGTTAGACTTGCTGACCCATCGTGCTCACTCTTGCGATTAAAACCTTATTTGCAGATTAAAGATGAACGTTAAGAAGATCATGAACGTAAAGAAGAAGCATAGATTAGGTTTTCATGTGTATTACTTGTATTTGTATAAGTCATAACGACTGTTGTAATACGAACAAACAAACATGTAACCGAATATTGAATGAATGATATAAATTATTATCATCAGAATGTTGTTATGTCTTTATTTTGATATAACCTAGAATTGTTAAGACTTAACATAGTATTGATAATGATCTAATTATCTGGATGAGGATCGGTAAATAACTTGTGAGTGTTGTACATCCGAGACAGGACTAAGCGATGTTGACTGGTCAAATCTATCGTTAAGGTTCCTCAGACCCAGGTATAACTCGTTATTACTATTCTGAATACCATGTAAGTAGGATTATTGATATGAAGAGATATCACTATAAATAAATATGTTTCGAATGAGGGTTTTAACTAGTTGGGTAATGTTCTGTAAGGAAAGAGAATTTTGCACTGGAAAAAGATACAACCATTTGTCACGGATAAAGATGCAAACATTTATCACGAGTGAAGATACAAACATTCACCGCGGGATTCTCTGTTCCCAAGAGTCGTCCTAATGATTTAATGCCGTGGATGTTGGAACATGTAAAGTTATAGAATATTTAAATCTTAAGGTTAAAATTAGACCGTTATATATGGTTTTATCCATTTATACGGATGAAATACAAGTTGATACTTGTATACTTATGAGACTGAGATCAAGTTAAGATCCAGGGACAAAGTTAAGAGAAATTTTTAATGTATAGTCTAAAATAAGACTAATTCAACCAATATGATTATGGGATCATTGGTTAAGTTGATAGATGTACGAAATTAACGCACAAGGTTCGCCGCATCGAAAGCGCGGGGATTTTGGGGGCGTTACAGTTGGTATCAGAGCAGTGGATTATAGTTTCGAGGTAACAAGTACGTTGGAGTATAATCTGATGGACTAAGAAGAAATGGACTTGTGAAGAGTCCGTGAATAATTAAAAGATATGTATAAATCTTAATACATAAAAATTATTATGTGAAAGAAATATAATGAATAAAGATAAACTCTTTACGGTATTATCTGAAGATAAATGAGCTCATAATGAGTTCTCAAAGCAAGCAATAAGATAAAATAATCTTATTAGTTTTTGTGTGAAACCGTTTCATAAAAAAATGAAATGGTGTGTATGGTATGTTGTGTAATTATACCTAAGAAAAGAGATGAGTAAACTCATAAGGAATGTAAATGATGAAGGAATGAATTAAGAAAAGAAAGTGACTAAGATAGTTATAGAACGATTAGGGATTTCAATTGAAAACTCATATTAGTAAAACTGAGTAGAACGACTCTCTTGTATGGGAAAGAGTTTAATATGCTTCAGAGAACCAATCTAACTACATTGTTGGTATGAATGATTCATGGTCAGTGTTCTCAAAGCGGGTTACACACTGAATGAAATCATTTGAGGATAGTGTTGATGAGACGGGGAACTGATTCATTAGTTATTGGGTGGAGGAATAACTCAATTTGTTATATTGATAAGTAAATTAAAATCTTGTGTCAAACTCTTCTTTGTGTATATTTTGAGAAAGTGATTCTTTTCTCATATATATATTGACTAGTTAGTAGTTGTTACGTCATAACTATAGTTTTAAAAATATTTGTATGTTAGTTACTGAGCGAACGAACCCTTATTATGGACTTGGGCTATGATATGTTAGTCGAACCGACTTGTGAGATGCGGCTACGATTTGTCTATTCAGTGCGATATTGATCAGTACCAATGTGCGCTGAGACATTTCAATCCCGTGTTGATGAGAAGGGGAACTAATATATTTATTTGTACTTGGTTTAATACAATCAATCAGTTTACTATATTACTATATATTTGCAAAACTTGTGTTATGGTAAGAGAATAATGGAAAAGATAGAGGATTGAGGGTATTTCAAAAATCTTCTAGCTATGCTAGATCTTTATGGTTATATTCGCACTTGTGTGCCTTTGAAAAGAGTGGTTCACTAGTTGAACTGGAAAATTTTGTTAGTTCTTCACTAGATATGTTATTCATATGTCTATGCTAATTGTTTTGGCTAGACGAATTTAATGTGAAGAATAAAAATGATTTATTCATCAACACCCCATTTAGCCTGGCGTGAAGATGATACATGATGAGTCATCAACGCACTTTGCAAGGTGCGGTATACAGTCATAACATTGCTTTTCAAAAGTTTGAATGGTTTAAATATGAGTCAATGCCAATTGTTTCGGCTAGACACCTTTGGTTATGAAAAAAGAACGGACGTAGGAATTCGATAGACGCAATAAACCGCGTCTTTAAAGATAATATGGTACGACAGGCTGATCACCTAAAGTACAACGTATGTGTGTTCTCGATCTTAATTGATTGTTACACAATGTATGATGTTCTCAATCTTAATTGATTGCTACACAAAGTATGAAGTGTTCTCAATCTTAATTGATTGCTACACAAGATATGGTTTTTCAGTCCGGATGATGATTTAAAAAAATTATGGGTTATATAGTATTCATAGTTTTTGAATAAGGTAAAGGTCTTCATTCACCGATGTATAAGTGAGAAGAATCCAAGATAAAGGAAGAATGAGACTGAATGTCGAGTATGAAAAGAGGTTTAAAACCTAGAGTTATGAAAGGAAATGTGTAAAGATAAGTGAACATTGTTCAGACCTAATCAAAGTATTGGATGTTTAATGTGAGTAAAAGATGAATTTAGAAAATTCATATTGAAGAGTAAATTGGAGATGATTATATTATAATTTCGAGGACGAAATTCTTATAAGAATGAGAGAATGTAATATCCTGAATATTTATAGCACTTATAAATATGATATTAAATGACTAAAGTAATTGTAAAGTTAATTTCGAGGACGAAATTCCTGTAAGTTGGGTTGAATGTAATATCCCAAATATTTCCAAAGTGATCTAACAAGATCTAAGAAGGGTTGTCAATTCAAAACCTAAGATCGATTGCTCAAGCATACCTTGAGCTATCTTAAAAAATATATACGACTCGAAACTACGATCGTATATAACTAAGAGGTTAAACTGTTTAACCTAAACTATGTGTTATGTGATTAGTAAAGCTTGAATTGAGCTTTTAAATGTGCTGTATGAATTATCTATGTGTAGGATTTTTTGTTTTGGTTCAAGTAGTTAACCTTAACACTTATTAAAATTTAGAAGTCAATTTAAGGCAAAAACCTAAATTGGAAAAAGAGTTAAAACCTAAACCCTAACCCTAGGGTCTAAACCCTAGCAAATAATCTAGGCCCTTGAGCAAAATGTGAAGGTCAAATTGACATTCCGTTTCAAAATTCAACCTTCCCACGATTTAAAAACACGTAACAGTCAATAAAAGTTTTTCTCGAAAAACGTGTAAAAGCACTATTCACGTGGTGACGTTTTTCATTCATTTGACTGTTTCATTCATCTGTAGGACTTCTTGTATTTCACGATATAGTGTTAATATGAGGTTTAGATGTCAGGGAACCAATAAAATTTTCTGGAGAAAAAGACGAAAAAGACACGATTTACGAGAAAACGTTTGTCGTCTTTTTGAACGTTCTTTTCAACGTTTGGACTTTTTCCATTTCACGATATAGCATTTATACGGGAATAGATACCAGGGAGTCACTGATATTTTTCCTAAAATAAAACGTAAAACGCTCTTCAAACGAAAACGCTTTTCGTTTTTGATCAAACCGTTGATGAATACAGTGTTTGTATGCAACACCGGTACGTAATAAGCAATAAAAGATTTTCTCGAAAAGTGTGTCGGGAATAAGACGAAATAGGAAAAAGACGAAAATAAATATTATTTTTGACTTTTTGGTCTTCTAACCATTTTCTGAGAAATTGTCGTCAAAAATACTATTCACCGAAAAGCGTGTCAAGTCTTTTGGACTTTTCACTTTGCAGAAAAGTGTTCATTCGGAACAAAACTCAGTAATATCAAATTTTTAAATCAGTAGAAGTTAACCATTTTGTTGGAATCAGACTGTTATATAATTAAACTGCTTATTCGTCCGTGTTATTTTCTTCAAATGCAACACGAGATAAGTTAACATTAAATTTGAATAATCAAATTTATCAGATTAATACCTAATTATATTATTCAGTCATAATTAGTGTCTAGAATGAAAGAAATTTATCAATCGCGTCGCCCGGTAGGTGTATTTGAGAAAAATACACGGAAGATTATCCGAGATTAATTCAAGAAAAACTTTGAGGGTCAGACGAGACATCATATTAATACTGTATGATGTATTTTATGAATAAAATATGTATAACTAATTAAAACTTAAATTACTAATGCAAAATATTTTAAATTAATCGCACGCGATTTATCCGATATACAGAAGTCGGAAGAAAGAGCTCACCAAACTTGCTTTGAAAGCTAAAAGAAGTGTATTGGAGAAGTGTTATTAAGCTTGTTCAAGAAGCTTAGTCTTAATGGAGCTATGGTGAGCTCGAATGTATAAGGATTGAGATTTAATGGTGAATATGTGTATTTATGTGTCCATGTATGCTCAATGTATTTTTCATGGTCAAAATATATTTTTTATTGTCAATATGTAGTTTACATAGTCAAAATATAGTCTATGTTTTCAAAACCTATTTTTATAAGCTCTATGATGGTAGATCGGGTCTATGTATGAAGATCTATGATCAAAAATACATGATGTGTATATTAATACGCTTGATATGTGGAAAAAATGAAAGGAGTTGCATATGAACTTATTTTCAAGAAAAATCCTAGTTAAATGTCTACGTTGAGGAGTTATGATTTGAGTTGTGTAAGTTATTTTATGATCTATAAGTTTTTAATGATAGATCTATAGGCTACAAAGATAACTTAACTTGCATATTTGAAAAAGATGTTAAAATGAGGAAGTTATAAAATTTGTAGCAAAACATGTCGTTTTTGAAACCTTAATTGATCAATCCAAACTTTTGTGTCAAAAACGATTTCAAAAATGCGATCAATCCATGTAATATTGAAGAACATTAAGTTACGAAAATAATAAATTAAATTTGGAGTCATTTAGATGTGTATAACATATTTTATTAAATATTAAATCAAAAGTGTCAAAGTTGAAAAAATTTGAAAATGGAATAATTATATTTTGCTTGACTACGCCTAAGCGCCAGTGTTTAATACAAAACACTGCGTCAAGGCACAGTGCCATTTTCCAGAAAAGTAAATTTTTTTGGACAAGGTCGGGTTAGGCCGAGTTTTATCAGTTTCGGTTGGGTCTGTTCATGTCTGTTGGGTCCAAAAAGTTTTAAAATTAATATGGGACCCAATATAACTAATTAAATTATTATTAAATATTTAATAAATAATTAAATAAATAAATAATATTAACAAATGAATAAAATATTACTAAATAATTAATAATATAAAAAATGAATAAAATATTATTAAATAATTAATAATATTAGAAAATGAGTAAAATATTATTAAACGAATAATAATTTTAATAAATTATTTAAAATATTATTAAATAATTAATAATATTAGTAAGCGAATAAAATATTATTAAATGATTAATAATATTAATAAGTAGATAAAATATTATTAAATGGTTAATATTATTAATAAATAAATAATAATATTAGTAAATGATTAATAATATTAATAAGTGGATAAAATATTATTAAATAATTAATAATATTAATAAATGATTAAAATATTATTAAATAATAAATAATATTAGTAAGTGAATAAAATACTATTAAATGATTAATAATATTAATAAATAAATAAAATATTATTAAATGGTTAATAATATTAGTAAGTAAATAAAATATTATTAAATAATTAATAATATCAATAAATAATTAAAATATTATTAAATGACTAATAATATTAGTAAGTACATAAAATATTATTAAATAATTAATAATATTAATAAAGGATTAAAATATTATTAAATAGTTACTAATATTAGTAAGTGAATAAAATATTATTACATGATTAATAATATTAATAAATGATTAAAATATTATTAAATAATTAATAATATTAGTAAGTGAATAAAATATTATTGAATAATTAATAATATTAACAAATGATTAAAATATTATTAAAGGATTAATAATATTATTAAGAGGGTAAAATATTATTAAATTGTCAATAATATTTATAAAGGATTAAGATATTACTTAATGAATAATATTATTAGAAAAAAGAGTAAGACATTATTAAATGATTAATAATGTTAATAAGAGAATAAAATATTAGTAAGTAAATAAAATATTATTAAATGGTTAATAATATTAATAAGAGAATAAAATATTATTAAATAATTAATAATATTAATAAAGGATTAAAATATTATTAATTAATTAATAATATTAGTAAGTGAATAAAATATTATTAAATGATTAATAATATTAATAAATGATTAAAATATTATTAAATAATTAATAATATTAGTAAGTGTATAAAATATTATTGAATAATTAATAATATTAACAAATGATTAAAATATTATTAAAGGATTAATAATATTATTAAGATGGTAAAATATTATTAAATTGTCAATAATATTTATAAAAGATTAAGATATTATTTAATGAATAATATTATTTGAAAAAGAGTAAGACATTATTAAATAATTAATAATGTTAATAAGTATTTGAAATAATTAAGAGATTAAGAGGATTATTAAATAATTAATAATATTGATGATTGAATAAAATATTATTAAAATAATTAATAATATTTGTAAATGGTTAAAATTTTACTAAATCGATAATAATATTTGTTTGTGGTTAATATATTATCAAATGTGATAATATTATGAAGTGATTGATACATTCTTAAATGATAATTGTGTGATTAAAATATTATCAATGGTTGATAATATTATTAAGTGATTAAAGGTTATGATTAAGTGTTAGATGATTTAAGTGATGTGTAATAATGTTATGTGATATACTGATTGGTAGATCAACGTGTTAAATGTTAGGTCATCCAAAGGAAGTTAATTTAAGTTGAGTAGCAGTAGTCAGCTAAACAAGCAAGTTCTTCTGAACCTTAACTCAATTATTATTGTGCAAGTTCTACTAAAACTTAAACTTGTTTCATTATGCAAGTTATTTTTAAAACCTAGGACTGATTATTGTTCCAGCTAGATTAATTATTGATAATTATTCTATATGACAATTATTATTTATATTCGCACTTAGGTGCATTTAAATGACTTGTTCTTAATGTGAACTATTTAAAGAAGTAAGTTTATGCCAATTGTTTCGGCTAGACATTGTATGTATCGATTCATTAATTTGAATACTTTTGAAAAGTTATCCAAACCAGTAGTTGGTGCGGACTCGTATAGTAAAACTAAGTAGAACAACCCTTATAATGAGGTATTCTCTACTTGAAACGAAAATATTTATGCTCACTATAACTGAATGTTATGCATATACATCAGATATAAGATGTCTAATCCCCTCAAGTGTCAAGTTTGAGTGTTTACAGTTTTATAATCGTTAAATACTCCCGAGACAGTCAGATATGCCCTGGCAAGCCCTCCTTCTGAGATATTCAATTCAGAGCTAAAAAGTTCTCACGTATGTTCTTGGTTCTTTTCACCAACTCAACAGTAAATATTCTACAAATTCTTTTATTGAATATAGTACGTATGTTGCATGCCTTCACAATTATTGTATATTATTGAAGTTCCAAAAGAGTAATTCTTTTTCATTCAAGATATATCTTCATTGCTTATTTAAACTTGTTGAGCAAAGTAGTTGTTCACCCTTGATATATCATGAACCAATTTTCAGTGAAGTCCGAACGTTCTAAGAAGGATAAAGGCAAAGGAAAAGTAACTGAGTAGATTGTGTAGAAGCAAATTTATTGTTATTATATGTCATATGTAACTCTTTTGTGTATTGAGATGGTGTATGTATTTAAGGTTAGTGGAACCTGAGATAATGGTACATTTTGTAATGAATTTATTTATATTTTTCTTGAGTTATTGGAGGTTAAGTTGATGAATGTTGTATAAGTATTGAATCGTGAGCACTAAACCCGAAGTTCAAGGGACTCGGATTTGGGGGCGTCACAGTTTCAATATGGTCTAACTTTTAATACGATCTGATTTATGTAATGCAGTCTTCCAGATGCTATACGAATTTGCCTTGTACTAAGGTCTGACTTTGTAATGCGATCTCCAAAATTCTTATTCTATACGATAATTTTTCTCATAAGATTAACTTAACAAGTTTGATCTTTTCTAAACTAATTCCTTGTAAATTTATGAATTCAGTAAGGACTTTACAAAAGTTATCTTTACAAATATACATTAACCATTGATCATTTTAATCTATCATTATGTCATCATTAAATTTAATCATGCAGACACTAACAATCTCCCCTTATTTGATGATGACAAAACCAACAATTTCATGTCAAATTATCAATTTGCTAATGCAATACAAAATTTTAAATGTGACTTAGAATACAGTGGAAAACTATATTGGTAGATCAAAGCATGAATTTATTGATATTGGAAAATCAGTACAAGTTAAAAAAATTTAAGTTACTTATCTTCTACTCCTCTTTCTGCTCGGAGGATTTCTTCTCTTTTCTTCTATTCTGTGATTGTATGCTTCTCTTCCTTTAGTTTCTCTTCTTCTCATTATAGTAATTTCTTCAATGGTGTCCCTTGGACTAAGATCAGGCATATTAAATTGTTGTTCTCTTGGTATGTAGACTCCTTGGGACATTCTGTTGACAAATATTGGATCATCATTTAGAGTTCTTACACTAGAGATGGTCATATCTTACCATGACATCTTACCATGAATCTCTTAGAGAAGAAAAGTTCCCTCTTGAAGATTGTCCTTCAAGTGGTAAAGCTTGAGCTTTATGAGGCGATGAATGCCTAATTCCTTTGTGCTCCCCCTGAATTGATGATTGTCATTGTTGAGCACCGCCACTATTTCTTCTGCTTCTTCTTTTCTCCCCCTTTTTGTCATCAGTCAAAAGGGATATGTCTTTTGAAAGCTGAACACTAGTGACAAGTTCTTGCAAATGTTAGCGAGAAGAGTCAATATCGGTTCTGACCTCTTGACATCGTTAGTGCTAACAACTTTATCCGTTTGTGTTTCCAATGCTAATTTGAAGTCCAAATGAGATGAATGTAGCTGAAGAATTTTATCATGGAAGAGTTTGATGGAGTTATCATTGGCTTTCTAGTACTCTAACACAATAAGTTTTTATTCAAAAAGTCTGGTCAAGAAAAGTTGATCTCGATTGTTGAGACTTTCGCTCATATCTTAAAACATTTTGCGCATCTGTTTTGCAAATTCTCTACCCATGTCTTCTGGAACTCATTCTACAGTAGTAATAATCTTGTCTAGACACGATTTGAGTTCCTTGGTGTTATCTTCAAGATCTTTAGCAAAGTTTGCAGGTATAAGTCCCATAATGTCTGCAATCTGATTTTTGGATGGAATTACAAAGACTCGATCAAGAATTTGATTCAGGAGAGGTTCTTGCATTGAAGTGTGAGGTTGAGATACATCAACCAAGGCACGAGTGACATCAAAGTATTCATTTGTTGATGAGGAGGATATGTCAGATAGGGGGGGTGGATTTGATAATTTGTTGGTTATCTGCTTGAGAAGAGATTGGTGAATTTTCAAGCGTTGCTTTCAACTTGAAAACATTCACAAGAGAAGGAGAATTTTTAATCTCTTGAGGCGATGAAATTTCTAGAGTGACTTGATTTGAAGGATTTGAAATTTCAACATTCATTAATTCATGAATTAGAGTAGTTTGCGTATTTATCGTATTATCTGGACTTAATACAATCGGAGTGTTATCAGGGAGCAAGGTACTAAATATCTCAATCGTATTGAAATGAGACTCAATAGATACATGTGAGTCATATGATGATTGTTCTTCTATCATAGAGGATGTCTCTATAATCTCATCATAACAAGATAAATTGGTAAACTCATAGTAAAAGAACGATTTAGGAATGAGAGTTACTGTGACACCCCAAGATTTTACAGAATTTCCAAACGAAGATTACAATTAATTAAGTATAGGTTATATGATAAAACCTAGTTATGAATGACAGAATGTATTAGAGGATTGAATTATTGTGTGATCAATGTGTTGTGGGGACCTATGAGGTTGAATTGATAAAGTGTGACTCTTGGAGTAAATAAGGGTCTATAGAATGTATATAGATCAGTTAGAGATTTGAAGTGTCTGAGAGACTTGAGTTATGAAGAAATTTTAAATGAAAATGAATTTTGATGAGTAAATGGTTAATATAACGGAATTATAGTAAATGATTTATGGTAATACCCACAATAGGGTTGTTTGAAAAGAATTAGTACAAGGTATAGTGATGTGTTAACAAGTAATGTATGAATATGTGTATATAGAGGTATTTGAGTAGATAGAGCAAGAAAAGCTAAAGGCTAGAGAAAATGAGAAATATGTATATTGATGTTTTAAATTATGGATATTGATAGCAAGTTTAAGGAATAGGCCTAGAGAGGCGAGAGTATAAGAATGATAAGTTAAGGTAAGTATGCATGTATGTGCGGTGAAGAAGGAACCGTGTGATTAAATCGGTTACTAAAGATTTATCGAATATTAAATATATGATATGTGAATATATGAAATTTGTTTAGAAATTGATAATTTTGATGGAAATAAGTTATGTAGTTATACGATGTGCAAAAATGGAATGTAATACTCTGAGAATGAGTGGAAAGCATGTTGGATGAAAGAATGGTTTAAATTGATATTTTAGTTATATGTAAACAAGAAAAAGGGACGTACAGTAGTAATAAATGTATTATGAGTTTTAAAGGATAGAGGACGATGGATTTTGGTAATCTGGTCGAGGTTCGCTTCTCGAGGAAGCGATTTATGGGAAAAGTGAGTAATCTGACTCAGTGAGATGTTGGGAATCGAAATTTGTAAAATATGGAACCAACAAGGTTCGTAGTAATCGAGAATTGTATATATGGTTAAAAAGAAGATTAGGTAATCGATTCACGATTAAATGGCTATTTGAGTTGTAAAATTAGTCTACGTGAACGTAGTATGACGGAAAGCGAGTGACCTAGTCGGTCGATTGGAGGAAGAACCAATCTAAATGAGCATAAAATGAATTGATGGAAGGAAAGTATGAAAGTGGTGCAAAAGGAGGAAAATGGCTAGAAAATGGAAAATCTAGCAATCATGACAAATTACCAAAATGCCCTCAACAAATTGGATAATGACCATTGTGTCCTAAAGGGTAAAATGACCAAAATACCCTTGACAAATTGGCTAATGACTTATGTGTCCCAAGTGGCGAAATGACAAGAACGTCCCTCATTTATCATGGGAAATGACCAAAATGCCCTTGGTTAATGTTAGCTTTAGTTAAGTCAACTTAAACCATCTTGGGTTAAGCTTTATTTAAGCTAGCAAGATAATTGTTATCTTCATTTTGCTGGAAAAACTTGAGCCATACGAGAGAGAGAGAGAGAGATAGCTTAAGAGAGAAAAGAAGAAGGAAACCATGGAAGCTTTGTGTAAAAGCTTGAAACCATGAAGCTAAGGTGCTTATATGATCAAGAAGCATGAAGAAAAGAGGAAGATCATGACATGAGGAAACTATCCATGTCAAGAAGTTGGTCATCAAGCTAGGTATAAGCATGTTCTTGTGTTAAACTTTGAAGTTTATGGGTTTAAATGTAAGAATAAGGATGGCCATGCATGTATCTTTAAAATACATGGCTTGATTATGTGAATTGTGTGAGTTACATGCTATATGGTTGAGTAATCATGGAACCCTAAGCTTAAGTTTGTTAGAACCAAAGGTGGTGCACTATTTGTGTATATTCTTAAAGCTAGAAACCATGATTTAGGGAGAATCATGTGTATATGTTCATGGTTTTGTTGAAACCCTAAATAAGGGTGTTGATTATGTGAGATGTATGCATATTTGTATGCTAGATAAGTTTAGAGATGCTTTAAAGATTAAGAAGCATGTTTTGTTAAGAAAAGTTTAAATATTAGGCTATATTTGGTGTGTAAACCAATTCGTAATCTGTAAAGTATTTTGGAAGGTGTGTGTAGAAGTCACACATGCACACCAAGTTGTTAATTGTGTATGTAATAGCTTATATGGTGTGTTGAGTTTAAGAGGTCAAGTTGAGTTACGTTTTAGAAATTAAAAATTTAGCAAAAATGCCGTTAAAATGTGATTTTTGGCAATTTTGAGAATTTAAAGGTGAAATGAAGCAAAATGGCTTAGTTTTAAATTATTACACGGGTCTAGGTTGATTTGGTAAACAACGAATTGAAATTTGGACGAAAAGGCGATTCGAACGATCGAAATTGATCACTTCGATTCGAAATGGATTTTTACGGACAAATATCGCCTCGTGCGAAGTTTTATCGTTTTGAAAGTTTAGACATGTCATATATAGGTTATATGAACTATGTCAAGTGTCGGAATGAAGTTTTAAAGCAAATGGCCAAAAATCACAAAGTTAAAAAAGTTGGATTTCTAAGTTCTGAAAATTTTCAAAGTATGGAAACAAGTTAAACAGCCCTCCTATGGGCTAGTGTATCTTAGTTTTAATGAATCCAAATGAGGCAAAAAAAATTTTTATAAAATACTAGGTAGTAAGGTCTAGATGTATGCCAAATTTGGTGTGAATTGGAATTGTGGTTAAGGAATTAAAAATCAGTAAAGCAGATAAGAAAATCAGAAATCCTGCACCAGCAGGACTGCGCTGGGGCACAGTATATAACACTAGACACTGCGTCGGGGCGCAGTGTCACTGTTCATAGCTGAGAGGATTTCGCGGCCAACGAGATTGGGAAGAAGAAACTTGGCGCCGGGGTGCGATGTACTGTAGCAGAAAAGTAATTTTAATGTCCGAAAAGCTATGTTTTGATACAAGAATGATAGAGATAGGTTATGTAAACCCTAAATGAATAAGAATGAGCTATATTAAGGATGTCAAGATAAAAATGATATAAGAAATGGCATATAATAGCATGCGTAAAGCTGAGTCAAAGTAAGTTTTAAGTGACAAAAAGGGTGGAAGAAAAGAAAGATGTATTATTAACCTACATAAGGTATAATACATCAGATGCGATATGAATAGGGATTAATGGTCTAATATTTATGAATTAGATTGACAAGTTATATATATGTTGTATGATTCTATAATGACACAAAAGTTCAATGTGAACTGACAGAGTTCGAGTTGAGCAAGCTGACAAGACGGATAAAAAGTGTGAACGAGGAAAGTAAAGGTTAAGTGTAAAAATTGCAGACCAGGCAAGTTCTTCAGACTCAAAAGTACCAATTGAACTACGTGATCTATGTGATAATTGAAATGGGCACTCCGTGCCACAACGTGCTATAACTGTTAAATGCAATACATGATATTTGAGCATAACATGGGAAAGTAAGTGAGGCATGACGCATATTATAAACTGTAAGCATGAAATGTGTTATCTGATTTACTTGTTGAGCTTTATGCTCATTCTTGCTATGAACTAACATTTCAGGTAATGTACTAGAAGGCCGGAGGTTCCGGTGTAGCTAAGGTAAAGGAATGTAAATGCCTAGACAAGCATAAAGGAAATGAGTGTATGGGTTATAAATCCATATATTTAAATGTGAATGTATGTATTATTGTAATCATGGAAGGTAATGAGACATGAGTATTGTACTCGCAAGTATGTTGTAAATGTATATAAATATATGAATGCATATAGATATGATGGTTGATTATATATATGAACAGGAACAGGTACATACAAACAGGGCCATATATGAATACTTCATGGCGAAATTTTAAATTTACAGGTTTTGTGATATAATAATATATATATATATATATATATATATATATATATATATATATATATATATATGTTTATGAATCTGTAATAGACTAGGTCACAGTGTAATAAGGTTGACCTAAGTTCAAATGAATAGTAAAGTGAACGATGGGATCCTGAGGTAGGTTTAACAAATGTAAGTTAAATAAGTTTTAAAAAAAAATATGGACCGAATTGAAGGTCAAATAAAGGTAATAAATGATCAAAGGCTTAAGTTTAACGCACAAGATCCCTGTTAATATGGTTTTAAAGTTAATAATTCTGATATCCAGAGATAATCGGATAATTAAATAAGGTCGGGATTTCATGTACGTTACAGTTACCTTATCATAGTATTGACCAGTGGATTGAAAAGATTCATTACATAAAATCTTAGTAGCATAAGAAAGTACCTGTGGGAAGTTTTAAGATATTAACTTCCGATTTGGAAACATTGAGTAGCTCCATTTCACAAAATTATGATCACCCAGGGTTAGTGCTTTCAATAGAGGCATTAGAGGGAGAAAATACAAAAGCTACTCATTTGTTGGATCAAACAGAGTGTTTATTCTGTCTAGAGTTAAATTTATAAAGCCTTCCAACAACTCATTTGTGCTCATTCCCACAAGACGCATTCGTCCAGCTCTAGATCCAATGAATCTATCAGGCAATCTTGTATTTGGATCTTCAATTTCTTTAAGCATAATTTTGGTTACCAGCCCTGTTGATGTTGTTTTTACTTGAGGAGGTTCTTTAGGAATAGACATAGGCTCCCTCTCAGAGTCTATATTTTCGGGTTTCATGACCACTGGTTCATTATTTTTGTTAAGATCGTCAATAACCTTGAAGATGGCTTTGGTAACCTTCAAACAGTCATCAGAGATAGCTTGATCCTCTCTTTTCTTACTTCTAAATTCTGACCTTCTCAACCATTTTCTTTAATCTCATTCTTAGCTTCTTTGGCGTAGGATCTATATTATTCACAACCATCAGTTCATTTTCTTAAGACTCGGGCTCAAAAGCCTTCTCAGCCATCACTTGTTCAACAACATCTTGCTCCTCTTCAATCTAAAGATCTTGTACAATTGAATCTTCCACTACGATCGTTTCTCCAACTTGTTCTTTAAGAGCAGAGGTTCTTCTTCATTTCTTTGCATTTTTTCCTTTCTTCTTTATTAAAATCAATGATATTGGAGCAATGTCCTCCTGAGAGTCTTTTGACTCCAATAAAACAATCTTTTGCAATTCTTTTTCTCTCTTCTTTTCAACCTTCTTCTTTCTTGTCAAAGGTCCTTGCTAGGAGACTTAAGGTTTAGAATCTTAAGGAATGGTGGATTCTTAAGACGTTTCTTTCTTAAATCAAATCTATTTTCATTTTTCCTTTTTCCTTGCTTGGCTTTTAAACTTCACTGATTGTTCTTTCACTTCCTTTAAATATTCTGGATCGATGAATTTCAATTGGATTCTTCTTCCAATTTTTGAACAACTTAAGAGTAATCTTCTTATTCACATTCAATGATTCTTCTTCGTCGTCTTTTATGAGCTTCTTCATCCTTTTCTTTAGAATATAGCTCATAATACGTCCATAAAACATTTTGTGGGCTAGTTTGTTTGTTACTTTTCTCTTAATAGTGTCCTTTACCCATTTTGTTATCCAACTCAGCAAAATAGAGCCAAAATTTATCTCCACGTTGCTGACTATGGCAGTCATGATCTTTAGTTGAAGTTCACTGACAGAATCATGTGCAAAATCCTTTCACATAATGCATTTCCTAACTATGTCAGCCAAAAGATCATATTCAGAAGAAAACTCCTTTTTTTTCATTTCCTTCAATTGAGGATTTTTCTAGTAATTCATCTTTATCTATCCTTCAGCATCAATGTCATTAAATGAGGAGATTCCATTACTTACAAAACTCATATGATTTTTTAGCTCCTCTATCATGATCTTTAGAGTGCGACCCTTCACCTTCGTTATAAGAGTATCATCACCGATAACATTTACATAGAACTCCTCAACGAATTTAGTGTAGCTTTTGGTGTTGGCTTCTAAAATCTCTTTGAATTTGGCTTTCTGAATTAGTGACAGAACATCCCTATATTTCTTCTCTGATGTGCCGAACTTCTCGAAGCACAGTTGATTTCCAACGATAACTTGATAATTGGCCATTCCTATTTGAAATTGAGTCTAAAAATATCAATAAAATGCTTAAGCTTTCTAGATTTGAACAACAATTAGAAATATAGGGTTTTTGACGAGAGGTTTTAAAATTGGTGAAATAAGAGTGAAATTTCAAAACAACTTTTATAGTTCTTCCCTCTTATTTGTTGAGTGGGACACATGATAGTAGATTATTTAATACATGATACATCAGCTCTGCGATTTTACAGCTGTAACGCAATGACTCGCTTCTTCTAATAAAATGTTTATTCAACTTCTATCAATCATATAGTAATTTTTGGCTTTTAACCATACGAAATCAAAATTACTCTGAGTAATCAATACGATCACGTGGTCTTCTAACGATTTGTTCTTAACCTCACGATCATTACCCTTCTCTACGAATCATTCTTGTTCTTGCACTGTTAGTGATTTACCAAGCATAGTATTTAAGGATGTAGATTTAGCATGCCTAACTCACTAATCAATTTATTGAATCTAGACTCATCCAAGGGTTTTGTATACACATCTGCCAGTTAATTCTCATTTGGTACAAAATGTAAAGATATGTTTCCATTTTGAACATGATCTCTTATAAAGTGATATCTAATTTCAATGTGCTTAGTTCTTAAATGCATGACAAGGTTATGGGTAATAGATATATCACTTGTATTATCACAGTATATAAGGATAGATTTGAAATCAAACCCATAGTCAGCTAATTGATTCTTTATCCATAAAATTTGAGCACAACAACTACCAACATCAATATACTCAACTTCTATAGTTGAAGTGGATAAAGAATTCTGCTTCTTGCTGAACCAAGAAATAAGTCTGTTTCCAATCATTTGACATGTTCCACTAGTGCTTTTCTTGTCAATCTTACATCCTGCAAAATTAACATCTGAGTAACCAATTAGATCAAAGGGATACTCCTTGGGATACTATAACCCTAAATATGGAGTACCCTTAAGATATCTAAAAATTCTTTTAACAGTAATTAAATGAGATTATTTAGGATTAGAATGAAACCTAGCACAAATACCAGTGTAAAATACAATATCTGGCCTACTTGTAGTTAAGTATAGGAGAGATCCAATCATACCTCTGTATTGAGTACTATCAATACTTCTACCTTGCTCATCCTTGTCAAGTTTGGTAGCTGATGCCATTGGTGTTTTCATAGGAGCAGAAGATTCCAGTCCATACTTCTTTAATAAGTCTTTTATATACTTGTCTTGACTTATGAAGATTCCTTCTTCAGTTTGTTTGATTTGAAATCCAAGAAAAAAGTTTAATTCTCCCATCATGCTCATCTCAAATTTACTCTGCATTAATTTAGCAAACCTCTCACATAGATTTTCATCAGTAGAGCCAAATATGATATCATCTACATAGATTTGAACTAATAAGGTTTTATTTTTATGCTTCTTAATGAATAAAGTTGTGTCTACCCTTCCTCTAATAAATCTATTTTCGATCAAAAACTTAGTGAGTGTTTCATACCATGCTCTGGGTGCTTCTTTTAGTCCGTACAGTGTCTTATCTAATTTATAAACATGATTACGTATAGTTTGAATGATAAAACCTGGGGGTATCTCCACGAAGACTACTTCTTGAAGTTCTCCATTTTTGACATCCATTTAAAAGATTGTGAACTTCATATGAGCAGCATAGGCTAGGAACATTCTAATTGCTTCTAATCTTGTAACAGGTGCAAAGGTCTCATCATGGTTAATTCCTTCTTTTTTGTGAATACCTTTTAGCAACCAGCATTGCCTTTTTCCTTGTTATGATGTCAGCTTCATCCATCTTATTTCTAAATATCCATTTGATGTCAATCACTGGATGGTTGTCAGGTCTTAGAACTATTCTTCACACTTTATTTCTTTCAAATTGATTTAGCTCTTCTTGCATGGCTTCAATCTAGCTTGAATCTTCTTGTGCTTCCTCAATCTTCTTAGGTTCCATTTAAGAAAGAAAACTGACATAGTGACATTCATTTTGAGTGATTGATCTTATTCTAACTTTGGCGTTTGGATCACCAATGATTAGATCTTAAGTGTGATCCTTGACCTATCTTCTTCCTGTAGGAATGTCAGTCCTTGTGCCTTCTTTTCTAAATTCTTTAAGATTAGGTTCTGGATTAATAGTTCCACTAGTTCGTAAGATTTCCATTTCAGGGGTCGCAGTCTGTATGATTTCTGTGTTAGGCATCACAATCGTTGGGTCTTCCTCTATGATCTCATCATCTGTGATCGTGTGGTTTTCCTGCTGAACAATTGGTTATACGATCTCATCAATTTGTACAGCTTCACTTAGTTCATTTTTTATCACTTTCATCAAAAGTGACATAGATATAGATTTTAACTGTTAATGAGTTCTTGTTAAATACTCTATAGGCCTTGCTTTCAGTAGAGTATCCAAGAAAGATTCCTTCATCTTCCATGGGTTGAAACTTTGTATGATACCTCTTGACATTATTAAGGATGTAACAAGTGTAACCAAATACATGGAAGTAACTAATGTTCGGGTTTCTTCCTTTCAACATCTCGTAGGGTGTCTTCTTGTATAATGGATGGATCAACGATCTATTCTAAGTGTAACATAATGTGTTGGCTGCATCAGCCCAGAAATACTGAGGAAGATGGGATGTTGCAAGTAGATTCTTCCTGCTTCAATTAACGTTCTGTTTCTTTTTTCAACTACTCCATTCTGCTGAGGGGTCCTTGGGACTGAAAAGTTGTGTTTAATTCCATTTTCTTTATAGAAATTGTTCATCTCTGAATAATCAAATTCATGACCATGGTCACTTCTTATTGATTTGATCTTATCACCCTTCTCATTCATGATTAGTTGTGTGCTCGCTTCATCCTTTGTCCTTAAAAAGAATATCCATGTATATCTGGTGTAGTCGTCAACCACTACCATTGTATATTTCTTTCCTCCAAGACTAGCTGTAGGAATTGGTCCAAGCAAATCCATATGCAACAACTATAGAGACTTGTCATTTAAGTTTGCTTCTTTGCTTTTGAATGAACTCTTGGTCTGTTTCCTAAGTTGACAGGCTTTGCATGGCATATCTTTAATGAAGTCTAGCTTAGGCAATCCTTTAACTAGGTCTTTAGAACCAGCTTTGACATGCTCTTGAAGTTTAGATGAGACAGCCTTTTATGCCACAGCCAGATGACATATCTTGAGGCTTTGGCAAAGAAACAGGTTGTAGCTGATCACATAGATATTTCCTTTTCTTTCTCCAGTTAGCTTCAAATAGTTGGTATCCAAGTCTCGAACTTGACATTGATTGTTGAGAAATGTGATTTGATGACCCTTTATCACACAGTTTATTTATGCTTAGAAGATTGTGCCTTAATCCTTCAACATATGCTACTACTTTGCTGAAAGATGTTGACTTAGTCACACTCCGTTCTTTGGTTTTGATGATGACTTTATCTTTATACTAAAACCTTTAAATTGTATGATAAGATATATGCAACAAGTTAAAATACTAAGCTAGATTGAGCGTCTTCTTACAGCAGTCAATTGGAATTATGCAGCAAACCAAATTACAGAACTGGATTAAACTGTTGATGAAATCGAGAAGCTTGAAAAAAATATGAAGATTCTAAAGTGGACTTTTAGGAATCCTATGAAATCTTAGCATTGATTTATATTTCAATCAAAGCTCATAGGATTGCATTGCATATTAAAATATGGACGTTAAAATCAAGTGTTTCATAAATAACTAAAAACGATATTCATGAATATTGAAAAACTTATTTTCATTTATTTGTATATTTAAAAGAGCTCTAATTAAATCCAACATATTTTGAAAAAGATTATAAATCGATTATATCATCTTTTATTAACCGTTTGAACTTTCTATGTTAGATAAAATATGGTAACCGAGAATAAACAGTGTAATTGATTGATTGATAATCATAATTGATTGAGTGATTGATATTAAATCTAGATTATCATAATTAATTGATTAGATTACCATAATAAATTGATTGATTGATTAGTGAATTGATTGATTGATATTAAATATAGATTACAATAATTGATTGATCTTAAATCTAGATTATCATAATTAATTAATTGGTTGATATTAAATCTATATTACAATAATTGATTGCTTGATTTTAAATCTAGATTATCTAAATTGAGTTTTTCATAAATTCATAATTGATTGGGCTAATTAATATAGACATACTTCAAATCAATTAGGACGGATAAAATGAGATTTATTTATGGGAACACGATTTGTTAGTTGTTTATTATTAATTTAAACTTTCCATAATATCTTAATTGATTGAGCTTTTCATAAATTATTTAATTGATTGAACAAATCAATTTCCATATTTTCATGATTGATTAGGCTAATTAATATATATTTTTTAAATCAATTTTAAAAAGCTAATTAATTAATTCTTCCCATAATAAGTTGAGTTAATTTGAAAATATATTTTAATAGATACTTTCTAAATAAAATCTATTACTATAAAATTTGGAATTGAGATTTCTATTGATTTGACATTCCATAATTGTCTTGATTATTTGAGCTAATTTATTTTCATATCTTTATATAAATTAATTGGGTTTTTAATAATCATGCAAGTAATCAATTAATTATGGAAACAATTAATTAATATAGAAATATTTTTTTAAAAAGCTAAATCTTGATTTAATTGAATCCTTCATATTATATTTAATTAATATACCTCCTTGCATAATGTAAGTGTATATTAATATCTTTTTGGATTCATTTATTTCCCATGTGAATGGTTAATGGAATCTTAATTATCTAATTTAATGGACTAGCATCATGATTAACGTGACTGATAAGTGAACTAATATATCTTCCTTCCATATTAAATGTGCCTATTATTTAGTGAATCTTATTTGATATATTAAATTGATTGATTTACATAAAGTAAGCAACAAGATTCCTTAATTAGGTGAAACTTGATTGGTTAATTAATTGCATGTAATGGTAACCAAATAATGGGTCTAGCAAAGTTAATTTTTCATTACCCAAAAAATCCTTCCAAGTGTTTCCAACAGTTTTATTCCTTGATTCATGCTATTAATTCCAATATTAATATTTCCTTGAATGTCAAAGTATTCACAATGGCTATAATTATTTTTTATATAAACTAAGTCCATTGGCCAAGAATGAGTGTGGATTGAAATTGAATATACTCAGAGCATATACAATATATATTTAACATACTAAGTATACAGATTATATACACTAAACAGGGAGAGATAGAATATTAAGTATATACATTGATCAGTCTAAACTCTTTATTATAGTCATTATCTAGGCAAGTTCCATTTCAAGTGAAGCAAAAACTACAAGCTGTGTTTTTCAAGTTTAATTAATTCCTTAACAACTTTGTTATTTTGAACTTTAACTGGTGATATCTTTATCACACTTTGATTATTGCATATTATTTGAGCTTTGTATTGAAATATATATCTTGCTTTGATCATAGTTTTTAGTGTAATTCTTTCTATTATTGTTAAAGTATTTGTTATTTAATCCAGGTTGGATTAGGAGGTTTTACATTCAAGTTTCAAGTGAGCTTAAGAGTTTGGTGAGTAGAGATACTCAAAAGGTGCATAGGTTTGCACAAGGTGATCAAAGGTGCTCGGGAAGGATTGGTCCTCAAAGGTTTTGGGAACTTAAGTTGTAAAGGGGTTTATTTGTAAACCAAGTAAAATAATAAAGGAGTCTCCAATACTAGTTGGTATTAGACTTGGATTAGGCCACTAGAGAATAGAATAGGAGTCGAACTATGCAAAAATCTCTTATGTTCATGTGATTGATTGTTTGACTTTATTCATTCATTACATGCTTCAATTTTGAATTATAAAACATATTCTGAATGCTTTGACATATATATTTCATGAGAAAAATATCTATTTCAACTCAAGTCTTCATTTAATATAAGTAAAATAAATCACAGCAATAAAAGAATTTATTTCAGAGTCATCCAGCAAGCTGAATTTTGTAATAAAGCAGACTGTATTCTTAACAATTTTATTAAATTGCAAAAGACTGATATCGTTTGTTCCCACACTTATTTAACTCTCATTCTAAGTGTGCTTACTTGAATTTTAAAAGAGATATTAGCATTTCCAACTTATTTATAACCTCTGGTTTTTCCAGAGTTATTGTCTTCAAATATTATTGCAGGACCATCTTTAGCTTTGAAGTTAGATAGAAGAGCTTTATTTCCAATCATATGCCTTAAACATCCACTATCAAGGTACTATATTGATTCATTAGACTCTGGAACCTACAAGAATAACGATTATTTACTTTGGTACCATACTTGTTTAGGTCCAGCTTTGTCAGTTTTCTTGGGAACCCAAATCTGTTTGATTCTCGGTTGATTATAGCCAAAAAAAAATGCAGCAATATATCCATATCCATGATAGGTATAACATTTAACTTGTTACATCTGTGTATGTGTGTGTATAGATTTCTTTTCATCTAAAACACATGAGGGTTATATGTTTTTCTTTGTTGAACCTTGCTATAACTTCATACTATTCTACGATTTTGAGATTTCGTATAGTAAGGAACAAATCTACGATTTGGACATGGTTGGTTCGTATAGTTAGTTTTACTTAACTTCATGATTCTTCGAGGTACAATCGTAGACTTCGTCCTACTTTGCAATTTTACAAATCCTAAACTAATATGCGATCTGTTGCTCTTATGAATGACAATTTGATCTTCATAAAATGAATTGCTTATGTTCATAGGTTCTGCTGCTTCCGTAGATTTCACAAACACAATTCCTTTATTAAAAGAAGAGGAATTGCTATCACTAATATCCAAATTATTTTTCACATTTGGGGATGAATATGTTTCACCAAACCTTAGCCCTGATATGTCCGAAAAAAATCTCTGAATTGTGATTAGGCTGTCCGTAGATGAGGTGGATCTATTCCATAGCGAGATTGCCTTTTCTAGCTCTTTTATCTTAGAGATCAGAGTAGACTCTCTCTGTGCATTTGTGTCAGTTATTTGTCGCAACTGATTATTCTCAGCTTCAAGTTTGGATAGAGATGCAGTGATCCGTAGAGCTACATGCTTCCAATTCTACTTGCACTTTCTCTTTCTCCTCTTGAAGCAAATAATAGCCCTTTGATAGAACCCTGAACCATTTCATGATAGAACCCTGAACCATTTCATATACTTGTGAAATTCAAATGTAATATCATTAAATGCAGTTCTTAAATCATCAATATCAATATTAGGGGAGTTAAGATTAAATACCTCATTTATGTTAACTGCTTTACGATCTGTGGTTCTAATGGAATCGTCATCTATAGCTATTAAGCATAGATTGGCTACTTGAGGTTCTTCATCATCATTAGATTTAGCACTTGTGTCATTCTCATAATTGTTCCATGAACCTTCAGTAATGAATCATTTACCCTTTTTGGGTTGTTTCTTGTAATCTTTAAATTCTTTCTTTGAATAGGATTTCTTCTTGTCTTTCTTTAATTCTTATTTTAGTGGCTTGGTGCATTATACTATGTAGTGTACTAGCTTCTTGCAGTTATAGTAGAGACTCTTTTCTTGATCTCTATTGCTGTTCCCTTTGTTTGTAAAGTTCCTTCTGGGTCCTCTGTTATTGTTCTTCCTCATGAACTTCCTCAGTCTTTTTATTAGAAGAGAAACATCCTCATTATCACTCTCTTCTTCATTTTTATCATCTGAATCAGATTTAACTCGAGCTTTAGATGTAGCTTCAGTGACCTTAAAAGTAACACCTTTGTCCTTCCTTTTTGCTTTAGAATTTTTTCTGCTCTTTGGTTTAGCTCAAGCTCATAGATAAGCAGATTTTCGTAGAGCTTTTGGACTGTCATTTCATGAAGATTCTTTGACTCTCCGATTGTAATTTTTTTTGCATCCCCTTTACTTGGCAGTGCTCTTATGAACTTTATGTTAAGATCTTTGTTGGGATAGACCTTACCATAAGCCCTTAGGTTGTTGAGGAATATGTTAAACCTTTCATAAGTAGTAGTTATATTCTCTCCTGGAACATGAGTAAACATTTCGTATTGTTGAGTCAACAGGGATTGCTTGTTTTCCCTTACTTCCTCAGTGCCTTCATGCATCGCCAACAACGTTTCCCATACTTCCTTGGTCGTAGTACTGTTTACCACATTCTTAAAAAGCTCATCTTCTCAAGCCATGAACAGAATGCTCTCGACTCTTTTATCCATTTGAACTAGCCTTTTGTCGTTTTCTATCCATTCAGTTTTCTACTTGACTACAACTTTGTCAGGATCATCAGGTGTGGATTTAGCTTAGTAGAGATGTAAGGACCATTTAAGACAATATCAAATAGTTCATCATCAATTGCGTCCATATATGCCTGCATACGAACTTTTTAGTTAGTAATTTTTTCACTTACAAGAAGTGGTGGCTTATTACCTACCACTTCCAAGCTCAGAACCAGTTTTATGGTGTGCCATAGATCTACTCAAGCGGTTAAGCAATACATAATCAAAAGAACCTGGTCTGATACCACTTGTAGTTTCCCAGAGGCACAGAAAAGATCTAAAAGAAGGGGGTTTGATATGTCTTTTCAAAACTTGATTTTCTTTGATGTTAAATTATGAATAGTTAAGCAATATTAACTATGCACAGCGGAATAAACATTTAAAGATCCCCCTTAGAAAAGATTTTTCAAATATGATATTGAGATTTGAAAAGTAATAATAAGTTCACATAAAAATACAGTAAGTAAATGATAGAAAGTAAGTGCAGAAAATGAACAATAAAGACAAGAAAATTTAAGTGATTCGGAGATGAAATAACTCCTACTCCACTCTTCTACTATATGAGTAGGAAATCCACTAAGGATGAGATCACAAAGATCAATTTCAACTGAACCACTATAGTTCCTTCAAGTCACTTAGTCTTGGTATATAAGGACATTTAGTCCAGATCACTTAGATCTCTTCAAGTCACTAAGACTTAGAACAATGTCACTAAGACAACAAGATACAAATGATTGTTTGTTGTAAGTTGCTGCTAAGTTAGCAATACGATCTTCTTCTTAAGTACTTAGCAGCTTGAATGAGTTGTTAAGCTTTTCATAAAGTAGCCTTCAAAATTTTATTTTATTTATTGGCAGAATTTTAACCTTTTTTATTAGTGTCACTCTCCCTTTTTTTCTTTTTTTCTTTTTTTCTTTTTGATTTTGCTATTCTTTATATAAATTTCTTGAAATCTCTCTGTTGTAATATAGTTGTTACTCATTAAATGCTTCGATACTGAAGATCTTTGTTGTGGCTCCATTTTGGTGTTAGGTAAATAAGTTTTCAGCTGTGTCAGCGTATTAGAGTTCCAAATAAGGTAACTAGTTGACTGACTTTTCAGCATCAAACTAGCCAATAGACAAGAACATACTCTGATTTTCTAATTTCACTTTGACTTGTACAAATTTCATTGGGCACTTCAATTTGTGGTACATCCTTTGTCAGTGGTCTAACAACTTTTACTTTATGAGATGAATTGAGGCTTTCTATATGATCTTAACTTTACTATGTGAACTGGGTTTACATTACGATCATAATGTTGCAATACGATATGAGGCTTGCAATACAATTTAGCTTATGATATGCGAACTTTTTCTTGCAAATACGATTCAGCTTCTACTATGCGAACTTGTTCTTACAATATGATTTAAAGTTGGAATATGGTCTGACTTTCAATACGATCTGATTTCTATAATGCAGTCTTCTGGATGTTATACAAACCCGCCTTGTACTATGACCTAACTTTGTAATGCGATCTCTAAAATTCTTATACTGTACGATAATTTTTCTTATAAGATCAACATAACAAGTTTGATCTTTTCTAAACTAAGTCCTTATAAATTTATGTATTCAGTAAGTATTTTACAAAAGTTATTTTTACAAATATACATTAAGCATTAATCATTTCAATTTGTCATTATGTCATCATCAAATTTAATCATGCAGACACTAACATGAGGTTTTCTAATACATTGACTTATAAATTGATTTAATTATTAAAAATTAAGAATTAAGAATTAATTACTATATTGAATGATATATTCATAAAAATAAAATAAAAATTTTACAATATTATAATTGTACAATAAGGCAATCTAAAACATAGATACTTTAGTTTTACAATGATCGTAAAATCATCTTATCTAATATTAATTAGTTAATATTATTGCAATAATTATATATATAAGCAAACATTTATAAGATCATCTTATCTAACATTAGTTAGTTAGCATTATTAAATAAAATTTTATTACTACTTAGATAATATAGGTTGAGAACAAAACAATTTTTTTACAAAAATTATCTTACCTAATTTAAATTTATTAGTAATATTAAAATATAAGTATAAGTAGATTTCAAGTATATGTAGAATTTTATTATTACTTAAATAATACAATTTTAGAAGGAAACTATTTTTTTAAGAATTACTTTTATTGATCAACCATATTATTTAATTATTCAACAAAAAATAAAAATTAATTACTCTACTCAATAATATATTTATAATAAAAATTCAAGAATATCATAACTCTAATATAAATCTCGGTAATTTGGACTGGTGTATTCGCTAGTAATAGCATAATACGCATTAGAAATTTGTACCAAATGGCTCATAACACTAGTTCTTCATCTACAAAGGTTGGTTCACAATGTTTAGGTATAAGAAAAGAAAATGGAGTGACTTGAGAAATTTTTTTAAAATTATTTTTTTTCTCTTTAATTCCAGAGATAGAGAAAGAGATTCTTCACTTATACACGAAAGCGTCTTAACATTTTCTTAAAATAGAATTAAATGCTTGAACAAGTGAGCACAAACATGTACATATCATGTTCTCATCCGCCTGAAAATTAACAAATTACATTATCATTTTGCCCGTATAACAAATTCAAATATGCTGTCTTATTATTGTATTCTTTATTCACTTACAAAATTAATTGTAAATAAATAAATAAGGATTATGTGACAACAATCTACGAGATATATGTGACAGAGAGTGAAATAACAGATAAGACAGGATGAGACAGCAGAATTGGACTCCAGTTCAAGTTATCTATATAAATTTACATTGTGAATAATAACTAATCATTATAATTATAGTATGTTTAGGATTAGTTAAAAAAAATTAATTAGGATTTTTTATTAGTGATTTTTCTTATAATTAATTTTAAGGAAATAATTTTTGTTTGGTAAAGAAGATACACTTAAAGTAATAAAAAGTGTCTTTTAAAATATTTATAATATTAATCGATTCTCCTTAGCCGGGTCTAGGGTTTTCTCTCCCTTCGTGGAGTTTTTTCTCCCTCGTTTCAAATACGAGGGTTCAATTCCTTGTTTGTGTGTGCAGGGTAAAGTCTTCTGTGGGAATGGAGGATGATGTGTGCTATGGTATTGATAAGATGAAGTTAACATCTGATGAGGAGGAAACGATTGCTATTTCGGATGATGGACGACGGGACGCTATTGACGGCTGCAGTCTGAGTTTAATCGGAAAATTTCTCACTTGTAAATCCTATAATAAACTGGCAGCAAAATCCACAATAAGGCGAGCATGGGGATTGAATGAGTCTTTGCAGATTCTGGAGGTAGGACCGAATCTTTTCCAATTTAAATTTCATTCAGAGTTTGATTTGGATCGGATATTAAGAGGAGGTCCCTGGTCTTTTGATAACCAATTACTGTTATTGACAAGGTAGATGAAGGGCTTGACTGTGAAAAATATACGACTGAAGTTTGCTTCTTTCTGGGTTCAAATATGGGGTGCTCCTTTTGATATGGTTTCCCCCCAAGTAGCAAAGGAGATTGGGCTTCGATTGGGGGAGGTTGAGGAGGTGGAATGGAAGAAACAGAAAGATGAAATCCATATGTTTATGAGAGTTAGAGTGGCTATACCAATTTCAAAACCTATTCGAAGGGGAGGTTTTATTGCCGGATCGGATGGTGTGAAGTCGTGGGTAGATTTTAAGTATGAAAGGTTGCCCATGTTTTGTCACTTTTGTGGCATCTTAGGGCATGATGTGAAACATTGTGCTGTGTACTATAATGCTGAGAAGAAAGGAGGCTGTATTGATTTTCATATGGTGATTTTCTTAAAGCAGCGGGGGGTCGGTTCAAATCTGCAAGTAGAAAAGAAGCAAGTCGAAAAGTTACTACTGAGGAGGAGGCAGGAAGTGAACCAGAGAAGGGATACCATAAGGCGGGGCAAGGTGGTCCGGTAGGAAGGGTGGAGGCACATACACCCAGTTCTGGAACAGATAAGGTTGGTTCCATGATTCAAGGAAATTTTGATGAAATTACGCAGTATGATAACGGTAGTAATGCTTGCTCTGCAACCGTGAAGGGAACAAATTCTATTGTGAAATCAACTCCTTTATTTCAGCTTAATGAAAAGTCAGTAAGTGAAAAGTCGGTAACGATTTTTGAAGGAGGTTGCAGTGCTGAGCCAGAAATGATTTTTGAAGGAGAATGTAATGTTGATTTAATTTCTTATAATAAAGATGAGGGTCCAGTGCAGTTTCAACCAATAAAAGACCATAACGTAAATATGGCTAGCAATATTTCAAACCAGGTAGCAGTGACTGGGTCCAGTTTTAAGCAGCCCAAAGGAACATGGACCCGTATAAATAGAATGGATTTTGGATTAAGTGAAATTACAAAGGGTATCACTTTATCAGGCCTGGGCAAGAGAGAAATATGTCAATCACAGGGTGGGCAGATTGATGAGTAGCTAATGAAGAAAGGACGATTGAACTCTGATGAAAATAACAGAGAATTGGGATCGGCGGGGGTGGAGAGCCACCCTTGCCGAGAGCAATGAGGCTGTTAAGCTGGAACTGCCAAGGGCTTGGGAACCCTTGGACAGGTCGAAGTCTTCGCAAGATTGTGAGGGAGCAAGTTCCCACGGTATGCTTTCTAATGGAGACGAGACTTGATAAGGATGGCTTTGAAAAGTTATATGAAAATCTACCGTTTCAGAATAAATTTATTGTCAAAAATCCGGGGTCTGGGGGAGGAATAGCTATGTTGTGGAAGAATGAAGTTAAATTAGAGGTGATTAATTCTATCTAAAGTCACGGAAGAAGATGGAACTGAGTGGTATTTGACTGGTTTTTATGGGTGGTCGGAAGCACAACTGAAAGGAAACTCTTGGAGCTTGTTGAATTTGTTACACACTTTTGTAGTGGGTCCTTGGGTGGTTATTGGGGATTTTAATGCTTACTTATATGCCTCAGAAAAGAAGAGTGGTAGGCAACCCCAGTTTGTGCAGATGGAAGCTTTTCGGGAGTCACTGAATACATGTCATCTTCAAGACCTTGGTTTTAAAGGGTTTCCATATACTTGGAACAATAAGAGACCTGGGGAAGCTAATACCAAAATTCGTCTTGACAGAGGTGTTGCCAATAAGGAATGGATTGATAAATTTCAGTTTAGTAAACTTGTGCATTTATCACCTCATGCTTCAGATCACCTTCCAATTCTTTTATTTGTTAAATCTTTTAACAAACCAAGGCACCAATGTGAGAGAAGTTTTAAATTTGAGGAATCATGGCTGTTACGAAATGACTATGAGAAGGTTATTAAGGAGACTTGGATGAAAACAGGGGAGGAAATGACAGGTTTGGATGCAGTTAGGGAAAAGATAAAGAACTATGGAGTGGAACTTATAAACTGGGGTTCTTCTATAACTAATCCGGATACTATTGCTATCAAAGATGTACAAAAGCAGCTGGACATATTGAATAAGTCTGAACAAACGAAAGAGTCTAAAGTGGAGTTTTTGAAGTTGAGTAAAAGGATTGATGAACTTCTCCAACAACAAGAAATTTTTTGGGCTCAACGGTCTCGAATAAACTGGTTAAAACATGGGGATAAGAATTCAAAATTCTTCCATGCCAAAGCAACACAAAGAAGAAGGACAAATTATATAAAAGGCATACGCAATGCACAAGGACAATGGGTGGAGGGTTTGAATGATGTAGTTGAAGTAGCTTCAGCATATTTTGAAGATCTGTTTCGGGCAGGAGAGGGGACTCAAATGGAAGATTGTTTGAATGTAGTACAGTGTACGGTTACTGAAGACATGCGTGCTTCTTTAGTTACAGAGTTTACTGCAGAAGAGGTGAAGGTGGCTTTATTTCAAATGGGACCAACAAAAGCTCCAGGACCTGATGGTATGAATGCTTTTTTCTATCAAAAATTTTGGCATGTTGTGGGTGATTCTGTTGTGTTAGCTGTTTTGGATTTTTTGAATAATGGTAATATGCTATCTGAGATTAATCATACAAACATTGTGCTTATCCCAAAAGTGAAACAACCGGAGAGTATGTCTGAGTTTAGACCCATAAGTTTGTGCAATGTGATTTACAAAATTATTTCCAAGGTGTTGGCTAACAGGTTGAAACAGATTCTACCTCAGATTATTTCACCCACTCAGAGTGCTTTTGTTCCGGGACGTCTGATCACTGATAATGTATTGATGGCTTATGAGATACTACATACTATGCATTCTAGACAAAAGGGGAAGAAGGGTGTCTTAACTTTGAAGTTAGATATTCGTAAGGCCTATGATAGGGTGGAATGGAACTTTCTTCAACGGATAATGGAAAAATTAGGATTTCCTGCTGTTTGGATTGACAGGGTAATGAACTGTGTGAAATCTCCTACATTTTCTATTCTCATTAATGGGAAACCCTATGGTATGATTCATCCACAAAGAGGAATCCGACAAGGGGATCCGTTATCTCCTTATCTATTTTTATTGTGTGCAGAAGGTTTCACTGCTTTACTAAAAAAAGCAGAGTTAGATGGCCGAATTAAGGGTGTCTCCATTTGTAGAGGGGCACCAAAGGTTACTAATCTTATGTTTGCAGATGATTCATTACTGTTCTGTCAAGCAAATAAGACTGAAGGGGAAAATATAGCAAAAATTCTCCAAATTTATGAACAAGCATCCGGGCAAAGTATCAATTTTGAAAAGTCTTCGGCTTATTTTAGTAGTAGCACTTCGGATCATCAGAGGAGCCAGATATTAGAGGTGTTGGAAGTAAAGGAGGGTGATCGCTTTGAAAATTATCTTGGTCTACCAACTTTGGTAGGGAGGGCCAAGTATCACACCTTCTCTTTTTTGAAAGATAGAATATGGAGAAAGCTTCAAGGATGGAAGGGTATGCTATTGTCTCAAGCGGGGAAAGAAATCCTTATTAAGGTCGTGGCTCAGTCCATACCCACTTATACAATGAGTGTTTTTCAACTCCCGATGAAGCTTTGTGACGAAATAGATGCACTATGTGCTAAATTCTAGTGGGGGCAATTGGGTACTGAACGAAAAATTCATTGGAAGAGTTGGGATAAGCTGACTAATTCAAAGAAAACAGGTGGAATGGGTTTTCGAAATTTGAGAGCTTTCAATCTAGCCATGTTAGCCAAGCAAGGATGGAGGATGGTTCAAGGCAATGGTTCGCTGCTTTATCAATGTTTCAAAGCAAGGTATTTCCCGAGATCAACTTTCCTAGATGCTAAAGTTTCACCAAATTGCTCATATGTGTGGAGAAGTTTGATGACTGCACAACCCATCCTTCAATCCGGCCATTTTTGGAGGGTTGGGAATGGTAATTCCATTAATGCTCTGAAGGATCGGTGGCTCCCTAATTTTCCTACTAATAAAGTGTTAAATCCAATTCAAAATAATCATAGTGAGTTGATGGTTTCTGAGTTGATTGATCCGGAATTGCATACTTGGAGAGTAGAAGATATTATGAATATATTCCACAAAGATGAAGCCGATGTTATTTGCAAAATACCTTTGAGTAGAAGATATGTACCGGATCGGGTTATTTGGATGTATAATTCAAGCGGTGAATTTACTGTAAAGACAGCTTATCATGTGGCTAAGAGACTAATTATTCATGCAGATCAGGCAGAAACATCTATGGGTGGTGCTGTCAAAAATGTGTGGGCTGCTCTATGGAAGCTTCGGATCCCAAATAAAATCAAAGTTTTTGCATGGCGAGCTTGTCATGACATATTACCAACAACAGTGAATCTGAGTAGAAGAAGGATAATTCCTGAGGGTAAATGTTTGATGTGTTTAAATGCACCGGAATCCACCATCCATGCTTTATGGGATTGTCCAGCAGCTCAAGACATTTGGGCTGGAAGTGTTCGTAAACTGCAGAAAAGTAAGCATGGACAGTTTGATATTCTGAATTTGATGGAGGGTCTTATTGAGCGATTGACTGGGGAAGAAATGGAGGTGTTTTGGATCCAAGCGTGGATAATCTGGAATCAGCGTAACATTGTATTACATGGTGGAAAAATGAAGCATCCAAATGTTTTAAACAAAAGAGTTGAGGAGTGTATTGCAGATTACAAAGATGCCCAAAGCCACTTGAATGTTTCGATGAGACAACCACCAAGTGAAGAGGTTTGGCAACCACCAACTCCAGAGGAGTACAAACTTAATTTTGATGCTGCAATTTTTTCAGATTTAGGTCAAACTGGATATGGTGCTATTATTCGCAATGATAAGGGGGAAGTAATGGCTGCTATGACTGCTACTGGAACGATGGTGTCTAACAGTGAAGAAGCTGAATTACTTGCGTGTCGGAGAGCTATTGAATTTGCAGTAGAGACTGGTTTTTCACGGTTGATTATTGCGGGTGACAATAGCAATGTCATTCAAGCTATCTCTTCCTCTGAGAAAAATTCTTCCTTATTTGGTAATGTCGTGGAGGATATTCGCCACTTAATTTGGGGGTTACAATGGTCTAATGTTTACTGTGTTAAAAGGGGTGGAAATCGGGTAGCTCATGTTTTGGCAAAATATGCTAGATTTTCTTTGGTTGAGAATTTGTATTGGATGGAGGAATCTCCTCCACCAGCCATAGAGGCTTTGTCTCATGATTTGTTATCTCTTAATTGAATGATTAATTCTTGTTTTCAAAAAAAAAGTAATAAAAAGTGAAAAGTGTGTGGTGTAAAAATATTGTTTATCACTTATTTATAGTGTAGATTACTAAAAATAAAGGTTTTGAGAAATAAAGATGAATAATAGGTGAAATTATTAAAATAAATATTGATAGATTAGTAATATACTTGGTCAAACCTGATTATTAGATTTGACAAATAATTTGAAGCTTCTAATTAATTATTTTCATAAAAAATGTTTAGAAGTAGTTTTAAAAGTTGATTACCAAACACTTTTTATTTAATAAAATTGTTATAAGCAGTTTTAGTGCTTATAAGTTATGTCAAACACCCACATAGCTAAAAGCTCAAGTTCTCAAAATCTCAATAGCTAAATCATTATCAAACTTTATGAAAAATGTACGAAAATATTCCTATGCTAGAACTAGACAATTGCAACGCCGCAGCGACAGAACATATTATCAACTTGGATCGACAGAGTCAATATAACGGTTCCTCTCAATTTGAACACCCTTAAAAGTCTATCAAAAACATAGGATTCTATTAATATATATATATATATATATATATATATATATATAGAGAGAGAGAGAGAGAGAGAGAGAGAGAGAGAGAGAGAGAGAGAACTCATGATTATCAATTAAGCAATGACACGGTATAAACGTAGCTGAATGTGGTATGTTTCCCAAGGAAACCACCATTTCTGACCAATTTATTCTCTATAGTAGACCAGCCCTAGGTGACTCCAAGTGAGCACTGTTTTATGGACAAAACAATTTTTTTTGGCTTCTTGGGGATGAGGTTTTGCTAACCCATAACAAATTATGATATATATATATATATATATATATATATATATATATATATATAGAGAGAGAGAGAGAGAGAGAGAGAGAGAGAGAGAGTAGGGGTCGATCCACTTTACACTTAAGGTGAGGAAATATATATTTCTAGTAATATAAATTAGGGAAATTGATATTGATAAAGTAAAAATGATGGTTTTTGATCAAATATATGCTCTTTGCAATTGTTTTATTGGCACTTGCACTTTAAATGACACTTGTTATGCGAATATCTTTTGCTCAATATAAGCTTCCTAAAACTAACTTTTGATCAATTTAAGAAAATAGGACAAAATTGTAAATTGGTAGTTCACTACCTTTTAATTTTATATAAAAAGAACCTAAACTATTACATTAATTCAATAACAGGGGTTTAGGGAGTGAATCTAGTAGAGGAACCAAGACTGGAACTAGGAAAAAGCTATGAGAAATTTACCTTTACAATGTGCGTAGCTCCTACATTATATGTTGACTTGGGTAGCTGATCTCGAATATATGATCATACACAATAAATAGAGAGGCCTTATCACTATTTAGTCTATTTGGTTACTTTGATTTTAAGGGGGAAAAACATTTCACTTAGATTTTGGCACCTTTATTATTTTATAAAATTTAATTAGTAGATGATACTTTTGGATCACCTTCACAAAAAATTATGAGTCAAGCATGGAATCATGAGTGACAGATAACCTAACATAATTTGCAGTGGTTTTTCTATCCGTATGCATTTGGCTTGATGGAAATGGACACTGATATAACATTAATGTCCTTGTGTTATGGCTCGTGTATGCTCATGCATAATTGTTGCGACCATACCTCACTTTATAAATTGTCTGATCAAATAATACACATGCCACTTGATGTTATGATCTAATCGTTCGAGTTATATTTTGCTTGATTTAGTTAAGGATTTTTAATTATGCTCTTTTAGTTATTGTTTTTATTTGAATTAGTTATTGAGTTTTAATTATTTAAATTGAATTATATAATTTAATTGATTTAGTTAGCATTTGATTTTTAATTATTTTATTTTAGTTATTGTTTTTATTTGAATTAATTAGTGAGTTTTAATTATTTAACTTGAATTATATATTTTGTTTGAGAATAAGTATAAGTATAAGTACACAATATCCAAACATAAAATTGATCTTAACCATTAAAACGGCTTTACCCTGAAATTCGTGTCATTTTCACTTTTTAATAGTTAAGATGGATGTAGTATTTGATTTTGTGCTCAAATGTTGTTTATGCAGAATTGTCCTTTGTTTGATTTACTTTGGGACTAGTTGTATTTATAAGTATGTTAATTTGGGGTTAGTTGTATTTAGAATTATTTTATTTTAGGGTTAATTATATTTAGAAGTATTTTAATTTTTTTAATGAAGTCAAATCGTATTTGAATACTTTGCTGGCCGAATTATGAATTTGGTGATATTTGATGTAATACAAGTGTAATTAACTCGTATATTTATACAGTCAAATGGTATAAAACACTGATGACTCACTCGGAGTCATGGACGGGGTCGGGTATTCCGGCCAATTTTGGCTGGAATCTGCTTTTGGGGACCAAACTGTGTGAAACTAGGTACTTTATGTAGTAAATTGTAAAGCTAAATACTTTAGGGGTTAAATTATAAAATTGATGAAACTTGATGTAAAATATGTGTAATTAACCCTATATTATACTCCAACTTGTTACTTTGCATGGCAAAAAGAAATGTTTTTATATAATCTAACTCATATTTTTCCTATGCTTGAACTAAATCATTATGTTGTAGTTCACATTATAAGCTATAGCTCCACTGTCTGCAATCATTCTTTTTCTCAAAGCTCCTAAAAAAAATTTGTGCCCCCAAAAGTATAGCACTCTTCTAAAATATAAGAGTTATTTTACTATTTTGAAATAAAGAAGGGACATGTTTAAATTTAGATTTTATATAATATTTAAATTTTAAGAACAACAAATATTATACTTAGCAATATTTATTTTGTAATTTAAACTATTCATTATAATTATAAATTTGTATTAAATTATATTTAAAAATATCTTATATTGGCTTTAGTGAAAATATGACTTCTATATTTTTGAACAAAAAAAATATTGTTTGATATAAAAAAATGTATTACTCTCTCCGTTCCAAAATTAAAGATACAATTTTACTTTTAAGGTTAAAGGATGACATATTAAACTTCAAAATTAGTATGACTTATAAAAGTTTAGAGTAAAATAAATTTTGCAATTAATAGTTTTTATTATATACTTTGCAATTATAATAATTATATTAATTAAAATTAAATAAATTCACAAAAATTTGAAGTTTAATATGTCATAATTTGACTTTAAAAATTAAATTGTATCTCTAATTCTGAAACAAAAAAAAGTATTATTATTATTATTATATATAAAAGGGGATTAAGTAAAGCATGAATTTCATGGATTAATTTGTAATAATACTCATGGGCACCTCTTTGTCATGTTGGACCCGCGAAAATATCGTTTTAGGGGGGACGTTAGATTGTTGTCCACTAAATCTGAAGGACCACTCAGTTTACATAAACTTCCTATAGTTAATTTCAACCCTATAGTTAATTTTCTAAGTTTAATGAACAAATTATAAATTTAATTTGGGGAATTAATTTAAGATGAATCTTGGCGAGGGGTTTGAGTATATTATTTCTGGTTTAGTAAACAAGTTTTTGACTAATTTTGGAAATCTTAAATTGGGAGCGGTGTGAGGGCAGAAATGTAAGTGATGGCAATATTTCTATTTTTAAGCTATTTAATAATAGTTTAGAGTAAATATAAATAATTATATAAAATGGTAGAAATATCAAAAAATTATGAGATTTTGTGGGAAAATCCTGGAGTACATTGTAAGAATTTTTTAAGGTCTTGAAGCCCTAGAAGTATCGGGAGGTTAGAAAATGTGTGATCAATGACACAATGACATAACTGTCATTTCACACGAGACTGCTTAAAATTAACTAGGAATGTTATTCTATACTTAATATGGTATAATACGATGTTTAGTTTTAAGTTATCAATATTTTGGTTTATGAATTAGGATAAGTTCGAATCAGTTTTACTTAATTCTAACATTAAAATTAAAGTTATATTACTTATGTTTTATGTTTAAGTGTATTTTGAATGTGATTTTACAAGATCAAATATGACCGGATTTATATACTTTTCTAATAATTATTTATTTTATATAATTATATATTTATTATATACATTTTTTTATAATTTGGTGACATATTAATTCCTTATTATTCAAGAATACATTATTTTAAAATTTGGTGACATACCAATTATATCTTTTATACTTAAATTTTAATAATCGACTAAACCGATTAAATCGATAACCGAATAAACCGATAACAGATTACGGGGTAAAAATTTGAGCGGTTTTAGTTTATAATTTTTTATAACCGACCTAAATAGTTTGGTTATTTTTTTTATTTACTAAACTGACCAAACCGACCGTTGTACACCTCTAATTTCATACATGTGAATAATGTATTAGGTAAAACTTTAATAAATATTTTCATAAAATCTTAGTTAAATTTATTATAATAATATATTTAGGGAACTGATATTTCTATATGTGTTTTTTATATTTTTATATGATCATTTATCACATGAATATAAAGTAAGTTCCACTTTTATTTGAGAAAGAACTATATAAAAATATTAAAAACACGTGTAAAAATAATACTTCGCTATATTTATTGGGCAATTAATTTTCTCATAAAATTTTCTTTTGTATATTACAAGGATAATAGAGAGAACTAAAATGTTGTAAAAATCACATCACAGAGATTTGGAATAACTTTGATAGAAAATGACACTAAAAGCATATTTAATTATTCAAATTTTTATAGTTATTAGATCGTGACATCAATGTTTGTAAATTCAGACTGGACAAACAGTTCAACCGAAATTAGTTGGCACGTTGGTTCGGTTTAGTCCAAAAAATCGATTTTCATTGACTTGGTCAAAACTCGATAAAACCGGCTAGTTAATCCGATTTTAATTTAATTTTTTTTACAAAAATATTTTTGTTTTTAAAATTAGATATTTTTTCCTAATATTATAGCATTATTTCACTATATTTAAGCTTATAAAAAATTAGATATTTTACCGGTTTAATAATGATTCGATTATTGATTGAATCAATAATTAATCCACCCGATATTTTTTTTAATTTGATAACCGGTCCAAATTTACAAACATTACGTGACATTATTAAAATACTTGCACCACAACTTATTAAATAAACTTCTTAAAAAAAGTTATAAATTTTTTAAAATAAGTTTGTGACAAATAGGTTACACGCGCGCGTATATACGTATACACATATATTAGTATATGCGTGTTTGAAAAAATATAAGAAAATCATTTTATAGAGTATATTTCTATATTTAAATTATGTTATAAAAATATAAAACATAGTAAAAATCTACAAATAATTTAATATAAAAAACTAATTAATACATGAGGTCAAACAAAGTCGATGACGTGTCAATATCAGAGTAATTTCTCTCTCCAGAAAAATAGCGGTCTTGCTTTCTTTCTTTCTTTCTTTCTTTCTTTCTTTCTTTCAACCTCTTATAAAAACAACAAAACAAAAACACCTAAACGAGAAAACAAAAACAAAAACTTTTCAAAACACGAAACTAACCCTTTCTCCCTCTTCCCCCTGTTGTTTATAAATTCCATAATCCGTATCATCCTGTATTTGCTCTCTCTCTGTAGAAGCAATTTCGTATACTCAATCTGATTCTCTCTCTCTCTCTCTATATATATATATATATAATATTATGTGTTTGTATTGGGAAGTTGGGGTGTTTTTGTATAACACTGTATTAGAAGAACACGCTTCTTCTAGGTACGTTTTTGTTTCCATTAATTTTTATAGTGTTTTTGATTGAATTGATTGTAACAGCATTTCTGCAGGATTCTGATTCGTATTAGTTGGTGGGTTTCGGTTTGATTCGGTTTTAATGTTCGGATTCTTATTTTTGTGTTGAATTGTGTGTTATTGTTGAAGAATGTGATTTTGATGTTTGCATTGATCAGGTGGTGTGTGGAAACAGTGATTGCTGCCCGTTGAGGCCTTTTTTTTGGATGAGTTCGCTGAATTTTGATATTGAATTAGGGTTAGGTTAAATAGTTGTGCGGATTGGACAATTTTTGTGTATATTATGGAACGTTTGGTTTTTAGGTTTAGGAAAAGATGGGTTTTTTTATTTGTTTGTGTATTGGTTGGTTGGTTTGAAGCAGGGGCTGTTTGGTGATTACAATTAAGTGTGGTGGCAGTGGGTATTGGGTAAATATGACAGATGTTAGGCAGCAACCGCAACAGAAGCCTGAGAGCACAGCTGATGGCTGTGTTGATTTTGAGTGTGGGTTTGAGGAATTAATGAGGGGGCACTTGGATGATTGTATGTCTTATGCGTCATGTAGCTCCGCGCGTGATACTGAAGATGAGAATGATGAAGGGGACCAGCTTGTAAGGAGGAGGAGAAGGTCGGATCTTGAAGGCGATGATTTGGCTGAGTCTTATGCTGCAAGGAGGCGCCACTCACGGATTCTGAGTAGGTGGGGAGCCCGGCAAGCGCAGGAGATGATTACAACCATTGAGAGGAGGAATCGTGAATCAGAGTTGATGGCACTGGCCGGTTTACATACTGTTTCTATGCTTGATTCGTCATTCTTGCAAGAGTCTCAGTCTCCGACTTCAAGGAGGCAGGGTAATGTTGAGAGACCAAGCTCGCAAGCGTCTTCCATTTTGCAAATGTGGAGGGAGTTGGAGGACGAACACGTGCTGAATCGTGCCCGTGTAAGGGTCAGAGAAAGGCTGAGGCAGCAGAGAAGTGTGGAGTCTAACACAAATGTTTCAACTACTAATATGTCTGAAAGCCGAGAAAGTGAAAACCAGGGTAGTTTGGAGGATGTTAGTGAGAGTGAGAACGACTATGGAACTTGGTCCCTTGATCAAATGGAACGACAAAATGAGCGCAGGGATCATGACAGTTCTAGTCGTGAGCTATCTCCTGATTTTGGTGAAGTTGAAAGGGAGAGGGTCAGGCATATTGTTAGGGGATGGATGGAGAGCGGCATCAGTGATCCTTCACCAAACGTTGCACAGAGGAGTGATAGTCCAAGAGCAGAATGGCTCGGTGAAACTGAGCGTGAAAGGGTGAGGGTTGTGAGGGAGTGGGTGCAAATGACAAGTCAGCAGAGAGGAGTGCGTAGTGGTCGGAGAGAGGAACAAGTTGCAGCACCTGGTTCTCAAGTTGAGGTACCTCGTGAAGGGTCAGTTACTGACCATGATGACAGCCATCCTGATCATATTCGCAGAGACATTCTGCGGCTGCGTGGAAGACAAGCTGTGATTGACTTGCTTCTAAGGATTGAAAGGGAAAGGCAGAGGGAACTTCAGGGTTTGATGGAGCATCGGGCTGTTTCTGATTTTGCTCATCGCAGTCGCATCCAGGTAGTTGCTTAATATTTATGATTAGATGTTTTCAAATGTTTAATTTTTCTTGCTGTCTTAAAAATACTTAATATAAAATTATAAATAATATGCTTCCTAAAATGTTGACAATTGACATTGAAGTTCTAGTTTGTTACTATGCAATTTACTTCTGAACTCCAGGTTACAATATAGGCCAAATCAGTTGGTTCAAGAATGTATGCATTAGTTAGGATAAGGGCGAAACTATGCCCCCTTTCCCCTAAGATTTCTACCTGTTTTATGAGTAGTGGAGGTAGAGCAAGGGTTTACCTTAGCTTATATTATTTGTGGGGCATTATCACTCTGTAGTTACTTGTGATTATAAAAAGATATTTCACTCTGTAGTTGTTAAACAAACATTCACCTGCTGAGTCTCCTCATTTTGGTCCTAAATCTGACAGGTTGCCTTTAGATGAAAATCCACTTGATGTGTGATTGACTCATTAAGAAGTTCTGATGTTGCTGAACCTTTAATTGTACTATGATATATCTTTTGCTGAAAATATGTTTGAGGTCTTTCTGGAATCATTAGATTGTAGCAATGCTCTGATAATGGGTCAGATTTCAATCAGAGAATCTTGGTGCACGTAGAGTATCTTTAATTACAATATATAACTGTAAAGGTTGCTCTGAAATGTATCGTGTGTTTATTTACAATATACATCATAAGTTTAGAGTTCGGACTGATATATCTTCATTCTCACCATCTAGATATTCCCTTTTCGTCCTTTCTGTTGTCAAAAAATAAAAATAAATTGTAATAATGAGAAAAATCTTTATAGCACTGCAAATTATTTGCTATTTGATGTTGAGCTCTAGAAAGATTATTGAGAGTTTGATAGATCTTTTCCGCAAAGTGTGCAATCATGAATTGAATGATATACATATTTCTGCAGTCATTACTCAGGGGCAGATTCTTGCGGAATGAAAGTTCTGTAGAGGATGAAAGACCGCCTTCAGTGGCTGCTAGTGAATTAGTTCAGTTAAGGCAACGCCACACAGTCTCTGGTTTGAGGTATGCAGTAGATTTAATCATACATGTATTATTGGAATTTCTTAATTTTCACTTGTGGTTAGTACCTTTTTCTTGTCATTACTAGTGTCTCTAATAATCGTTAAGGTTCCACATTTATGTTTTCCCTCTGAATGGTGTTCATGCCCGCTTAGAGCACTCAACTTGCCCAACTGGTCCTTGCCAATTGAAGTAGCCAAGGATATAGGACGTAAAGCGGATAAGAACTTGAGGTTATGGATGAAATGTGAGAGGAATCCACATCCTTGGAGTAATCTTATAACAAGATCTGGTCCTAGAACATTCAGCTATTAAAACTCGAAACTAGAGAAAAACTCAGAAACGTAATTAATTTATTGAATTCCCCAAAAAATTACAAGAAAGCGTTTATATTTATATAGGCATTAGAACTTTTAAGGACCAGACTAATAAATGTTGATCTTGGTATTATATTTGACTGGTGATTAATGGCTACATTTTGAATTTACATGCGAAAAAATTCTTGAGGATTCTAAAGACTCAAACCACTTTTGATACTAAAAGACTCTGATTATTATAGGTACTTAAAATATAAAATAAAAGTATAGCAGTAAATTAAACTTAAGCTGAGCCTAACAAAATTTCTAATGGCACCTTTTGAAGTTGAGCCAGACTCCATAGTTCCTTTCTTTTTTAAGTCCTATTCTTCCTTGGGGTTCTCACAATCTCCATCACCGACTCTCACAATCCTCCAGTTCCACATGGCATAAACTTAATCCCCTCTGTTTTCAGTTTCTCTTCAGTAACATTTGGTACTATGTTGTCATTATTTGCTTCTACATATTTTACTAAAGGTTTCTTTTCTTTTTATGATGATCTGAGGTAGTGTAGAATCCGTTGTAAACTTTCAATTTTGATTACAACATATGCAAAAAGTAAGGAAATATTTTATGATTGAAATCGGTATTTAGAGCCCATTTGATGGAGTCGTGCCATGGAGTAACAACACTTTTAAATTAAAATTGAAAACATTTTTACTGTTTGGTGACCCTTTAAAAGTGCTTTCAGTGAGTAGAGATTTTGGATAAAAAAATACTTTTGGCATAAGCAGAAAATTTATGCTTTTGGTAGAAGCACTTTTGACCAAAACACAACCTACAAATTCGTCCTTAAATTTTTGAACAAAAATTAGAAGTCCATAACACACTTTTGTATGATATTGTCTTTTATTAATTCAAAAGCACTTTAACAATTGTGCAACCAAAAACTATTATAGCTTCTTATGAAAGAACTTTGGTCAAAAGTTCTAAATTTGAAAGTGTTCCGTCCAATCCATCTCATTGCACCACTTCACCAAACGGTCACTTGGTGCTAAATAATCTGCGTAAACACATAATGATCTGATTACAATGCGAGACTCTGAGCCTGAAATATTAAAGCTAGTGTTGTGTAACCATTTTGGATTAAAATTCTAATATATTATCACTTGGGTCCTATGTGACAATTGTGTTTAAGAATTCTTATTTTTGTGATTTCTGAACATAAAAAATACTGTATTTATTTCCCCTTCTTTATATTTAATATCTGATGGTTTATTTGGGAGAAAGTTAGGTGTCTTTGATTTTTTCCATACCGTGCAGTGAAAAGATTACCTCCTAGTTCATCCTTTACTTTAACAAGTACCTCCTAGGTTATCTTGGGAATCATGGGACGCCTAGTCTTAGCCTAGGCGACGCCATAACAACTATGTGGGAATGGCCTATGAACTAATTAACTTATTTGCCCGATTGCTATAGCTTTTTGGAAAATGGCTTGTGCATCCTATGACCAAGGAAATTTGCGTTCCAAGAGAACTTATCAGTAACACACACATATGAAGGCATGTACATGCTATTAGAAATATCTTCGACAAGATAGTGTGTTTTCCATTCAAATCCCCGACTGGATTTGAACCTTGCACACCTGAAAAGGATACCACTAGAGTTTTTTTTTTTTTTTTTTTTTTTGGGGGGGGGGGGGGGGGGGGGGGGGGGATATTATCTAATGTCAATCTTCGAAACCTTTTACCATATATATAAATATATAAACGAACTTATTAGTTTAGCTCAAATCTATAATTACTTTCAAACTTGAGAAATAATTCTGAGTTGCGTGGAATAATTTTTTGACAGATTGTGTGATAAACCACCCAATATATTGAAATTTTGCAAGTTGTGCTATGTTAAATATTGTGAAACTATTATCAAAATATATGACTCGTTTTGTGGCACAATGTTGTGATACTGCAAATGAGTTAAACGCAAGTACATAATGAAAAAGAAGTAACTAAAATTTCTTAGTATCTCCCACATATTATTAAATATAATGACAGTAGCAATACTGTCATATATACGTTAGTGCCATATTGATTTGAACACTGGTTGACAGCCTTGGTGTTTGGATAACAATAAGGAGTGTGCTTTCATTCATTCTCAAGGTGATCGAAACTTTTTACTGTAGAAGAATTTTAAAAATTTGTTACCATTGGTCAGACTCTTTTGGGTAGCATGGCACGGCTTGATCTAAAGTTTAACAGTGGGATTTATCTAGGTTCTCCATGCAGGAGAGAATTTTTTGGTACTTCTGTAGAGAACTCTGCATAATTTTTTGATACTCTTTCTTTTTGATGGGAGGTAGTACTGCATAATTTTTTATTATAATTCTGGATTGTTCATTTATTTATATTTTTACTGTGTATAATAATATTCATATTGCTGTAGTCAAGTACAACAATTGTTCATATATTTTGCAGTATATAATAGATTTTAGTAGGTGGCGCTCTTGTAATATTGCTGTAATCAAGTGCTGCAAATATCGTTATTTTCAATTATGAAATTCTATTGTGGTTTCTTTTATATTATCTCAATTTTGAAATTGCCTAAAGCTATTGTTATCAGACAATACTTAAAGACATGTCAATTAGAGCACTGAAAAAAATTAAAAAAGATTATAAATCAGTTCAAAATTAAAACAGCAAAATGAAAAATACTACTTCATTAAAAGCAATCACCAGCAGTGCTCTTCATCTGATCTGCTCAATCTTTGCTTTTGCTTCTGGAGCTAGATGCTTGGAAGATACAAGATATATTTTGTTAAATTTTGTAAATTTGATGTTCCTTACTTCCTTCCAACAAGAACTCTAGCCTTGTTTCTTTTAACAGATTTGTGTTCTTAAGCATGGACTTTCTTTTGATGGTTGTTGGGTGATGATGTATCCCTATTTAGACGGAATATTTATCACATATTTATCTATATTCTTTTGACTTGAAAGTTTTCTTTTGATTCAGTACAAGATTTTTAAATTTGTTACTGGCTAACATGATTAGAAAATATTGTTCGTGGTCAAGTAAGCAGCCATGCTGAAACCTCATCTAACACTAACAACATTGATCATAGAAGTGAGCAGACTCACACAAATCCTTCACAGGAGGTTCAACATGAAAACAATGAGCAACTACAAATTCAGATTCAAGAAAGTGATATTTATCAGACGTCTAATGGAAATTTGGAAGGCATAGCAGATGGCCAAAGTATAAATGAACAAGCCACTGCTAATCTAGGAGGTGAGAGGCTGGAGCAAGTTATTGAAGATGAGAGAGGAAACAGGCAACAAACAACTTTCAATGAGTTCAATGAATGGAGAGTGGGGACTGTTGTAGATATGGATGGGAATTGGCAGGAAAATCCAGTTACCAATTGGCCCCAGGAAACTTCAGGAAATGATGGTGAAGCTGATCATCTCCAAGGAATCCGTGAGGTTTGGGATGAGGATGCCTCTCAAGGGGCTGCCGAAAATTGGTTAGAAGAACGTGACCCCCCTAGAATACGGAGAGCCGTTCCAGTGAGAAGAATCAACAGATTTTACCCACCTGATGATGATAATGTATATAGTATGGAACTTAGGGAACTTTTAAGCAGGTATTTATTCTCGTTCTCTCTTTGTAGTCTTTGGTGGAAGTGTTGAGCTGCTTTGCTTTAACTTGTTACTAAATGAGATGTTCTGCTGTATGCAGGCGAAGTGTTTCTAATCTTCTTCGTAGCGGTTTTCGTGAGAGCCTGGACCAATTAATTCAGTCATATGTGGAAAGGCAGGGTCGTGCTCCCATTGACTGGGATCTTCATGGAAACTTACCCACTCCTGCTTCACCAGAGCGGGATCAGGATCAGCAGAGGGATGAGCCGAATGAAGATCAGCATGATGCTATTACTAGACCTTCACTACTACGGTCTCCTTCAGTACCCCCACCACAGCCTATTTGGCACCAGGATTTGCATCATTCTAGCTGGTCTCGTCATAGCATGCATCGCTCTGAACTTGTAAGTTATCTTCCTATTGCACTATTGAAAGTTTGAACTAGTAAACTGATGTGGTTTCCTTCCTACTTCTTGAGGACATTTTCTCTTCATACATTTCATGTATATAATTAACCCTCCTGACAATTTTGGTTTTAAAAAAAGGTTGCATATGACTGTCCTGTGAAAAATGAGTACCTCCGCCCTTGTTTAACATATCATTTCTAGGTGTAAACTCATCTGATTTTCTCCAACGGCCTTACTAAAGGGAACTATTATTTTGTTTATTTGTAAGTTACAGTAGAGGGCCTTTGCCGCCTTATGGTAGAGAAATTATTGCGGACATTTAGGATAGGATGGACTATGGATTATCTTCTTGATTTTAACTCGTAATGTTCACCCCTTCTGGGTAAGGATCATGTCAGTTGGGTTTGCATTGGAGCTCTATACTTGGCTGTACCAAAATGAGTGGCTTTTATAACACCTATAAATATGCCCAGTCTAAAATGGGAGTTTCAGAACATTTTCAAATATGCAAGTGGTTGAGGGGATTTAGCCACACTCGGATTTTATTTTTAATTTATTATTTTTAGCACCTTTATACTTTTTGCTGGACCAATTTTAGTTGTTAGGGCTGCATTTCGTGAGATTAGATTACCCACAATACCCAAATCTTGTGTCCGATGTTTGACTCTCCTACAACCTCGACTGAAACAATCAACTTCTTGTTAATAATAATAAACTGATTAACTAATTAACCTCGACTAATTATCTAACTTATTCCCCTAGGCCTTTCTATGCCAATCAATACATGTGTCTCTGAAGTTTGAAAGTAACTTGATCATTGATGCTCATTTGCCACAGGAATGGGAGATGATCAATGATCTAAGAGCAGACATGGCAAGGCTTCAGCAAGGTATGAGCCACATGCAGAGGATGTTGGAGGCTTGCATGGACATGCAACTGGAGTTGCAGCGCTCGGTCAAACAGGAAGTCTCTGCTGCTCTGAATCGGTCAACTGGTGATCAAGGTCTAGACAGTAATTAAATTTAATCATCCTTGTTACTGTTTTTTTTAGTAGGGAACACTATAAGATAGAAATAAAAGCTCCTGCCTCCCCTTGAAGATTCCAGATATTTACCTTCTGTTCCATTTGCTTCCATCCATAGTTATTACTATTAGTTGCAATAACTTTTGTCTCCCCAATTTAGACAAAGGACTAACATAATTAAATTCATTGCAGGGGTAGTGGAGACTTCTGAGGATGGTTCTAGATTGGGTCATGTGAGGAAAGGAACTTGTTGTGTTTGTTGTGATAGCCAAATTGATTCTCTATTGTACAGGTATGCTGGCTATCTTATTATTTATGTAAGGGTATATACATACACATTTATTTTATCACCGCCCAAACCTCCGTAACAAGAAATTAAAAATGTTTTCCTTGGACAATGGAATTAGAAATTGCACCAACTTTATACGCCTATAATCCATTAAGCAGTGAATTTTGTTTGTTGATTTAAATTTTAAAAATTGTTGCAGAAATCTGTTATTTATTTATTATTATTTTTGGTGTATTTTTTTGACATTATATTATATTGCTGATGCTCCCTCTCCCTATACATTTTCTCCAGATGTGGGCACATGTGCACTTGCTCAAAATGTGCAAATGAGTTAGTGCGCGGTGGAGGAAAGTGTCCGTTGTGCCGGGCACCGATCATTGAGGTCATCCGAGCTTACTCCATACTGTGAAAAGATGGGATGACAATAAGTGAAGATAATGCTTGAAACTGAGAGAGAGATTCAGGGGGAGAATTTTCAGTCCCCTAACTTGGTCTTTAGCTCCTCAGATTCATCTCTGTAGAGTGTGCTTATTTTACCCTGTTTTTCCAATTATATGCCGAACGCTTATTCATTGTATATTGGAAGAACAACTGGTGCTTTTTGATTCTTGATTCATGAGTAAATAAAATTTCAAGTGAAATTAAAATTCTTTTTCTACTTTTGGGAATTGTAGTAGGTAGGAAACTAAGTGTTATAAGCTTGGTACATTACATAACGTCTCCGTTCTGGATATGTTTAACCAAAGTCTTTTTTCTTTTTTGCTATTTGCTGTTAATAATGGTGGATTCCGATGGGTGAATGATCAAAATGTCCCTGATTTGAATAAATTATTTAATAAAAACTTTAAACTATTCAATACTATTAGTACCAGATACTTTCTCCGCCTTTAAAAGGATGACGAAAGAATAATTTTTAAATAAATTAAGATAGTCAAAAAATTGAGTATAAATTTTTAAACAAAAAAAAAATAGTCAAAAAATTAAGAAAGAATTATGAGTAGAGTAAATTAGTTTATGTACAAAGTTAAGTAATTGATTTGTTTATTTTAAGGATAATTTTTTTTAGAGCAGTAATCGGTGCCCTTTCAAATAAAATGTGCCTTTAACTGTCACCATTTTTTTTAGTTCAAAATTGCATAAATATTTTTATTTTAAAATTATAATCTGGCATAAATTTTTTAGTATACCGTTACTTTTACTTTTAATTAATAGAGTTTTATCGTGTTATTGAATAATCAATTTCTAGCCGATATAAGTTAATATTTTCTTTGAAAATAGTAATGGAACGAGGAAGTGTGTGTGTGTGTGTATATATATATTCAATAAATAGCTAGACTTTTTGTTGTATCCCAAACAAAAAATCTTGCAAAATTAGAATTCAACTGTTTGCAAAGTTTATTCAACAAACCATCTCTTGGACTATTTTTTTTTTTCCAAACAAATTATCAGCATAGACTTCAATGGGTTTGTTCGGGCTTTAGACTAATCAAAAGCACAGATTTATCAAAATTTTAGTTTTTGGCCGTCCTCCCTGAAAATAAATTAAGCACTACAAATACAATGATACAATTGGTAACTTTATTTTACAAGTTATGCTCATTGACAACATTAACCATAATACCCATATTAATCTCTGAGCAAGGCTAAAATTATATTTAAACCAAATGCGAAAATTTAAATTTATTTATGTCACTCATTATACATGACATCTAGCTCAAAATTTACTTTGTAAACCTAAGAAAAATGATATTGCATTCTATATTTTTTCATTTGCGCTCCATGTAAAATAAAAATTTTATTATTTTAAAAATTCAAAATTAAGATGAATTAAAGTATCATTGTCAAAATAATAAGTTAAAACAATTATAGAATATTGCTAAATATATATGAATGAAAGTTTTATGCACTATTATTTTATATGTAGACGCTCAAAAATTTTGTGTATGTTATCTAACCATTGTAGGAGGGCAAAAGCGTCATTTTGCAACCCCAATGCCCAGATAGTAGAGTCAGGATTACAAACCTCCAGATGGACGTCTAAAAGAATCACAAAAACCTTTGAGCTACGGACTATGCAATATAAAGACGATGGACGAGCCGACATCTAGGCATTGAAGACATTATCCGATGTAGATGAGTTTCGTTGAAGACGATACCCAACGATGCCATCGAAGACGATACCCAACGATGCCATCGGAGACGATACCCAATGATGAAGACGATTGTGTTGGAGATGATAACCGATGTAGACGACTTCCGTTGGAGGCGATACCACCAGAGACGATACTTGATGATAACGACGATTGCAGTTGGAGACGATACTCAATGGAGACGTCAGAGACGATACCCAAAGGAGACGTCAGAGACGATACCCAACAAAAATATTGGAGACAACACCCGACGTAAATGAAGTCCATTGGAGATGATACCCAACGAAGACGTCGAAGACAATACCGACTACAAGAAAAAGGCGATACGGCGACGAGATGGTGCCAATTATTTGGGGTTAAAAAACATAAGACGACGATAGTACTGTCGTTATAAGACAAACTCTGATGGTAAAAAAATGTTGGCATCCACATTAATCCCTCAGCCACATTCAATGATTCATGCTCCACTTGAGGAAGAAGTGAACATGTCGTTTGGAAGGTTGGTTTGATTTGTTTGCATTTTAATGCAGCATTCTTTCGAGGAAATTTTGAACTTTTATGCTGTGTCAATATTTGCAATTCAAAATGTGGGTTTTTACCTTTTTGGTGGATTAACTTGCTGCGACTTCTAATTATTTTCTCTCTGGCAACATGTTATTCCGTGGCCTTACCATGAACGAAAATGATGGTGATCTTGAGGTAATGTGGTATTCTTCTTATTTTGTATATATATTTTGCTAGGCAATGGAAATGCAGATGATAGGTCATTTACAGGTTGAGTGTTCTTTTTGTTTTCATTAGCAGCCTTGAGTAATGTGAATGTGTTCAAACCATTGTATAATGAAAATAAGCACAATAAAGAAATTAGAACATAAAAAGTTTGACACGAGTTGTCCTTGTCTTTAAGGTGTTTATTACCCCTTACTACTAAGGTTTGCTTAAGGTTGTTGGCAATATACCTTCAGGATATATGTCAAGCCTATATTTTTTCATTGCAATAACAACTTACAATTGAAAACTCAATATATACTTCTGTGTAAAGGTTGACAAATATATAGAATTAAGAAGAAGGAAGAGAGAACTGTAAATATTCTAAAACTAAAAACCAATATCAATTCAAACTAACTGTTACACGGTTAATTCTGTAACATAAACTGAATTGATCACAAATCAGTTTCAGCTATTGCATTTATTTTGCAGTTAATGCTTAGTCAGGTGAATTACACTGACTTGAGATTTATCTAAAAAGATAGGCTCATGGCTCGGGCGAGACTCCTAGCAACGATGCATAAGTGCGAAGTGCAAAGTGCGCCTAAAGCGCCAATGCGACCGCACCCGGCCCCGGGTCGCGGGCGCGGGCGGGTGGTGTTTTGCACCACGTCATTGTGACCCGATCCAAACCTTCCCTTTAGTACCACAAATAAATTAAACTATTCCACTCATGCTTATAAAGTATTAAATAGTTTTACTTCTTATCGATGTGGTACTTAAAGAAAGTAGTTTTGTAAATAACAATGCACCTTTTCATATACTCCACTTTGAATATGATTAAAATATAGCATATAATTCCTACTTGAATTATATTTTGTTATCTCTTAATCTCCTAATTGTAGACTATCAAATGCACTTTTAATTTAGTTTAAATTCAATTAACTAATGAGTCTAAATTAAACCCAAAATTGATCAAAACTCATATAATTAAAAAGGTGCAATTTAACAATCCCCCACTTATTTGAAAAACTACTTTTTTTCAAACAATTCTCTATTTATCAACTCTAAGGCTTGTATGCATAATAGAAGGTGTGACGAACATTTAACCTTCTCTTAGTATAAACAACTCAAAGTCATATCGAAATAAACGGTGTCCGTAGATTGAACCTCTATTCCAAAAGACACGACCGGAGCTATCATACACACACAAACCTCCCGTTACGGTGAGCATTATCATTACTTTGCACTATTATAGCCGTGTGCAATATCCTGTTTCTTGAACCTTTAAGAAAGTAAACCATAACTTTCTATAAGAAGCGGCTCCACTTCTAGTTCATATAGGCAAAGTGGTTCTTTTGCACTTCTGTTGCAGAAAGCACATCACTTTGTTAAGAGCATAACTTAACCTTAGTAGTGCAACAGACGTTACTATCATAAACTACATATAAGACTAAGTTGATAGTAACACAGCCAATAACTGTGACTTGTTTTTCCCATTGAACCTATAAATTAGGGGTAACCTAGATATAGGTTAGGTTCCCATCACCTTTGGCTTAAAATGGTTTAAGTCCCATATCTCGTGTAGTCAAACTTATTAAGTCTCTTATCAGAGGCTTAGTAAGCGGATCAACCAAGTTTTTACTTGACTTCACATAGACAATAGTTATGATACCATCATGTATCAATTTTCTTACAAATTCATGTCTTAGACCAATATGTCTAGACTTACCATTAAAGGTACCACTATACGCTTTTATAAGCGTAGCTTCACTATCACAATATTGTAAAATTGGAGGTATTGGATTTGGCCATAGATTTATGTCTAACATCATATTTCTAATCCAATCAACATCTCTTCCTGCTTGAGCCAAAGCTATAAACTCTGACTCCATAGTAGAATGAGAAATACAAGTCTGCTTCTTGCTTACCCAAGAAATAGCACCACCGACAAGAGTGAAAATTCATCCACTTGTGGATTTATTATCTCCCACACTATTAATCCAACTTGCATCAGAGTATCCCTCCAAAATACTAGGGAATTTATTATAAAACAATCCTAAATCACTGGTTCTTTTTAGGTATCCAAATACCCTCCCAATAGATTTTCAATGGTCAACATTAGGACTGCTCGTATATCTACTAAGTTTAGAAACTGCAAAAGAAATATTTGGCCTAGTGCAGTGCATAGCATACATAAGGCTACTAATAGCACTTGCATATTCTAGCTGTGCAATAGCTCTGCCATTATTTTCTTTAAGTTTAACTCCATTCTCAAAAGGAGTATTCACCTCCTTAAACTCAAGGTGACTAAACTTAGTTAATATATTTTTAACATAGTGAGATTGATTTAATACAAAACCCCCACTATGTTTTTTAACTTTGATGCCTAAAATAGTATCTACTTCACCTAAGTCTTTCATCTTAAAGACTGAGGATAGATACTTTTTAGTCTCATTTACTCCAACCATATTTGTACTGATAATCAACATATCATCCACATACAAACAGACTATCACCATATAGCCCGAAGTGATTTTAGAGTATATACACCTATCTGCACTGTTATATTTAAACCCAAAGTTTAAAATAGTAGTGTCAAATCTCTCGTGCCACTGTTTTGGTGCATGTTTTAGACCATAAAGGGATTTAATTAATTTGCATACTTTAGCCTCATTTCCGGGAGTAACAAACCCTTTGGGTTGTTCCATATATACTTCCTCATTCAAATTACTATTCAAAAATGTTGTCTTAACATCCATTTGATGAATGTAAAGATCAAACAACGAAACTAAGGCAAAAAGAATTCAAATGGAAGTAACTCGTGCTATCGGTGCATAAGTATCAAAGTAATCAATACCTTCTACTTGTCTAAAATCCTTTGATACTAATCTTGCTTTAAAGGCAAAAATAGTACCATTAGTGTTATATTTCGTTCTAAAAACCCATTTAAACCCTATGGGTTTAGAACCTCTAGGTAAATCTGTCAATACCTAAGTATTATTTCACAAGATTGAATCCATTTTATCATTTACAGCTTCCTTCCAGAAGGCAGTATCCCTAGAAGCCATTGTTTCTTTAAATAATTTAGGATCAGACTCAAGACTATATATATAGGGTATTTCATTTACCATTTCATTATTTTGGTCTCCTTCTACCAAAAATAATAAAGACTGAGAAGAAATGAAATTATCATCCAAGTTTTTCTCTTTTCTAGCTCTAGTACTCCTTCTAGGTCCACTTGGTTGATTTAGAATACTTGGTTCTCCAACCTCAACATTAGACCTTATAGGACCTCTAGGCTCATCAAATATAGGCATATGCACATTTTCAACATCTTTTGAGAATTTATTTTCAAAAAATTCCACATCCCTTGATTCAGTTATTACATTAGACTCTAACTCAAGAAGTCTATAAGCTTTACTATTTTCAGCATATCCAACAAATATATTTTTAATAGCTTTAGCCTTTAACTTAGTCCTTTTAGGATCTGGAACTCGAAAATAAGCTATACACCCCCATACTTTAAAATAATTTATGTTAGGTCTTCTACTTTTCCATATTTCATAAGGACTAGTTTTTACAACAGTACTAGGTATCCTGTTTAAAATATGACAAGCAGTAAGAAGTGCCTCTGTAATATCCTGGATATTTGACAAGACTTTTAAATAACATCTTAGATGATGAAATAAAGGTTGAAGTTAAAACCTAGATTTGGAGAAGTTATTGATATGGAATTTTATGTATAATGATACTAAAAGTAGTATGCCATCAAGCTAATCACATTTGATGTGATAAGCATATACTTTGTAATCTTGTTCATTTATTAATAAAAGTATCAAGGCATTTCTTTATTCATGATTAATTACTTGAATTAATCAAATGGATAAACCCATAGTTTTCGAGAAATACTTTTAGAACCATGATGAGGATCATGCTAATGAGATTTAAATTCAAGATAACTCAAAACTAAAATTGTTCCTAATCGTTGGATCACTAAAATGGGGATTAATGAATCCGGATAGATTAGTGCATACTATGCTTGCTCTTATGAAGGGGATGATTGATCTCATAACCATTTATGTAGAGACACTAAAGCAAGTATATAGGTGCTTATTAGAGAATAAGTTCACTGAACGTGACTCGCTCAAAGAACACCTAATGGAGTCTTACTTGCCTGTCAATAGGAGTTCCTTTTGTGATAGTAGTACAAGTGATCCTTGGACTTGGGATCATCATAGTATCTTGTGTATGATAAATTATGTTTTGACATATTCCTTAAAACCTTTAGGGTGTATCAAAGGGTATGATTGGATATAATAAGTCATATATGGAGATAGGTGAGTGATTAACAAAGAATTTATCACTTCTAGTAAAAGAAGGGAATGTACTATGCAATTCGATAAATGACAACTCAGTAGTCCTTGGCCAAGGCAGAATGTAAATTAGAAAGTAGTTTCTAATTTACATTAATTAGAGTTATTCATTTAAGGATCGAAATGCATATAATCAAATAAAATAAGACTTGACAGTTATACCATGTCTTATATTTGATTGGGACATTGTGAGGTAGAAGGATTGAATTGTACGGTAACTATTCGCTGAATAGGTTCTTTTGTGATTAAATGTTGAAATCTATATTATCTGGAAAGTCGTTGATCGCTAAGGGGGCTTATCCTTATTATGGAATAAATATTATTTATTTAAATGAATTAAATAGTTTAATTTATTTATATAAATAAGATTAGAATAGTTCTAATTAATTTATTCTATAACCGGTTTAATATGGAGAACCTAAAGGGTCACACCGCAAAAGAAAAATAATTATTTAAGAAGTAAATGGCATAATTGTAATAATGAATTAAGTATATTCAATTTATACTATGTGGATAGAATAAATTAAATAGCTTAATATTTATTATTTAGTATTTTGGAAATACTAATTATAAATTAATAAGAGGAGTCTTATTATTATTATTACTATTATCATTATTATTTAGTTCCTAAATGGTTTAGGAATTAATTAATAAGAGTATTCTCATAATTAATAATTAAGTTCCTAAATGGTTTAGGAGTTATAATTATTATATTTAATTAATTAAGATCCTAATTAGATTAGGAGTTTAATTAAAAACCCTATTCCTAAAGGTGTTAGGAGGGTTTACTAAATCTATAAATAAGAGAAGTCTTATTATGGATTAAGGTTACATACATACACTTCCATAAGTTTTTGGAAGAGTACTCACATATTCTCTAGAGAGAGAAAACTAGGATTTGCCATCACCCACTTCTTGAATTATTATTATTCCTTGGTGGATCACCTCTAGAGGCCAAACACTTGGGTGGCTAACATTGATCATTGGAATCCAATCGGTGAAATTCAATAAGAACGCGAAGGATTTGGAGGTGAACTTGTACCCGTTGAAGCTTTGAGTTCTATAAAGGTATATCTCTAACTTCTTCTTTATTAATTAATAATTGCGCATAAAGGTCGATCCTAGATTATGGTTTGTAAATTTTAAAATTTGATTTTACCATGCTTCCGCTATTTTGTGCAATTTGATTACGTCTATGAATTTTTACAAACCAACAGATACGAGTATATTTAATGAGAGTTATCAAGTAGTTAATTTAATTAATTTAAATTAACTAAATGATGAAAATGAAAAATAAGATAAGACTATGTTACAAATTAACATGTCTTGAAAAGTTGACATTAAATGGTGAATGAGAAGATTGATAATTATAAAGTAAATAAAGAATTATCATGACAGGCATGGAATATAATTAATTTATTTAATTATATTTGTGTAAGGTTAAATTATTTAACTAATATGCACGATAGCCTTGATGGGCTAAATTATATTTTTTTTAAGTGAGTAACTTAATTAATGTGGTTGTTAATTAATGTCTATGAGGAAAAAATATTTATAATAATTACTTATAGTTCCACTAAGAATTTATTAATAGTGGACTAGCCCAATTTATTTTTTAAACAGGCCGAATTTAATTTAATTGTTAGCGGACTTGTAATTGGTCATGTAAATAATTTTAGTTGGCCCAATCATTTAATTAATTGAGGTCCAATGAGATTGTTAGTTAAAGTCCAACAAATTGAGTTAATTTTAGCCCAAAACCCAAGCCCAATACAAGGTCAAAATTGGTCAAGGTTGCTACAAGTTGGTGTATATATGTTTGTATTTTGTAATAAAATTAAAGTTATATTGATTGGGAAAAGGGGGAGGTGACCGGTCAAATAAGGGGGGAGAGGCTCAAGGTGGATCAAGCTTCAAGACTCCTTAAATTACTCCAAGAGGCAACGCACCCCAATATGCACATCAAGTCTCCTTAAATTGAGGGTTTATGTTTTCCATGCAATTAGCCCTAAATCAACTAACATTGGTGGATTTGGAGGACCTAAGTATGCTTAGCAATTGTCTATATATAAAGTCTCACCCAACTCTTGCAAGAGGTTAGTTCATTTGGCAAAAAAATCTAGAGAGCAAAAGAGAGAGAAGTTAAGAGCTTCAAATAGAGAAAATCGAAAACACTTGGTGTTCTTGTGAGTTTATAAAAGAAATATCAATAAGGCTTGTAAAGGGGTGGTTCGGTAGTTAGGTGGTGGTGTTGGATGTCCTCTAGCTCCATCTTCTAATTTGGAAAGCATAGAAAGCAAGCTACTAAGTCCAAGAGGTATAAAAATACCCAAAACCCTAGTTTTGTGTCTTCTATTGTGCTTTATATAATTTTTATGGTAGAAAAATATTTTTCAAAACTTTCTATGCTTAGATCCATGTTAGAATGATAGATCTATGGTTAAATGGATTTAGCATGGATATTTATATGCTTTTACGTTGGAAAAGTTTATCAAAAGCATGAAATCGATTGTCGCCGAAAAATTAAAATTTGAGCAGTCCATTCCCGGAATTACTGTCCACGATCCATAAGTCAGATTTATGATCCATCAATTTTGGGTGATAGATACATAAAATATGAAGATTCTTCAAGTTGAATGACTAAAATTCGATTTAAAATGAGCAATATATGGATTTTCTACCAAAACACCCCACTGTTTTTAGGGCTGTGCACAACAGTCCGGTTTGAAGCCAATTTCAGTACCCAAAACAAATTCAAATTTGATGTATGATAACAAAATAATGTAGTTCGGGAAGTTACGAATTCATTGATACCAAATAGACCTCAATCGGACATGTAGATTTCATTTTATTCAAGTTTTAGCCGGAGACCCCAAGGTTGGAAAATCAGAAAAACAATCTGCCTATTTTGGAAAATAAACCGACCGGTTCACGAATTTTTCGATTTTGTGGTTTTCTAGGTGGGACCAGTTCGGCCCTGTTTAGGTCATTTCTTGATTGGTTCCAAAAATAAAATTCTTGTAATTTTATAAAGAATATTATTAAAATTTAAAATATGAAATTTTATGTCTTTTGACATTTATTAGAATTAACGGTGGATTAAAGCTTACTAAATTAATAATAATTATAGAAAGATTATTATTAATTATAGAAAAATGATATTTGAACTCTTGACATATTATTTAAGTGATATAAAATAATATGTGGAGAAAATTAGATAATTCATTATCATTTAGCTATTTATTAGTGTGTATTTAAGTTAATAAAATAATTATTTATTATTTAATTACAATTAAATAATAAGTAAAGTTAAAGAATTAATTATTTATTATTTATTCAATATTAAATAATAATTAAAGGACATTAAAGTTATTAAATTAAGTATTTATTATACTAATTAAAGTAAAGTAAATGATTAATTATTATTTAATTAATATTTAAAGTTAATAATCTAATTATTTATTATTTAATTAATATTAAATAATAAGTAAAGTTAATCAATTTATTAATTACTATTTAATTAATATTAAATAATGATTAAAGTGTATTAAGGTTAAATGAAGTAATTATTCATTATTTGATTTATAATGAGTAAAGTTAATCAATTAGTTAATTAATTATTATTTAATTACATATTAAATAAACAAGAATGATTCATTATTTAATTATTATTTAAAGGATATTAAATAATAATTAGAGAGAGAGAGAGTGAATAAAATGATCATTTGTTATTTAATTAATATTAAATAATAAATGGGGTTAATTAGTTAAGAAGTTATTATTTAATGATATTCAATAATCATTAAAGGAATTGAGGATAATTAATTAATTAATTATTATTTAAATGATATTAAATAATAATTAAAGTGAATAAAATAATTGTTATGTAATGGTGAATAACAAGTAAAATTAAATGAGTTAATTATTTATTTAATATTAAAAAAATAATGTGAAGAAATTAAAGGAATAAGGAGGTGATTAAACAATGTACATTTAAATTGTTTAAGCCTTTAAAGATTATAAAAGGAGTAAACGATAATAGTAAGTGATGAAATATTATTAAAGGATTAATAATATTGGTAATTGGGTGAATATTATTAATGGCTTAATAATATTAGTAATCAATTAAGGTATTGTCCAGTAATTGAGTAGCGCTGGTAATTTAGAGATGTATTATTAATGAATAACAATACTGATCGGTATTTAAAATATTATCCAAGGAGGATAATATTGTCTTATAAATTATGAGTTAATAAATAGGGATTTTGTGTTGTAGAGTCAATTCCTTTATGAATGGCAGTTGAGTCCCTATGCGCTTTACTGATTGATAGATAAGCATATTAGGTCTTTCGGAGGAGGTAAATTGATTTGTATGAGCATTAGTGATGGAACGCAGTTTTCAGATTGGTAGCGTAAGTCAATGCGCATATTAGGCAAGTTTTTCAGTACTATGTGCTATTCTTGCAAACCTGTTGCTATATGCATAAATTATTATGTGTGCACTTATTGTATGTGCTAACTGATTTCTAAATGTGTCTGTGTACAGTCATACGATATTAATAGCTGTTACAAAATTAATGCTATGAGTTGAAATGTGTTATATGTGTTATATAACCTGAAAATATTGACATGCATGGTAAGCATGAGTTAATTGTATAAATGCAAAGCATGATAAGCATGATGTCTATATAAATGTAAAGCACGGAGCACAAAGCATGAATTAAATGTGACCTACGTGTTAAGTGTTAGCTGTTAGACTTGCTGAGCCGTCGTGCTTACTCTTGCTTAAAATAAACACTTTCAGATAAGTGCGAGTTATTCAAAGATTCATAAACAGATCACGGAACAGGAATGCGTGCTGACTTTCACAATTGATATATATTCTGATAAACCTTTTTGGGGGTAAATAGTGTTACGATATGATAAGAATTGATTAGTGAAATGTTTGTATGACATTCACATACGCTAAACACTTGTATCATTACAAGTCACTAAGGATTTATTGATGTATAATAGATCATAATAAATATAATCTATGTTGCATAAAGTTTATGTAAAGAGAAGATATTGAATAAACATATATATTGAAAGTTGATTAATGAGTTGTATATACTTACATGTTTAAAATAGACTGGGTCATACTATACTTGATTTGAGATCTATTATAATTTAATAAAGATTGCGATTCTGAGACAGAAAAATGGTGAAGTTTTAAATAACTCTGTTTTAAACAACTATAATATGGTTGTAGGTTATGAATGAAGTTGTAATAATTTTAAAAATAAACTAGTTTTATCAATTATGTTATTGAGGCATATTGTGGATTTAAGTACAAGGTTATACACTAACGCACGAGATTCGTCGTGGCTAGCACGGGGAATTTCGGGGCGTTACAACCTCACCCCATAAATTATTTGGCAAACAAGCATGATTTAACATATAATTAATTATATCATGAAATGTACGATTTTTTCTTTCTGCTAAACCATTTTCTTGTGGTGTATATGCTGCACCTGTTTGATGTATAATACCATTTTCTTCACAAAATGCATCAAAAACATTCAAACAATATTTCATGCCTCTATTAAAATGTAAAATTTTAATCTTCTTCTCAAGTTGATTTTCTACTTCTGATTTTTATTTTTTAAATGAGTTAAATGCCTCATATTTTGTTCTCAACAAATACACATAACAATATCTGCTAGCATCATCTATAAAAGTAATGAAATATCATTTTTCACCTTTTGTCAATATTCCATTTAACTCACAGATATCAATATGTATTAAATCTAATAATTGCAATTCTCTTTGAATATTTGAAAACAGTTTTCTCACAGTTTTTGATTAAACACAAACTTCACATTTATCAAGTTCACTATTGCCAATATCAATTAATTTCATTGCATGCATATTTTTCAAATTCTTTGAATTTATATGTTCTAAATGACTATGCCACAAAGAAATTGCACAAGTAAAATAAGCAGAAACTGAATTAATTTTATTAGCAGATAGTTTGTACATCCCATTACAAGTATAACCCTTTCCAACAAAAACACCATTCTTTGAAAGAATGACTTTGCCGGACTCAACAGAAAGTTTAAAGCCTTTCATATCTAAAAGACCAACATAAATTAGATTTTTTCTAATTTCTAACATAAACAACACATTAAGTAAGGTCAGCTTCTTTTCAGATGTGAAGTTAATTTCCACAGTTCCTTTGCCACCAACACTGGCTCTTGAACTATTTCTCATCTGAACTTCGTGTCCAACAACTTCTTCAAATGCTTTAAACATTTGTCGGTTATTGCAAATATGGACAGTAGCTCCAAAGTCCAGCCACCAACCATCAGATTCACTCGCCATATTTGTTAGTTCCCAGAGGCACACAAGTAATCTAGAAGGGGGGGGGGGGGGGGTTGAATAAATCTCTTAAAAACTTTTTACTTAAATTAAATAATATTACCAAATAGTTCATTTAATCAAGATTAGTTTGCACAGTGGAATATTAGTTTGAAAACTCCCCTTAAAGATTTGTAAAACTTCTTAGTTGAGTTTAGACTGTATTGAAGATAGCCATTTATCAAGAAAACCAATCATAACAGTTATATCTATATATGACAGAATGTGAATGACTGAATGTAAATGACACAAGAGAGTTTAAGTGGTTTAGAGACTGAATAACTCCTACTCCACTCTTCTACTTCAACGAGTAGGAAATCCACTAAGGATGGCTCATACAGAACCCTTCAAGCTCAGCAGGCCTGGAATCTCTGGTTCACTAAGAGCCCTTCAAACTTAGTAGGTTTGGCTAGTTTAGTCACTAAGACAAGGACACAAATGCCCTCTTCAAGTCCAGCATACTTGGCTCTTTTAGTCACTAAGACAAGGACACAACTGCCCTCTTCAAGTCTAGCAGACTTGGTTCCTTGTTTGTTGATAGATGTTGGAGTTGCTACTGAGTTGTATTTTAAGTTCCATTGTCTTTAAATACTCAGTAGTAGGATGTGATCATGCTTAAAATGATATTGAGTTCGGCAATGATGCTTGGCTTCTTTATATGCTCAATATCTTCGTGTGATCACCCATTGTGTTGCTAAGCTATAGCAATTCAGCTCCTTTGGTACTTGATAACTTCTCGAGACGAACTTCTGAGATGACTGTGAAGCTCCTTCCTTTTGATACTCAGTTGTTCCTTCTTATCATTAACAGTTTATAGCTTCTCGAGATGAGCTTTTGAGATGACTGTAAAGCTTCTTCTTTTTTGTACTCAGCCGCTAACATATCTATATTAAGTTAGAGTTTAGGCTTCTCTCTATCACTTGCTTAGTAGCTTTGAACACTTATCTTGTAATAGAGTAATTTTTCTCCATGTCTCTCTCAATTCAGTGTTAGTGTTCTGGTGGATCGTAGAGTTCTTCAACATATTCATTTTTGTTTCACTCTATGATCTGTTGTTGTCCACCATCCTCTCTTGTATTTTCGACAACATTTTTTTTCTGTGAGCATTTATGCTTTTATATATTTATGCATATTTTACCGTTTGAAAAGATCCGTTGGGTTCCTTTGGCTTTGTGCAGATCCTTGATATCTTTGATGTTGACTTTCTGTTGCTTGTGTTAGTGTTTTTTCCCTTTTCCGACATATGTTCTGTTACATCAAACTGTAGCCCAGCTTTCTGCATTTTTAGCCGTTACACTTCCAGAGTTGTATATCAAGGATTATTATATATTTAACCTTCTGATCCATCATTAAATATCTTCCTTGACTTTAATAACCAACTGCTCTATTGTTGTCAGAGATGACCTGTTAGTCTGACTATTTTCACCAGTTTGCTGAGTAGTAAGTCCTGACTTATAGTCGTCTAGTCACAAAGTCTTCTGTAACTCTGACATGCATCTGTTCCTTAACAGCACTTAATTTTTCTTTAAGCTAGAAGAGGAATATTCTTTCTTCTCTTGCACCATATTGCAGTTCTGTTCCTTTACTACTTCTGATAGTGAATTCGTAGAGTGATTGTCTGTCCATTTAGACTCTACGAATTTAGCTCCACTCGTTACTTGAAGTATGTCAGGTAAAAGGTTGAGTTCAAACGATCTTTTCTCTTACTCTGCGATCTTGCTATTCTGTTAAGATCGTAGAGTTGCTGTCTGCAGGCTTTGCTTTATGATGTCGTTCTACAATCTTGTCATTTTGTTCAAATCGTAGAGTTGCTGACTGCAGTGCTTCTCAGTGGAATCGTTGAGTTGTTGTCTTCGTTAGCACATCCTTTATTTCTGCTCAACGATTATACCATATGTAGAACAATTTTATGCATTGTCTTATCTTCTGGTTTCACTCTATGATTTCTTCTATCTGTGCAAATCGTAGAGTTCTCGTATGTGCTTGCTCTTCAAATCCACTTTACGATCTTGCCAGATTTTGCATATCTTGGAGTTTATTGCTTCTCTAATTCTACGTTTTTTGAAGGCTTGCTTAGTTGTCTGTTCGATGATCGTAGAGTTCTGCTCTACGTTTTGTACTTGATCAATTCTTCAATTTAACTTGTATATTCTGTAGAACTCTTGCACAACTGTCTCTTCTTGATGATCGTAGAGTTATCCTGGTATGGAGTCATATAGTCTACTCTACAAACAGACTGAATCGTTGAGTCTTCTTTGCTTGGAATCATAGAGTCCATTCTACAATTATATTGACCGAATAGATATAACATAAGATCAACTTAACAGATTTGATATTTTTTAACTAAGTCCTTGTACATCATTACATCATTACATTGAAAGGACTTTATAAACTTTGCCATACAACAATGATTTAATCTTGTATTACTCTGCTTATAATATTTATCTTTAATGCAGAGTAACTTCTACGGAAAGATCAACCTAACATTTCTGATCTTTTATCTAAGTCCTTTGTACACATAATTCTTTTTAAAAGGACTTTACAACATTTGAACCAAATAACTTTTACTCTTATTATAAGCAACAGATAGTGTTTAACAAGATCATATTTATGCTATATAAGTGTGCAAATCACAATATTTGAATCAGGTAATATATATCATACACACATGATCATGTAAACACATATTTAGATTAACATGTAATCACTTAGTCAATTAACCACATAAACACTTTAAAACATATACGCACATAATCAAGTAAGCACATAGGCACATTAACACATAAGCACTTAGTCAGATACATATGGACAATCAACCATATAAGCACATTTACCACAATCATTTTTGCACAACAGTCATCATCATCAAATGAAACAACCTTCAACAATATTAACCTCAGAAATCATAGTCACATCAAGACTAAGATCAGAGACCATGGCAACAAGGTTCTCCTCAACCTTGTTTGCAGAACCACTTTTGCGTTATTTACATTCTCTAGCATAGTAATTGTGACGACCCCGAATCCGGGTCCCTTGAACCTCGAACTCGGTTCAACACGAGTACAACCTTTTTCTTATTGTTCATGAATTACAACAACATTATAATTGCTAAATAATCATTTATTTACAATTTTACAACATCTCTTTCTATTCCAGAATCGAAATCTTTATACATTCCTAGTATGTCTCAATATCATACATGATACGACATTCTATTACAATCAATTTGAGTATTTAATACTCATATAACATACCAACTAAGTCTTATGCTACACAATCATTTACCTGTCCAATTCGGACTGATATCTACAATAGATATTTAGATCTTCAATGGAAGTAATATATTTTCCTGTTCCTTGTTCTTTATCGAGAACTTCAGGTAACTAGCCTTATCTGAAAATGTTGGTTTAGGCAAGAGTGAGCACGACGACTCAGCAAGTTCAACAGCTACACATAACACATTACATGCTTCACATAAAATTTACAATTGATACTAACATCATGCTTTTCATGCATTTCAGTTTATGACATACTGCTCATGCATATCATGCCTCGCATTTAATCTATGCTTCATGTCTAACCTCTATCATGACATATAGTTCAATGCAGAACAATTGTCTTAAATCAACTACCGCATATCAACAGTTCAAATCAACTTATTGCACAAAGGCACATTAAAACATCTTTGCACATAACCACGTATGAGCACATCTCAGTTTTAATAACAAACTTATAATTCATGCACATAATACAACACGTTCTGAAAAACTTGTCTGGACTTGTATAACCAGCTTACGTTAATCTTTCACGTTCCTTGCACCACCTACACGGTATGTGAGATCAACGGTGCACAATATCAGTCAAAGTTTGACTCAATACTAAATCTTATTTTGAAGATATTTATTTCTTCTTATCATCCCCTTTATTTAATAAGGTTAATTTCATATTTTAGTCTCTCTTTGACTTGACTCAGTGTTTCATATTCAACACCATAAATCTTTTGTTCGAAACTATGCAATTCTGACATTCATTAATGTCACTGCATTAAAACTTGGACCCTATATTTATTTAGGTCGATCCACCAATTAATCACTAATGGACCATACCCTTGGTTTAACTTAATCACATCATTTATCTCGATACCTATCATAATATTACCCACCTTGGATAATATTTTAAATTTTACTATCAATTAGTAATAACTTATAATGTTATTTAATTGTTAAATAACACTTTAAATAATCATTACTATTATTAATTTATTTTTAATAATAGTTTACCTTAATCATTATTATTAATAATTTAATTGCTTGCTAATATTATTACCCTTTAATAATATTTTAATTGACTTCTCATTATTATCAATCATTTTAATAATAATTTAATTGTTCATCAATATTATCAATCATTTAATAATATTTGAAATCCTCACGTATCATTAGTAATTATTTAATAACGATTCAACCCTTAACTATTATTACCCAATAGTTAATTACTTGTTAAACAATATTATTAATTCTTTAATAATATTCTAAATCTTTCTTTATCAATATTATTTATTTAATAATGATTTAACTCTTAACTATTATTATTTAATAGTTAATTAAATGCTAAATAATATTATTAATCCTTTAATAATATTTTAAATTAATTACATATCATTATTAATTATTGAATAATGATTTAATTCTTAACTATTATCATACTCTAATATTATTAATCTTTTAATAATAGCTTAATCATTTCCTAAACTTATAAACAATTTATTTTAATTGTTTACACTTTACTAATTAATGCATTTTTATCATTCTAAAATGCCAAACCCATAAAATTTTATCAACAATGACTAAATCCCTCATCAAAAATCTGCGTATACCGTATATAGGATTTCCAAGCCATAAATCCTATTTTCTAAATTTTCAACATGACATCACATAATTAATTCATTTAATCATAACTAGTCCATTTCCATGAAAATACCAAATTAGTTCTACAAATTCTTATTTTCTGGTATTTGACAGGATATAGCTCCATATTGAACATATATTTTTCTCATAATTTTTAAAATTCATTTACTAGTTTTAAATAGCCCAAAATAATCAGATCTTGCACCATTTATCATAAATTATTCCTTTTTCAGAATATTATGAAATTTTCAGGATTAGTTCCTGTTATCATAGACAAGCTCCTGTATAAATTTCATATTTTTCTGAGTTGTACACAAAAATTTATTTTGATACATTTCTAAAAATCACACTTTATTGTAAAATCCATAACTTGAGTTTTACACAATCAAAAATCACCTTCTTTTTACTAGACTCAGTTAGATCATCAAACTATCATTCCAAAAATATTCAGAAGTTTTAGAGAAATAAAAGTGGACGAAACTGCCCCTGGACCAAACTGAACAGTAACTATTTTTGGCCTTTTCAGATTTTCGGACAGTTTTGGGGTCCTTCACGGAAATGATTATAAAACGAAATCTACAACTCCGATTAAGGTCCAGTCGAAGGCGTTGGACTCGTATTTTCCTAAACTATAGTTTTCATTTATCAAACACCAAATTTGGAGTTGTCTAGGTCTCGAAAAACAGTGTTAAAGGGGCTGATCAGTAGCTAATTTTTCTGATTTTCCAACATGGATGTGTTTTACTAAAAATTCCATAACTTGCTCATTTTAAATCGGATTTTAGTCATTCAACTTGGAGAATCTTCATATTTCATGGATCTATTACCCAAAATTGACGGATCATAAATCCGACTTACGGATCGTGAACAGTAATTCCGTGAAGGGGCTGCTACGTATTAGATTAACTTGTTTTTGTCGGTAAAAATTTATTCAATGAGTTTGATGAAATTTTTCATCACAAACACATATAAAAACCCATGTTAAACCCATCAAACTATGAATATACATATATTACATAGTTAAAGACTTCTAGACCATCAAAACAAGTTTTGATCGGTTAAAAATATATTTTAACCGTTTAAAACTTATTTAAACAACAAAAAATGAAATTAAAAAAAATTTAGAGTACTTTTTAACCTCTTAGACATGGATGATCTTCTTCCTCTTGATATGAGCTAGGCTTGTGACTCCACCTTGCTCATTCTCTAACAATTTTTCTTAGTGGATCATCAATCTCCCAAAGCTTGTTTGCTTTTCTCTAGAATACTCTCTCTTTTCTCTCTAGGAGTTTATTGAAAAATAACTAACAAACATAACAAGAGGGTGATGGATGCTATATATAGACCCTCCCTAATCACCATCAACCTTCACTAATCAACTAGTGTTGGTGAATTTAAGGGTTAATCAAGCTTACTATAGCTTGAATGACCAATTGAGTGACATTTTGATTGACCATTTGAATGACTAGGGTTGGTGGGGAGTTGTTGAGCAACTTTGCACTCCAAATTCACCAACAAGCAACCTTTCTATCCTTGTGGGCCCCAAAATTCGGGATTTCTCTTTTTATTACACCAATTTAGCTTTATTTTTATATCCTATATCATTATATAAGTATCCATATGTATATACACCAATATATATATATTGACCATCACTTTGACTAACATTTGGGCTCCACATTGAACTCTAGGATTTATTATATTGGGCTCCTCCAATTAAATTTGTTTGGGCTCAATTTATTTACTACATTGGGCTAATATTAAATACTCTATGTTACATTTAATTAAAACAAGCATTGGGCTTGGTTAATTATTACATAAATCAATGTTCAAATTAAATTATATGGACTACTAGGTTAATTAATTTGACCTAGTTTAATACCTCAATTGGACTTATAATATAATCCAATTAGATTTGCTATAATTAATTCTACCACATTGGGTTACTTAATTAACTCATCCATAGTTAATTCTTAACACCACATTTATTTACCTATCAATTAACCAATGATTGGTTAATGTTCTCTCTTGTCTACCAACTAGGGTTATTCAATTAACCCTACACTAGTTAATTCTCTACACTCAATCAATACTTGAAATGTTTCTCCCAACCATTGACCATCATTTGACTTTTAATGGTTTGGGCTACATAACTTACTTTTTATTGGGCTCTCTTATTTAATTACCCTCTTCATGTAAATATTCCCATATTGGCTAACACATATAATCCTTTTGGGCTAATCCACTAGTAGTAATTAAATTACTTGGACTCTTGATGAGGTTAAATCTTTAAATTTATTTGGACCTCTATATAAATATTCAACAAGACTTACAACAACTAACATATTGGGATTGTTTTAATCTCACCTTTGAATTATATACCTCAACTTAATAATTAAGTTAATTTCTTAATTAATTACTTCTTATTATTGCCATCATCGGCAATAATTCTAGCTCCTCTATAACTTTAACTCATAACTAATATAATTAATCTAATTAATTATATTTCATGACTTTCTTTCTTACTTCAAATTTAAACTAATTAATTTATTAGTTTTTATTGAGTATTAATTACTCATCTTTTTATTGGGCTAACAAACACAACTCTAGGAATATATAACTATGTATATATATCCTTATAACCGTCTTCACTTCTTAAATGAATTTATTTCTTTAATAAATTCTCTATATGCATCATAAAATATTTTCACATTTAATTTCTAACAAATACATTATGTTAAAAAAAATGTTTACCCATTTTCTACACATCTTACTTCTCACATTCTAGGTTTTAAACCTTAACCTTTAATAAAATCAATTAAGATATTATTTAAAATCTTGAAAATATCTGGGATATTACAGTGTACAACTTTTCCACAAACATGACACTTGCCCTTTCTTTTATTAGGATCAGGTTTTTTATTTTTCTGTCTTGAGTTCTTGAACTTGTTATTATCCTTTTTAATACCAGGTCATTTCCCTTTAAATGAACATGCCTCCAAATAGTTGATACTAGACTGTCCTTGATTCAAATTCTTAGCATCACGTTTTCAGGCCTCCTCCTCAATACGCAAATGCTTTTGAATTTGATCTAAGGAAAAATCCTAAGACTTGTGCATCAACTTTTTTGGCAAAATTCTTCTAAGATGGAGGTAATTTTGCAATTATCGCTCTAACTTGAAAGGTTTCAGGAAAAATAATTTTAAGAACCCTTAATTTGTTAATAATAACCTGGAGCTCATGCACTTGCTCCAAAATAGGTTTATTGTCAACCATCTTAAGATCAAAATATTTTGAAACTAAATATTTATTTGTACCTTCTTCCTCGGCTTTGTACTTAAACTCCAAAGCCTCCCACAACTCCCTTGGTGACTGAATATTGTTGTAAAAATCGTAGAGACGATTCGACAACGTGTTGAGAATATGGCCACGAGCAAGCTCCTCATCTTCAGTCCTCTTCTTTCTTTACTCCTTCAGCGTTTCAATTTCACTAGTGTCTGGCTATTGACCTTCTGTTGGTTTAGGATCTTCTGGAATAGAAAGTACATATTCAATTTTAAGAACTGTCAGTAGAAACTTCAGATTATCTTGCCATTGACTAAAATTATTTCCATCAAAGCGATCAAGCTTGACAAAATCCTGGTTCATGATTTTGAACGATTTTGTATCCATCTCAAAATAAACACCTTAAGAACAAGGATAACCCGTGTCAAACTTTTTCTGTTCCAATTTCTCTATTATGCTTATTTTCAATCTTAAGGTGTTTATTTCCCCTTACCACTAAGGTTTGCTTAAGGCTGCTGGCAATATACCTCCAGGATATATATCAAGCCTATATTTTTTCAATGCAATAACAACTTACAATTGAAAACTAAGTATATACTTCTGTGTAAAGGTTGAAAAATATATAGAATTAAGAAGAAGGAAGAGAGAACTGTTAATATTCTAAAACTGAAAACCAATATCAATTCAAAGTAACTGTTACAGAGTTAATTCTGTAACATAAACTGAATTGATCACAAATCAGTTTCAGCTATTGCATTTGTTTGTAGTTAATGCTTAGTCAGGTGAATTACACTGACTTGAGCTTTATCTAAAAAGATAGATTTATGGCTCGGGCGAGACTCCTAGTGACGATGCGTAAGTGCAAAGTGCGCCTAAAGCGCCAATGCGACTGCAACCGCACCCGGCCCCGTGTCGCTGGACGCGGGCGCGGGCGGGTGGTGCTTTGCACCACGTCATTGTGACCCGATCCAAACCTTTCCTTTAGTACCACAAGTAAATTAAACTATTCCACTCATGCTTATAAAGCATTAAATAGTTTTACTTCTTATCGATGTGATACTTAAATAAAGTAGTTTTGCAAACAACAATGCACCTTTTCATATACCCCACTTTTAATATGATTAAAATATAATATATAATTCCTACTTGAATTATATTTTGTTCTCTCTTAATCTCCTTATTATAGACTATCAAATGCACTTTTAATTTAATTTAAATTCAATCAACTAATGAGTCTAAATTAAACCCAAAATTGATCAAAACTCATATAATTAAAAAGGTGCAATTTAACATATAATGCCTTGGTGCATTTGTAAGGAGAATATTGGAAAATATTGGGGTAGCATTGATTAGTTTAGTATTCCATGCTTTGTTTGGTTGACCATTTTTTAATTGTTTGGCTCACTCATGTTATTGGAACTTCTCTTTACTATATTCATAGGCTTATAAGTTTTATGGGCACCACACATCACATTAGCTCGTTTGTTGCTTTTGCTTGACTTTGTTATGGAAAACCATCCAACTAATTTTTGAATTACAGACTTGTTGTAGAGCTGCCAGTGTTCCTTTTCATGTATTAAAGGATAATATCTAATGCAAAGAAAAGGTATGCTTAGTATGTGATCTCATATTCTCACCTATATTTTTCTTGCTTCTAGCAAAATTAGGATCTGGTCCATTGTTTGAGAAAATTGCATAAAATTTCAGCATTAAGGGCTAATCTGGACTGAGGCTGCACATTTCAAGCAAATATTGACCTGAAAGCAGTAAAGTCTACCCATAATATTAATTCCCAACATTTGAAATGACGCTTAATTTTGCTAAATTGCAGTGCAGTCGAGTGAAATAAATTTCCATTGTCAATAAAAGTAATAATTAAAAGAACAATTTCAAGTATTGTAGAGCAACAAAGTCTTTATTAAATCAATGCAATAGAGATCTAATTCTGGTAGAGGATCTGCCTAATTCCTATAAGGAAATTAAGGCAACCCATGTGAGGATTTTTATAACTCTAGTTGGCTGCGTAGCTTATTTTGTTTTAGCTCACAAACGTACGTGCTTTTATAGGTATTGAATGCCCATGGATTAGATATGTCCAAATGTGATCAGGCATCAAAGTTAGTCAAGGCACAAAGAGCTGGCACAAAGAGCTGATATTATAAGTTTTAATGTATATTATGTTCTAGGGTTATAGTATTGCATGGTCATGGTTGGAGGGTATATTAAAGTACATTATATGCTTCTTTTTTGCCTATATTTTATTTTCCACAAGTATAGTGAAATCTATAATTTCCTTGTTCCTTTATTCCTTGTTCCTTTATTTTATTTTCTCTTTTTCTTTTTTCCTGAATGTTTTAGGGAAATCTTTGATGCTGCAAGTCCTTGATAGTAGAACAAAGTACATTGAACCTTATGTCAGACTTAGTTCTTGTTGAATAGAAGCTTTGTTATTTAAAGTTTATGCATCCATCCCCAATTGTGCAGACACACGTAAAAATTTCACTATTTTGAGGTAACAATTTTATGCTCTCTCTTTGCTGGTTTCTATGTTATATTTTCATGCTAGTTCTTTTGCTGGAAGTGAATTAAGGATTGAGAATAATTAAGAAAGTATTCAACTGTAATTATTTTATATAATGTATTTTTCTATCTGCACAAAAGTGTATTTCTATATGCTTTCATAATTAATGTCGCTCTTAATATACTTTCTACCTTTGTGATAGTTACACTGTCAAATTTGACATATTGAATTGTAAATTTAATCATTGATAAGATCTAATCCAATTTCGAACTGGAAAAATGAACTGTTAAAGAAATCTTGGAATTGAGTGTACCAAGAATAATTTTAGTAAAAATAAATAAATTAGGGGAATCATCACTGTGTTTTACATGAACAATTTTGGTAAAGGTAAAAGAGATTTAAAAATAATTACATGGTTTACTGCTAAAGGTGATCACATATTTCAATGATATATTCAACTAGATATTTGGAATAAAAATGACGGTATGCTTGCTTGAGTAGGCAAAGTGTTGTCATTTGCATGTTGCCAATAAAAAGCATGTGAAGGCTATAAGTTGAGTCCCAGTACTATGATACTATTTTAAGATGCATTATCTACTGAAGCTGCTGCTGTCATTTACACTCTTTTTATTGTATAAATTTTCTCTATTCCATTCCCCTCTAATATCATTGTCCATGTTCATTTATCCAACTGCATATATGTTTTTGCAGGGCCTTTCTACGTAAACTCAGCAAAGTTCCCTAATAGTCAGCCCGTGCGTTGCTCCCAGATGCATGTTGACGCATAATTTTAGCCCGTGTGTTGATTTCTTTCGTATTGAATTTAAGTATTGAACTTTGTGATAATGCTATATTCTATCCTTCAAGCTTATATTTTTCCTTTGCAGCTCTTTTTCAGCATTATATTTAAGTTAATTTGCAGTTATTTTTTGGTATAATAGCATTAGTATCTGGTTCAAGTGAGGTTGTATGCTGATTTGAACAATTGTTATGTAAATAATTTTAAATGATATAAATTTATTTATGATTGTTACATGACATTGTACTGTGTGTTTAATAACAATTTTATTAATAAATTTTTTTAATATTTAGAAGACCTATAGCGACGGTCAAAAACCGTTGTTATAGGCTTTATAATATATATTTTTTAATATTCAGAAGGCCCATAGCGATGGGTTCTACCATCGCTATAGTTTTTTTACTGACGATAGGGATCGCCAATGTTAGTGATGCGATCGTCGCCATTTGGACTTTAAAGCTTAGCGGCAAAAATTGAATGGCGACGGTAGTCCCGTCGGCATAAGGGTATCATAACGTCGGCATAAGTCTATGGTTGCGGCACTATCGGCTAGAGGGGGGGGGGGGGGGGGGGGGGTACCGTTAACATATCTTAAGGCGATGGGTTTTGCATCTATCTTGACGGGTCCATACCGTTGCTATAACCCTATTTTCTTGTAGTGACCCGATGTAGGCGATTTTCGTTAGAGACCCCCAATGGAGTCGCTGGAAACGATACCCGATGTTAATGATGATTTTTGTTGGAGACGATACTCAACGAAGGCACCGGAGACAATACTCGATGAAGGCGTTATAATCCCACATGACAATTAAATTGTGTTGTATTCCAGAGGCACAAAAAATATTTAGAGGGGGGGGGGTTGAATAGGTGTTTTCAAACTGTGATTTTATTTTAGTTAAAAATTGATTGATAATTTGGTAAGATAAAATCAATTTTGCATAACGGAACATGTTTCATAAAATCCCCTTGAGAAATAAGATTTTATAAATTATAGTTTTGAGATTTGGTACTTGAAAATAATCAGCACACACAAGCACAAGTGAATATAAGATAGAAATTAAAAACAGAAAGTAAATGAGAGAACCAATTTTAAGTGGTTCGGAGACGTAATAACTCCTACTCCACTCTTCTACTCCATGAGTAGAAAATTCACTAAGGATATTAATCACTAAGATCAGCTACAACTAAACCACTAAGGTTCCTTCGAGTCACTCAGTCTTGGAATACAAGGACACTTAGTCCAGATCACTTAGATCTCTTCAAGTCATTAAGACTTGGAACAATGTCACTAAGATGACACAAAGTAGTTGATTTGATGTTGTGAGTTGCCAATAAGTTGGCAATACAATCATCTTCTCAGGTACTTAATTGCTTGAATGAGATGTTCAGCTTTTCGTAGAGAGGGATTTTGAGCTTTGTAGAATTTTTATTCTTGATTAGTATCTCATCTCTTACTTTTCTTAGATTCTGCTCTTCTTTTTATAAACTTCTTAAAATCTTCCTATTGCAAGATAGCCGTTATTCATTTATTACCTTGATTTTTGAGATATCTACGATGAACATTTTGGTGTTAGGAAAAATAGTTTTCTGTTGTGTCAACTTATCAGAGTTCTAAAAATAGTAATCCTGTGATTAAGTTTTCATCATCAATTAGCTAGTAGACACATGCATTTCTAAACTTCAAATTTTATCTTTGACTTAGAAAGATTGCACCGGGCTCTTCAATGATGTTTTCATTGCAGTATTTTGACATCTTTCACTCTACAAAGTGAACTTACCGTATAGTATATATTATGCAGTGTAATCAGAGCTTTTATGATCAAGCTTCTACTATACGATCTTGACTTAGCAATACGATTTAGTTCTTGCAATTCGGTCTTAAGCTTGTTATGCGATCTTGATTTAGCAATACGATTTTGAACTTATAATGCGATTCAGCTCTTGCACTACGATCTTGAACTTGCTATACGATCTTGATTTTGCACTACAATTCTGAACTTGCAATGCAATTCAGCTCTTGCACTACGATCTTGAACTTGGCTCATAAATCTGATCTTCTTTCAATACGATCTTCAAGTCTTAAACTCTATACAACAATTTTTCTCAAAAGATCAACATAACAAATTTGATCTTTTCTAAACTAAGTCCTTGTACAATATGAATTAAATAAGGACTTTATGAAAGTTATTTTTACAAATATACATTAAGCATTGTTCATATCATGTCACCATTATGTCATCATCAAATTTAATCATGCATATACTAACAATCTCCCCTATTTGATGATGACAAAACTAATAGTTTTAGATCAAATCACCAATTTACTAAGGCATTAAAAAGATTTAAACATGACTTAGAATACAGTGAGATACTGTATTGGTAGATCAAAAGCATAAATTCATTAATATTGAAAATTAGTATAAACTTAAGATCTTAAGGTTTATAATTACACTTATCTCCTTCCTCTCTTTTCGCTGGGAAGATTTCTTCTTTCTTTTTCCATTTTGTGATTATAGATTTTTCTTCCGTCTGCTTCTCTTCTCCTTTACTCAATAATCTCTTAAATGGTATCCCTCGTACCAAGATCAAGCATATTAAATAGTTATTCTCCTAGTATGTAAACGCCTTGAGACATCCTATTAACAAACATTGGATCATCATTCGGAGTTCTCATACTAGAGATGGTCATATCTTGCCTTGATCCTCTTGGAGAAGAATATTACCCTCTAGAAATTGACCTTCCATTGGTAAAACTTGAGCAATTGGAGGACATGAATGCCTTAATTCCCTTTTATCTTCTTGAATTCTCTGTTCCTTCTAAATTGATTATTTTATTTTCTTCCCCTGACCCCCTTCTCCCATTTTTTGTCATCAATCAGTAGGGAGACATCCTTTGACAGTTGTTGAACACCAAGAACAAGTTCTATCAATTGGTGACGAGAGGAGTCAATGTCAGTTCTGGTTTCTTGCCACCTCTTACATGTTTCTTCTCTTTGTTGATGAACCAGTGCTATTGCATTATTGGTGCCAACAAGAACTTTATCCGTATGCACATTTACATACACACACATACACACACACACACACACACACACACACACACACACACACACACACACACACACACTACCAACACCATTCCTAACATATTGGGCTAACCCAATTAAAATAGCATTGGGCTTCTAATTAATTTATTTTGGGCCATGCACAATTATTTCTATTGGGCTAATTAATCTATTCTAGCAATCCATACATACACGGGCTTTAATTTCTAACACATTGGACCATGTCACATTAAATTATGTGACATCCTAATATTCATATTGAGCTAAAATTAATTATCCTCATTAGTCCATGACATTATTTAATTAACTCACAATTAATTAATTAATTAATCCATTTTAACCATCATACTACACAAGGTATATTACATAGAATTAAATTAATTATAATTTAAGCTCACCATCATCATCACTTAATTTCTTATTTATCACATTCTTTAATTCAACTTAAATTGAATTATAAATTTCATAGCACATGTAGACACATAAGTGCACACGATTATTTTTAAATAATTTCTTAATTTTATTAATATAAGTATTTATAAATTTCATGGCTATTACATTTATAATCAATCATGGTAATTAAAATTATGGGAACTGAATATGGAGCTAAAATCAGAGTTAATCTAATCTTATATTGTTTTTAACTGTCATATTCTTTAGCTTCTATATAAATCAAGCCTAACAAAAAGTTTACTCCTGAAAATCTGTTACCAACTGGGAGTAATATAAACTGATTTTGTAGCATCCTTGATTTCTGCTCAAATACAACAGAAATAACCTTGCTAGACGAACACTAAATCTGCGAAAATTATTCTAACAATTTTTTTTCTCTAATATCTAGAGAAGTCTTTATATATATCATCTCATTCCCTAGGCATAATACATTAAACAGATTTAATACACAAAATATACATACAAGATCTATATTTTGTTATGACTTCTTCACCCTATCGGTCAATATCATTGCTTTTATTGGTGAAGCTATTTGCTGAAAAGACCAAACAAAAGAAACCAGATTCTATTTTCAGCATCAATACCTTGTGTTATATTGGTGATATCTCTTACTTTCATACTTGATCATTGCATATAGGATTTGAGCCTCGAATTGATTTATCTCTCTTGCTTTGATCATAGTGATTACGTAATTCTTTGTTTATCTAAATCTAGTTTGGGTTAGGTTATTTTACTATTAAATTTCAAAGGAGCTTAGAAGCTCGGTGAGTAAGTGTACTCAAAGGGTGCATTGGTTTGCACAAGGGAGCATAAGTGGTTAAGGAGGATATGCCCTTAAGGTTGGGAATTGAATTATAAAAGTGTGATTTAAAGTTAATTAATAAAAGGAGCCTCCAATACCAATTGGTATTGGATGTGAATTAGGCCACTAGAATAAAGGTTAGATGCCAAACCACGTAAAAATTATTGGTATTCATGTAATTGCTTGATCTATTTAATTTGCTATATATTTTAAGTTTCTCAATAAATAAAAGTATTAACAGTTTAAAAACAATATCTTATAAAACTTACTGCATTTGTTATATAACAAGTTAAATTATTAATACAGTGAACTATTTTTATTTTCAGCAGACTGAATCCTCTATATAGTAAACTGTTTTCATATCCAGTAGACTAAAAAGTTATTCCAGTAACCTATTTTCATATTCGGCAAACTAATTTTCTGATTCAGTTAATTGTTTTCATAATTCAGCAAACTGCATAATAAATTATTTTTATTGATTTGCAAAAATTGGACACTGTTTACTCGCACACTTATTAAACCCCCCTTCTAAGTGTGTCTATGTATATTTCAATTGGTATCAGAGCTTGGCTCTACTTGTCTTGGTCTTAAAGGTGACTTGTATGACAATCAACCAATCGACCTCTATTACTACATGGAACGGAGAACTATAACCTTTGGAAGTTCCAGATAGGGATCTATCTTAAAAGAGATCCTTGGGAATGGTGGGTCGAGGAGCATGGTCCAGTTATTCTAAGGAAGGATGATGGTAAACCAAAAGCACTAACCGAAATAGACTCAACCGAAGTATTCATGACATCCTATGACTCAAAGGCAATGAACACATTACTAAGTGGTAAGATGCAATTTGAGATAGAAAAAATGTCGTCATGTAGCATGGCCAAAGAAATATGGGATACTTTAAAGCTGAGCCATGAAAAAACATCAAAAGTAAGAGAATTAAAAGTAAGTATGCTCATGCATGATTGTGAGATGCTCAAGCTGGAAAAAGAAGAAACTATCAAGGAAGCTCAAGCTAGATTCCTAGTGCTTATGAACTCGTTAAAGTTACTTGAAAAGATGATCCCTCAAAGTGAAATCAACCGAAAGTTACTGCGGGCTATGCTCAAGAGGTTTGCATCAAAAATAACCACCTTTCAAGATTCTTTTACTATTTTTGTTATGGATACTTTAACCTTGTTTGGAGAATTAGAAGAATATGAACATCAGTTAAAAAGATATGATGATGAGGTGGAAGCCCTTAGAAAGAAAGTGCTAGCTCTTAATGCAGGAAAAGAAGATGAATCAAGTGACGATTCGGATGAAGAAATTGTTATGCTCTCTAGAAAACTAAAAGGGATGCTACAAAAGAAGAAACTCAATGGCATCTAAAAAGTTCAAGGGAAACTCAAATGAAGAGACATGCTTTGAATGTGGACGTCCTGGTCATTTCAAAAAGAACGATTTTCAATTAAAGAATAAAGGGAAATCAAACTTCAAGGACAACAACTAGCAAGCCCTAGTCACTTGGAGTGATGATTCAGACGTGGAGATTGATGTAAATGACGAGATAACTTAAGTGTGTTTTATAGGACTTGAATAAGAATCAAGTGAGGTAACCGTTGATGATTAAAAATTGTTAAAACTAGAAAATAAAAAATTAAAATAAAAGAATATGTATTTAAAAGATTTAATAAATACTCTAATGAATTGAGTTAGTACTTTAATTGAAGAAAAAGAAAAAATGAAAACACCATCACAAGATGAAAGAATTTTAAATGCTAAAATTGATTATTTAGATAATTATAACAAAATACTTTTTAATAAAGTTAATAACTTAAATAGTGAAAAAAAAATTGACAAATGAAATAAGAATGAGAGATGTTTGCATTGATGCATTTAATGATGATACATGCATAAAAAAAATCATGCTAATACTAAAGAATTACAAAAAGAAATTGAATCATTAAAATCATCATTGGCTAAGTTTGTGCAAGGAGAGGAGAATTTAACTATCATGTTGGGAAAAGAAAGACCTAGTTATGAAAAATAACGAATTAGATATCAAGAAGCACCTAAAAAGAACAATGTAAAGATCTTAAAATCTAAATCATAAATTTATTGTTCTCTTTTCGCTACTTGTAACAACTGTGGAGCTAAAGGGCATTCAAATTGCAACAAGAAAGTTAAGAATATATGGGTAAAGAAAAATGAATTGCATGTTACAAACACAAATGGACCTAAAAAGATATGGGTACCAAAACGGTAAACTGTATTCTTATTGTAGGTATGCCTCAAAGAAAAAGTTTTATCTCAAAAGTGAGTTCTAGATAGTGGATGCTCTCGACACATGACGGGTAACAAGGCTAAATTCTTGGAGTTATCCCTTAAAAAGAAGAATGGTACAGTAACATTTGGAGATAACAAGACTTGTGAAATTGTCGAAAAGGGTAAAATAAGTAATAGTAAGATTAACATTAATGATGGCCACCTTGCTAAAGGTCTTGAATTTAATCTTATTAGTGTAAGTCAATTGATGGATAGTGGTCATCAAGTTAAATTTGAAAAGGATAAATGTTATATCTTTCGTGGTACTAACAATGCTACTCTAGTTGCACAAAGAGAAGGAAATATATATATTATTGATTTTGAGCAACATGATAAAGAAGTTTGCCTAACAGCTGTAGAAGATGTAGCAAATTAATGGCATAAGAGGTTGGAACATGTTCACGTGGATTTGATAAAGAAATTGTCAACAAGAAATCTAGTGAGAGGTCTACCCAAAATTAATTATGAAAAGTAAGGGATTTGTGCATCTTGTCAACTTGATAAGCAAATAAAAACATCATTCATAGTAAAGAATCAGGTATCAACTTCATCACCTTTACAATTATTACATCTTAATTCATTTGGTCTAGAAACGCATGCTAGTTTAAATGGTAAATTCTATGCTTTTGCTATAGTTGATGATTATTCTAGATATACTTGGGTTACATTTCCCAAAACTAAAGATGAAGCTTTTCGAGATTTTGAATGACTAATGAAGAATTTGGAGACAAGGTACAATCTCAAGCTGATAAGAATAAGAAGTGATCATGGTGGTGAATTACAAAAAGAGTTCATTCCATTCTGTGAACAAATAAGAATTAGCCATGAGTTCTCTACGCCAATGACACCACAAAAAAATAGAGTGTTGGAAAGAAAGAATAGAACATTGTAAGAAACGGATCGAACATTGTTATAAGAGAGTAAGCTTCCACAAAAAATTTGGGTCAAAGTGGTAAATACATTTTGCTACATTCTAAATAGAGTATTAATTCGTCTTATTCTTCTCAAAAACTCCTTATGAATTGCGAAAAAATAAAATTCTTTATATAAGTTACTTCAAGATTTTTATATCAAAATATTTTATATTAAATACAAGTGGTAACTAAGAAAAATTTGATGCTAAATCATATGAAGGAATACTTTTTGGTTATTATCAACAAAGCAAAGCATATCGTGTATATAATATTCATAAATATGTTGTTGAAGAATCTGTTCATGTGAGTTTTAATGAGCCTAATAATGATCTACCAAAAGAAAGAGATGAGGGTGCAGGAAATGTAGGAACTGTAGTCAATCTAGCATGTCAAAAACCTCAAAGCAGCTTACTCGAATACAAACCCAAAAAAACAGACATATCAATGTAGCTCACTGGATACCACAGATTAGCATAAACAACAAACCAGAACAATAAATTAAGAAATTATTTTGGAGATCCAGGAAGCTGAATCCAATGAATCAGATGAAGAACATCTAGATCTGAAGTCTATTCAACATAAGGAGCAAATGCACAACACATCTATGCCTAAAATAGCAAAGGCATATTAAAAATCATCCTCCTGAAAACATAATTGGAGATATCAATCGAGGAATTATCACAAAAAGAAGTGTACGCAATTTGTGTGCCTTCTCAGCCTTCCTATAACAAATAGAACCAAAAAATGCAAAGGAATCACTACTTGATGAGAATTGGCTCTTGGCAATGCAAGAAGAATTTTAACAATTTGAGAGATGTTAATCATGGGAGTTAGTTCTTATACCAAAAGGAGCATTAATAATTGGAACCAAATGGGTGTTTAAGAACAAGCTTGATGAACATGGGACTATTATTCACAATAAAGCAAGACTTATTGCTCAAGGATACAACCAACAAGAGGGGATAGACTATGAAGAAACATTCGCCCCAGTTGCAAGGTTGGAATCTATTCAGATACTCCTAGCCTTTTCTTATCACAAATAATTCAAGCTATATCAAATGGATGTAAAGAGTGCATCCCTAAACGGGTACATAAATGAGAAAGTGTATGTAAAACAACCTCCCGTATTTGAGCATGAAAAGTATCCTCATCATGTGTATAAACTAAATAAGGCACTCTACAGACTCAAGCGGGCACCTAGGGCGTGGTATAAAAGGTTGAATAAATTTCTTATCTCAAACAGGTTTACAAGAGGTAAAATCGACTCTACATTATTTATTAAGCATGAAAAAAAAGACATTATTATTGTACAAATATATGTAGACGATAGCTTTTTTGTTACTACTAATAATATGCTTTGTGAGTGGTTTTATAAGTGTATGCACAAGGAATTTGACATAAGCTTAATGGGAGAGTTTAACTACTTTTTGGGACTCCAAATCAAGCAAATTAAATATGGCATCTATATTCATCAAACCAAATACATAAAGAAGCTACTCAAAATGTTTGGATTCGACAAGACAAATTCAAAAGCAACACTTATGAGCACCACAATCAAGCTTACTTCGGATGACAAATGTACTGATGTAGAGGTAACAAAATATCGATGTATGATAGGAAGTTTATTATACTTAACTGCTTCAAGACCCGATATTATGTATAGTGTTTGTCTATATGCAAGATTTCAAGCAAAACCAAAATAATCACATTTAAATGTTATTAATAGAATATTTAAATACTTATGTGGTACTATCAATTTTGGTTTATATTATCTAATATGTCAAGATTTTGATCTAATGGGTTCCTCAGATGCAGACTATGCAGTTTGTCAAATTGATAGAAAAAACACTAGTGCTGCTTGCACATTTTTTGGGACAAAGTCTAGTATCTTGGCATAGCAAAAAGCAAACCTCTATCGCTCTTTCAACAATAAATGGAAAATATCTAGCTGTTGGAAGTTGTTGCTCCCAAATACTTTGGATGCATCAAACCTTAATTGATTTTAATGTGGCATGCAATACTATGCCTATATATTGTGATATCACTAGCACAATTGACATATCTAAAATTTCAGTATTACATTCACGCATAAAACATATTGAAATTAGGCATCATTTTCTAAGGGATAATGTGTTTAAAGGCTTAATTAAATTAATATTTATCCACGAGGAGCATCAATTAGTAGATATTTTTACTAAATCACTAAGTGAAGAAAGGTTTTGCACTTTAAGAAGAGAACTTGGCATTTTCATGATTGTCTAAAAATATAACTGCCTATATGCTCTTATATGTTAAGCTGAATTGTGTCATTTAGACTGTTAAATTTATTCATGTGCACACACTTGCTAAAATTAATCTGCATACTTTATGAAATTAATTTGTGATATATGTTGTTAAATTGACTTATCTGTTAGCTTGATTTATGAAAAACATAAGTTTAAATTTTGAAAGTAAGTTTACTAATTTATGGAAACTAAATCTACAATTATCAGAAATATGGTAACTTTGAATTATAAACTGCAATTTCTCTAGCTTAAATCTTGGTAATCGTGTTCTCGCTCTTCATCTCGGATATAACAATCAAAGCACACATACTGTCTTGTAGTTTTTCTCTCTCCCACTTTACCAAAACCTTTGATATTCTCTCTCTCCTCAATTGCCATTACTGATCGCTTCAACCCTCGTCATCAAAAATGAAGACCAAGCAAGTAAAACGTCAACAGAGTGACTCTAATTCAGACGATGATCAGCCTATATCATCTATTCCATATAAACTAAAACCTACCCATGCTTCAAAATCTAAAGAATAGAGTACGTTAGAAACTGTTGAACTTGAATCGGTAACGACATTCGGGTCGAAGAAAGAAAAAGAAACGGGTAAGGTCCTCAAACCCAAAAAGCAGAGTTCAATGGTATCATCTGGGAACTTTATGTCTTCCTCACGGTCTCATAAAACTAAAGGAAATGAAAAGGAGTCATCTCAGGCGATAGACATCATTCCGAAAGAAATACCGGTGCCGATAACAATTTCCACTTCTTTGTTCAATTTTTTGAAAATTTCTTTCGTGGTACAATTTCGAGGCAAGGTTTAAAAGTTAAATTATTTCAAAAAAATTTATTTATGAAAAATTCATGGACTTGTTTTTCTATCAACACTTTGTCTTGCTAAATAAATTTAAATCATGTGGAGTCGCTTCTATGGTCTTTCCACCATCTGTGGCATATCCTCAATTAGTGCAACAATTTTATGCAAACTTTAAGTTAAACACAAATTATTGTACTTCGTAGGTCGAAGGAAAATTATTTGAACTTTTTGATAAACTTTTGGGTGATATTTTGTCAATATCATGTGTAGGCCCATGCCCTTTTACACTAAAAGGTGTAATTCATGAACCTTTCTCTACCTTGACTCAATTACAAATTGTCAAAGATGACACAATTTTATCTGAGGTCATTTTACCTACCACTGCGGAAGTTTCCCCCATCTCTTCAGTAATCCATAAGCTTATTAGGTTTAATCTATTGCCCCGTATTGGTGGTGGAGCAAACTTCACCTACCATGATCTTGTTTTCACAGCTAGGCTCCTTGAGGGACAGTTATTCCATCTCGTTTTAATGATGTTGATGCACATAGACAGTTGTGTCAGACAAAGTAAAAAGCGCTTACCTTATGGTAGATTTCTTACCAAAGTTTTTCAATTTTTTAATATTTCTCTTAAGGATGAAGTTTCAATCCAACTTGTTGAATCCATTGATTCTGACAATTTGAAGAGTTTCAATCTATCTTTAGTTGATGGCGGGTTTATTCGAACTCCTCGTGACCATCATCTTGCACAAAATCTTACTAGTCACACCTCCATTCCTTCGTTTAACAATTCTAAAATCCTATCCATCCTAAACCAAATCCTTGCAAATCAAACTAAAATGAAGGGAGATATAGTGGATATTAAATAAAGGCTTAATGCATTGGAAAAAGAGAAGCTCACTATGACTACACCATCTTCCTCCTCCTTATTTAGACAGATTGAAGATGAGTTTATAGATCTTTAGGCAGGATTTGAACTTCCTACCAAAGCCATAGTTGAAGCTTTACAATGCAAAATGAATCATAATGCTTGTCAGTTTAGGCATGAGCTAAAATTTGTGAGCAACCAGATTGGTTAACTCAGCAACTATATGGATGTGCAGACAAACGACATTAGGGATGAATATGACCTCGAGCCAGGAAGGACTACTGCTCTAGCATGGGTTCGTTGCAACTAGTTAGTTGAATGTCAAGGCGATGGATCTACTTATTCCTCCCCCATCTTATATTCCAATAGACTTATAAATAGCAAGTCTAATTAGATTATGTAATTAAACTAATGTGTTTATTTTATAAATCCAATGTATAGCCTTATATGATTTAATTAGTGAACCATATATATAATATATGGTGAGTCCAAATTAATTTAAACTATCCAATACTTGTTGATTTCAAGTAACATAGTTAGCCCAATCTATTTAATTGTTGGGAGCCCAAGTGTTGATAACTTAAATGAATATACTTATGTATGTGTGTATTTATTTAATAAGGAAGCAAGGTGGTAGAATTAATTAAAGCAAAACTAATTGGATTATATTATAAGTCCGAATGAGGTATTAAACTAGGTCAAATAAATTTACCTAGTAGTCCATGTAATTAATTTAAACCTTGATCCATGTAATAATTAAACTAGCCCAATGTTTAATTTAATTAAATGTAACATAGGTTATTAAATGTTAGCCTAATGTGATAAATAAATTGAGCCCAAATAAATTGAATATATATATATATATATATATATATATATATATATATATATATATATATATATATTACAGTGCAAACAGAAAGTAAAGAGATGATATTCACCAAGTGCACTCTTATATTTATAGAAAAAAATTTATAAATAAAACATAAATTATATTAACTGAAAATAAATTACAAGATAGCTCAGCAATCTTGATTCATTAATGTCTTAGTCTAAGATAAAAGAACTAAAAGTAGAACTGAGAGTTTAGAGAGAAGGTCGAGAAGGAACAAGGAGGGAGAGAAAATAGAACTGAGAACAAGACATGCCTTGAACTCCTACAACACTCTGACTTATATAGCCAAGAAAAGTAAAACATGCGTACAGAATAATACTCTTTTTTTTTAACAAACAGTAAAAGTTGTTTGAGAATCTTTATTGTAGAATCATGCATTGCATTTACTAACTGAGTGACTGAGAGCATCTACTTTTTACTTTTGGCTGTTTTTGGCTAGCTGGATGTCTAAAGGGACATAATCTACTTTTTCTTTACTGAGTGGAAATTGCATCTTTATTGTAGAATCATGCGTTGAATAGGCAGGAGACAACATCTTTTTATAGATAGTGGCTCTTACATTTGCTGACTGAGTGACTGAGACGTCTACTTTTTGCTTTTCGCTGCTTTTGGTGGCAATTTGTTTGACACGTAAGGATTCATAATGCGTATGGGTCCTGAGTATCTTAGAGTGACTGACTTCCATAAGGGTCGCTGGTAACTGAATTATGACTAGATACTAAGGAGTTTTCATCAGAAATTTCCTTGTGAAGTTCACTGACTCTATTGTTAATGGCTGAGATTAATAATTTTAACTCTGACTCAGAATACTCTTTTACCGAATTGATATCAAAGGAAGATGAAGGGCTAGAACTGGACTCTTTATCTTTTGATTGAATGACTTTGGGGATTTTGACCGGGACAACTGGAATTAGAGGAAATTCTTTTTGAACCTGACTCCTAATTCTATTAACATCAAATTTGTCCCACTATTTAATAAAGAAAATTCGAGAAACATAATTGATTTGACTGTGGTGAGTAATTGTAACTTGGGACTGTCCAGAAGTGTGAATAATTGACTCAGCTGGAGATTTCAAGTTATACTGCCATTTTAAAATCCAAGAGATTTTATATTTATTACAAAATTGCAGCATAACTGGGATTCCATCAAATTTTAGATTAAATGGAGCCTTAGTACTGAAATGGTTTACTTGATCTTAGAGTGGTTCAGGAAGAATAGCAAATGTTGGTCCATATTTAGACCACCAAATTGTGAACCATAGCGAAATCTGACTTTTAAATTTATGATCAAACTGAATAAACCACGAATGACTAAATGACTAGTTTTGGTACAAGAAGATTTTATTCCAAGCTTCCATATAATTAAAATAACAAAAAATATTATTATGATTATTGAGCAACCTAAGATCAGAAGGGTGTTTCCCCCATTCTGTCATGGACAGTAACTGTTTTATGTATAGGGAATGATAAAGGACTTTGGACTCATCATTCCTATCATAAATGGGTTTGATTACTATTGACTCGATTTGGAGCAAAATGTCTTTGTAATAAGTTATTGACTTGTATGGGGCAAGTGGGATGAAGAGTCAACCCAGGGGAAAGTATTGGGAAGCAAGTTTTACTGGGTCATTTTTTGAGCTCGTAAAGGGTTCAACAAAAAATAGATTTGGATCAAAATTGGGCGTGTACTTTGTTTTTGACTTTTAAAATTTAGGTTTTGGGGTTCTGGTTTACAAATGTCAAAAGGCCAGAAAGGGTCAATTTGTTTGGGTTTACTGGCTAGGACTGAATTGAATGGCCTAGGGATTTGGCCCAAGACTTGGTACCTATTAACTAAATCCACATAAGGGATTGGGTTTACTGGGTGAGGAACCATAGGTCCCTTAAGTTTATTTAACTGACTGACAGTGGAGGAGTTACCTCTTCCACGACTACTATTGCCTCATTTTTCAATCATTTTGGTGAACATGTTTGAAGAAACTCTCGAGTAAGAAAATCAGGAATAGAATTTTGACTGCCTTTAATATATTCAATATCAAAATCAAAAATACTTGATAAAATTTTCCATCTAGCAAAAATTTGCTTAGAAGCAATATTTTCAACATCTTTGTCTAAAATATATTTTACAGATTTGCAATCTATTCTTATTAAAAACTTTTGATTTAATAAATCACTTTGAAATTTATTGATACATAAAACTAAAGATAAAATTTTATTTTTAATAGTAGAATAATTTATTTGTGTATTATCCCATGCACGAGAATAGAAAGAAACAATCTGTTCTGGAGATTTTGGGGTTAACTTTTGTTTGAGTATGCCTCCTAATCTAATTTCAGAAGCATCAATTTCAATAATTTAAAATGCATCAGAATTTGATATGCCAAGACAAGGAAGGGTCTTAACATGCTTCTTTACTTCCTAGACAATTGAAGTATGAATATCAGTCCAAGGAGGGGGATTACTTTGAAGTCGTTCAAATAATGGCTTACAGACTATACTCAGGTTCTTGTAGAATTCACCTATGTAATTAAGGGAACCTAAAAATCTTTGAAGTTGATTTTTATCTAAGATTTTATCATAAATTTTACTATCAAATTGAATAGCTCTAGCACCAGGGTGAATTTGACCATATTGAATAACATGACCAAGGAAGTGAACTCTAGTCTGAAAAAGAGAACATTTTGACTGAGAAAAAACTAATCCATTGGTTTGAACAGTTCTAAAAAATGAACTAATCCAATGTTCTTCAATAGAGTTTGAAAAAATAAGAACATCATCAATGTAAACAATGACAAAGTGACTAAAAAGATTTAGAATATCATTCATAATATTCTATAATTCACTAGGGGCATTTTTCAGACCAAAAGGCATGACATTCGACTCATAATGACCGAAAGGGGTGGTAAAGGATGTCTTATACCTATCCTCCTCATGGATCTGAATTTGCCAAAATCCACTCTTAAGGTCAAATTTACTAAAAACAAATGTTTGACTAAGCCTATTAATTAAATTTTTTTTACTTGGTAATGGATACCTAATCCATTCAAGGACTTTATTTAAAGGTTTATAATTAATAACTAAGCGAGGAGTTCCTCTCTCAATTTCAGAATTTTTATTTATATAAAAAGCTGGACAAGACCAAGGGGATTTACTCTTCCTAATTAATCATTTTCTCAATAGATCATTGATTCATTTTTACAATAACTCATTTGTTCATGATTCATTTGTATAGGTCTAGCCTTAGTAGGAATTAAATGTTCCTTAAATTTCTTAGCATAAGAGAGCCTAACAATATGCCTCTTTCTATGCCAGAAAGCATGCGGTAAATCAGAACAAACATTCTTAGTTAAGAAGTCATGAAAATCTTTTATTTTCTTTTGAAGATTATTATTTTGTAACTGTTCTTCAATCCTTTTATATCTAATTTCATCTTTTAGGTATTTTAAATGACTTGTCTTATTATTTAAGATATTTAAACTTTTAAAAATTGACTCATCTTAAATAATCCTCAAATCTTTACTCTTAGGTTTATTAATAAATGGAAATGTTACATCTTGACCTAAGTGTTTACTAGTTAAACCATATGTATTAGTAGTAAAGGGGTATAATAAATATATAAATGGTAATCCTAAAATAATCTTATATGTCGTGTTTTTTATTAAAACAAAAGATGTTTCAAAACAAATATTATTTTGACAGATATGAGCTTTAGGTCATTTATAAATTATATCCATTTTACTTCCATTAGCTGAAGTCATTCTTTCAGTAGTTTTTACATAGTACCTAGTTAGGATTAGACCTTCTTGAATATAATTCAAGTCAGCACCAGTATCAACTAAGGCTGGGATTTCTAAAATGAATGTTTTGTTAATAATTATAGTGACTTTAATATACCATTTCTGAATGGTAAGAGATTTTAATTTGTTTATAGACAATCATTGTTGACTAAGGGTTTCATTATCACTATCTGAGTTATTAACTTTAGAAGTTTCAGCTTCTTCTATATCCTCACTATCCGAGGAGCTATTAACTAACAATGCATCTTTTTCTTTGAGCTTATTAATTTTATTTCTTAATTCAGGAATTTTTTATTTTAATTTAAAATTTTCTCGTTTTAAGTTATTAACTTCTTGATTTAATTCAGGTAAAGTTATCTCTTTTACCGAATTTTTAAATCTTTCTAAAGTTTTATTAATACTAAAAATAGGTTTTTCTTTTAATTTATTTACTTTGTTAGTTGGAGTATCTTTACTAAAAAGATCTTTTAATTGTTTAGTATATTGTATTTTTAACTGAGGATCAGATATTTTACTAATTAAATCAATTAATAGACTTTGTTCTTCTTTATGTCTACTTAAAACATTTAGAGTTTTATTACAACAAGTATCTGTACATCCTAATGTTACTTTAGGGTTTTCACTTTCTGAAATGGAAGTGTTGTCGTTGTTACTAGAAGACTGAGAATAAATATTTTCATATTCACTACTACTAGAATCATTTTCTATTTTCATTAACTAAATTATTTGATTACTATCTTCTTCAGATATTTTTAATTGTTTTAATTTTTCTTTAACTCTACATTCGTTTTTATAATAACCTGGTTTACTGCAATTATGACAAATCATTTTGCTCTTATCAAATTTTTTATAACTTTTCTTTTTATAAGGTTTTTTATAACTTGTATTTTTGGGTGACCTTTTATAATAACTTTCCTTATTACTATATTTTCTATGTTTTCTAAATTTATGTTTTTTTATCATTTTTAAAGTGACTTCTTTTTCTGGAAGGAGCAATAGGGGGCAAACCAAATTGTTCACAAAAAGATCCTACCTCATATTTGGCTTTGTGTTTATCTTTTCGAGCCTATTTACTAATTTTAAAGTCAATACACATTTTAAGACCTGTTTTTTGAATTTGACTAATAATGTCACAATATGTTAAATTATCGTAATCAATAAATCCTAGGTATTTGCTTAATTCTTCTCAAATTTTATGTGCAAATAAATTAGGTAATTCATTTACAAATTTTTCTTTTCAGAAAGGTTTATTACTATCATCACGCATCATAACTCTAGAAGTAAAAATATCTTTATACCATCTAAAGTCACTTAAAGTAGGACACGTGAGATTACTTAGTTGATCATGGATCCTATCAGTTATATTACTAGGAGTTCCAATAAAATGTTTTATTAATGTATAAATTAAGGTATTAACTCCATCAGGGGGGCCTAAACCAAGAGTTTCATCAAGTATAGGGTTACCTTCATTATCACATTGAACTGCATTAATAATACAATATTTGGATTCTTCAGTAAGCTGTTTTTTCCACCAAGATCTAAGAATACCAGTAAATCCACTAGCCAATAGTTCAACATTCTCAAACTGTCCTAAATAGTGGAAAGTAGTTAAATAACTATTAGCTACCATGGACATGTGATTTAATTTATTTAATAACTCTTGTTCACTAAGGCCATCAATGTTCCATTCATAAATTTTATTAGCAGAAACAGAAAATTGATTATCTAAATTCCTTTCTTCAAACTGTAAGTTTGGAGGGGTTGGTTTAGAATATCAATTTTTTGTTTGACTAGTAATAGTTGGATTTTTAAAACTTAATTTTCTAAATTAATTCTTAATTTCTTGAATAGCAAAGTTGTCAGTATCTGACTCACTACTATTAGAATTTTCTCTTTGACTATCATACTTTACAATGATAGTTAAAGTCTTGGTGTCACTAGGTTCAAGTTTATCTAATTTTTTAAATAATTTATCTAATATTTTAACTAACTCTTTATCAGTACTGGGTAATCCCAGACCTTGCCTATTTTGAGGTAGGTTTAACAAAGGTTTTTCAATCTTATCGCTGTGATCTTGACTGGGAGTTTTATCTTTAATTTTTTTTTCAATTTTATCTAACTGTTTACCTAGTGTTGCCGAGTACTGGTTAGTAAAATTGTTTTGTTCAATTATTTTTTTTATCATCATTAATACCATCTAGAATTTTAAAAGGACTTGCAACAACAGATGTGTTTTTAACTGGTAAAATACCTGTTTCCAAAGGTGGATGACTAGAAGAAATTCTTGACTTATCTTCTTTTACCCATTGGCTTTTAGTAATTACATTACATTTACCATAATATTTTTCATACCAAGTATAAAAAGTAATATTCACCTTTTCTTTTGAAATAAATTTTTTCCATTTTTTGACTATTTTTTCTCTATCTATTTCACTATGGTTTGCATGAAATTAATGTCTTTTACTTTTATTTTCTTTTGAATTAAAATCATTAGTTAATTTTTTCCATTTAATTTTAAAATCCTTTTGTATAACTCTAAGTTGGTGGTGAACTGGTTTTGTTTCAAAATCTGATTAAGTACGAGATAACTGTTGTTCATCATCTTCATTTTGACTAACCGATTCATTATTATAACAGGGTTGACTAATTTGACCTTCATTAATAATTCCTTTTAACTTAATATTTTGAAGTACAGTTTTACTTAGTAACTCTTAATCTTTTCTAGAAGATGCTATAGTGCTACCAATATCTTCAATTATTAAAGGCCTTCTAAGCCTTGAATCATCAAAGCTTATTCTGACAGTTCCATCTAAGTATTGTTTAACATTTTCTAAATTCATTATGTTACTATTAACTGATTTCTGTGGTATTTCATTTTCTAATAGCCACTATCTAGGGAGATTTATATCTCTCCAAAGAATAGTCTTTGGAACTTGAATATTAGCATCACTAGTACTACTTTGTATTAAAACAGTTTTATCTTTAGGACTTTTACTTAAGGCTTTTATATTTAAATTAGTCTTCATTGTTTTATAATAAATTATAAATATTAAAGCCAACGCTTGAGAACCCTCAATCATTTGGGTTATTTCTCCAACAGTTTTAATATTTAAAGTTAAAGCTTTTAACAAATGTGGGTCACTTAGACTTAATATGAAATCTGGAAAGCAGTTAAAACAGACAGGTCCATTATGCAGACTAGATTCCATTATGTGTAAAATACTTGGTACATAGTTTAAATACCTTACATCACGAAGACACGAAAGTATGCTTGAATTAATTCCTTTAATGCTTAAAGGTTTGACTGCAACCTGAATAAGACCTATGTGGATAAAATTATATCCTTTAAGTCTATGTTTTTTAATTACTTCACTTGTTAATAAGGAACAGTTTTTATGTTCTTTATTAATTGCATAAACATTTTCAACAGTTTTAACATTATAATCTGACTTGAAATTATCAAAAAATGTTGACTGTAAATTTCTTTAGGTGAAATATTAGGTATATTCCAATTACCAAAGTCTTGACTTAAATTATCATAACTATATTCTTCTTGATTAAATATGTCAGGGATAGAAGACAAGACTACTAACCTTGAACTAACTAAAGAGCTAGACCTAAAATGTCTACTCATTTTATCTGGAAAACAAAATTTTGTCTTAGATCATTCCGCTTAAACGACCTTGCTTACCTTATGTAAACGCATACCTAACTTCTAAGATTCCCTTAGCCTAAAACTGCATCCACATAGAGACTTACCAAGGTTCTACAGGACTTATACCGAACTAGGTGTCTTACAGTAAGAAAGGTTACTCAGTTTGGAGCCTAAGGTCAAAAGTTATGAATTAACAGAAAAATGAATTGGCCAAATAGACACGAACATCAACAGTAGAACAAGATCAGCAGTATGGCTCTTGTTCTCAGTTCTATTTTCTCTCCCTCCTTGTTCCTTCTCAACCTTCTCTCTAAACTCTCAGTTCTACTTTTAGTTCTTTTATCTTATTACAAAGACATTTTGCTCCATTTATGATAGGAATGATGAGTCCAAAGTCATTTATCACTCCCTATACATAAAACAGTTACTGTCCATGACAGAATGGGAAAAACACCCTTCTGATCTTAGGTTGCTCAATAATCATAATAATAATTTTTGTTATTTTGATTATATGGAAGCTTGGAATAAAATCTTCTTGTACCAAAATCAGTCATTTAGTCATTCGTGGTTTATTCAGTTTGATCATAAATTTAAAAGTCAGATTCCGCTATGGTTCACAATTTGGTGGTCTAAATATGGACCAATATTTGTTATTCTTCCTGAACCACTCTAAGATCAAGTAAACTATTTCAGTACTAAGACTCCATTTAATCCAAAATTTGATGGAATCTCAGTTATGCTGTAATTTTGTAGTAAATATAAAATCCCTTGGATTTAAAAATGGCAGTATAACTTGAAATCTCCAGCTGAGTCAACTATTCACACTTATGGACAGTCCCAAGTTACAATTACTCACCACAGTCAAATCAATTATGTTTCTCGAATTTTCTTTATTAAATGGTGGGATAAATTTGATGTTAATAGAATTGTGGGTCAGGTTCAAAAAGAATTTCCTCCAATTCCAATTGTCCTAGTCAAAATCCCCAAAGCCATTCAATCAAAAGATAAAGAGCCCAGTTCTAGCCCTTCATCTTCCTTCGATATCAATTCAGTAAAAGAGTATTCTGAGTTAAAGTTAAAATTATTACTCTCAGCCATTAACAATAGAGTCAGTGAACTTCACAAGAAAAGTTTTGATGAAAACTCCTCAGTATCTAGTCACAATTCAATTACCAGTGACCCTTATGGAAGCCAGTCACTCCAAGATGCTCAGTACCCGCATTATGAGTCATTACCTGTCAAACAAATTGCCACCGAAAGCAGCCAAAAGCAAAAAACAGATGCTCTCAGTCACTCAGTCAGCAAATTCAAGAGCCACTATCTATGAAAAGATGATGTCTCATACCTATTCAACGCGTGATTCTACAGTAAAGATGCAGTTCCCACTCAGTAAAGCAAAAGTAGATGTTATCCCCTCAGACATCCAGCTAGCTGAAAGCAGCCAAAAGTAAAAAGTAGATGCTCTCAATCATTCAGTCAGCAAATGCAACACGTGATTCTATCATAAAGATGGCCAGACAACTTTTACTGTTTGTAAAAAAAAAAAAAAAAAAAAAAGTATTATTCTGTACGCATGTTTTACTTTTCTTGGCTATATGAGTCAGAGTGTTGTAGGAGTTCAAGGCATGTCTTGTTCTCAGTTCTATTTTCTCTCCCTCCTTGTTCCTTCTCGACCTTCTCTCTAAACTCACAGTTCTACTTTTAGTTCTTTTATCTTAGACTAGGACAGTAATGAATCAAGGTTGTTGGGCTATCTTGTAAGTAAATCTTGTAATCTATTTTCAGTTAATATAATTTCTGTTTTATTTATAAAACTGTTTCTATAAATAAAAGAGTTATCTTCAGCGCTATACGTGAAGATCATCTCTCTACTTTCTGTTTGCACTGTATCTTGAGCGCTATTCGTTAAGATATATATATATATATATATATATATATATATATATATATATATATATATATATAAGTGTATATATAAACAATAAAAATTGAGCCAAAAATTGAGCCATTTGGTCGGCTACTCTAGGGCCCCACATGGGGTGGCTTAATTGCTCATTGTTGCTTCTTTTGTACATAAAGGATTGGTGGTTCAACCACCCTAGTCATTCTTAATGTCAATCCATCAAATAGTAATCCTAATTAGCCTCTAAATTGACCAACACTAGTTGATTAGGAAGATTAATGAAGGATTACCCAAGTCCTATAAATAGAGTACTCCACCAATGTTTTATGTTGGTTGGTCATTTGCTAGAGCAAAATAGAGAGAAAAGAGAGAGCATTCTAGAGAAAAATATAGAAAACTCTTATAAAGTGAGAATCCATCAAGGAGATTGCTAGATAATAGTCAAGGTAGAGTCCCTAGTGAAGTTCCTAGCCAAGAGAAGAAGAGCATCCAAGAACATAAGGTTCAAAAGTGTTCTATTTGTAACCGATTAAAAGTTATTTTGATGGTCTAAAAGTTTAAAACTATGATATATTGGTAGATTCATGGCTTGATATGTTTAAAACAAGTTTTGATTTGTGTGATGTGCAAATAAATGGAAGAAAAGTCTATATTGAACTTTACCGGTAAAACCCTAGTTGAGTAAGTGCTATTTAATGTTGTAGTTTGAAATGTACAAGATGAAAAATAGATTTTTATGGCTAAAAAGTTACATATATGAGTTTTAAAGAAAACCCAACGTGAAGCTTTCAAAAATATGAAAAAACAAAGAAGTTATGGCTTTTGTCGCAAAATAAATCATTTTGAAACCTTAGAGTTTTTAAATTTTTCCTTGAAAGCAATTTTACGGCTACTTATGTTTGGAATTTTGATTTGTGATCTAAAGATAAATTGTAGAGGAGGAAATTCTGATGAGAATGGACTCAAGAATCACCCCAAAATATTTTAAAATAAAGAAGTTATGGCAATTTTAGTGAAGAAGGGTCGGGCAGTCCCCAAATTAAGGTTTCCTGGTTTTTGTACCACCGCCGCAGCGGTGGAAACCACCACCGCAGTGGTCAAACACACTGCCTAGGACTTGTTTTAGCTGTCTAGGTCGAGTCAGGTCCAGTCGGTCCAGGTCGAGTTTTTTTGTGGAAATTTTAAGTTGAAACAAGTGTAAAATAAATGTGTTTGAATAATAAACCAATATATATATAATCTATTAGTGACAAATTGGTAGCTAAATATTTTTAAATAAAGACTAAGGTTACCACAATTAAAAAGTTAACTATTTGATAAGTCGATTTTATATCAATTTATTAGGTATATGCAGATATCTTTTCCTGGACAACTCATAATATGCCAAGTATAGTCGAAGACATAGCTATCCATAATTAATCGATTGATCTTGAAAGAAAGTAGGTACATCAGAAGTATAGGATCTTTGCACCCGAACGACAGAGGATTATTGATGAAGAGGTGATGAAGCTCTTGGATGTAAGAATAATCAAGGAGATTAAGTATCCAGAATGGTTGGTGAATGTGGTGTTGGTTAGAAAGCAGAACGGGAAGTGGAGAGTATGCATTGATTACACTGATCTCAATAAGGGGAGTCTAAAGGATTTCTATCATCTCCCTCACATCAACCAGCTGATTGATGCTACTTCGGGTAATTCAATACTCAACTTTCTGGATGTGTTTTTAGGATACAATCAAATTTTGATGGCTAAGGAAGATATATCAAAGACAACTTTTATTACTCATCGAGCGATATATGCTTACAACGAGATGACATTCGAGCTGATCAATGCAGGAGATACTTATCAGCGAATGATGAATCATGTCTTCCAAAAGAAGATCAGGAGGAATATGGAAGTGTATGTAGATGATATGATTGTGAAAAGCTTACGAGTTCAAGATCACCTACAGGATTTGGAGGAATGCTTTCAAACGGTCAAACACTTTAATATGAGGCTTAATCCGACAAAGTGCACATTCGGATTGGGATTAGAAAAGTTTTTTGGATATCTGGTTAGCAAGAGGGAAATTGAAGCTAACCTGGAGAAGATCAAAGCTATTTTGGATATGAAGTCTCCACAAATGTTTAAGGATGTTCAAAGGTTGACTGGTCGGGTTGCAGCTTTGAGGAGATTCATGTCCAAATCGGTAGAGAGATGTTTATCATTCTTTAATACTCTGAAGGGAGCGAAGAATAAGAAAAATTTTGAGTAGACTTCAGACTGTGAGGATGCATTTTAAGGATAAAGAAGTACTTTTCTTTAGCTCCATTGTTGTAGAAGTTGTTGTCGTCCGAACCCTTATACTTATATTTGGCAGTTACTTCTTTGGCGGTCGGTGCAGTGTTAGTTCTGGAGGAGAGCGGCCGACAACATTCGGTTTACTACATCAGTCATGCTTTAAAGGATACGGAGATGAGGTATCCCAATTTGGAGAAGTGTGCTTATGCTCTGATCATTACAAGTAAGAAGCTTTGACATTTCTTTCAGGGTTGGGTGGTGGTGATTTATACAAACCAACCTTTGAAGAAAGTTTTACATAAGCCAGATTCGTTAGGAATGATGGTGGCCTGGGCTGTTGAATTGAGTCAATCGTATTGGATTATCGTCTTTAAACAACAATTAAGGGTCAGGCATTAGCAGACGTTATGGTGGAATGTATGTTTAGTGAGGAAGACCCCACGACTGATTCTTCTGTAAAATTAATAACTGGGGGGCAATGGGTCTCATGGATTGCTTAGACCCTATATGTAGACGGGTCATCAACTGTTGATGCAAGTGGTACGGGAATTATTTTGACAAGTCCAGAGGGGTTCAAGGTTCAGTAGGCAATGAGGTTCAAATTCAAAGTAACAAATAATGAGGCAAAGTATGAGGCAATCTTGGTAAGACTTCAGTTAGCAAAAAGATTAGAGGTACGACATGTTTTGATATTCAGTGATTCCCAACTGGTGGTAAAGCAAATGCAAGGTGAATATGAAGCTCGAGGGGGGAGGATGTCAAAGTATTTATCTGAAGTTAAAATATTGTTGCAGCACTTTGAGTCTTACTCTCTCTAGAACATTGATTGGGACGACAATACAGTGGCTGATGCATTGTCAAAATTAGTTGTCACTCAGGATGATTCTTTTGGTGGGTCGGTATACATGGAAATACTGAATGAGCCGAGTATTTTAAGGAATAAGGTGAAGTGCATAAAAAGGTCAAATTGTTGGCTTACTCCATACTTGGAATACCTTATAGGTGGGAAGCTACCTTCTGACAAATTATAAGCTAAAAGGATAAAATACCAAAGGTCTTACTTCTGTTTCATTAATAGGGATCTTTATCAACAAGTGTATTGGGCACCATTACTGAAGTGTCTAGTTCCTTTGGAGGCTTCATATACTCTTCGAGAAGTACATGAGGGCATATGTGGTGATCATATGGGTGCAAAGTCCTTGGCATATAAGTTGATCAGACAGAGTTATTACTAGCCGACCATATTTCAAGAAGTAAAGGATTATATTTGGAAGTGTCCTAAATGTCAACTTAACAGTTATATTCCTCATTGGCCCCCGTAAGAGCTGACTTTGGTGTTATCCTCGATTCCTTTCACAGTGTGTGGTATTGATTTATTGGGGCTAATGCCGAAGACAAAAGGACAAGTATCTTATTTTATGGTGGTGATCTATTACATGACCAAGTGAGTAGAGGCAAAGCCACTTCGGCATATTGCAGAACAGGATTGTATTCAGTTCCTAAAAAAGTATGTCGTCTTCAGATTTGGTATTCCAATGGTGTTGGTATCCAACTTGCAGTTTGTGGCTGCTAAATTTGAGCAGTTCTTAGCTAATTTGGGGATTCAACAAAAAAAAGTGTATGTGACTCATCCTTAAACCAACGGTCAGGTGGAGGTTACTAACAAAACGTTATTTCATTGAATTAAATGAAGGTTGGATAAATCTAAAGGTAAATGGTTCGAGGAGCTTCATAGTGTGCTTTGGGTGTATTGGACTACTCCTCAGTCCATGACTGGTGATTCCCCTTTTCGATTAGCGTTCGGGACAGATGCTTTAATTCCTGTAGAGATCGGAACTCCATCATTTTGGGTGGTGAGTTTCAGGGAAGCTTATAATGATAAAGGCATTCATCTTAATCTTGACCTGCTTAATGAAGTTTGGGATGTGGCTGTATTAAAGATGGCAACTTATTGGCAGAAGATGGCTAGATGCTATAATCAGAAGGTTAAACAGAGGAGGTTTGAGGTTGGAGATTTTGTTCTTCGGGAAGCTGAGGCTTCAACTCCTCAAAACACTGGGAAGTCGATGCCAAATTGGGAAGGTCCTTACAAAGTTATTGAAGTAGATAAACCTGGGACTTATTGTCTTTGGGATATGTCAGGTTCGGAGTTAAAAAAAATTTGGCATGCGACTCGATTGAGAAAATACTATCAATAATTAGCGTTTTTGTTTATACATTATTTGGAGTAGATATTTATTTCTTACTTAGTTGAAAGTTATTTAATAGGAGTTTGTTAAAATTAATTCATTGGGAGTAAAAGAAGAAATAGTTTGTACAACTATGCAATTCATCAATAAAAGTGCTACTTTTTCATTCATTCGGTTCTTTTTACAAGGTTTACAAAGTAAAGATACAAGTTGTTTGGGGTTTAGGGTTGGGGAATCATCTTCAGAGTCGGAGAAGCCACAATCAAAAGGGTTGGCATCAGCATTTTTAATCTTTGCCTTTTCTGCTCGAAAGCCTTTTGTCGTATTGATCGACCACTTCTTCGATCAACTCATTTGATGCACGATATTCTTCAATTATTTATCGGCATTGATAGGGAGTTATGATTTTTATTTGTTTCTTCAACTGTTCGTTGACCTTCTCGAGGTCGTTAATGGTAGTAAGGGTTCTTTTGAAGGTGGCATGTTGGCGTTGAAGTTTTGCAACGAGGTTGTCAACTTCTTTTGAGTTGGTCGCGTTCTTCGGCAAGTTTCTATTTGGTTTCATTGGCGGAGTTTAGTTGTTATTAAAGGTTTTTGTTGGCAGTTTGAAGATCGACATTCTCTTGTTGACATTTTTGTTTTTCTTCTTCGGCCTTTAGATCCTTTATGATGTCGTCTGAGCCGATTCCTTTTTTTTGGTGACCTAGTAGGCAACTGAAGGCGGCAAGGAACTAAAAAAAAGGGGGGGGGGGGGGAAAGAGTTAGTTAAAAGTTAAAGTAGTCAGGAGATTATTAAGTAGGTTAAGGGAAGGACTCTTACTCAGCCTTGGTGGATTCCTGTAGTTAGGATAAGATCCCAGTCGAAGTGATTTTTGAACGTATTATTATCAGCGACGAAGTTGAAGTGGTTATATGTTAAAAAAGGAGGGGGTCATTAGGGTCGGCTGGCCAGAATATAGAGGGTGAAGTTTTGGAGGAAAAAGGGTTGAAAGCTGATGCAGTGGAAGATGAGAGGATATTGGCAGATTGTGGTTGTTGTTCAGATGACGTTGGTTGAGTAGGAGGATTTGGTTGTTGAGAAGTCTGTGTGGGTATATGAGAGAATTGTGGTGGTGGGCTAGAGGTTTTCTAATGCTTAGCCTTCATTCTTCTTTCTTTTTTTTCATCTGAAATTTCAAAAGCATTTTTTTTCCGGCGTGGTTCGGGAATAGTTGTAATGGGTTGAGGTTGGTTGTTGTGGTATTTTTTTGTCTAGTTTCAGGGTTTTTAGATCAAGTTTCTATTGTTATAGTAGTTTGGTTTTTGAGGATGGAGATGTTTGGTTGAACTTTTAGGGCTGTGGTGGTCGGTTGCTCTTCGGGGGTTGGGGAAGTGTCGGAGTTAAAGATTCTTTTTGGGATTTTTATTCTGACAAACTTGGGTTTTTTGCCTGCTTGTTTTATGTCTTCGATTTTCTTTGGTTTAGAGAGATCGGGGGTTTTTGCGGGAGGGGTTGTGGGAGCTGGGTGTGTAGCGGGTGGTATTTGAGTTAGAGGAGGGGTTATTTTTCTAGGTTTACGGATTAAGGGTTCTTTGAGTGACTCAGATATAGATGAAGAAGAAAAAAGGGATAGTGGTTGAAATGATGGTTTGGCTTGGAAAGATGGTGGTGGTGTGGTGGAATCTTCGTCCTCTTCATTTTGTTTGAAGAGGATCATTGTGGAAGAAAGGTGTTCAATATTAAGGAAAAAAGAAAGGAGGAATCAAGAAGAAACGTAATTTAAAAAGGGAGGAGAATACTTATAGCCGTGTTTGAAGAGCCATTGATGATCAGATAGTACCTCGATCGGCCATTGGTTGGTCGGTATATTGGTTAGCAGCTTGTTAAATTCTTCTTCTTGTTCTCCTTCAATCGGGAAGGAGCCGATGGGATTCTTAGACGGTAGCCCCAGGGTTGGATGAGTTAAGTATCAGTGCCTCAGAGGTATATCTAGGATGGATGCTAGCCTTTATTTTGCTAGGGGTGGTCATCCATGTTTTTCTGTTGGAGTACCGGGTGACTTGTTTGAAGCCCGGTTCTTTGGAGTTATTCACTTTGAAGTATCCCAAAATCATATCTAGGGCATGTGTGACCCCCCAGATCTTTGCAGTAAGTGATGAAACAAACTAAGTGGATGTAGGACTTGGGGACAAGTTGTGAGAACTCTATCCTGATGAAGTTTAAAAACTCTGAGATGAAGGGGTGAAGGAGGAATCAGACGTAATACTTGAGGGCGTAGAGAGGTACTCCGATCCAACCCCCTTCTGGTTGTCAGTACATCTTATCATGGGGCTCAGGGATTCAAAGGTCATATTGGAAGGGGATTTGGTATTCGTTGTGGGTGGTTTCAAGCTGTGAAGATGGGATATTGGATGTGGTGTTTGGAAAGTAATAGTCATCTTTAGATTCGTATTTCTTTCGAATCTTAGCTACTCTATTAGCACTGATGGTTGGGGAAGAACGGGGAGGAGATGCCGGGAAATGGGTTTTTCTGGTCATGATGGTTGTTTAGGGTAGGAGATGGTCGGAGAAGATGAGCAGAGTTTTAGTTGCAGAGATAAAGAAAAAAGCAGGAGACTAAAAGTACTATAGACTGTAAAATTTAAATTGGGGGTGTTAAAGTTTTATATTGGAGGGTAATAATGTGGTGCGAGGCTCAAGGGCGACTGAATTTTGAAAAGACACACGAAAAAATGATGGCAGGTGCACGCATGATGGGATTGATTTTTAGGAGTATTAATGCTGACGTATTGGTGTTGTCAAAGTGGAATGATATTTTACTGAGCTATAATTGTGAACGGTTATTTAGGTTATTCATTTGATTGTTACTCTCCAATTTAAATTTCTTTAAATTAGGAAAGAGGGGAGGGGCAATGTTAGGATATATTTGTTTGGGTCTGGCTAAGGTGCAACCCAATTTCTATAAAGTGGCCCGACATTGGTGATTGGCCCACTCTTATCTCTATAATGGCTTAACTTTCAAGATGGGAGAGTCCATATCAATCTTAGATTGTGTTTCATTATTTTATGGAGATTTGGAGATTTAATTCGAAAGGTACATAGTCAATAATTAAGGGTAGTTCTCAGGTGATTCAAAAAAGGACTTGCATTCCTAATTAGTCTCAGATGGATTTAAAGCAACTATAAATATAGTCATAAGTAAGAATCACAGTACACACATACTTTTCATAGATATAATTTTATTATTATTTAGCAATTCAATTCCCTCCATTGTAATCGCTTTTGGTCTGTACTTACTCTCACACCAGAGTTATCCGCCGATGGCCCAAGCCATCAAGCTCTTCTCAGTATGAATGTTCTAGTTCGTGGTTTTTGGCGATTTTAGACGAGCTCACAAAATTAGATGACAACGCCCACAAAATAATTCCTTTTATTAATAGAAAATAAATATAAACCAGTCAACATTTTCAAATGCAAAATCAAACAAACTAAGTCTAACAAAATATTGATACCTCTGTCCCTTATTTATTTAGAGTTTTATTCCCAAAATAGATGTTGACTTTTTAAATTGAGATATAATTAAATTTAAAAATAATTTAAATTCAATTAGTTTTTGATAATATAAAAATTATAAACCACTTAAAAAAACTACTACTAAATAAAAAATTTATTACATTTAAAACTTAAATTAATTACACAAATTTTAAGTATAGAAACTAAAACCTATAATATTAACCTTTTATTAAATTTTTGGCTTCGCTTTCCATTGAAAATGTTCATAGTTTACTATCCTAATCCAGGTAGTTCATACCCTCTTTATTTTACCCAAAAAATATAACATTAAAAAAAGTATTTTATAAAAGATTTTGTCTCAAAAAAAGATTTATTTTCACTAATAATATAATATATTAATATCTTTAAGTTTATTATTGAAATTTTATTAGTATTTAACTAGCCAAGGGCAGATGGAGGTTTTATGAGGGGGTAACTATTACGAATTATGCTCCTGAATGTGTAAAATGGGTATAGGCAAGATTCAAGGGCTGAGATCTATTTTAAATAGTTAACAGAAATTAAGGGTAAAGATTGATTCAAGTTATGTGATAAAGCTATATGTACTGAACCCTTGTAGGAGTTTTATGACTTTTATCTGTCAAAATATCAAATTAAATTTTCCAATCATTGTTTCTTCTCCTTCTCTCTATGAATTCTTCTATTTCTCCTTCTAAGTATTCTAGAGTTTGCAGGAGACTCTAATATCCTGCAACAATGATGCTTTCATTGAGAGATGATATGGTGGATTCGAAAGGTACACAATCTGGAGAAGTTACTGATTTCCTGAATCAACTATGGAGATACGAAACGAGAAATCATGAATTCTTAACGACAATGGTGATTTAAGAATTGGAGTGGGACCACAAGGAATTTATCATGAATTACTTTGTGTATCATCAGCAATCCACCACAATTGTTGAATATGAGAGCTCATTTTTGGAACTTAAGCGATGGGCAGAGACTTGGAGCGAAGAGAATTTTAATGAAAAGTGGGTTGTCGACCGATTTGTTGTCGGGTTGAAGGAAGAAATCAGATCCAATGTGAAGAGGAGTTATCCAAGATCATTAAATCAAGCCATCAATTTACCAAAAAGGCAAGACATGTACCCCGCACATAAGGTGTTTGGCAAAATTATTGAACCGGAATTGGGTCATAAACGTCAGCCAACCAACAAAGGGATCGATGATAATCAACAAACTGGTGACCCTATTGTGTTGCAAATCCATACTCTGCTTAGGTCTTCCGCACATGAGGATCTAGGAATAGAACTCTTCAGGCTCGTTCAAAACACACAAGAGGCTGATTTTGTGATTAAAAATGTGCACGACTTCAATTGCGATTTCATACTAATCAACCAAAATCTGCGTATAGATGGTGTTGCTTTTGCTAGAGTGCTTAATGGTAGTGATCAACTGTATAAATTTGTAGAGCCAGATAACTACAATATTGAACTCAAACCAAAGCCACCAAATGGAAATCTGTCTAGGGAAGTGATCCAAGAAACTACAGCTAAATTTGGAAATGAAAAGGAAGCCCTATACACTGAGATAATGGAATGAGAACCAAACATGAAGGTTAATTTCATTTTTTCTCTTCCATTGATTTCCTCTGACTATGTCTATATCTTTGCTTCTATTATCTTTTCTGCATTTGGTTGTTTTGGATATTGGTTAAGGGTGTTTGATGAAATAACCAAAAGAAAAGAGTACTATTGGAAATTTGAATTGAATGAAGATGGCTTGTATTGGGGTGAAAGGGAAAAATTGAGAATACTAAATTTTATCTTTACTTTAGCTACTTTTTAAACCATATAATGTTGAATAATGATTATTGGGAAGTGTTTGTTGATTGTGAATTCTTCTATTCGGGCGATGTTAAGAAATTATGGGATTTGATTGATGATAAATTCGCTATAGTGTGTAAGCAAACAACCCAATTAAAAATAGAAGAAGATAATTTAGGGGTTGGAAAAGAGTTCATTGAAAAGGTTCACATTGTATAAACGACAGGCAAAAGTTATGAACAACCAGAGTTTGTTAGAGATTCACACCATAAGAATTTTTCTAAAAACTCTTGGAAGTAAAGAAGCGGCAGTGGAAGCAGCAACTGAGTTTCTAAACAAGCCTGTGAAACCTGTGATTGTGGGAGGCCCCAAGCTAAAGGTAGCAAAGGCACAAGAGGCCTTTGAGGAGTTTGCCAACGCTAGTGATATCCAATAGCTATCATGCCGTTAGCTAAGGGCTTGATTCTAGAGCACCATCCTCCCTTCATTGAGATGTATTGAGGTGTTGTTAGCACTAGTTTTGTGCGGGAGATGGTGGAATCTGTTGATACCTATGCATTTGTTAGCCCTATCTTCAATGATTACAGCTCAGTTGGGTACTCATTACTGATTAAAAAAGAGAAAACAATTTTAGTGCAGCCTAATCGTGTGACTATTGGTAATGGTCTTTCCTTACATTGGGTTTTTAGGGCAGACTTCTTAACTGCATTGGCCAAGAAGATGAAGAAAAATAGTACATCAGTTGAGAATTACCGCCGCATCTTTGTCCTTTTAGGTGTTACTCTGAAGCGCGAGAAAGATGAGCCCCTTAGGGTCAACATTCTCTTCAAACACATGCATGAGATGCTGAGTGGAGATATAACAGTTATTGCAAAGATGGGGGACTCGTGGTTCAATTGTCAGAAGCTTAATGGAGGATTAGGGACAACAATGGGTTGTACTAGGCCAAAATCTGTCATCGAAGTTCGGAAGGATTTAACATTTTTAGACCTGATTGTCATCCAAATTGAGACACTTAATGCTAAGTATGGATGCAATGTGTCACTTCTTCTTATGAACTCATTCAACATACATGAGGACACACAAAAGATTGTAGAAAAATATGTTGAGTCGAAGATTGAAATTCATACATCTAACCAGAGTCAGTTTCTCCATTTAGTTATTAAAGATTTCATGCCACTGCCCTCCAAAGGAATTTCTGGCAAAGATGGATGGTATCCCCTGGGCCATGGTGATGTTTTTCCAGCCTTGGTGAATAGTGGCAAGCTCGATGAACTATTGTTTAAGGGCAAGGAATATATGGTCATTGCCAATTCTGATAATTTAGGAGCTATTGTAGATTTAAGAATTTTGAATCATTTGATCCAAAATAAAAATGAATACTAAATGGAGGTGACACCCAAAACATTGGCTGATGTGAAATGTGGAACTCTAATTTCTTATGAAGGAAAAGTCCAGCACTTGTAAATTGCACAGGTTCTTGATGAGCATATCAATGAATTCAAGTCATCTGATGTTATGGATGCAATTGCAAGGCTCTCTTACTTCTACAACCCGAGAGTTGTGGGTGGTGTACACCTTGCAGGGAGGGTACAAGATGGTTTTGGATGATCATTGAGATAACAAAGGTTGGGAATGTAGAGTTGGAAGACATCGACATGCTTTGGGAGGTCACAAAGCAGATTGAAGGATACACAATTTGTTCGAGTGATGCTTTCTTAGTTGGGTTGCATGGTTGGATATTTAGTTTGACCAACTTCGCACAAATGTATGCCTTCGTTTTTGGTGTTGACGAGGCTAAGATGATGGGTCCTTCACTTTTCTTAATTGTTGCTGTAAAGGAAGTACTATATAATGCATTCAAGGACACCTTCAATAAAAGTAAGAAACTGTTGTTAATCAATGTTGAAAATGAGTTTATAATTTTTATGTGCAACATGCAGTGCCACCTTGAGGACAAGGTGGTTTTTGAAGGGCGGGGTATTGTTACGGATTATGCTCCTAAATGTAGAATGGGTAAAATGGGTATAGGCAAGATTCAAGGGTTGAGATCTATTTTAAATAGTTAACAAGAATTAAGGGTAGATATTGAATCAAGCTATGTGATAAATTCATATATACTGGACCCTTGTATGAGTTTTATCTATCAAAATATCAAATCAAAATTTTCCCAATAAAGGAGGTTCCCAATATCAAGCACAACATATAACTTCAGTAATGAAAAATCTTCAAGAATATATGCAAACATAATAGGATTCCTTGACCAAATAGAATAGTACTGTAGTCTCCACTGATAACATATTGAATTTTCTACTACTGATTATGCTATAATACTTAAAAATTCATATCTCGAACATAGTTTGAATATGCAATCTCAACTTCAAAGGACATATTTGACAGAAGATTGCATGATAAACACTCTAATATTTCAACTCCCATGCACAATAACAGCTCTCTGCCGATAACTAATTCTTCTTCCTCATTTTCTTTATTTTTCACGCTTTCAGCAAAACTCATAAACTTTCTCTTCTTTTCCACGCCATTTATAGTCAAGGAAATTTTAGCCAATGATGTATATTCAGCAGTTGAAGCATCTCTTGTACAACCTCTACGAGTATAGCCAGAAATTAGGCTACTGCCAACAATATCTCCTTTAGGTATTTCATCAAGCCCCTTATTAGCTTCAATCTTTTTTGACCTTTCACAATTTCAGAGTTTGATAAATTAAGAAGGCCTTTTCCCCCAAACTGCAACCCAAGAAATAAAGCAATCATTTGCAATTGAGGATTACACATAATCAAATTATAAGAGAAACCCATTTCTTTTTCCCAATCACAATCTGACTTCACTTTGTTATTATCAAAAGTTGAAGCTTTAGGCACATGTATATAAGCATATGGACCAAGTTGATAATTATGCCTCAAACACTCCTTAGTATTGCTTATAACAACAATATTTGTAAGATTTTCACATTTAACTTGTGTTTGCAATTGTGTTTTCATAGCCAGACCAATAACAACATCAACTGATGGAACCACCTTGCACTTTATTAAACCAGTATTCTCAAACTCAATCCCAAATCTACTTTTCCTAAAACAGATAATTGGGTCCTTACCATATGCACTTTGACAATGTCTTCCTAACCACAGCCACCTTAAGGTAAGTCTCCTTGAATCTGAATGGTGGGCATTTTCAATGAAATTCATATAAAGCAACTCATTTACGATAACATACAACCGCCTAACTTTAGTTCTCATAACAGGTTAGCCCAAGAAGATGATCTCGACATTCGACCAAAGGAAGAGAATGATGAAATTTTGAGTCAGTAGCCCTAGAGATTTATGAACAACTTGCATATGCTTTTCTCCCTCAAGGCAGAATTCTTGAAGTTCCAATTCATTAACATCACCCAAATATAAGAAATTACAGCCAACTAGCATTGTGCAACCATCATAATTCAACAAAAATGGTTTTAAGAAATTGCTAAAATTTTCAGTGCTCTCAATTTTTCCCCTTTCACCCCAATACAACCCATTTTCCATCAATTTAGATAACCAAGAGTTCTCAACTCTTCTAGGTATTGTTTCAAATGCTTGACACCCATAATCATTTATAAGTGACGAGGAGATAAAAGGAGCAAACATAGAGACATGAGAAGAAGAAATGAGAGAGAAAGGACCAATGGAATTACCCTTCATTCTTAGCTCTCGCTCAATTTTCTTGTAGTATACAAATTCCTTTTCGATTTCAAAATTAACTTTAACTTCAGTTGGCTTAGGACTTTTGTTAAACACCTTATCTACAAGGCACAACTCTTATCATTTGGCCAAAACAATGGCCCTTTGTAAGTAATCTGGACGCCACAAATTCACGTACTTCCTGATTTCTTCCTTCAACCTAGCAACAAATTGACTCACAACCCAATCTTCATCAAAGCTTTCTTCACTCCAAGTCTCTGCCCAACGTTTTAACTTCAAGAATGAAGTCTCATACTCAACTATGGAGTTGAATTGTTGGTGATACATGAAATAATTCATCACATATTCGTTGTGCTCCAACTCAAAATTCTGAATTTCCCTTGTTGTTAAGACTCGTCAGTTCTTTATTTCGTAGCTTCGCAATTGATCCACAAAATCAGTAGTCTCCCGATTGCGTAGTAATTGAGTCCATGGATTGTTTGTTGTTTGATTCCACCATGGAATCTCTCAATGAAAGACCATTGTAATAGGATATTAGAATCTCCTGCAAACTCCATAATATTTAGAGGAATAAATAGAAGAAAATGAGAAGAAACAAGGATTGGAAATTTGATTTGATATTCGATATCCTTCATTCAGCTAGAGAAATAGGTTTAATACATTAGTCACATGAAACAACTTGTAATGCGAGACTCAATCTACACCTTTGATTATTATAAATGCTATGCTCAATCTCAGTCGTTAGATTTCTAAGAAATAAAATCTATAACAATTCCTTCCCCTTCAAAAACCACCTTGTCCTTAAGGTGGTGATGCTCCACTGCTACATAGTTCTTCATTTTGTTACTAGTTGTTAAGCAGAAAATATTGGTTGCTTCAAATGGTCTCCTCTCTATGTCTGCTTGCTAATGGCCACCATTTGTTTTGTATTAATTGTGGATGCTTTGACGCAATGAACAAGAAACACATAAGGAGTAGGTATTGTCACATTCCACTCCAGCTTACTAAGCATCATTTTCTCCACAATTAATACTTGCTAAAATGTATAATCATTGTCTAAGATGCACACAAAATCATTCACCACCAATGTCCAAATTTCTTCATATTTGCCAATGCCAAGAGCATGAACTGTGGCTAACAATGATCTGTAGCCATTTGACCTTCGAATATTTGTTCTCTAGGATTCCAACCAGCCTCTTGGCATTTAAAAGCACTTGCAATAACCATGTACTTGCTGTAATTCCAAAACTTAAGGATGGTCTTGCTGTCAATAAGCTCCTTGCTCATTTTAAATTTGATGATGAAATCATGGATACAAATAGTTGGTATTGTCACCCAACTCTGCATAACTTGCGATAAAGTTTTTGGTACCAGCAACTTTCCCACCTTACAAAATTGTTCTATAATTGCATCTTCTCATCCCAACTCCATCTGTTTTGAAAACATTGTTGGTCTTTTTAAAGTTGAATTCTTAAGTTCCCTCAATTTTTTTCCCACTGTAGGTAACTCAAAGAAGATTCAAGGGCTGAGATCTATTTTAAATAGTTAACAGGAATTAAGGGTAGAGATTGATTCAAGCTATGTGATAAAGCTATATGTACTAAACCTTGCAGGAGTTTTATATATCAAAATATCAAATCAAATTTCCCAATCCATGTTTCTTCTCCTTCTCTCTCTGAATTCTTTTATTTCTCCCTCGAAGTATTATAGAGTTTGCAGGAGACTCTAATATCGACTTGCCCATTGTAAATAAATAAAAAAATTATATGTGCTCCACCATATATAAAAACTAGATTGACAAACAATAAAAAATAAATTTTAATTTCCTGTCAAGCCGAAGCTTCGAAAAGTGATTTGCAATGATATTTATGCAATTTTAATTGGAATATATATTAGTAGTTTTGATTTTAAATTAATTATTTAGTTAATTGTAACAAGGCTCTCTTGATAAAATTTATGTGTCGGCCATTTTAACTGACAACTTATTGTTTTAAGAATAAACATAAAATAAATTTAAATACTTAATATTTATAAAATTTATAAATTAGACTCTTTGAGAAAAGTTAAATAATATTTTGGGTGTCCAATTAAAGTAGAGAAGTCATTTATTATATCGATAAATTTTATGACGAAATTGAATTACGTAAAACTTTAAACAATAAGATATAATAAATTAATTTAAAACCCTTCTTAATTATCTCATATCTTATTGAAATAAATTTGTAATCAAGACTCATTAAAGTAAGTATTCTTTTCCGAAAAAACAAACATTCCATAAGTAGTACTCAAAATTTCGACTAACCCTTTTTTTTATTTTCTTTTTGCTTTTGGTCTAAATTTTTAAAAACAAACAACTATCGATTGCTCTCCAATGTAAAGCCCATGAACATTGGCATATCCCTTTCATGAACATTACAAGTGGAGGAACTCATTAACTTGTTATTACTTTTGTGTTGAATGGACAGTTTTATTTTAAAAATAATTTTATTACGAACTTTAAAGTTTGCATTGAATCCATTTTGGCACAAATTTTACTTTGAGTAATGCCTTTAGCAAGTACGAGTCATATATACAAAACTCCACAAAATTTCCTTAAGATTGGAATTTTTTCAATGCACGCTGAAAGAGTATAAAAAAAAATTACTTTTATTTTTAAATTTGTTACTATAATAAATCATTGAAAATAATTAGCCTTAAGCAAAATGATTTATATGTTCAATGTAGATTGCAACTAACTTGAAATTGAAAGTGCTAAATAGAACAATAATATTTTGGTCCCACTTTTACTATTTCCTATTCCGTATATTTATATATATCAGTCGGTATTCAATATAGTTATAAAAATTTTATTATATATAGTACTACTCTTAAACTTAATTATATCAGGTAAAGACATAATTTATAAATGAGTTTTTTTTTTTTTGAATAAAAAGTATGATTTATTTTTCCTAGCATAGAGCAATTTAGAAAGGGTTCAAGTACAAAGGAGCAAGCAGCATAAAAATAGGTAGAGAGATGGAGACTCCCATTGGAAGTATTTAGTTATTAAGAGCCCATAACACCACACCGGAAAAGAAAACGTTTATGTTTTGGATTTTGGCTGGTTGGATCAAATTATAAAAACACTTCTATGCTTCTCTTTTACTTCAAAGGCTACTTAATTTAATTTCTCTCCTTATTTTTTATTTTTTTTGTTAATGCATTTATGTTTAAATCCTGCTGAAGGATTTAATTATGACATGATAATAATGAGCTTAATGTATATTTGTATAAAGAAAAATAAGTAATATTGTAAAGTCCTTAAGAGATAAACATTATACAAAAACTTAGAAATTAATGTTTTATCATTTTGTAAAATCCTTATAGAGTCTATCAATGTACAAGGACTTATGGATCAAATTTATTAGATTGATCCAAAATAGTAGAGTGTAGAACTTGAATAAGACTAAAAGCCCAAGTTCACAAGGCTGAAAACTTAGTTTACAAAGATCACAAAATGGACTAAGCAAATCTGACAGAGTCGTCGAGCTGAAATGAAGATATCAAGATCACAGAGTGACTAAAAAGAACTCCAAGATCGCAGAACAACTCCAGAAAAATGAGCAGAATTATAAAGAAATGTAGAGTGATGATTGAGCTACAAAAATAGTTGAGTGATGCTGAGCTACAAAGAAACGCAGATCGATGAAGAGCTACAAGGAGTTCATAATGAACATATCTAAGGATCGATTCTATGATCCTAGACATTTGGCATCGTAGAGTGCAACTCTAGACATGTTAGTAGCAGTGTTGACAGAAAGCTTCTCCAACACACTTTTAACCTGGATATTCTCGAAGGGTGTTGACTAAAAGAAAGATGTCCAATTAGTCACGTTTCTAACAGTTATATTACGGAAACCAAGTCTGTCAAAGCACACAATAAACTGACAAATCAGGCAGCTACAACAGTCAACTAGTGTTCCAGTCTGCATTAGAAGATTTTTGAGGCAATATTAGATAAAATAACGAAAAAATTTAAACTGACATTTTTCAGATAAAAATCTATAAATAGATTTCATCTCCAGGCTTTAAAGTTGTCGATCGATCAAGCGCATACATGAGATAAAAGCTTACAACTCTAAAAACTAAAAGAATTCCTAAAATCCAAAGGCCACTCTATGTTTTCTAGTAAGTCACTTTACGCCTTGAAAAGAAATCGATCACTAGTACTATGTCATTTAGAAGTCAAGCTTAAACGTAACTTAGAAGCACCCCAAACTCAACTACAGGGACATTGAAAAGTCGATATAAAGATCTCGTCTTATTATAAGTGAATTAACTCTAGAGGGAGGTTGAAAAGTTTAGACTAATATCGCTTTTAATTCTAAGTGAATCAGCTCTAGAAGGAGGTTGTAAAGTCGAGACAGAGATCTCATCTGGTTCTAAGATAATCAACTCTAGAGGGAGGTTGTGTAAATCGATCAAGGGAATCAGTTCTTCAGAGGAAGATTGTAATTGGTTCAAAGGAACATTATCCTATAGTGGATGATCCCTACTCGATAGAGTAGAAGAGAGGACTATGAGTAGTTTAGGCTCTGAACATCTTAAAAATTATCGTGTCATTTACTAATTTATATAATTGCTATATAACTGTCATATCAACTGTTATATAATTGTCATCTCATCTGCCTGGTTTCCACATTTTAATATCACTAAAGTCAAAAGTGAAATCTTTATTCAATCTATAAGGGTGTTTTACAAAACACAATATTCAATTATGCTTAACTGAATCAGATTAATTAATTATTGGGTAAATAAATTTAATATGAATTTTTAATAAGATCTATTCAACCCCTCTGCCCTTCTAGAGCTCATTGTGTCATCTGGGAATAACATTCTTAAAATAAATAGGAGAATGGTATTTTGAACATAGGATTTTTAAAAATAAGAGAATGCTTCTTAATATTAATGCTCAAATTTGTCCACACGTTAAACTACCAGCTTGATGTGAACCTTCACAAATAAAAAAAAAAAAAAAAAAAAAAAAAAAAAAAAAAAAAAACTATTAGAAAGTACTTGACAGTTAGAGCTGTCGGGGGATACCTCCAGTGTGAGAGTAAGAACACATCTCAAGTAGATTAACAATAGAGGTTATAAGTATTTAGTAAGTTAGAATATTGTGTGTATTTTTATTATTTACCTCGTATATATAGTTTAGTTATACCGACTCAATAGGAATACGATCTTTAGTTAGAATCGTGTAAATATATTCTATTAGAAAAGTTAATTACCATATAAAAATAGTATTGGATATGGTATCTATTTGTTATTTTAGTTGTTAAGGCGACAACCCAAGCCTATTGGACTTAAGAGCCTAGTGTGAAGGAGTGAGGCATAAAGGGTTGACTAGGACCAGGACCCAATATAAACAGCTCATTTGTACTAATAAATAAGCAGCCTAGCAAAACCTTTACTTTTCATGCTACTTTCTTTATTATATCCTTGTTTATTTCAAAGAAAATATAAATTTAATTTTGGTAACTATTACATATTGTTGATGACAAATGGTGTAGGACCGTGAAATGTAAAACATAAATGGATGAAAATCGAAGAAGATTAATTAACAAATGATGTTTCCATTAATCGTTGATCTTTTGATGACTTTGCAAGTGTTAGCACAATATAATAATTTCCTACATTATTGCATTTCCCATTGTGACTGAGTTCATTGATTGATTAAGGTTGAGGCAAGAATTCCAGAAAAACTGCGAGATTAATGAAGGCTTGGATAAGTAGAAATATCGTAGGCAAACTCCTCAAGGCAATACAAGCAGAAACCTTATATTAAGGACTTGGATGTATGTACTTATGGGTGGGTATGATTGGAGACTTAGTTTCGGGGGGGCTAAGCCCTTGAAGAGGTCCCTTGGGCTTGTGGAGATTAAGTGTGAAACTTAGCCAACTAAACCAACAAGGTAAAGCTTTTAGTACTAGTAGCTTAGTGCTTGTGATTTTAGAGAGAAAGTAAGTTTTAGAGAGAGATGCTATCAAGTTCTCTAAAATCTCTTAAGTCTTCAACTTCTTTATAAATAAGAAGGATAAGGTATTTATAGGCTTCATGGGGAATGCCCCCATGTGCCATGCACATGACCTAACTGTCACTTATAAATTGTGATTACAAATATTAGTTCTAAATGTAAATACTGCATTTTCAGAGTCTATTTAGCCCTACGTCTCCATCCATTAGTCCAAAACTTTCACCAAATGTCACTTCCAGAAAACATCTCTAACCCTCTACTGGAAGCTAAAGAGGTAATCTATTTACCCGAAGTAGCTATCTCTAACAGTATTTTTTCATATCGGCTCAATCGAAGACAGCTAGAAAGGAACAATCTTCTAAACGTGACATCATTAGTTTGGTCCAATACAAGTGACATCACTAATGACGTTATCATTCTACCTCAAAGGTTTGGATCTTACAAAGAACATTACTCTTGAAGTCTTAAAATTCACCTTGTACTCACATTCCCAATAAGTTGCTTGGAAGCTTGAATTATTGCTCAACCGGCTTAGAAAAGTCTGGAGGAAAACAACTTAACAGTGGATTTCCCTCGAGGGCCAAGCTATGGAGGACAACCTAGAGGAGTTGTTAGAATATCCCGAATATTTACGAGGTTCAAAAATGAATCAAAAAAGAATAAAGGTTAAGGTTTAAAACCTAAATTGGAGGAAAGGAGAATGTAGAGAATTGAGTAAACATTTAACCTAATTTATATGTTATGAATTAAATGTGAGTATTCATGAACTATGAGAATTAAAACCTAGAGTCGGTTAATATGAATATTTTGTGAATTATTAAGAGCTAGGTATTTATATAATGTTGTAAATACAAAATCATGAATCACGAATATGGAATAAAATACAAGGAATGAACTTTTCACAAATAGAAACTTTTCATAAAAGGAAAGTCTAGAGGAAATGAGATATGACCTTTTTGCCCTAGAGTATTTTGTAATGACTATGATGTTCTAATAATCACCTAGAGATTATTTTACCCTTAGTTGGTGATGAGAATGACAAATTTGCCCTTGGGGTGTAATTAGATTTTTATTGGCCCCAAACCCTAATTCATTAAATATTTAGGATCAAATTATTGTAAACTTTAATTAGTTGGCCCAATATAATTTAATTATAGGTCCAACTTGAGTTGTAGAGAAGCCCAATGGTGGAATTAATTTTCAAACCCAATTACTTAATTAAATTGAGCATGCCCTAGCTCAATGAATTAATTTCGATAGTCCAACCTTGAGTTCAATTGATTTAATTATCGGGAGCCCTAACTGAATTAATCTAGTAGGCCAAATAAAAGTAAATTATGAGCCTAATTAATTGTTGTTGGTAGTCCAATTGCAATTAATATTGTTGAGCCCAAATAATTTGATGAGAAGCTCAAATTGAATTAATTGGATAGTCCAAAGTGAAGCCCAAGCATTTTTGGTGTATTGGTGAATTGATGAGAGTTAACCATTGTGTGGTTTAAATGGTAAAAATTTAACCTCACTTGGGTTAAGTGTTGAAAATTTTGGAAGGAAAATAGCTAGAAGTGCACAATGCTCCAAGCATTTTCTAGATAGCATAAACCCATAAATTCCTCCAATGCACGACAACATTCTCAAATTTGTGGATCTTATTTGTAGAGACTTAACCAATGTTAAGTTAGTTTGGTATCCCTATGAGAGTCTAGTTGTAACTTGGGTTGGTGATTATGTATAGATGTAAATCTATATATAAATAATCAACTAGTAAGTAATCTAGGTCACTTGAGTGTAGAGAATTAACTCTACATGAGTTAATTGATGGAAAAGATATTCACATATATATAATGTAGATAATTAACCAAATGGGAGTTAGTGAATAAACCTTAGGTAATACTATGGGTGGAAAGTAAACTTACTAGAGTTAATTAATGAGATGAGTTAGAAAAGATGATACTTAACTCATGTTGGATAAGTGGGATAACCTTGGTTTATTTCTTAGTAAAAATTAACCCTAAAATAGTTAAGTGGTGTGAGAGCTAGGAAGCTAGCATGTCAAGTTCCCCAAAACCCTCTCCTATGCAAGTCATATCCCTTAATAAGTGGATCTTGCTATGTGAAGAGAATTTCAAGTATTGGTGATTTTTGTATACTTACACATTATGTATGTATTTTACTAGCCCAATAGCAAGAAAGAGAGAGTGCTAGTCATTTCTTCATTTTTTCAAAGTGTTAGAGAGAAAGATAGAACTCTAGAGAGAAAACTCTAAAGAATGAAAAAGAAAAGAAGAAATCTTGGAAGATATATCTAGCAAGGATTGAGAAAGATAATCAAAGATAAATCATCCATTCATTCAAGAAGAAAAGAACTCATGAGGTTTAAAAGTATTTATTAAAATCTTAGCCTTTTTATTATGTTTTGATTCTTCCATTTTTGTGGTACGAGAGTTAGATTAATAATGGTTCATGGTGGAACCAAGGAGATTAAGAGTGAATCTAGATGGAGGTATATATATATATATATATATATATGTGTGTGTGTGTGTGTGTGTGTGTGTGTGTGTGTGTGTGTGTGTGTGTGTGTGTATTTATGAGTCCATATACGCTCTATATATTTTTCATAGTCAAAATGTAATTTCTATGGTCAATATGTAGTGTACAAGGTCAATATGCATTTCATATGGTCAAAATGTATTTGTAATGGTTCAAAATCTATTTTTATACTTTATAATGTTAGATCTATAATATTTATGTAGATCTATGGTTAAACATGCTCAACATATGTTTTGATATGTTGGTTATGTGAATAAGTGTAAGAAAGTGTATATGGTCACTTTTCGATAAAAATCCTAAATAGATATGTGGTTTGTTGTTTTGTGTTATGAGTTGTGGATGTTATTTTTATGAGTCTTATGGCTTGAAAGATAGCTCTAGAGGTTATAAAAATAATTCAACTTGAATCATTGAAAAATGTGGTGAAATGACCAAGTTATGGTCTTTATACCAAAAGAGGTCATTTTAAAAATCCTAATCGATTGCTTATGATTTTTATGTCCAAAACGTTTTCAAAAAGTAAATCAACCTATGAAATATTGAAGTACATTAAGTCACAATGCTAAAAAATCAAATTTGAAGTTATTTGGATGTGTATAACATGTTTTATTGAAAATTGAATCAAAAGTGTCAAAGTTAAAAAAATCTGAAAAATGAAGATTTGTATTCTGCAGGACTGCGCCTAGGTGAAGTGTTTAGTACAAAAAAAACACTACACCAGGGCACAGTGCTATTTTCCAAAAAAATAAGGGTTTTCGGACCAGGTCGAGTCGAGCCGGGTTTTTCCGGTTCGAGTTAGAATGTATAAAAATATTTTATAATTAATAATATTGTTATGGGACCCAATTTAAATGAATAAAATATTATTAAATAATTAAATTAATAATATTATTAAATAATTAATAATATTAATAAATGATTACAATATTATTAAATGATTAATAATATTAGAAAATGATTAAAATATTATTAAATAATTAATAATATTAAAAAATGATTAGAATATTATTAAATGACTAATAATATTAGTAAGTAATTAAAATATTATTAAATGATTAATAATATTAGAAAGTGATTAAAATATTATTAAATAATTAATAATATTAAAAAATAAATAAAATATTATTAAATGGTTAATAATATTAGTAAATGGATATAATATTAGTAAATGTTTAATAATATTAGAAAGAGAGTAAAACGTTATTAATTGATTAATAATGTAAATAAGTGATTAAAATATTTTTAAATGATTAGTAATATTATTAAGATGGTAAATATTATTTGATTAATAATATTCATAATTGATTAAAATATTATTAAATGGTTAATAATATTTGTACGAGGGTAATTTATTATCAAAATGTGATAATATTGTGAAGTGTTTGGTACATTATTAAATGTCCAAACCATTAAGTTATATAAAAGAAGAAATTTAATTGAATTAAACCAAGGTAATGAGTCCATTAGTGACTAATTATTAGACCAACTTATTAAATGTAGGTCGTACGAAGAACGTGTAGTGATGACATAAGTCGGATAAACGTATCAGGCAAGTTTTTCAGTATTATGTGATGTACTTGCGAACTTGTTGCCATATGTATAAATTGTTATTTGTGCACTTATTGTATGTGCGAATTAATTTTTAATATGCCTTTGTACAGTCATATGATATGAATAACTGATATACAATTGATGTTATGAGTTTCAATGTGTTATATGGATTATATAACTTGAAAAGATTGATATGCATTGTAAGCATGAAGTAATTAGATAAATGCAAAGCATGAGAAGCATGATGTATATATAGAATGCAAAGCATGAAACATGAAACATGAATTATGATTTAAATGTGAACCACGTGTTATGTGATAACTGTTAGACTTGCTGAACCGTCGTACTCACTCTTGTTCAAAACAAACATTTTTAGAAAAGTCAGAAAAACGCAAAGTCCCGGTAAGGACAAACGACTAGATTTAACTTGAAGTCGTTGGAGTTAAATTTTGTAATAAAATCTTATTATCGACATCTTTGTGGTATTTGGTTGTGAACTGATAGTTGTATGTTTGTTGTCATTATGGCATGTTAGAAAACATGTACGTGTTAGTATAACGTTTAGATATACTAGACACTTGTATTATTGTAAGACGCTGATGTGTAAGGAAATATTGTAATAGAATAAACTCGTATCGTATATGATATTGAGATGTAACAGGTAATTGTAAAGATTGTGATTCTAAAGGAAAGAAATAAAGAGAATAAAGATGTAATTCTAAAAGTTTAAATTTGTTGAATTTTTAGCAGTATTTTATTATATAATATTGTGGATTTTATAATAAGGTTGTACACTAACGATCGGGGGTTGACCGTGGCCAGTGCGGGAATTCTCAGGGCGTTACAGTTGTACTCCTTCCTTATCCTTTCCAAACTTATTCATTTCCTTCTTGAAAGCTTTAGCAGTGTCGGTGCCAAAATACCCTTGAAACGGCTAAATGTTGAAAAGGGGGGTTGTGGCGATATGCTTCCCCCTTAGGGGTGATCCCCATGGGCTAACTTTTTAATACTCCTCCTTATCCTCCTTTACTTATTTCTTGGTCTTTAGGACTAATATCTTGGAATTGAACTTCTTATGTCTTTCCCTTTTGCTAGATGGCAAGGTATGGGAGGAAGAAATCACTTAATGGGGATCTACTCCTTACATGCTTATTTGCTCCCCAGGGGCCTTGAGAAGTGAAATCCCCCTTCTTTTTCCTTTTCATTTGTCTTCATGAAGAGTCTTACCTTGTTCTTTCCTTGAAACCTTCCTAATTGGAGCACTTTAGAATTTTTGTTAAGTGTTGAGGTTCTTTATGAGGTGAATGGGGAAACTCCCTATAAGGGAGGATCCCATGGGCTAACTTGCTCCCTGCAGGTTGACCCTAGGGAGTTTTTCACCTCATGATGATTTTTTTTCTTACTTCCTTATGTTTTGGCTCTCTTTTACATAGCTTACTTGAATTTGGCTAAATGTTGGGAGTGAAATATGATGAGGACACGTGTTGCCTATTTTCTTACTTAGCAATTGCACACAAGTATACACGATCAACCAGTAATATAGTAGCAAGCAAAGTATCATTCCCACGGAGAATTAATTAATAATAATTAAAACTACTAAAATTATATCAACTTAATCTTATTTAAACTATTGATTTAAAACTATAAAATAAAAACTAATTAAAATAACTAAACTATTCTAATAACGAGGATTAATATCAAATTAAAAAGTCTTAAGATCATAATTTTCCCCAATACTTAATCTAAATCTCTTCACTTTCTTTTTAATTATACGATCATAATGAATTGTTAACCAAGAATTCGTCAGTATTTATAAGTCTTTTTCCAATGGTCATACAAACATATCCCTTCTAAATCCATCACTATATGAAATAGAATTGGAAAGGAACATCCTAGCTAAATAAATCACTATATTTATATGTGAATTAAATTAGACAAGGACTCTTAAAGATAAGATTCTTCTAATGGTTACACATGACATATAGGTATATTCTTATCATATACATTAATTATATATTTTATCCCATGCAGAATAACACAAACACATGTCATCATATTCAGGTCTAAACTTATAATCCATCTCCTAATTTCATACAGATTACTACATTAATTACTGGACCCTTAGTAATTATACATTAAGTACAAAATATAATGAACCAATTCATATGATGTCAATCCAAAAAAAAAGAAATTCAATTTAAACTACACATTAGGTTCAATTACAATCTTAATTAAAAATTAGCTCATATCTAAAAAAGAAAACATAATCCAAAATAAAAATATCATCCTCAGAATTAAAAAATTAAAAGAACGAGATCGAGATAAAAAATTGATTATTTGAAGTGCAATCTCTAATTCTCTGCCTCCAATCCTTGAATCCTTACTTGAATTCTTCTTCGGGTCTGAAAATTATCATTGCTTTTAATTGTTAATTCTATGTTATATCTCTACCATAGCAACCCTTAGTTGTGGTATTTATAGGAGTACTTTAAAACATAGTTGCTTAGAAATCCAAGTCAAATTGCAGCAAAATCGCGAGCCAGCACAACCGACCGGCATCGCAGCCCCTCCTTTAAGTGTCGCGGCGCTGGCGTTAAATTTCCAAAGCGCTGCAGTGCCTCTTAACAGCACTGTAATGCCTGCCTGCGTTCCAACCAATCTTTGGTTTCTGCATATGTAGCGTTGCAGCGCCTCTGACCTTTATGCAACAAAATTACCATATTGCCCATCCATGCTTTCCTACAAAATACACACTAAAACATATGATAAGTAATTGAAAATACTTAAGAATTCAACAGTTCATCAAGTTAAAAATACTTAATTCGTAGGTATAAAACTCATTCATCAACACACTTTGGGAAACACCTTCAGGAGGTGAGGTCTTTACGGGCCAACCTAGTGCTTACGAACCTACCCTAGGATACTTCCCCACCTCATGGAGGTTTCTTCCTTGGCTCCTTCTCACTTTGATTCATCTTTGTGTAGCTTGCTCGAATTTAACCAAGTGTTGAGAGTAAGGCATAGTGGGATAGACCTTGGGGCAGCTTTCTCATGGGGTGAGGTCCCTACGGGCCGACCTAAGGACTCCCCCCCCCCCCCCCCTCCCCTTTTTCTTGTTTTGCTCCTTAGTTACTTGATTGCATCCCTTTGTGCCTTTCTTATTTGAAATTATTTTTCTCCATTCCTTCTTGTTTGCTTGTGGGAGTGTGATATGTGCATGAGACACCTCCCTATAGTGGCTCTCCTAGTGAGGTTCTTTGTACTTGGTCATTTTATCATTGGTTTCCTATACTTAGTTAATTTTGACCATTTTATGTGAAAATAGGCATTGTCTTGGCTCCTTTTTGGGCAAACATGATGGATAGTGAGGGTTTTGAGTCCCCTAAAGGAGAATGGAGAATGGTATTTTGAACTGTTGGTTTAGTCATATTCTATCCTATGATTTTAATGACAACTTGGTTAAATAAACTAAGCCTTGATGGTTTATCATATAGATTATTAAAGGTTATACAGCTCACTATATTGAACACTGCATTAACAAAGCAACCGAGAATCAAGATGGAATGAAGAATGGAGGAGTCTAGAATATTCTGTAAGATCACAATTTTATATATATTTCAAGACAAAGCTCTAGATTTGCATTTGCATAATAATAATAATAATAATAATAATAATAATAATAATAATTGTGTAGTGATAAAAATCATGCAACAGTTTTGTTTTAAATGGACTTATTCAGAATATTGGAAAGATTATGTAAAATTTGTTTTGTTAACGTTTCCATGATTGCTTGGGTTAAATAGTAAAATTAATTATTAGTTTAAATAAGGAAACTATTTAAATCAATTAGGAAATTTACTTTGGCTTGATTGAATACATAACAAGGTAATTTCAAAAAGGTTGAACAAAAACTGATTGAGTGATCTTTTCGGAAGAATCTTAATTGATTGGGTAAATTGAAGATATTTATCAATTAAGGAAATAAAATAATCTGTTATGGTCAAACACTTTCATAGCTCTTTTCAAATAAAAGAGAATCTTTTATTTTTAATATTAACGGGTATAAAGAATTATTTGTTGGTGTTATTGCTGAAATCATGCTATGAGAAGTGCAAATATCTTGGTCAACAGTAATCAAGATGATCTCATGCAATAACTAACTATTCACTGTAATGGCTATAACTCAACACACGTATATATATAGTGACTTATTAATAGTCGTGAGGTAAAAAAAAAGAAAGTAGTGTGTGCAATACTATTCAACAGCATAAATTCGGTATTATAAAAGTCTTATACGAAAAGATCTTTGTGTCTAACAAGAAGTTCAAGCCACGCACTCACTATTTGTCTTCGGGAAACTAAACTGGTGATATACTGTATATATCTACTTTGATCATTGCATTATATTAGTGGAGCTTTGAATTGAATATATATTACTGTGATCATAATTTGTCTTATGTACTTATCATTTATGAATCATTAAAGGGTGTTTAATAGACTAAGGTTTTGGGTCTATTTTGTTTAATCTAATGATTGGTTTAAGTTGTGTTACAAACAATTTTTAAGGAAGCATAAGTGCCTAAAAAGCAAAAGTGTTCAAGGGAGTATAAGTACTCAATGTGTGCATAAGTGCATAAGTTAAGCAAGTGTGTTTGAGTCATTTGAAAAACTAGTTTATGTAACATTGTTATTTTGTGAGTAATTTATTTAACAAAATGAGTCTCCAATATCATTTGATATTGGATGTGGAGTAGGCCACTAGAATAGAGATTAGGGGTCAAACCGCATAAAAAATTCTTAGTAGTGATGTGATTGTTTGTATTGCTTTAATTACTTTGTTTTAGTCAACTTTAAAGTAAATTAATTAAAAACATTTTTGTATCTTAAAATATATATATCGGTAACTACTTTTCAGAATTTCAAAACAATATAATCAAAACTGTTTTCAAGTAAACATAATTAAAACGGATTACTGTCAGAATAATACAGTTTGTGATATAGTAAACTGAATAAGTTAATACGATAGTTTAATTTACAAAAATTGAATATAGTTTGTTCCACACTTATTCAACCCCCCCTTCTAAGTGTGCCTATTTAAATTTCATGAACTTCATTGGATTTTTAAAAAGCCATGAACGTTCTTATCTTCTCTCTTTGCAGATTAATCTTATTTTCACACTATATAAATATAAACCTATTAAAATTTAAATTTGTTCGCATGTTAAACCACCAGCTTGATGTGAACCTTTACAAAAAAAAAAAATCACCAGAAAGTACTTGACAGTTGAAGCCGCAGAAGAATACCTCTGATGTAAGAGTAAGAACAGATCTCAAGTAGATTAATAATAAATATGACAAGTATTTAGTAGGTTAAAATATTATGTGTGTATTTCTATTGTTTACCCTGTATGTATAGTTTAGTTATACCGACTCAATATGACTACAATTTCTAGTTAGAATCATGTAAAGAGATTTTATTAGAAAAGTTAATTACCATATAGAAACAGTATTAGATATGGTATTTATTTGTTATTTTAGGTGTTAAGGCAGAAATCCAAGCCTATTGGACTTAAGAGCCTAGTGTGGGCAAGTGAGGCATAATGGGCTAACTAGGAGCAGGACCTAATATAAACAGTTCATTTGTGCTAATAAATACGCAGCCCAGCAAAACATTTACTTTTCATGTTACTTTCTTTATTATATCCTTTTTCATTTTTCATTTCAACTAAAATATAAATTTAATTTTGGTAACTATTATACATTATTAATGACAAATGGTGTAGGATATGGAATGTAAAGCATAGCTGAATGACAAATCGAACAAAATTAACTAACAAATGATGTTTCCATTAATCATTGATCTTTTGATGACTTTATAAGTGTTAGCACAATACAATGATTTTCTACACTATTACACTAACTATTGTGATTGAGTTTGTTGATTGATTAGGGTTGAAGCGAGAATTCCACAAAAGCTGGAGATTAATGAAGACTTAGACGAGTAGAAAGATCGTAGGAAAGAGTAAGCAATATACCCTTGTATTAAGGCCTTGGATGTATGTACTTGTGGGTTTGGGTGTGATTGGGGACTTAGCTTCGTGGGGGCTAAGTCCTTGAAGAAGTCCCTTGGGCTTATAGAGATTAAGTGTGAAACTTAGCCAACTAAACCAACAAGGTATATCTCTTATCACTATTAGCTTGGTGTTTGTGATTCTAAAGAGAGTGAGTTTTAAAGAGAAAAGATTTCAAGTTCTCTAAAATCTATCAAGTCTTCAACCTCCTTACAAATGAGAAAGAGAGGGTATTTATAGGCTTCATAGGGGGTGCTCCCATGTGCCTTGCACATGACCTAACTATTACTTATAACCTGTGACTACAAATATCAGTTTTAAGTGTAAATACTATATTTTTAGATTTTGTTTTTCCCTACGTCTCAATTCGTTAGTCCAAAATCCTCACCAAATCCCACTTCCAGACAACCTGTTTAACCCTCTACTAGAGGCTAGAGAGGTAATATGTTTACCTAGAGTAGTTAGCTCTGATAATATTATTTCATATTAGCTACAGTTAGAAAGGACCAATCTTTTAGACATAACATCATTTGTTTGGTCCAATACAAATGACGTCACTAATGATGTCATCATTCTACCTCAAAGGTTTGGTTCTTATAAAGAACATTACTCTTGAAGTCTTATCATTCACCTTGTACTCATGTTGCCAATCAGTTGTTTGGAAGCATAAGTTGTTGCTCAACTGACTTGGAATTTTGCTAAGTCTAGAGAAAGACAACTTGATGGTGGAATGTCTTCGAGGGCCAAGCTAGGGAGGACAACCCTTGAGTAGTTTTACTCCTTCCTTATCTTTTCCAAACTTGTTCATTACCTTCTTGAATGCTTCGATAGTTTCGGTGCCAAAATACCCTCAAAATGGTTAAGTGTTGAATAAGGAGCTGTGGGGAGACGTTTCCCCTTAGGAATGATCCCCATGGGCCGACTTTTTTGAGACTTTTCCTTATCCTCTTCTACTTATTTCTTGGTCTTTAGGAATGTTATCTTGGAATTGAACTTCTATTGTCTTTGCCTTTTGCTAGATGTTGAAGTGTAAGAGGAAGAAATCACTTGATGGGGATCTACTCCCTACAGGCCTACTTGCTCCCTAAGGGCCTACTTTGGGGAGTGAAATCCCCTTTATTTCTCTTTTTCCTTTTTCTTTATTAAAGCCTTACCTTGTCTTTTTCTTGAAACCTTCTTAATTGGAGAACTTTGAAATTTTTGGTAAGTGTTGAGGTTCTTTATGAAGTGAATATGGAAGCTCCCCATGGGCGAGGATCCCATCAGCTAACTTGCTCCTTACAAGCTAACCCTAAGGAGCTTTTCACCTCATGATGGAATTTTTCTAGCTTCCTCATGTTTTGGTTCTCTTTTGCATAGCTTGCTTGAATTTGGTTAAGTGTTGGGAGTGAAATATAATGAGGACACACTTGGGGAAACACCTTTAGGAGGTGAGGTCTTTACCGGTCGACCTAATGCTTATGAACCTACCCTGTGATACTTTTCCACCTCATGGAGGTTTCTTCCTTGGCTCCTTGTCACTTTGATTCCTCCTTCTGTAGCTTCCTCGGATTTAACTAAGTGTTCAGAGTAAGGAATGGTGGGATAGACCTTGGGGTAGCTTTCCCATAGGTGAGGACCGTGCTTGGTTGTATCCCTTCGTGCCTTACTTGTTTGAATTTTTCTTTTACATTCCTTCTTGTTTGTTTATGGGAGTGTGATATGTACATTAGGTGATGGCATGAGGTGTGACGCCCCTAAATTCGGATCCCTCGAACCATAGATTTGGTGCTCACGATACTATTCTACCCTGTCATCACATCTATTCATTTTTGAATAAAATAACTTAATTTACATTATTACATAACTATCCCAGGTTTATAGACCTTTAAATAATACAAAACATATACAATATATTCTATTACAACTTATTACATTTATAAAGACTCTATAGTTATACATTCATTGCTTGCTAGCCTTTCCTTTTTCCTTTATCCGCTCCTAACCCTTCGGCCTATTTGGGCTTAGCTGAAATATCATGTTAAGCAAGAATGAGCATAAAATAGCTCAGCAAGTACATATACCAATAATGATATGATATTTCTGAATAATGAAATGAAATCTGATGCAATAAGGCTGTGACGTTAATAGTTCTGGAATTGAACTTGAGAATATAACATGAAACTTTGCATTATTAATTTGAAAACATGAACTTACTAGCTGTACGGTCACAAGCCCAAGAATACGTTAAAAACAATACCAATCACAAAGACTGATACTGCTTAAGTTGGTTATAAAAATACATTTCCTTTCAAATGTGTACTCTAGGTGATCAGCCTATCGTACATTTACATTGTGCACAACATAAACATCTAACGACGCAACCACGCCATAAATTTACGTTTCCTTTTTCATTTGTTCCCCTTTCTATCAGGGTTGTTCTGTTACATGCATCAAACATGTTCAACACTTTCAATTAGGTTTTCACCAAAACATCTAACAAATAACACATGATCTTTTGTAAATCATGCTTCCTAGCCATCAATGTAAGCATGAATAGTCCACTACCTTTGTAGTACAACTTTTAAGCTTAGGTTTTCTTCATATTCCAACCATATAACACATAACTCACATAATCAACACTTATATCCATAGATATATGCATGACTATACATGTTCTTGAATTTAAACACATAAAGAGAGTGTTTTAAAGCTAGAACTCTTATATTACCTTCTTTGTGCTCTCTTCCTTCTTGCTATAAAGCTCCTTAGTGATAGATGATCCACTTTGATGGCTAGATATGCTTCTCTTGCTCTCTTTTTCTTGGAATCTCTCAAGTTTTCAAGCAACCCTAGGTCTCTTCTTTCTCTCTTTAAGCTCTCTCACACTTAGCAACTTAGAAGATGAAATAAAATAAATTTAGCTTATACTTACTAAATATATACATACATAATTTGTGTGTATTGTTCCAACTCTTAACCATCCCTAGTTAAGCTTAACTCATGTCTGGTCAATGTCATTTAAGGCATTTCACATTAACAAGTAAGGACCAAATGGACATTAAACCATCCTAGGACACCAAGGTCATTATTCAAGTTGTCAAGGGTATTTTGGTAAATATCCAAAATTTCTAGACAAATTTAATTCCAATTAAATCATTTATTACTCATTTTTAACCCATTTCAACACCTTTTTTATCCAAATTTGTTTCATTAAACTTGAATTTTATTCCACAGTAAAATAACACATAAATGACTTGTCCCAAGACACTTGTCACACTTTAAAATTTTAATTTCATTAATTATTTATTAATTTACAACATTTAAAATATTGTCAAAATTTCATGTCATTACATAAGGCACCTCCCTATATAGTGCCTCTCCTAATAAGGTTCTCCATACTATGTCATTTTATTGTCGGTTTCCTATACTTAGCTAATTTTGGTCCTTTTAGGTGAAAATAGTCAACGCCTTGCCTTGGCTCCTTAGGCAACCATGATGGATAGTGAAGGTGTTGAGTCCCCCAAAACTGATGTGGTGATACGGGTGCCTTGGAGGCCTCCCGGGTGGGGCTCGTCGGGAGTCATTTTCTAACATAGACTATTTTTTTTTATACGGACAAATATAGCGGTTAATTATCATTAATGATGATTTAGTTAAGATAATTAAGTCCCTAATTTATACCCAGAGTACAAAGAGAATTAATATTTTCACTACAAAAGTGAATAATTTCACAAGATTTCTCACACATAAATAATAAATAAGTTCCACAATTATGTGTGAATTTTTTTTATGAAAATATTAATTTTTATTTGTGAAAAATAATTCTCGATGACAATTAACAAAGTTTACAAAAACTTTTCAAATTCTCTAGATCTTGTTGGCTTCTCCCATACCCTCAAACTTTATTTTAGATATTTATATGAATACAAGCTTAAGGCTCCCCGAGGAACTAGGGGAGCATATTAAAAATGTAATTTCACCTGTAGCGCTAGTTAACTTATAAATATTTGTATAATTTGTCATTCAATACTTAATTATTATTATTATTATAACTCCAACAAAATACATTTAAATAACAAAATTATTTTTTAATAACAAAAGTATAAATTAAATCAAAGGTGATAGTATAGTTATAAGACTTCTCATTTTATTGTGTAAGGTCATATATTCAAATTTATCTCTCAACAAAAATCAAAAAGTGAAATTTAGCCTTTATCAAAAGTTAGAATCAACTAGTGCTACATAGTGAAATTAAGTTTTCAATAGACTCCCCTAGTTTCTGGTGTCCCTTTGAGCTTGTATTCATATAATTAAATTGTAGTAACATTTATTCTAAAAAAATAAAATTTATAAGTATAAATTAAAACATTTAATACTTAGTTTTTGAGTTTTGGATCGGAAAAAAAAAAGAATAAAAAAATTAATTAGAATATAAAATAAAAGAATAAAAAACTTAAAAATTTTCTTTTACATTGTCTATGAATTTTTAATAAAAAAGAATCGAAAACTTAAAAATTTTATTTTCTTGTATTTCCGAGATCCAATAAAAAGAAAATAAAAAATTCACTTTTGCAAATTTACCCATCTATTAATATAATATCATATATATAAAAAATTAAAAAAAACCATAAAGAAAAAAAAGAGAATCTGCAATTTGTGACTAATCGAGAGAGAAAGTGAGAAACCAAAACTATATAAAAAATTAAAGCAAGAGGACTAGAGAGATGTTAACCTTCATCGCGAAAGTGCATTTAACCCGTCCCAAAAAACATAAAATTAGAATGCTACAAGAAGTTATTGACATGCATATACAACAGTTTTAATTAACAGAAGTTGTATAGCAATGATAAGTAATTAAAAGGTAGGTACATAATAGTTCAAAAGTTACAAAATTTTATAGCAATTGTGAGGATCCGAATTTTTGAAATTATTTAATAATATTAAATAAGAATTTAATTGATAAAATTATCAAGATAGTGTAAATTATTTATGATATTTTATGTGATGAGATTTAATTAGTAAATTAAATCTATACAGAGATCATGACGAATTATGTTAATTTAAAATAATTGAAAAGTAAATAAATTGTTTAAAAATAATTTATGAAAAATAAAAGAAATTTCAAGCAAAGGTACAATAAAGTGTACAATTTAATTGTAGTGAAAGTACAGAAATTATGATTTAAACGAGATGATATGTTAATGTGAGAAGTAAGATTTAAATATGTATATTTATATATGTGAATGTTTAATTGATAATCTTAATTTCATTAATTATGGAAATAAATGGATTAATAATTAAATTAATCCAAATTTAAATAAAAAGTGAATGAGGGAGTTGGTAAAATTGTATGTGTGGACTTTAGAGTTTATCAAGAATTTTGAAGAAGTTTAGAAATTAATTGAGAAGAAATGTAATTATATAAATTATATAATAATGAATTATATAATTTATATAAGGAAATTAAAATGTTGTATGAAGGAAATAATAATTATATAAATTATATAAGAATAATTATATAATTTATATAAGAGAATTAAATATAATTAAGGGTGGAAGAAAATTTTATAAATTTTATTTGTGTAAAATGGAAATTATTTAAAATGGAATAATATAATTATATAAATTATATAATATTAAATTATATAATTTATATAAGGAAAGTTAATGTGAATATTAAACAAATTGAATAATAAATAAGCCTATCGTACATTTACATTGTGCACAACATAAACATCTAACGACGCAACCACGCCATAAATTTACGTTTCCTTTTTCATTTGTTCCCCTTTCTATCAGGGTTGTTCTGTTACATGCATCAAACATGTTCAACACTTTCAATTAGGTTTTCACCAAAACATCTAACAAATAACACATGATCTTTTGTAAATCATGCTTCCTAGCCATCAATGTAAGCATGAATAGTCCACTACCTTTGTAGTACAACTTTTAAGCTTAGGTTTTCTTCATATTCCAACCATATAACACATAACTCACATAATCAACACTTATATCCATAGATATATGCATGACTATACATGTTCTTGAATTTAAACACATAAAGAGAGTGTTTTAAAGCTAGAACTCTTATATTACCTTCTTTGTGCTCTCTTCCTTCTTGCTATAAAGCTCCTTAGTGATAGATGATCCACTTTGATGGCTAGATATGCTTCTCTTGCTCTCTTTTTCTTGGAATCTCTCAAGTTTTCAAGCAACCCTAGGTCTCTTCTTTCTCTCTTTAAGCTCTCTCACACTTAGCAACTTAGAAGATGAAATAAAATAAATTTAGCTTATACTTACTAAATATATACATACATAATTTGTGTGTATTGCTCCAACTCTTAACCATCCCTAGTTAAGCTTAACTCATGTCTGGTCAATGTCATTTAAGGCATTTCACATTAACAAGTAAGGACCAAATGGACATTAAACCATCCTAGGACACCAAGGTCATTATTCAAGTTGTCAAGGGTATTTTGGTAAATATCCAAAATTTCTAGACAAATTTAATTCCAATTAAATCATTTATTACTCATTTTTAACCCATTTCAACACCTTTTTTATCCAAATTTGTTTCATTAAACTTGAATTTTATTCCACAGTAAAATAACACATAAATGACTTGTCCCAAGACACTTGTCACACTTTAAAATTTTAATTTCATTAATTATTTATTAATTTACAACATTTAAAATATTGTCAAAATTTCATGTCATTACATAAGGCACCTCCCTATAGAGTGCCTCTCCTAATAAGGTTCTCCATACTATGTCATTTTATTGTCGGTTTCCTATACTTAGCTAATTTTGGTCCTTTTAGGTGAAAATAGTCAACGCCTTGCCTTGGCTCCTTAGGCAACCATGATGGATAGTGAAGGTGTTGAGTCCCCCAAAACTGATGTGGTGATACGGGTGCCTTGGAGGCCTCCCGGGTGGGGCTCGTCGGGAGTCATTTTCTAACATAGACTATTTTTTTTTATACGGACAAATATAGCGGTTAATTATCATTAATGATGATTTAGTTAAGATAATTAAGTCCCTAATTTATACCCAGAGTACAAAGAGAATTAATATTTTCACTACAAAAGTGAATAATTTCACAAGATTTCTCACACATAAATAATAAATAAGTTCCACAATTATGTGTGAATTTTTTTTATGAAAATATTAATTTTTATTTGTGAAAAATAATTCTCGATGACAATTAACAAAGTTTACAAAAACTTTTCAAATTCTCTAGATCTTGTTGGCTTCTCCCATACCCTCAAACTTTATTTTAGATATTTATATGAATACAAGCTTAAGGCTCCCCGAGGAACTAGGGGAGCATATTAAAAATGTAATTTCACCTGTAGCGCTAGTTAACTTATAAATATTTGTATAATTTGTCATTCAATACTTAATTATTATTATTATTATAACTCCAACAAAATACATTTAAATAACAAAATTATTTTTTAATAACAAAAGTATAAATTAAATCAAAGGTGATAGTATAGTTATAAGACTTCTCATTTTATTGTGTAAGGTCATATATTCAAATTTATCTCTCAACAAAAATCAAAAAGTGAAATTTAGCCTTTATCAAAAGTTAGAATCAACTAGTGCTACATAGTGAAATTAAGTTTTCAATAGACTCCCCTAGTTTCTGGTGTCCCTTTGAGCTTGTATTCATATAATTAAATTGTAGTAACATTTATTCTAAAAAAATAAAATTTATAAGTATAAATTAAAACATTTAATACTTAGTTTTTGAGTTTTGGATCGAAAAAAAAAAAGAATAAAAAAATTAATTAGAATATAAAATAAAAGAATAAAAAACTTAAAAATTTTCTTTTACATTGTCTATGAATTTTTAATAAAAAAGAATCGAAAACTTAAAAATTTTATTTTCTTGTATTTCCGAGATCCAATAAAAAGAAAATAAAAAATTCACTTTTGCAAATTTACCCATCTATTAATATAATATCATATATATAAAAAATTAAAAAAAACCATAAAGAAAAAAAAGAGAATCTGCAATTTGTGACTAATCGAGAGAGAAAGTGAGAAACCAAAACTATATAAAAAATTAAAGCAAGAGGACTAGAGAGATGTTAACCTTCATCTCGAAAGTGCATTTAACCCGTCCCAAAAAACATAAAATTAGAATGCTACAAGAAGTTATTGACATGCATATACAACAGTTTTAATTAACAGAAGTTGTATAGCAATGATAAGTAATTAAAAGGTAGGTACATAATAGTTCAAAAGTTACAAAATTTTATAGCAATTGTGAGGATCCGAATTTTTGAAATTATTTAATAATATTAAATAAGAATTTAATTGATAAAATTATCAAGATAGTGTAAATTATTTATGATATTTTATGTGATGAGATTTAATTAGTAAATTAAATCTATACAGAGATCATGACGAATTGTGTTAATTTAAAATAATTGAAAAGTAAATAAATTGTTTAAAAATAATTTATGAAAAATAAAAGAAATTTCAAGCAAAGGTACAATAAAGTGTACAATTTAATTGTAGTGAAAGTACAGAAATTATGATTTAAACGAGATGATATGTTAATGTGAGAAGTAAGATTTAAATATGTATATTTATATATGTGAATGTTTAATTGATAATCTTAATTTCATTAATTATGGAAATAAATGGATTAATAATTAAATTAATCCAAATTTAAATAAAAAGTGAATGAGGGAGTTGGTAAAATTGTATGTGTGGACTTTAGAGTTTATCAAGAATTTTGAAGAAGTTTAGAAATTAATTGAGAAGAAATGTAATTATATAAATTATATAATAATGAATTATATAATTTATATAAGGAAATTAAAATGTTGTATGAAGGAAATAATAATTATATAAATTATATAAGAATAATTATATAATTTATATAAGAGAATTAAATATAATTAAGGGTGGAAGAAAATTTTATAAATTTTATTTGTGTAAAATGGAAATTATTTAAAATGGAATAATATAATTATATAAATTATATAATATTAAATTATATAATTTATATAAGGAAAGTTAATGTGAATATTAAACAAATTGAATAATAAATAAGAAAAATGAATGTTTTAAGTTATTAAAAATTATATTTATGTATAATGGAATTATTATGACTTTTATGAAAGATAATATTTTGTAAACGTGAACATGTTAATGTAACATATTGTCCAAGTAACGGAGTGAAAAATTATGAAAAATAAATTTTATAAGTTATATGAATTATTTTATGATTTTTGGAAGTATAAATTACCTCAAATAATTACATGCGTGGCATTATGTGTGACGACCCCAAATCCGGGTTCCTTGAACCTCGAATCTGGTTCAACACTAGTACTACTTTTTCCTTATTGTTCATGAATTACAACAATATTAAAATTGCTAAATAATCATTTATTTACAATTTTACAACATCTCTTCTATTCCAGAATCGAAATCTTTATACATTCCTAGTATGTCTCAATATCATACATGATACGACATTCTATTACAATCAATTTGAGTATCTAAGACTCATAATACATACCAACCAATTCTTATACTACACAATCATTTTACCTGTCCAATTCGGACTGATATCTACAATAGTCGTGCTAGACCTTCAATGAATGTAATATGCATTCCTGTTTCTTGATCCTTATCAAGACTTCAAATACTTGTACTATCTGAAAATGTTGGTTTAAGCAAGAGTGAGCACGACGGCTCAGCAAGTTTAACAGTTACACATAACACATTACATGCTTCACATATACTCTGCAATTTATACTTACATCATGCTTTTCATGCATTTCAGTTTATGTCATACTGCTCATGCATCACATATAACATCTAACAATTCATGCTTTATATTTATACATAATCTACATGTAATCATACCTCATGCATATCACAATTATCATCAATATCTTTCTATTAACAATTTAATATCACATCAAAGCATGTTAAGGCACATAGGAGCAAGTTCTGAAAAACTTGTCTGGTCGCTTCTACCATTTACGCTTATTTGCGTCATTTGCTCAACCTACAATTTATATAACAAATTGACGTAATCATTAGCTACCAGGACTTTTAATTAGTCTTAACTTAATACCTTAACTTCAAATTATTAACTCTTTAGTTGTCCGATAAACGAACCCTTAAGTTCCGGACAAAAATCCTAGCCTAACCAACCTAGTTGGACATGTCGGTAAACTTAACCAACTTATTAATATTATTAATTATTTAATAATATTTTAATTCCTTATTAATATTATTAACCATTTAATAATATTTTAATCACTTATTAATATTATTAACCATTTAATAATATTTTACTCACTTATTAATATTATTAATCATTTAATAATATTTTAATCACTTATTAGTATTATTAACCATTTAATAATATTTTAATCACTCATTAATATTATTAACCATTTAATAATATTTTAATCACTCATTAATATTATTAACCATTTAATAATATTTTAATCACTCATTAATATTATTAATCATTTAATAATATTTTAATCACTCATTAATATTATTAACCATTTAATAATATTTTAATCACTCATTAATATTATTAACCATTTAATAATATTTTAATCACTTGTTAATATTATTAACCATTTAATATATTGTAATCACTTCACTTATTAATATTATTAACCATTTAATAATATTTTAATCTTTTATTAATATTATTAACCATGTAATGATATTTTAATCATTTACAAATGTTATTCATCATTCAATAACTTTTTAATCATATACTAATATTATTGATCATTTAATAATATTTTAATAATCTTCAAATAATACCAATAGTTAACTTTTTAATTGTGTTAACTTTAGTCTTTATTTTAAACATTTAGTTACCAATTAATGATTAATGGATTTCATATATATTGGTTTAATAAACAAACACATTCATTTTACACTTATTTCAACTTAATTTTTCAAAGAAAACTCGATCCGGACCGACCCGACTCGACCCGGACCGACCCGGAGCTGGAAAAATCTGCTTAGCAGATTGTTCTGACGCAGCTGCGTCAGTCTTGACGCGGCTGCGTCAGCCATTTTGTCCGAAAGTCAATTTTTTTGACTGCTCGACCCTCCGACAGCCATAACTTCTTCATTTTAAAACATTTTGGGGTGATTCTTGAGTCCATTCTCATCAGAATTTCCCCCTCTACAATTTATCTTTAGATCACAAATCCAAATTACAAACGTAACTAGACCAAAAACTGCTCACAAGGACAAAGTGAAAACTAAAATCACAAATCCTTGGTTTTAATGGTTCAAACTTGAATATAATAAACTCTACACATCCAAATGACACCAACTTAGTGTTGTTGTCTTCCTAACTTCTTGTTTTACAATATTTCATGGTTCAATCACATTTTTGAAAATGTTTGACACGGAATTTAAAGATCGAACCACCTAAGGTGTTACCGATAATCACAATATGGAATTTTCTTCCATTTATTTGCATACCACTCATACCAATACATGATTTAAACCTATCAAATCATGAATCTACCTATATATCATAGATTTAGACTTCTAGATCATCAAAATAACTTTTGATCGGTTAAAAATATATTTTGACCGTTTAAAACTTATATAAATTATAAAAATGCACTAAGGAAGAGTTAAAATACTTTTCAACCTCTTGGATTTGAATGTTCTTCTTCTTGATCTTCTTGATCTACCCAAAATAGCTATCCTTCTTGATGACTTAACCTTCTTCTTACCAATATTCACTAACACTTTGGAGAACATAGATGAATCTCTCAAATGTGCTCTCCCTTCTCTCTAGAACCTCTCTCTATAACTTGGTGAAATGTACCAATGACTAAACTTTTCCAAGCCTTGGTAATGAGTTCTATTTATAGGACTCAACTAACCTCACTTATCATCCACTAATCAACTAACATAGGTGAATTAAAGGGTTAATCCATGCTTACTATTTTAGTGAATGACTACTTGATGGACTTGGTGATTGACCACCATGAATGACAATTTTGATTGACTAAGGTGGTTGGGTAGTTGGTGAGCAATTCACCCAACACTTAACCCACATGTGGTTAACTCTCATAAGACCTATGGTTAAAGTACTACACTTAACCTTGGTCACTTAAAACTCAACCTTAGTTAGGGCTCATCTTATTTATATATCTCACAACAACTAACCACAATGTGGTTAATTCTCTACATTAAAATAACCTAGGTTGGTTCACTCATGGTCTAAACTCATCAATTAAACATACACACATCTTCCACCAAATAACCCAAGTAGGGTTAATTCTCTACAATCAATTATACATATATATTCAATATATTTATATAATTACTAACACTTAACTCTAGCATTGGTTAAGGTTTTATTTTTATTACCACTTAGGGTTAACAAGTAACCCAACAATGGTTAGTTCTCTACAACATAAATTCATAAGAATTGATCATCTTCATTGACTAGGGTTGGTGAACAACCTTTGGTTAATTCATTTAACCAACATTGGTTAACTCTCTACCATTTCATATACTTATAATATATATATCTCTACATATTCACTAATAACATTTTATTTAAATCACATCAAAGCTTGAATTGACCAATTTAAATTGAATACAAGCAACATGCCTTTTTACTAAATCTCCAAGTGGGACCCCATGTTTGGTCAACACTCCACCATTTTTCCTTTATTTTTATTATATATACATATCTATATATAATACTTGCAATTTCTACTAACACTTAAACAATGTATGGTTAATTCTCTACAACATGCAACCCATGGTTACTTATCAATTCTACATTGGTGAATTATATACATACATAATTGTATCTATAGTATTCTTTCTACAACTAACCCATGCATAGTTACATCTTTAATTTATTTACTACTTAGGGTTACTCAATTAACTCATCCATAGTTAATTCTCATTATCACATTCATTCACCTAACAATTAACCAATGTTTGGTTAATACTCTCTCTTGTCTACCAACTAGGGTTATTCAATTAACCCTACATTAGTTAATTCTCTACACTTAACAATATTTCCCAACACTTTGACCAACATTGGACTTTTAAGTATTTGGGCTACTAGTTTATTTTACATTGGGCTCCCTTATTTAATTATTTGGGCTACCCAACACAACTCACACGTCTTTATAACTTGGGCTAGGTAATTAATTTAATTGGACTACCACGACATTATATACAATACTTGTCAATATTATTTAAT